>CM062812.1:523175454-523890246 GCA_031772625.1 Pinus tabuliformis
AATAGGTTCACAAGAAGTTTTCTAAGCCATATGGCCTTGCACGAAGCTATGCTTGCAGCCATGTATTCTGCCTCAGTTGAGCTCAGAGCCACAGATTTCTATTTCCTACTGCACTAGGAGGTCATTCCTAATCCAATGTTGAAACATTACCAGAGGTACTTTTCCGATCCACTAAACTTCCCACCCAATCTACATCAGTAAACCCACTCAATCTGATATCCTTACCCCTAGTGTACAAGAGTCCATAATCGATTGTTCCCTGTAAATACCTGAGAACATGTTTGGCTACTGCCCAGTGCACCCTCTTTGGCTCCACCATGAACTGGCTGAGGGTGTTGACAGCGTAGCAAATGTCTGGCCTAGTATGGAATAGATACATTAGGGACCCTATGAGCTGCCTGTATAAGGTGGGATCAACATCTTTGTCTTCTGATGCATCAATCTTCTTCCAGTTGGTTATCATTGGAGTAGCCATGGGTCTACAGTCCTCTATCCTGGATCTCTTCAGGATTTCTGTAGCATATCTCCCTTGCCCAAGGAAGATCTCCCCCTTTTGCTGCCAAACTTCCAACCCCAGGAAATAATGCATTCGTCCCAGATCCTTCATGTCGAACTCTGTGGCTAGATTCTTCTTGCAGTCCCTTATGAGCCTGGATGATCTTGTTAGACAGAGATCATCCACATATAATAATAAGATTAGAGGCTCATTCTCTACAACCAGATAGTAGAGATTTGGATCTGCGTCACTCTTGACAAATCCCATTTTCTGCAAGTAGCCATCGATTCACCCATACCATGCTCTAGGTGCCTGTTTCAGCCCATACAAGGCTTTCTTCAATCTGCATACATGAGACTTCTTCTCATGTGTCTTAAAGCCCTCTAGTTGTTCAATGTATACCTCTTCTTCAATCACATCGTTCAGAAATTATGTTTTGACATCCATATGATGAATCTTCCACCCCATCTGTGCTGTAAGAGATATCACGGTTCTAATAGATGTATACCTGGCAACCGGGGTGAAGGTCTCTTTGTAGTCAATTCCTTCCTTCTAAGCATACCCCTTAGTCACAAACCTAGCTTTGTATTTCTCAACACTGCCGTCTGCAACATATTTAATCTTGTAGATCCATCTCGAACCTACCACTGATCTATCTTGAGGCCTTGGAACTACGTCTGAGACATCATTCACCATTATGGAGTTGTACTCCTCTATCATCGCATCCAGCAAAACCTGATGTTGAGCTGCTTCTTGAAAACTAGTAGGCTCCTCATCCTGAGCTACTAATGCCTGATATCTATTTGGTTGTTTTTTCTCCCTCTTATTGTTCCTTTGTGCACCAGTGAAGTCCTCTGCATCTCGCGGAATCTGGCGAGGTTCCCTGCTCATTCTTCCTTTGCTAGTAGGTGCTTCTGTTAGCTTCTCCTCATCCTGTGATTCTTCTTGACCTGAGGAAGAATTTTTTTCTTCCATTGGTTGAAAAGGTTTGACCAATGGTTCCTCTTTTGACTGCTCCTCAGAAGGCATTTCTCAAGATTTTTTGAAAGCCTTGTCTTCCATGAACTTCACATCTCGTCGAACTACTACCTTCCTGCTCCCTGGAAGATATATTTTGTATGCATAGCATTCTTACTATATCCCACTAGATATCTTTTCTTTGCAGTTTGATCCAACTTCTTCCTCTTTTCCACGGGTATGCGACAATATGCTAAGTTCCCAAATATCCTGAAATGACTGACATCAGGCGTCTTCCCCGTAAATACTTTCTCTGGAGTAATCTTGCCCAACGCCCGATGAGGAGTTCTATTCTGAACATAGATTGTTGTGTTTCATGCTTCTACCCATAGGAATGTTGACATATCTTGATCATACATCATGGCCCTAGCTGCTTCTACAATAGTCCCGTTCTTTCTTTCTGTTACTCCATTCTGCTGTGGATTGTAAGGAGTTGTCCACTCTCTTCTGATGCCCTCCTCAGTGAAAAAAATCAGTGAAGTCCTTATCGACATACTATACACCATTATCTGAGCGCGAAACTTTTATTCTCTTCCCAGTTAGATTTTGTACTAGAGCCTTGAACTCTTTGAATCGACAGAAAATCTCATCCTTGGTTTTCAGAAAATAAATCCAAGTTTTCCTCGAGTGGTCATCAATGAAGGTAAGGAAGTACTCGACACCACTAAGAGCTTTAGTGGACATGGGTCTACAGATATCCGAGTGTATCAATCCTAGTACACTCTTGGCTCTGTTTTTACTTCTTGGAAATGCTGCCTTGGCATACTTTCCTAGAGCAAATCCTTTGCATACATCATCTCATTCCGTACTAAGATCCGGAACTCCTGTTACAGTTCTCCTGAGAATTCTTAGAGCCCCATGGTGCAAATGTCCCATTCTTCTGTGCCATAGTTCGTTCAAATCCTTGTATCCATAACTGCCTATTAGTGCCATTGGTGATTCTAGTTGTAGTCTGTACAACCTGTTACTTTTGATCCCAATCCACATTTTCTTTTTCCAGCTTGGGTGTTTGACGTATACTTTCTCCTTGATGAAGAAAATGTCATAGCCTTTGGCTTGAAGTTGCGACATGGAAAGTAAGTTCATCCCCAACCCTGGTACATGCAACACATTGGTAGCATGAAACTGCTCTCCCGTTTCTGTTTGAAAAACTATGGTACCTCTCCCTATTGGAGTACATTTTGCCTTGTTCCCAATGGTGATCTAAAAGCTCATCTCCTCCTCCCGATAATATGAGAAACATTCCCAAATTCCGGTCATATGCCAAGGGGCCCCACTATCTATATACCATACCTCTGATGATGCAAAGCTAGTCACACAAGCCACTTCTTCTTACAGCCTGGAAGCCAACATAGAGAAATCGAAATCACTCTCTTATGAAATTTCTGAAAATTTGTGTGAGTCTTCTGACGTAGATGCCTCAGCATCATGGTTTCGACCCATAATTGATTTTCCCTTCTTGTCTCTGATTACTTCCTCTGATACCATGTGAAAATTCTATCACTGCAACAACTGATTTATTTTACCTACTTGTTTCCTGATAAGTTATTTATGAAAATCCTTCAGTAAACATTAAAATAAATTATGCTGCAGATATCACATCATAATACAAAAAAAAACACATGCACAAGAATTAACACACCGACACAAATATTTTGGACAATCAGTCCCCGGAAAAACCCAATGTGGGAAAACCGGTGCAGCAAGGGAGGATTTTATTATTCAGCAATTCTTCAGTACAACTGGGTGCCAAATTGGCTTACCCAACAGAGAGAAAATTCTTCAGCACTTCCCCTAGTCTCAGTGTCAGCTTGGATGATCTCTGCGTAGCTCCCAGACCCTTTGCGTCAGCCCCTGCCTCTTTGCGTCACCCACACAGGCCCTCCAGTGACTGCATAGTCTACAGCCTCTGCATCTGCCTCTCCAACCTCTGCGCTGTTCCCCTGGTGTTGTTCTCGACTCTCTATTCCGTACTTGTTGCCTCCTACTGCTCTCCAAACCACTAGTTCGAACTTCTCAGCTAACCCCACACCAAAAGTCGAACTGATTGGTCTCCCTCAGTGTGTTCTCCAACTGACCCTCAAGCCTCCTCTTATACTTTTCCTGTTGGTCCTTCAACAACTGAGATTAAATCTCTAATCAATGGCTAAGATTAGATTTGGCTTGATCCATGACTTTTGGAACCTTCTAACCCAATTTTATATTAATACCTATTAATATTTTATTTTTCCTAAGTTTAAACTTAGGAACTCCATTAAAAATATTAATTATTTTAATATCTCCCAAACCGGTTAGAATCTACCCAAACCATTTCTAGGTCTTGGAGACCTCATGTGCTTTAGCCTCTCCACCAATTTTCATGGCTAGAGCACATCCGATGCTACCCCAAATCAACATCCAAGGCTTTTGGTTAAAGTTATGAATAGGCTGATCCATCTATGATGCAACAAATGGTAGTGTAGGCTGTTGATTTTCTAGTGCAATCAAGACTAGTACAATTTTTCAAATTGATAACTACTTCCAATGATACAATTAGACTTCTTTATAACATTCCAATCATTAACCAATTATACATGAAAAATTTCAACCATTAAATTCTTCAATAGAGTAATAGAGATCATACTAAACAATAAGACGAGACACCAAGATTTAGGTTAGGGACCAGGGAAAAACCCACAAGGGGAAAACCCAACAATCTTTCCTTAAGAGGGAGAGTTCAATTCATCAAAATGTACATCAGAATATTCCAAACAAAATTCCAATCTTTGACCTCAATATTTCCAAAGTCAAACTAGTCAAAGGAGAGAGAAAATAGTCAACATTGGTCCAATTGAAAATCTGCAACAAAGGGGTTGAAATTCAGCTCGAGGTATGAGAAAAAGGGGCCAAATTTTGGTCAAATCATAGCCAACAAACCCCAGTCATATTTTGGTGAAAGAACAGAGGTTGACAACCAAAACAGGAGCAAAACTTTGGTAAAATAGAGTCAACAAATCATTGAAAATCTTGGCCTCCAAAACCAATCAAAATCTTGGTCAAATAGAAGCAATAATGCCCAAGTCAAAGCTAGTCAAATAGAAGTCATGAGAGCCGGTCAACAAAAAATGAATATTCTTCTTTTCTCTTTCGCATGTGTGGATGAATCTTCTTGTTTCAAATTGAATGGATGTGATGGATGAGATGCCAAATGAGGTCAATCGAACTTCTATTTATAAGTGAGTTAGGAGGAGGGTTTTGACCATAGGGTCAACCCATTCAATGAGTGGGGTTGACTTGTCCAAATGGGGCCGACTTGGTCAACATGAAAAATATAAATTTTCTCCTTTGATTTTCCAATGAAAATACCGACCATAGCTACCAATTTTCAATATAGGCCATGTAGCAATGCCTCCAAATATGTGTCAAATGTGCCCAAATGGAACCTCATGGTGAAATATGCCTCTAGACTAGCCTCCATTAAGCCAACAATACCCCTCTATTCCTTTGTTCTTCCCTTGGATAATAAAAGGTACTTGGGCAAGAGAGAACAATGTTAATATTTGTAGCATGAGTAGGTACTTCCGCATAGGCCTTCTATAATGCAGGGTGTTTCTCATTTAACCTCCTTCTTTGCTACACGTCATGCCTTGGACACACCTTGTGGTTGGGCATTCATCCTCTAACTCTTTTTTCTAGCTCACATCATCCATCCATGTGGTCCAAGACTTTGGGTTAAAGCTATGAATAGGGTGATCCATCTATGATGCAACAAATGCTAGTGTAGACCCTATAGGAATGCCCCCAAATATGTGTCAAATGTGCCCAAACAGAACCTCATGCTAAAATATGCCTTCTTATGAGCCTCTATCAAGCCAACGATACCTCACTACTCCTTTGTTATCCTCTTGGATGATAAAAGGCACTCGGCAAGAGATAATAATACTAATGTTTGTAGCTCGGGTAGGTACTTCTACATAGGCCAAAGCAGTGTTGATAATATCAATATTGGCAAAATATTAGCGAGAGTCCATAAAATATCTTATCGGCAATATCGGTGAAAATATCAGCCAATATCGACAAACATAAAAAATGCATAATATATTCAATTTTCTTCTTCAGATTTTTAAACATATAAAGCAATAACAACATGAAATAAACACATTGGCACATAAGTATGAAGAATGAACTGATATGTATGATGTAGTGGATGTAAAATAAAAATGATACATCAAAGGCGATACCAAATCCTGCTAATCCCTGATAATTGTCCAATCAAGGACTCAAATGTGGAGAACCAATACAAAATAACATCACATATATAAAAGTATCTCATCATCATGAGTTATAAATGTTGAAGTTTCTAATTTTACTTAGTTTAGAAACCCCTCATGCACCTTTTCTGATTTATTCCTATCTACTAGTTAGTTTTTCTTTAACAAGTTATTTACAAAGTAAATACTGAAAATAAACACCAGTACATGCTCAACATATTACAAATCAACAACTAAAAGAAACAAGAACAAACACACCACATGACACCATCATTTTTGGACCAATGTCCCTGGAAAAATCCAATGCGGGAAAACCGGTGCAACTATCTGAGGGTTTCTTATTAAGCAATATCATAGTACAATCGGGGTGCCGAAACTGGCCTACCCAATAGAGAATTTCCTTAGCAGTTATACCTCACAGTTTGAGAGAAATATCCTTGTTGAAACCCCAGAAAAAACTTTCGGCAGCTCTTCAGCACAAAATTGTTCCTGCAACCCCAATGTCTACCCAATCTGGATTGTGTCAGCTCCTCTCTGTCTCATGTTGGCCTTGCGTCAGCCTTTCTTAGCCTGCGTTAGCTCCAGGAGGCACTGTGTCAACTTTCTGGGCCTTTGTGCCAGACACGCTAGCCTCTCTGGTGCTCTGTGCAACACTTGGCTGCCTTTGCATGAGCCCTTGTTGGCTCTGCATCACTCTCCCTAGCTGCTGCACTGCTCTCCCGATACAATCTCTGCCTTCTCTATTTATTTGTACTCAATGCCCCTCAGCTTCTCTTCTGATCACTGATTCTATCTCTCTTAGCAAACCCTGCTCTAGAGAATAGAATGATTGATCACTCTAGTGTTTTCTCCAAGTGACCCTCTAGCCTCTTCTTATACTTTTCTTGTTGACATATCAACGACCGAGATTAAGTCCCTAATCAACGGATAAGATTAGATTTGGCTTGATCCATGTCTTTTGGACCACTCTAACACAGATTTATATTAATACACATTAATATCTTATTTTCCCTAAGTTTAGACTTAGGGACTCCATTAAAAATATTAATTATTTTAATATCTCATGATCTGTTCAGAATCTGCCCAAACCCTTTCTGGGTGTTGGAGATATCATGTGCCCCAACTTCTCCACCAAATTTCATGGCTAGAGCACATCCGATGCTACCCTAAATCAACACTCCCTCTTAGCCAGGACTGTGCTCTCGAAATACTCCTCACTGAGTATTACTCTGATCATCCGACATTGGTATCTGTGCCGATGCTAGGCCTTCCTGCCCAACATCCTCTACACTGCTGCCCATGGTTCTTTCACTGCCACTGTTGCATCTATACGATAGCTCCCTCTACATCCGTGCTTCTGCTGGTCCTTTCTCCCCACACTGCACCTCCTCTCATCATGTTGCATCGTGTTGCCCACTGCTGCACTGCAAATCAGTTACTGAGAAGTAATTAACTGATCTCCCAATCTAACCTCCCTATTGGGCTAGAGACACCCATTGATGCTGAAGCTCCCTCTACCGCTGACAAGTGCTCCCTCTCTCTGACCTCTGTGCTTCTGCAACAACTCCCTTCATCTCACACCGTTGCACAACTCTCTGTGCCTTCCTGCATTGGTGCAACACTCTTGTGCCTCTCGCACTACTGCAGCTTGCTAGCTTCACGCTGTCTCGGGACTCTTGCAATGTCACTCTCTGTGCCGCTCCATCCGCATCCATTTTTACCCTCTCAGCCAGTCCTACTACTCCTTGTGGGGGCTCCTGTAGAAAGGTTTAATCCAAGAGGCTGGGTACCTCATGGATCTTGCCCCTCATCGCCTGTAGTCCATCTGACTACAACTTGATGTCTCCCCACTTCCGCTCAAGTGGTGCGTGTGCACTCATGGTAGAGTCATCGTCTTTCAACACTTCCTTCTCTGCCCTTGCTAGCGCTGCTTTAGTCTCGAAAGACTCTCCCTTACTCTTCTTCCTTGGGCATTGAGTTGCATAATGACCCATCTCCCCACAATGGAAGCACTTGATCTTGGAGAGATATTTCTTCTTCCGCTTCTCCTGCTTTCCCTCAGATGCTAGGGCCACATCCTCCTCCTCCTGCTTGACCTTGATCCCTTTGTTGCTGCTACTTGTCTTTGACTACCATTTTATCTCTTCTTGGCGAAGAGCTACCCACATCTTGTCCTAAGGTGGGAGAGTCCCTCTACCCAGGATACTCTCGAAAAACACTTCCTAATCTTTGGAGACAACATTCAGGGCTGTCCTCACCATAAGCTCATGATCCGGTGTCGCTCCTATAACAGTCAACTGGTCTCGGATCTCATTTAATCCTCTGAGGAAGTTATCAATCGATTGACCCTTCTTCATCTGATACGACCTCATCTAGTTCTCAAGCATAATTCTTCTTTGCATAGAAGTATGCTAGTATAGGTTCTTGAGAGCATCCCACATCTCAATTGCTATTTCCTTCTCGGCTATATGTGGTACCACATGATCCTCGACCCAGTCAAGGATAATGCACTTGGCCCTCACCATCGCCTCTTCATACCTATGATTACCATTGGGGTCGACTGGGACAGCTACTACCTTTAAGGTGAAGTTCTTGACACGATTCCTATCAAGCACTGATAAGATTCTGGCCTTCCAAACTGCGAAGTTTGATGCTCCGTCCAGTCTATCCTAGTCTCTTACCCCATGTAGTGCCATGAAACTCCTCTACTTCCTTCTTGGAATTTCTCTGTTCGACTCCTCTGAGTCTCTACTTCCTGTCTGGAAGTTCTCTTCTGAAATCCCTCTGAGTCCTGATTTCACTCCTGGAAATCCTTCTATTGCTTGTCGAGATGCTCCCTACTCTGATTGTCTTGTGCAACTGTACTGCTGATCCAGGTTCCTCAGCTAGAAACCCTCGGTAACAACTCCTTTGGCCCTGCTCTGTCAGGTACTGTTCTGACTACAGTACCTCACTAGCTCCACTCTGCAATATTCCTGCAGCCTTCTAGACCCTAGCAACTGCCTCTCTGTGAACTGCATCAGCCCCTCTTTGCCTCACGTTGGCTCTGCATCACCCCGGATTGGTCTATGTCAGCCTTGGGATGCCCTTCGTAAGCCCTCTTGCCCTCTGCATCAGCAACGCTGGCCTCTCTGAGGCTTTGTGCAGTTCCCGACTTTTTCTGCGTGGGTCTGGCTGGCTCTGCGTCACACTTCTTTGGCTTTTGCGCTGCTAGAAACAACTTCTGTCACCTCGGGACAACTGTTTTATGCTATTATTGCTCTGCTCGGCTGATGTATTTTAGTCCTCCTGTGATCTACAATCATGCTATGATACCATGTTGAAGTTTCTAATTTTACTTAGTTTAGAAACCCCTCATGCACCTTTTCTGGTTTATTCCTACCTACTTGTTAATTTTTTTTTAACAAGTTATTTACAAAGTAAATACTGAAAATAAACACCAGTGCATGCTCAACATATTACAGATTAGCAACTAAAAGAAACAAGAACAAACACACCACATGACACCATTATTTTTGGACCAATGTCCCCGGAAAAACCTAATGCGGGAAAACTGGTGCAGCTATCTGAGGGTTTTCCTATAAAGCAATATTAGAGTACAATCGGGGTGTCGAAACTGGCCTACCCAACAGAGAATTTCCTTAGCAGCTATACCTGACATTTTGAGAGAAATCTCCTGGCTGAAACCCCAAAAAAACCTTTCGGCAGCTCTTGAGCACAAAACTGCTCCGACAACCCCAACATTTGCCCAATCTAGACTGCGTCAGCCCCTCTCTGTCTCACGCTGGCCTTGCGTTAGCCTTTCTTGGCATGCGTCAGCCCCAGGAGGGCTTGCATCAACTTTTTAGGCCTCTGCGTCAGACACGTTGGCCTCTTTGGTGCTCTGCGCAACACTTGGCTGCCTCTGCGTGGCTCTGCATGAGCCATTGCTGGCTTTGCGTCACTCTCCCTGGCTGCTGCGCTACTCTCCCGGCACAATCTCTACCTACTCTATTTCTCTGTACTCAATGCCCCTCATCTGCTCTCTCGATTAATGATTCTATCTCTCTTAGCAAACCCCACTCTAGAGAATAGAATGACTGATCACTCTGGTGTGTTCTCCAAGTGACCCTCAAGCCTCCTCTTATACTTTCAATGTTGACATAACAACGACGGAGATTAAGTCCCTAATCAACGACTAAGATTAGATCTGGCTTGATCCATGTCTTTTGGACCACTTTAACACAGATTCATATTAATACACATTAATATTTTATTTTCCCTAAGTTTAGACTTAGGGACTCTATTAAAAATATTAAATATTTTAATATATCCTAATCTATTTAGAATCTGTCCAAACCCTTTCTAGGCATTGGAGATCTCATGTGCCCCAACTTCTCCACCAAATTTCGTGGCTAGAGCACATCCGATGCTACCCCAAATCAACAATAAACTTATATGTAGCAAAACAAATAAAACTAGTAGCTATCTATATGAGACCAGTACCCTCTCCCTAGCAGCTATCTTTCTGTTTTTTCCATGAATTTCTTCAAGAGCTTTTTGTATAACCTCCACACTTGAAACCGTACAAGGCATTACATCATGTTCAGGGAGTCTAGCCAGATGATATTTCAATCGCGTAACCCCTCCTAACATCTTGATCCCACACAATTTGCATGATAGATATGCCTGATTTGTCCCACCATTAGGCTCCCCATACTCCCAAAATGGGACCAAGGCTTTTGGCATATTTGTAGTGAACTAATTCAAACCCAGGGCACAAAAAAAACAAAAAATTGGCATTAAACCCCCCAACACAAAATAAAAAAACTAATAACCACCTCATTTAAAAAAAAAAAAATTACTACATTATTTGCAATGTGAATGAAAAATGGCAATAAGAGGGTGCATAAAAAAGTTGAAAAAAAATGAAGCTTGTTGTCCAAATATGGAGAAAATGCTTGCATTGGAACATGGGCATGAAAATCATAGCAAATGGAAAAAAAGGAGAAGAAGCAAAATGTTGGTAGGTAAAGAGGCAAGCAAGAATAACCCTAAATCTAAGAAAAAAATAATTAACATAGGGTTTTTTAAGAACATACATGTTAATGGAAGAAATGAAGTTTGTCTCACTGTTCTTCAATCTTTGATCGATAAAAAATTCGTAGTTGGTGGTGATAATGACTCTTCGATCCTCAATTCCTCCTTGACAACTACCACAACACTCTCGGCTTCCTTCTCCAACACTCAAAAAACCGAAATGAGCAAAAAAATCAAATTTTCCCTTTTCTAGGCGTGGCCTAGCCGAACCGCCGATTTTTCCTGTTGTCGCGCAATATTTTCACGAGATATTGGCGATATCTCGGGAATATTGCGATATTTTTGGGGAGCGAAAATATTGTGATATTTTATTGGCAATATTTCGGCTACCTGAAAATATTGCGATATTTCCGAATATTGGCAATATATCGTCGATATTGTCAACACTGGGCCAAAGTTTCTAGGTGTGTGGAAGTCGCCTAATTGATTCTTAACCTTAGAAATTACTTTAACTATTAAGGAAATTGACTTTTATAAGATAAAGTGATTTAATTTAATGAAATGCAAAAATTGTTTACAATAGTGAATTAGATGAATCTCAACCGTTTACTTCAAGTGACGTTGAGATTTAATCTCAACTATCAATCACTTTGGATGTTAGGGTTGTGTATTTGGTCAATAACTCATACTTATAAAAGGATAGCTAGGCTAAGGGAGAAGTCACACATCTTGAACACAAGATATTGAGAGAAGGACATCTCAATGATTGGGTGGAGAAGGACTTCCATTGAAATATGCAGGGTTCAAGAAAGGTACAAGGGGCAACAAAGGAGATCCAGACCAACCAAGTAGGATCGAAGGAAAAATCTAGGGTTTGACCGGTTGTATCAGTTCTAGGTTCTTTTTGTATCTATTTTTCTCAGTGGGCCATTATCCCTTCCTTTGAATGAAAAACTAATTTGAAGGGCATAAATCTTGTGTGGATGTGATTGTGAGATTGATGTTTTATTTTTCTTACACTATTATATTTGTTAAAAACCACAATTGTATCTTTTATTTAGTAGGTTTGTGTAATAATAAATTGTTACGTCAAAGAAATTTGCTAGATAGTAATTGGCTAGGTTGCTTGGGTTAGAAAATTAACAAACAAGGTGCAACACCAAAAAGTTTCTTTTGTATTCCTGTGCTAATTTTCCATAGTGTTCTAATATGTTATAATCACTTAAAACATTTTTCTTCAATTCCAATCACCCTATTAACAAATAAGAAATTATAAATAGAACAAAAAACAATAAATGCACAATAGAAGATATCCAAGCACAATGAGACACAAAGATTTCAAAGACCAGGGAAAATCTCCCCAAGAGGGAAAACCCTTAAATAATTCTTCTTCTTCTATTAGTCAATCAATGTTCAACATGAGATAGAATAGTCCAATAGTACATCCAATAACCAATCAAAGTGAAATATTTGACTATCCAATTCAACCATCCAAAACCAATCCAATGAGAGAGAAATAGTCGAATGTGATCAAAGATACTAGTCTGCAATTTTCGGTATGTGGAGGTACAATCAACAATAGTCAACAGTCTACAAAATTCTGTGGTCAAATTGCCCAGAAAAGTTCGGTTAACCCAACAATAAATTTGGCCTTCCTTGCTCAGTCAAACTCAGTCAAAATAGATACAAAATCCTTCCTACAATTTGGTCAACTTCCATAGTCAACCTGCAGTCAAACCCTAGTTCCAACCTACGGTCAAACCCTAGTTCCAACCTACGGTCAAACCCAGTCAAAGTGATCAGAATAATTCGGTCAAACCAGTCAAATATTCAGCCTCCAAAACAGTCCTAAAATCTGGTCAAATTAGAGTCAAAGTGTCCAAGTGAGCACTGGTCAAAGTAATCCAAACAAAAAGTCAATGCTAGTCAAAATAGAATCCTCTCTCCTTCGCGTGTGTGGATGTATCTCTTGCGATTTTTAGAGAATATTGAACCTCTTGATGTGATGTGTGATGCCAAATGAGCTTCATTGAATGGTCTATTTATATGTGGTTTTGGAGAGATAATTTCTCTTGGTGGGGCTAGCTTGTCAAACTCAAACTCAAAATATAAATTTACTTTGACCAATTTTGAAGTTTCTTTTGAAGAGAAGTGGTTCCTCCTTGGGGTAGCTAGGATTCTCCTTGGAAAATTCATCCTGTAGTTACCAATTCTAACACTCCGTCTAAGCTAGGGAGGAATTTATAGCTGCACCATAAGTCTCACCTCGGATGTACATGTCTCAACATAAGAGAAACTCTCAACATAAGAGAAACTCATTTCATCTCATCTCATCTGAATAGTTGATGAATCGATCCATAGAAGAAGAAAAATGACCCACACGACAACATGCGAGATCAATTTGCCACAACCAAGTCCATGGTAGTCATAAATGACCTTGGTAAAGATCACACACCCTATCTCCATTGACTGATTCTCACCCAACTTGATCCTTAGTTATCGACTGGTAGAACACTTGCTCCAATACCTAGGGAATATCAATTTACCACAACCAAGTCCATGGTAGGCGCTTTCGCCCTTGGTAAAGATCATACACACCTAAGTCTCCTCTCTCATATGGCCAATATGGGAGGTAATCCCAACAAGCTTAACTGAGTCATGACCCCTTTATAAGGGTGGTTTGTGGGTAGGATGCAAACTGGGGCATGTGCTTATCCAAGTCCATGGCTTTAAGGAGTACCTTCTCATCCAGGATCTCTCTTGCTCTTCCCCCATCACCACGTCCATGGCTAGTCAAAAGACTAGGGGCTTGAGCATAACTTAGTGTTCTTGATCAACAGTGTTCCTTGTTGGGGAGGGATACATTCTCTTGCACTCCAAGCTGCACTCTGAAGAATAGGAACTTCGCTTTCGGCAAAGGCTTGGTGAAATGTTTGCAACCTTCTCATTCACAGTACCATATCTCTAATATAGTGGTACTTGATCTCGATGTGCTTCGACCTATCATGGAACATTGAATTCTTTGAAAGTCAGATTCCGCTTTGATTGTCACAATTTATCATGGTCGTATCAAGCACCTTCTCATACAACTTTGCAAAGAAATTTCACAACCACACTGCCTCACAGCTAGCCATATTAGTTGCAATGTACTCTGCCTCTGCTATACTGAGAGTGAAATATTTCTGCTTCCTGCTCATCCAAGAAATCACGACAAATCCCAAGATAAAACAACATCTTGATGTGCTCTTCCTATTAGTAACGCTTCTAGCCCAATCTGCATCTGTATATCCATGCAGTCTCACCTCATCGTCGGAGGTATATATCAGTCCATAGTTGATTGTTCCATGTAGATATCTCAACACAATTGTTGTGGCGACCTCATGAGAATGCAAAGGTTCCATCATGAACTGGTTCATGGTGTTAATAGCAAAACATATGTCTAGTATTGTATTGAACAAAAACAATAGAGCACCAATCAACTATCGGTATAAAGAAGGATTCGCTAGATTTGGTCTCGTAGCTTCCCCACACAACTTCTTCAAGTTAGTCTCCATCGGTGTGGCCATGGATTTTCAATCCACAATCCCAAATCTCTCCAAGATTTTGGCAACACATTTCCCTTAGCTAAGGAAAATCTCTCTAGGTCTTTGCCACACCTCATCTTTCATCTCAAACTCAGAGGCAAGTTCCCTCTTACACTAGATGATCAGAGGCTTTGCTCCTGTCAAGAATAAGTCGTTAACATATAAAACCAAAATCAAAGGCATACCTTCGACAACCTTGAAGGAGAGGTTCAAATCGATACTACTTTTGGTGAATCTAGCTTTATGAAGTATCCATCGATCCGTGCATGCCAAGCCTTGGGGGCTTGTTTCAAACTGTTACTGCTCAAACTAACAGGGGTCCTAGGAGGGGTTCCTATAGAGAAATTACTAGGTTAAGGGGCAATAATGTTGAAGTTTCTAAGTTTACTTAGTTAGAAACCCTCCATGCACTTTATCTGATTTATTCCTACCTACTTTTTATTTTACTCAACACGTTATTTACAATGTAAATACTGAAAATAAACACTAGTGCATGCTCAACATATTACAGATCAGCAACTAAAGGAAACAGAAACAATCACACCATATGACACCATTATTTTTTGGACTAATGTCCATGGAAAAACCCAATGTGGGAAAACCGGTGTAGCTATCTAAGAGTTTACTTATTAAGCAATATCATAGTACAATCTAGGTGCTAAAATTGGCCTACCCAACAGAAAATTTCATTGGCAATAATACCTCTCAGTTTCTGACAAATCTCCTGGTTGAAACCCTGGATAAATCTTCCGGCAGCTACTCAGCACAAATCTGCACTAGAAACCCAAGCGTCAGCATCTCTCTGGACTGTGTCAACCCCTCTCTGCCTAGCGCTGGCCCTGCATCACCTCAGATGGATCTGTGTCAGCCTTAGGAGGTCCTGTGTCAGCCCTCAGGCCCTCTATGTCAACAACGGTAGCCTCTCTAAGGCTCTGTGCAACTCCCAGCTGTCTCTGCGTGGCCCTGCGTGATCCCTGGTTGGCTCTGTGTCACTCTCCCCGACTACTGTGCTGCTCTCCCGGCACTATCTATGCCTCTCTATCTCTCTATACTCAAATGCCCCTCAGCTGCATCTCCCTGATAACTAATTCTATCTCTCTTAGCAAACCCCGCTCTAGAGAATAGAATGACTGATCACTCTAGTGTGTTCTCCAAGTGACCCTCAAGCCTCCTCTTATACTTTTCCTGTTGACATATCAACGGCCGAGATTAAGTCCCTAATCAACGACTAAGATTAGATCTAGCTTGATCCATGTAATTTGGACCATTCTAACACAGTTTCATATTAATACACATTAATATTTTCTTTTCCCTAAGTTTAGACTTAGGGACTCCAAAAAATATTAATTATTTTAATATCTCCTAAACTATTTAGAATCTGCCCAAACCCTTTCTGGGTATTGGATATATCATGTGCCCCAACCTCTCCACCAAATTTAGTGGCTATAACAAATCCGATGCTACCCAAAATAAACACTTACTCTTAGCGAGAACTGAGCTCTAGCAATACTCCTAACTGAGTATTACTCTGATCATCCGGCATCGGTCCCTGTGCTGATGCTAGGCCTTCCTGCCCAACATCCTCTGCACTGTTGCATCCTTTACTGCTGCCCATGGTTCTGCTACTGCCACTGCTGCATCTGTACAACAACTCCCTTTGCATCCGTGTTGTTGCTGGTCCTTTCTCCTAGCACTACATCTGCACTGCACCTCCTCTAATCATGCTGCATCGTGCTACCCACTACTGCACTGCAACTCACTTACTGAGAAGTAAGTAACTGATCTCCTAACTTGACCTCTCTGTTGGGCTAGAGACACCCACTGATGCTGAAGCTCCCTCTGCCACTGACAAGTGCTCCCTCTCTGACCTCTGCGCTGCTGCAACAACTCCTTGCATCTTGCACCATTGCACACCTCTCTGTTCCATCCTGCACTGATGCAACACTCCTGTGCCTCTCGCACTGTTGCAGCCTGCTAGCCTCGCACTGTCTCGGGACTCTTGCACTATAGCTCTCTCTACTGCTCCATCCGCATCCATCTCTACCCAACTCAGCCAGTCTTGCTACTCCTCTTCGGGGCTCCTATAGCAAGGTCTAATCCAAGAGGCTGGGTACCTCGAGGATCATGCCCCTCATCGCTTGTAGTCCACCTGACTATAGCTCGATGTCTCCCCACTTCCGCTCAAGTGGTGCATGTGCACTCATGGCACAGTCATCATCTGTCAAAACTTCCTTCTCTGCCCATGCTGGCGCTGCCTTAGTCTCGGAAGACTCTCCCTTACTCTTCTTCCTTGGACACTAGGTCGCATAATGACCCAGCTCCCCACAGTGGAAGCACTTGATCTTGGAGAGATCTTTCTTCTTCCGCTTTTCCTGCTTTCCCTCAGATGCTAGGGCAACATCTTCCTCCTCCTACTTGAATTTGATCCCCTTTCTGCTGCTACCCGTCTTCCACTGCCGCTTGAAATCCCGATTTCCCTCCTGGAAATCGTTCTGCCGCTATCGAGATGCCTCCTACTTTGTTCATCTTGTAAAACCGCACCACTGATCCGGGTTCCTTATCTAGAAACCCTTGGTAGCAACTCCTCTTTGCCTTGCTCTGTCAGGTATTGTTTTGACTACAGTACCTCACCAGCTCCACTTTGTAATATTCCCACAGCCTTCTAAACCCCAACAACCTAAAGGTGAGAGATCCTAGGCTTTGTGCAATCCTGACACCAGCAACCCGACCTCCTCAGCCAACTGTGTCAACCCTCCTAGCTTCTGCATGGCTCTGCGTGAGGCTCCCTTTGCCTTCCTTAGCCTCTGCGCTGCCTCTTCTTGGTTCACCCTTGATGACGTAGGCTTTGCGTCACCCTTCCCTTGTTGTTGCTCTACTAGAAAAAACTTTTGTCACCTCAGGACAACTGTTTTCTGCTGTTATTGCTCCACTTGGCTGATGTCCTCAGTCCTCTTGTGATCTGCAATCACGCTCTGATACCTTGTTGAAGTTTCTAAGTTAGTTAGAAACCCTCCATGCACTTTATCTAATTTATTCCTACCTACTTGTTATTTTACTTAACAAGTTATTTACAATGTAAATACTGAAAATAAACACTAGTGCATGCTCAACATATTATGTATCAACAACTAAAGGAAAACGAAACAATCACACCATATGACACCATTATTTTTTGGACTAATGTCCCCAGAAAAACCTAATGTGGCAAAGCCGGTGTAACTATCTAAGGGTTTTCTTATTAAGAAATATCAGAGTACAATCTGGGTTCTGAAACTGGCCTACCCAACAAAGAATTTCCTTGGCAATAATACCTCTCAGTTTTTGACAAATCTCTGGGATGAAGCCCCAGATAAATCTTCTAGCAGCTACTCAGCACAATTCTGCCCCAGAAACCCCAGCGTTAGCCTCTCTCTGGACTGCGTTAGCCCCTCTCTGCTCAGCGCTGGCCCTGCGTCACCCCGAATGGGTCGGCGTCAACCTTAGGAGGCCTTGCGTTAGCCCTCAGGCCCTCTGCATCAACAACGTTGGCCTCTCTGAGGCTTTGTGCAGCTCCCAGTTGCCTCTGCGTGGCCCTGCGTGAGCCCTGACTGGCTCTGTGTCACTCTCCCCGGCTACTGCGCTACTCTCCCGACACTATCTCTGCCTCTCTGTCTCTTTGTACTCAAATTCCCCTCAGCTACATCTTCCTTATCACTCATTCTATCTCTCTTAGCAAACCCCGCTCTAGAGAATAGAATCACTGATCACTCTGGTGTGTTCTCCAAGTGACCCTCAAGCCTCCACTTATACTTTTCCTGTTGACATATCAACGACTGAGATTAAGTCCTTAATCAACGGTTAAGATTAGATCTAGCTTGATCCATGTATTTTGGACCATTCTAACATAGTTTCATATTAATACACATTAATATTTTATTTTCCCCAAGTTTAGACTTAGGGACTCCAAAAACTATTAATTATTTTAATATCTCCTGAACTGTTTAGAATCTACCCAAACCCTTTCTGGGTATTGGATATCTCATGTGCCCCAACCTCTCCACCAAATTTTGTGGCTAGAGCACATCTT
Organism: Pinus tabuliformis; assembly: GCA_031772625.1. Taxonomy (NCBI): domain Eukaryota; kingdom Viridiplantae; phylum Streptophyta; class Pinopsida; order Pinales; family Pinaceae; genus Pinus; species Pinus tabuliformis. The sequence continues at coordinate 523,193,887 of CM062812.1, forward strand.
ATGCTACCCCAAATCAACAAATAATGGAGCAATAGCCCACTATCACCTCAGTTAAAGCTCCTTGCTCTTTACGAACATTCACCGATGGGAGGAGACCCAATATAAGGGGAATCACTAGATGAATGAAGAAATAATAGGATAAGGAGTGATTCTGAAAACCTATTCTCAAGAGAGACTCAGACAATGGCTTACTTGCTTAAGAAGCAAGGTGGTAGGCTCTCTAGGAAGGGCTAAGGTGATTCTTGAGTTTTAGGTTTAAGGAATATGATTTAAGAAGGTTCCTAGACTCAAGGATCCCTATGAAGGAATGAATTCCAAGTAACCCTTGTGGAATTTGATTTGTAGATTTTTGGAACCACAAATAAGCCAAGTGGACCCAAAATAGGTCAAGAGTATGGAGTTGATCACTCAAGGAGGGGCTTGACCTAATTACGGAAGAGAATAGGATCAAAAGACTACTTTTCTTTTGAAATTTAAATGCAGTGATCCAAATGAGGACACTAACCCAAATCAACTTAGGGAGATAAATGATCCTCGATCTAGGGATTGCGATATCTCAGGATTCCACCTTCGGATTGTGCTCAAATTTGGAGGACCCCTTGAGAAAACCCAAACGCAGCTGTGGACCAATTTTCAAGGTGTTTGGATGGCTATAAAGATTCGCTTCATGCCCTAAGTGACCCTCTAGGGTTAGGCCTAGAATTTGGAAAAGTGAAGAAAAGAGAGATAGATTTGACCACCAAAGGGATACAAGGATCAATGCCTTATTGCTTGGGCTTAATGGAGTCAAGATACACATATACCAAAAAATTTCATGAGCTAAGGAGCCTTAATTGATCTTTGCTAGCCTCTCCAAGGGCAACAACTAGGTCAATAGGGATTTATACTTCAAATTTTCCAAAGAGATGAAGTTTCAAGGTCTTTCAACCTAAGAGGTACCTATAGGAACATTCACCCAATCCCTCTAAGAGAAACGCATGCATTAAATCACTTATTCAAGGTCCTATAAGAATTTCGCATTACATTAACTCATACAAGAATAATGATAACAACATACATGCATTTGACAAGTAAGATAACAAGAATAAAATCAAAAATTCGACTTACATGAGAGAGAGAGTATATCCATTAATCCAATTTGCATTAGAAAGAAGCTCCAAAGGCAATAGCGAAAATCCAAACATCATAGTGCATTGAGAAACTCCAAAAATTTATTCCAACAAAAAGTGCGAAAATATCTCAAGAGATACTAATCCAATCCAAGTGATGATGAGAGAAATGAATCATCCTCTCATCAATTTATACAATCCAATAGGAGATTCAAATACCTTTATTTGTCTTATTTAGCCGCAAATAATAAAATAATGCTCAATAATGACATGACTTGATGACAAGCCCACCAAGATAGCTCAATAACATAAAAAGTAAGCCTCTCAAGAGGGAAGAATAATCAATATGATGAGTCGTTGGGCCATTGAGAAGACCTAATGAAGTCCAAAGTGTGCCATGATGAGAGAATGGACTCCAAACATAGTGGACAAGGGGTTGGCCCCTTGTTTCCCAAGTAAGTCACATGTGGTGCTCCCAAGTGGGTGTGGGGGCACAAGGACATCCTCATGGGTCTCCAAGTGGATCAATGATGCCTGTAAACCATCTGTAAGGGCTAGGATGATGACATAAGCCCTCCCTTTGTCTCCTGTAGTGAGACACATCCTCATCTGGACCCTAGAACATCTGCCAAGTGTATGGTACAAGTGTGGAGCTGGCTGGGCATGGTGAACCAGGTGCATCATCCTCATCCAAAAGGTGGAACACGAGCAATCATTGAGTGGAGCTGGGGATCCATGAAGTACTCTCTGCTATGGTGGAGGCCCATGGCTCTCAACCAAGGTTACTTGGGAGAGGGAGTGGGGAGAAACATTTTCAAAAGCTCCTGGTTTGGGAGCGAATTTTTATATAATATATATTTGTATATATTTTGATGCATATATGTCAACAAAAGCATGTAGAGTGAAGAATTAGATATAAAAAGCATAAAAACATAGATTGAACCATATAACATCAATCATCTAGAAGTTATAATCATCATCAATCGCATTTGCAAGTTAGTAACATACAACATATCGAGTCTCATGATTCATCGATCTTAAAGTTTCAAGCTTTCAAAATTCAATACATAACATTTATCATCATTGATCACCAAAATTGTATAAAAAATTTAACTTGAAGTGAAATGTTATAAAATGAAATGAAATGAAACAACTTTCATCTTTCACAAAGCATCATATTCGTAATTCATTACCAATGAGTTATAATTGCCAACTTAGCTTAAATTGTCATATATTGTTTACAAAAAATATCGTAATAAATATGAAAGAGTCAACAATTATAAAAACTACTAGAAACTAGAAAATAAGAGTAAATCTATTATCTATTGCTAATGCTTGGGCTTCTTACTGCCACGAGAAATGTCTAATTTTTTAGTCTTTTTGAAAAATCAAGATCTTTGTCATTAATATCACCCTCTACGCATTAATATCCAGAGGTATCTTTGTCATTACCTCTGGATTTGTATAGGGATCTTTGTCATTAATAACCCTATAAGGATTAACATAAGATAGAAAAAACAAAGCATGTCAGGTCAAGATTTTGTTTGAGTGATGGGTACATTTTTAGTAGGGTCATGATAGAGGAGTTCGACAACCAATGTCACTAACATCAAGGTACATGGAGGGATTGGTGCTCTTGATTAAATAAGAGTTCCATACCCTGATACATGACAAAATCCAATGGAAACATTGCAACGCCCCCATTCCCGAAATCCTAAAAAAATGATAAGTCTGCTGGATTTTGAATGAGATATAAAATTCTACTTTCTCCATATGAAATCCGATGAGGTCGGAACCATTCTCAAACATCCTAAGTCATTTCATGGTAATGCTAACAATTTAAGTAAAAGGTGAAAATGAAGATTAAGGATGAAAACAAATCACATATAAACAGTGTTGATAATATCGGTATCGGGAAAATATCGGCGAGGGTCCAGAAAATATCTTATCGGCAATATCGGCAAAAATATCGGCAAAATATCGGCAAATATCGGCAAGCATAAAAAATAATTTTTTCAAATTTTTAAATATAGCCGATATTTTGCCGATATTTTCAAAATATCGCGATATTTTGCCGATATTTTCCGATATTTGCCGATATTTTCCGATATTTGCCGATATTTGCCGATATTTTCAAAACAGAAAATATCGCGATATTTCCGAATATCGCCGATATATCGCCGATATTATCAACAGTGCATATAAATACTAGGGCCATAGGCTTGATCATTAGGTTGCCCCACTAAAAAATTATGGTTTCTTTGAAAAAAATTGCATTTGGGATGTTTTTGCAAAAAGGCTAGGGAGTGAAAATTTCATTCCTGGGGTTGCTCCCAAAGGGAGTGTGCTACAGGAGCGGGTTCGGGGGGGGGGTAGCTGCTACCCCACAACCCTACTCTGAACGCTCACCCTAAAAATGCCAATATGACCCTCTGGATGGCTTGGACCTTGTATAGGGAGACCAATCCCCAAATGCAGACCCACCTACAATCCCACATAAGATACAATGCGTCCCCTTGCCCTCCAATAGAACAAATGATTAGAATAATTAAGTAAAAGAGCTTACAAATCATCGAATCAATGGGGCACTTCATGGTGGCATGCCCTTCCATAGTGGGCTTTGGCATATGCAAGTGTCTCCTTGCTCAATAAGGGTGTTAACCAAGGACCCTATTAGCTGGTTTCAACCTTTAAAGGGGGTGACATGTCCATGGTACATCCGTAAGGTGGTAGGTGGAAAGTGATATAATGATGGTATGAAGTGGGGATTAAGGGAAGGCTCCAAGCCACATGCCATGGTACAAGGGTAGCTATAATAAGGGAAGCCCACACCTGGGTATATGAGTGTAGGAGGGAACAAATCATGGTACATGAGTTACCCCAGCCTTTGTTTTTCCACCCTTCTTCATATGCCTTTTTCTTTTGATTTATTTTTCTTCATAACCGCTCGGGGCTCCAAGGATGAGAACATGATGTATAAAATATAACAGTAGGTACCCCCTTTTAAGGTGGCGCATTTCATTGCTCACCAGGGGTTGGGACAATCATGGGTTCCTTAATGTGGAGGGGCCTCATCTATGGTCCATAGGAACCAGGGTGATGGCCATAACTAAGGGGTAGAGCTCATGTTTGGCTTTTGCCTACGTGCTAAATTTGTATGTCTCGACCATCTTTTGCATTTTGTGGTACATTTCCTGTTGAGAGTGGCCAAATTATGTTTTTTCTTTTCTTTTTAATTGCATCAACCTCTAGGGCATCATTCCAGGCCCGACCCAAGGTGTGGACAAGGGGAGGGTGAGGCTATCCCTATGTGGACCCAGTGGACATATGTGAACCCGGATGGAACAAATGATGAATGGGGCTAAATGAGTGGAAGGGAGTGATGTTTATGGTGTCGGGAATTAGGACCACGCAACTAAAATCGAGATTTCCCATGTAGTTCCAACCCTAAAACTAATGGCTAGTAAAGGAGATCCCATGGGAATAAGATACAAGGCTAACAACCAAATTAGGCAGAGGAAACAAGAGTACAGACCTAGCCCAATCCTTCTGCCGACTTCCCCCCCAATCCATGCTCAAAAGTGTCCATGATAAGTAAGGAAAATTACTCATCTATACTAATGAAAAGCCATACCTTCAGGGTCGGGGAGCCCACCTTCAAACATATGATCATAATAGATGGGAAAGGGACCACATAGCTGGCTCAGGTGGCGAAGATAATGGAACATTGAGCTATCTGGTGGCTGTAAGGAACTGCTAGCTGCCGGCTAAGGACCCTCTAGGAGAAAATTTTTATCCTATGCATACTAACCACATGTAGTAGGTAACATTTGGCTTCAACTGGGACATGAGCTCTCAGGAAGGTGCACAAAGCTACTCAAACAGGAGGTCCTGAAAACACCAACAATTTCTTGGTACTACAAATAGACCAAGCACATGGGGAAACATGTTTTTATGGTGTCTTATGATCACCCATGGTTAGTATTAGGCCATAAAACCAACAAGAAAATAAAATTTTATTCTAAATGCAATGCAACTAATTTATTGTGATAATATCATATGATGTTAGTTCTAATGAGAAAAATCAATATGCAATGCATCCTACCTAACATGCATATTACATCGTACAAGTACTAAGTGTAATCATAGAGTGAATGCAACCAGGCCATCACTAGATCAATATAAAAACATTTTCCCCGATGATTACTTATGTAGCAAATCCAAGAGAAAGGATAGGACCAATCATATGGAGGGTCACTAGGGCGGGAGGTGGAAAAAGAAAATGCCCACGCATGGAAGATCATGGGAGAAGAGTGAACAAAGAGATGTAATCTACTCCCAAGGATCCTCTCCTCCAACCAATAGATAGAGATTTCAACAATCAGGCTCATAAAATTTTGATGGATGGCAACCTCAGGCATATCACTTCCATCATGGTCCTTATCATTTATGTCATGCGTTATGGCCTCCATGGGGTCATGATTAGTAGAGGAGGAAGACTGATGAGATGGAGAAACACAAGAAGGCTACCCATGATGATCACACTTAGGAGGGATGGAGGATTCCTCATTATTAGTGATAATGTTGAGGAAAGGGTCCACACGAGACTCAACTACAACCCTAGGATTGTGAGGAAAGACAAGGGTCTTATCGATATCATCGTCATTGGTGTCATAGATAGTGTCCTTGTCGAAACGGACCTCCCATTTTTCTTCTTTAATATGTAAGTAATCATTGATATCAATGTTTGAAGGGGCTATGGGATCACCTTCACCAAGGTTTTCAAAGGGTAGATCATCAGAGATAGTTTCCTTGGGAAAGATAGGGTTAGCCCTAACTTCACTTTCTACAAACTCACCCTCCCTATCACACATGCTTTTAGAATTGTCATCATCCCATCTTTCATCATGCAAACCCAGGGAGGACCCCCTTTCCTTCCCATCATGATGATGTTTAATGAAGGCTTCCTTTTGAATGTTTAATGTAGGGCATACTTGAAAATGTCTAAGAAAGCCATCAAAGAATTTCTCAATAGATGAGATGCTCCTAGGTTTGTGATCTTTCAACCATGAGTTATAACCATAGAGAGATCTCATGAACAACAACATAAGGACATCCTGGTGGACCAATTTCTCCTTTGAAGCATATGGATTAAATATTTCAACAAGATCACTTGCGGAGAGTGGATCATCGTCAAACACGGGAACCCAGCCTCACCACTTTTCCTGTGACATGATTAGGGTGCTTAGGGATGCTAGCAATGTCCAAAGCAGGAAATCAGCTAAGAAAGACATCCTATTGAGATATACATGTAAATTATGTAGGAGTTGCCAGGGTAAACTTGAAATGCCTTAAGAGATGCTTGCTTCACGCTACAAGCATTGCATTCATCTTTTGTTTGGTTGGTAAGAGGTGGATGGGTGCCGATAAGGAATATTTAAATGGAGGAAGCTATTCCAACATAATACCAACTAAAGTAAAGAAATCTGAGAATACGGTGTACCAACATCGAAACCGAGTGGAAGGATAGCTACTACAATGGCTTTTAGTGAATGGTAGGCCAAGTATGGATATCTATCACGCTCATGTGCTATGTCAGATTAACTCTAAACATGATGTAGAAGTGAGACAAGATTGAACATTGCCTCAAATTGGAAGGGATGAGCACCAAACTCTGCGAGGGTGTTACATTGAGGAACTATTTGTTTGCACTAAATCCATTCATGCATGAGATCTTCCCTTTAGTTTGGTAATAAGCCAAAACAAAGCCACATCAAACATTGTGCAAGAATAGGTTGGAACATCTGTCATTGTGTGGCTGAAACATGATGTCAGCTCCTGATCAAAGAAAGAAATATCTAGAACATACCAAGGCTGATATGCTTTGCTACATTCATAGTCTATCCATTGCAAAATAGGGCTGATATAAGTACAAATTTATAAATGTGAATATGGAATCCCATCATCAAGTGACAAACCATTACTATGCCTTACAAGAGACTTACCTAAAGGTTGATTTCATTTTCTAACAATCCTCCTTTTCTTTTATAAAATCCACTAGTGCCACATCAAGCAACAATGAATGAGTGGGTGGCTCCAAGGAAAATCCGCAATAAATCAACCCTCTTTCAATAGTATCCATCAATCCTCCATGTATCATATGCCTGGAAAAATCAGATCTGAAAATAAACCAAATCAGAGGTTATGGTTTGCTACCTCCTTTTGGATGGTTGAAAAATGCCACCACATTCAACACATTCTTATGTTGTTGGCCCATACATGTGGCTTCCATGAAAATGTGCTCTTTTGCTGATTCCATGTGTGAAGTACATCTAAAAATATCTTTGGTTCAATTGCCCTCTCATGCAAAACTACCTCATGATGATAACAAATCTGCTCCCCTACAGAAATGTATGGATGTTGATCATCAGAAAGAGACGCAAATGTATGATGTACCTTAACATCTTTGGTTGCCCAAAACTACAAGAGATAAAATCTAAATCATCCTTTTGGTACATGACTAAGTTGTTTTTAAGGATGATCTGAAATGGAACATATAGATTGGTGCATACAACCATAGTGTCATAATTGGGATCCCCATTAACAACATAAAAATCAATATCGCAATTAAACCTTCTAATCAAGGGAGGAGAGCCAATGTCATCATAGTTATGGCATCCATGTTCATTGTCATTCAAGGATACAGAAGGACATGAAACATCTTCATCATCCAGGCGTTTCTCTACAAGATCTATCCTCTTCAATTATTTAAAAACTTATGTTCAAAAATTTAAAGAGAGACATCAACATACTTACCAAACCTTTGTCCTTATTTTACTCCATGTTTACCAGTAGAGTGCCCTTCTCTTGCAAGTGTAGATTGTTGAACCTGTTGTCATTGATGTAAAAGCGAGAGTAGTTGTAAGATGATTGATCAGGTGTGTAGCTAGTCATTGATGTCTAAGCAATAGCATGAGCATGTATCAAATAGATGAGAGGTTGTATAAAAGAAACCCTAGCTCTAGGGTTTGTATTCGTAGATGATGGACATATCTCATTTTTGTTTGATTTTTTGAAGCAAAATATTAGTGAATTTATCTTGGAAACTTTGGCCAGTGGATTCTCCTCGTCATGCGGATTCTGGCTGTATGTGGAGTGTCTTTGGGCCTTCTCGGTTTGTGAGAAATGCTCAGCCAAAGTCAAAGCCCCATTTTAGGATACAAAACCCCAAGGGTAGCTAAGGTGGTATCATAAGGTTATATGGAAACATTTGCCAATGTTGCAACAAAGGTGATGAGCTGGTAGCATACTTATGGCATGGCATCCCATTGGAGTAAATGATGAATTGGCAAAAGTCAAAAGTGAAATGGATTTTTTTTTTAAAAGATACATCAAGGAGTATCTATGAGTTTAAGATAAGAAAAAAAAATGAAATCAAGTGGGCCACAAAATCAAATTTAAATTAAGGACTATGGCTAGAGTAATTTGATGAAGGGTTTCAAATTAAATTAAATTATCAAGTGGGCCTCCCGCTCAAATAATAAAAAAAACATAAATAAATATTAAATTTGATTCTGCCCAAGGCCACACGTTGACCTCTAATGTTTGAGCACGAAACTATATAAAAACATCAAATATCTCTCCAAAGGGCAAGCGAAGAGGTGAAGTGTTTTCCCTGCAGCAAGATTTGGTTTCGAGTTTATTGTTTTGTTTTGGCATGGGGTCCAGATCGTATTTCTCTTGCAGGGCAGATATCTATCTTTTGAAGTCTGAGGCCAAGGGCATTCAAGTTTTAACTTCTATGGGAGGCCGAAATTTTCTGGGCTTAAATTCTATGTTTCGTTGGGTTCTTGTGTATATCGATCTCAGTAAGACATAAACCTTTGCAGCACATCAAAACAAGCAAAGATTCTATGCGTCTCTGATTAGACGAAAATGAGTTCTGGGCTATATCTCTTGTGATTTTTCTCTATTGTTTGCGTTGGGCATTACCTTTCTCTTGATGGCTAGACCAAGAAAAGAGTAGTCTTTTGAAGGAATTTTGGATTCATCATTGGCAAGGAAATAGAAGGGAGGATTCTGGCTTTTTATTCTTTGTTGGATTAATTTTTTTTTTTTTGGCTACTCATTAAAGGGTGTTGGCATAGATGGACAACACTTGAAGCAAACTCTTATCACTAACCTATCATCTGCAGCCTTGAAGAATGGATGAGGAGACTCTTAAACCTTGTCTGCAGTTTTTAAGAAAACCATTACTTGCATATTGATGATCTTGTCTTCGGTCTAAGGAAAACATTACTTGACAAAAAGAAAAATTCATTTGGAGATTTGTTTTAACTATAGCTAGAGGCCTTTATTCATTGAAAAAATTGTAAGGACGTGAGCAACCACTAGACATGGTTTTTGTTTGTGCGTTGAAATACTGGAACCTGTATACCTTAGATAAATGTGTCATACACAAACCTTGGTCTGTGATATATTCAAGAAGGAGCCTATATACTTATCGAAGAATGCCATCACTAATTGTTTCTTCCTGCACCTTATATCTGTCACTCAAGTTGTGAGTTTCTTGATGTTACATGCTTCGTAGCTAAATAGTGTGACAAACTTGGTGGAGATGATACAAGACCTTGGCATTGATGTTGGTTTAAAAACTGAATTACTTTGACAATAAAAGATAACTGGATGTATTACTACAAGACTGGCCTAGTTGTGATAGTGAACATTCACTGTCCTTTTCATGTGTAAAGGTTCATACATCCACTAGGTAGAAAGTTGACCTGAAGTAATGAGATTGGGTCTGACAGTGGCACTACTTGTATAACTTACTCATCACGAATGATTGTTGATAGGAGGTCAAGAATTGATAGCTTGAGTAGAGGCAAGTACAACAACTTTTCTCTTCGCAAGCAGAGACACTATGGTTTCAGAAGTTGGGCAGAAGCATTGTTAGGTAGCAGATTGGAATACATAAATATTCTTGGTGAGGAGAAGCTGATTATATAAGTATATCGACAATGAGGATGTACATCAAGAAAGTGTTGATTTGATTGAGTAGAGATGTAGCTAGGGTTTGGTATTTAAGTGAGACGACTATAGTGTTGGCTTCGCTTGGGTATTTACAATAGCAGTAGTGGACAACTGTGAAATGAGCAGAGGTGATAACAGTGGTGCAGCAGAAGGAGAGGCAGGGTTGAATCAGAGGTAGCAGGTGACAACAGTGGTGCAGCAGAAGGAGAGGCAAGGTTGAAGTAGAGGTAGCAGCAGTATATGTGAGGCAGCAACATTAGTGAGTAGTAGTGGCAACAACAGTATGTGTGCAACAACAACATCAGTGGGCAGAAGTGAGCATCAGAGGTGACAGTGGTTGTAGCAGTGAGTAGTGGTATTAGTGATTATACTTGGGCCATTATCCCTCGTACGGGAGCCCAACCTTCAGGGAGCATTTTGCTTCCTTCTAGATTGCTGGAAAACTGTTGGGAGTATTTCACTTCCTTCCAGGTTCCCCTAGTAAAGTATTGTATGTACATTGTACACTACATAATACAATGCTTGTTAAAGCTAAATCCCTTATGTACTGCTCTTCATGTGATATGTTTTATGGTTTCATAATGACACTCTGAATTATCTTTAAGAATTAACCAATTATGAAAAATAATAGGAAACACTGATTCACCCCCCTCTCAGTGTTTCCAACATAGACTAGCATAAGAGGATGCCTCTTTTCGAACAAGAGAAAGTACATTAGCTTTGATAGATCTTCACCACAATTCTTACCTTTTGGATCTTCTTTATGAGGTGCAATAGGTCTTCAACATTGTAATATCCCCTATGTATTAATTTCCCATGGGAGGATGAAATAACCTATCCAACCTGGTAGGCTATAGTATTTGATAAAGGGGGGTCTCAATTATCCAATATTTTGGGGCAACATTGGGTAAATTTTGGGGTAGCTGGGGCAAAAAGCCCAAATTGTGTTGGAAATATTGAGGGGCGAGGGAGGGGGGTAGTGTGGGTGAATCAATATTTCTTATCAATTTGTATGTTCTAATCTTTCAAAGCATTGATTATCTTTAACATTTCGTCAACATAAACCATAAACAACACCATTCAACAATCCACAATAATCAAGACAATAGACACAAAGATTTTTAGGTGGAAAACACCCTCCATATCAAAAACCACCGAACACTTCTTAATATTTGTCTTAAAAAATAATTACATCAAGTTTTTAGCTCCAATTGAAGGAGGCTCCAACCCCCTGATTTACGGGCTCCAATACCCTGGATGCTCCAACACCCCGTTTACCAACTGCAACTGGGAGTACACTCTAATGCCCTAGATCTCAGGCTCCAACTTGACAAATGATCCAACACCCTGTGTACCAACTGTAACTGGACGAACGATCCAACGCCCTGTGCAAGCTACAACCTGCCCTAGCACCAACCTGCCACCTTGACGAGCTGAGAAACCACATTTCACAATTTTCAGACTGGATCCCACTATGCTCTGAACCAATATAAGGGAACTGTAATGAAGGTTCTACTACTCTGCTCGGTTTGTATATGATTGTCAAGTCCTGGATTATTTCTCAACTCTACTCAAAACGTTCCTCAAACCCTAACTCCAATACACAATCCTGCCTCTGCTCAACCTAACCATTGCAATTTCTAACCACTTTGCAATTTGCAATTATTCACATGCTGCAACTGGAGAACATTACGATCAAAACTGTCACATATCCACTACACTGTCAAGAGAATTTCTGCAGTTGTTGTATCATCAATATCACTATGCCATGTCATACCATCAATCCAACATCCATACAATTATCATCAAGAAAACTATCATGTACAAGTAACACCGTCAAATACCATAATATACTATCAAATATCAAGTGCACTCTCATGTAGATTACTGCCACTGTTGTATTCAAGTAAATCACAATTTCACTATCATAATATAGGATTATTTGTGATGTCATTATTGTCATATAGACCATTGTCTCACCAAGATTACTGACATACCACTGCTATACAACAAAGTCACTATTTTTAGTTCACCAGATGAGAGAAATAATACTGCTATCTTCCTTACTACAAGTAATGATATTGAACTGTTGATCAATGAAACTAATGCTAACACATACATCAAGGGTCTGCAAATTGGAAACCCTAACTGTATCTTCACTAAGCTGTAAAAACACTCTTATTGACAAAATATTGCTTAGAATGAATATGGCAAAAAAGTTCCAACAGGTACTCTTGACTTAAGATAACTTCAATGCTGGACTTTCACAACTAGTGCATATTAACTTGATTACCACAATGTCTCACATTCTTTGAGTGTTGTAGGTCTTTTCTTGACTATGCCAACTACAGGAATGCTATAAGGCTGCAGTACTTTATGTCACTTGTTATCTACAAGAATTGAAAGTCCACATCTTCAAGGATCTTTACAAAATATACAAAGACCTTAAGCATACTGATACAAAATTAGAAATCAATCATTGGCTTTGTGCATTTGATCTACAAGGTGTAACTGTTAGAAAGTGGAACCCTTAGACAATCTTCAGTCCTTAATTTGGAGGTGGATAAGGTTGTCATTGTGGATTGCAAGTCTGAACCTTCAAAACACTTGAATACACTTATGTGACAAATGAGATCTTCTACTAGGTCACTACAAATCCTATTTGTTGACCCTTGCTGCCCTTTTCAAACTACAAAAACACACCTTTTCTCAGAACGTGATGCCCTAAGAGGGTCTAATCATGGAGAACTTCCACAGAGCCTTCACCCAAGGAAACTTTTCGTTGTTCAGGTTGCTTGTGATATAGGTCAGCCCTTGATGCTTGTGACATCCAAATTGAGACTTTAACAGAACCACACTACAAAAAAATCTAGGCAACTGGGTGATAGAAAACAAAGTTTTCATGTTTAGAAATATCTCAAGTTCAAACCCAGAACTTAGTTCTTTTCACTGCTATTTGATATTGATAATCCTTACAACATTTTCAAATCAATGCTGCGGATTTTACACTGTCCCTTCTGGCCCTAGATCTGTAAGTATAAATTCACTATTTCAAGGTTTTGATGATCAAAGAGGTGGCTTGTAAGGCTGGGTCAAGAAGAGATGAGATACATCAAGGGTAAATGTGATTTAGGAGCCTACAATAGACCTTGTTGCCTCAACAATTTATTCCCTAGTGGTCATTAAATGTATGCCCTAAAGTGTTGCTACAAGTCCGCACTATTTGAAGGTGTGATCATTCCAGAAGTCTGAGATATTAAGGCTGAACAACAAAAGGTATGCCTTGTTCTTGCAATAAATATTTGTTCCAAAATTGGATGCCATAGATAGACTTGCAATCAAAGTAGCTTGACAACATGACCCTTGTGCTTGAATTTTTTTTGGAGAAGACCTCAGAAAGTTTCGGTCAAGAGAATTACCGAAACGAATCTTTGGAAACACAAAAATAGAAGTGCAATAATAAGCCCTGATTTGGTTTGCAATTCAGTGCCCTAATGAGAGGCTGATGTGTACATAAATGGGGTCACAATGAGAGCCAAGATAATCAATTGAGTCCCTAAGTCAATACAAAATAGAAAAAAAAGACCAAAATAAAACACAAAAAAACCCTCCCTTCAGATCTTCCACTGTTCTATTACAAGGGTCGAATTTCAGAAGTTTTTACTCAAGGATTTTTCATTGGAGTTCATGTATTTTGAAGGTAGGATAGATCTCCTTTTATAGTATATCTCTTGGCTTAGGAGGGGCTTCATAAGACTAAATGTTGGAGGGAGGATAACCATTTAATAGCTGAATTTCATTTACTTAGAAACCAAGAAATGATGGTCATGTACCTTTTAGGAATGAGGATTTAAGTTTAATGAGGTAAAAGCCCCTTCTAATTTTTAATAACATTTGAGATGCTCTATAAGATATTCTAACCACAATTTTGAAGCAAACCCCTCTAGGCTAATGTAAAGGTGCCATGTCATTAATATAGGGTTTTCACTAACAGGGCATCCACATTATTCAACTTGATGCCACATAACTAACTTTGTGGGGTTTTTAGCCCAGAAATAGAGTCCTTTGACTTCAAACAAGGATATCTCTCAAACCGGGAGGCCTCTCAGGGCATGCCACATAACACCGAAATCAGCTCAACGAGTAGAATCCACTGGCGAGGATATCCATGACAAATTCCATTTGCTACTTCGAAAACCCTTAACAAGTGCGGGGTACATCCTTTGTCTAGGAAACCCAAACTCTAGAACTAGGGTTTTCAACCATCCAACAATGGAGCTTCCAACTTGATGTAATCCAGATAAATATAAGAGCATTCATTAATAGTTTGACATCAATGACAGGTGTTTAGTCAAAGTCAAACCCTGGGGTTGACATCAATGACTACACCGTTCAAAAATTTGGGGGTTGCACTTGCAACCTCTCACATTTGAGGAACCCCATGAGGAAATCTATAAATAAAGGAGAATTGGAATCACATTTTCATCATTGATTTGGACTAGAATATCTTTGATTTTCTTGAGCTGAGGTTCTAAGGGTTTTACGGCCCCTTCTTGATTAGTTTTAGTGGAGGTGATCCTGCCCTAGCCAATCTCATCTAGTTTTGGTGGAGATGATCTCACCTTACCTAGACATATCTCTTTTCTTGTTCTGGAAAAGCATCAGAAATGGATCATCTCTTGTTTGGTTTGGAGAACTCTTTGATTATCAATCTTCCTAAGAAGGATCTGCATTAGAGCACCCAAAGACCTAAGTCTGTTACCAAGATCTTTTGTGGAAGTCTACTAGGAAAATTCATGGCTCTCCTTACTCATCCACAGACTCACATTTATAGGAAGTGAATGGTAATAAGGGACATCTCTGCAGTGGTTAGAACAACGAACCTGAGCCAATGGCCAAGTCTTCTAGGGTTGTGGTCATCGAACCCTACTACAACAGTTGTTCAACTTTTGGGGCAACATTAGGGCTTTTGCGCATTGGATCAAAGTTTCCTGCGACTATCTTCAATCCACTAGTGTTTAGCCGAGTTTTCGGAGGCATTTGCACAAGTGGATCCCGTGGCTGTTTGTTAAGGCATTGTGACCCAACCCAAAATCTTCCTACGGTTGGTCAAGGGCACTTCTATAGTTCCTGGTCAATGTGTTATGCAGTATGAGTTTGGACAATAGCTATACAAACATCTCCAACGAACAGGTAGAACTATAAAGATAATTAGGGTTTCAGTTGGTAAAACATCAATAGTATTAAGACTCAAACTCCTGTACTAAAAGTTTCAAAGAAACACAATAGGCACTAAATTAGTACATTAACACTTGAATTGGATAGTAAAACATAGTACAACCGAATTCCCGTTTATTAAGTTATTGTAGTGGTGAATCGTTGGTTGGAAACAATCATTGGGTAGTTAACCCTAGTTTATTGTGATCTGGTTGAAGAATCATTTTGATGTGGAGATATTTATATTCATGCATAGAATGATACCTACTATTGTATGAATGTGCATTACCGTTACACAATTTTTTGATTGATTTTGGAAAAACCCTAGTCAAGGTAGAACCCTAGGAACAAAATGTCCCTAGGATATTACAATGGTATGAGAGCAGTGCATCCTGCTTTCTTGTGAGTGGATGAGCCTTGTATGCTTCTAGGAGATACAAGAAATGTTATAGTAATAAAGAAAATAATTAACTGCAATACAACCATAGGGGATAGGGAAGAACGAGGAGGACCAGATGCTAATGAACTCTTGCATGTGCTAATCCATGGGAAAACAAAAATAACTAATTTTCTAGTGCAAGGGCAGAAACATATGGCCCAAGGACAACAATAAATGACGCAACTCATCCAAACTATAAACAATCTGAGTGACAATGTTGCTAATGGTTTGAATGTTGGTAACAAAACTAATGCCAAAAGAAGCAAGTCATAACCTTGGCCCCTTCAATACTTTTGCACCATTTAACACTAGGGCAACCACAAAAGTAATCATATGCCCTTATTGCCTCAATTTTTAAACAACCATCCACTGATACCCCAATGAGCAACAGAACATGATGGACTCTTTGATGAATATTTTTAGGAGTATGTAACACTAGGCGAAAATACACGCGCAACCATGTCTTTCCAAGAGTATAACAACATCAAATACAAACATAAACCTAGGGGACACATAATTAGGATCTAATGTGCAAGGTAGGCAAGCTACCCATCCCCTCCTTTGATGGATCCTCAAAATGCTAAACAAGGGCTTTGGTACAAAAGTTGGACACCTATTTCTGACTTAATCCCATGCAGGAAGCAAATGCTATCTTATTTGCCACATTACAGTTGGAAGGGGAGGCACATGAAAGGTGGTAACATGGCCTAGTCACCTTGGGGCATTCCAACATAACCTCTTATATTGACTTCACCCAAAGGTCGATATAATTTTTTGATCTGAAGGACCCTAATATACATTTTAGAGAGTTGGTACAACTCAAACAGACTCGAACACCAAAGGTTTTCTTCACAAAATCCAAACGGATAACAATTATGGTGACAAACATCTCGGAGTAGAGGTTGTCATTCTCTTTATAGAATTTTTAGCTAAACCATTGCACGAGTGGGTCCAGGCTTTCAAACTGACCACATTGTAGGAGGCTATCACCAAGACTCGAGATATGGGAGGTACAGAACCAAAAGTGAAGACTCCACGCATACCACAAATCGCTTCGAAAGGAAAGGATAGGAGGACATCTGAGAAAAACAAAACCAAGAAGGATCAGTTGGATGAAGAAGCTCGAAGCGAGCTTAGAAGAAAGAAGCTTTGTTTCACTTGCAAAGAGCCATGGGAACCTGGTCATCGATGTTTGGGAAAGGGAAAGATTCACTACATCGAAGTTGTGTCCGATAGCGACAATGAAAATCATACAACATAGGCACTGAGCAAGGAGCCTAAAATTTCCGAAGAAGCACCATCCTTGGAAGAGGCTAAGAGAGATGAAGCCATGTTTGAGAATTGAAGGAGGTACTATTTCCACTCTCTCAAGATTCCCTAAATACCGCACCTTCAAAATCAAGGGTGCCATATGAGGACAATGAATCATAACATTGATTGGTGGACCAATGAACAACTTCACTGATGCAGCCGTGGTGGTAAGGAGTGACATCCCTACCTAGGAATTTGAAGATTTTGATGTGAGGAGAACTGATGGGTATAATATAACATGCACGCAAGTAGTTCCACGTTTATGTGCCACATTAGGTAAGTATACCCTCATTGATGATTTTGATGTGATAGAATTCACTGATACTAATGTGGTTCTAGGAGTACAATGGTTGTACTCGCTAGGAAGATTCGTAATGAACTACCAAGATATGTTTTAAAACTAGGCCGGTCTGGCTTGGAATCAACCTAGTTGACCAAGCCATACCTTCCCGGACCAACTAGTTCAATTATCCAGTTCGACAACTGGTTTGTTACCATGGTGGTAAGGAGTGACATCGCTACCTAGGAATTTGAAGGTTTTGATGTGAGGAAAACACATGGGTATAATATAACATGCACACAGGTAGTTCCACATTTGTGTGCCACATTAGGTAAGTATAGCTCCACTGATGATTTTGATGTGATATAATTGGCTGATACTAATGTGGTTCTAGGAGTACAATGGTTGTACTCGCTAGGAAGATTCGTAATGAACTACCAAGCTATGTTTTAAAACTAGGCCGGTCTGACTCGAAATCGGCCTAGTTGACCAAGCCATACCTTCCCGGACTGACTAGGTCAATTATCCAGTTTGACGGTTGGTCTGTTACCGAACCAAATAGGTCAATTATCTAGTTTGATGGCTGGTCTGTTACCAAACCGACCGAGTTGGTCACCAATTCAGCTAGTTTGGTAACGGACCGACCACGCTGACCAAGCTCGAATTACACTGGCCAGTCTCGATGGTGGGAAAAAATGGTGGGCTGCGCAAACTTGAAATGATTTATTATTATTATTATTATTTTGTTTAAACTATTTCCTAGCCCCTCTACCCCTCTACCATGCCTATAAAGGTGACCCAATCCCCTCATATTTCGTCACCTATCTCATTGCATTTGTGTGAGCATTCGTGAGGAGTTTGTGAGAAGTTGGAGTTGGTTTTTTGAGAAACATTGAGGAGGTTCTTGGGTGATCTTTGGAGCAACATTGAGGAGGTCCTTGGGCAATCTTTTGAGCAACATTGAGGATTTATTTTTTGGAGCAACATTTTCTATTGAGTTGGTTTTTGGAGCAACATTGGTTATGTGTTTTTGTTCTAATCTCTATATATTACATGCATTGGACAATGCATTATTAATAGATATATTCATGAGCATACTTTGATCATATTTTGTCTTCTCTCTATTATTCTAATGCTTTTAGTTTGGAAACATTAATGAAAATCTTTAAAAATATGTTTTTTCATTAAAAATTAAATATTTAATGTACTTTTTACAAAGACCGAGTCATTGGAATCAGTGTTGTACACTTCGTACTAGTATAAGACTCGTCACGCTATTGACTTGTCGACTCGTGAGACTTGGGAACGACTTGTATAAGACTCGTCAAAATACAAAAAAAAACATTAAAATATGTAAATTTTAAGCACAAAAAAGAAACTTATGACAATTCCAATCCTTATAAGTTATAAAAACCACAACATATGCAATAATTCATAACATCATCTCATATCTATAAAAGTACAACATAACATATTCGATTTTTGTAAGAAAAACATTTAGATACTGAATAAGAAAATGACTCGTGATTCCATAATTAAAATAAAAAATGTCAGCAAGTTCAAAATTCAAATACATGTCATAAATGATAAATGATTATCTTATAACAATCTTTCTAGCATTTAGGATCACTGGCCATCTAAAAACCAGCAAACAAATCAATGTGAAAAGTGCCCAAAATGCTTTTGGAACACTCAAAATTGTTAGTATACAAAACCCAAAAAACACCAAGTGAAATGATAGAATGAAAGATATCAATTTCTACACTATGCAACTAAGGAAAAGCCAAGGTAACTTAACTTTTTCATAGCTGATTTTACTTCTGTTAGGACAATAGCTAATTTAACCTTAAAATACTAGATTTAGCAATGGAAATCTTCAAAATCAAACCACGAGATATTTAAGATAATTTTATGTGCAAGAAAAGAAGGAAATATCTTGGAGAAATCTTCAAAGGATTGGAGGTGAAACTTGGTGCAAGTTGGGAATGAGCTTATTTTGTATTTGAAGATGGGTACTCCAACCAAGGAGGAGCCCAAGACTTCAAATTTTGAGGCACCTACTATTCCTTAAGATCTTTGCCAAGAAAATTTATTGGTAGATAGGTGCCCCGTACACATGAAACCTTGAAAATAAGTCAGGGAACCGAGATGAACTTATAATTTAGGATTTCTAAGTATAAGAAAAAGAAATAGACTAATCAAATAATCAAATTTGAAGAGTCTATTCTTACTGGGTGACTACACCCCTTCAAAGGCCTATTACAACAATAATAAAGCATTTTGTTCCCTCCAATTTCTCTTTCCCTCCACCTCATTTCCAAAAAAGAAAAGAAAAAAAATTGCCTTTTGAGGGTCGACAAGTCTTATAAGGGTCCGATGCGAGTTTTATGGCAAACCCGCGAGTCTTATATGGTTAGCCAGGTTTAATAAAATACTCGCTGAGTTCAGGTGTTCAGCGCAGGTTCTATGCGAGTGACCCAGGTCACTATAGAACCCGCCAAGACCCGTAGGGTACTCGTGGGTCTTATACGGGTGGTGCTTCATTGATTGGAATCAACTAGTCCAAGTTGATAACGAGTTAAAGTCCAACAAGTTGGAGTTGACCCTCAGCCAGTTTTGAGTCTGAGTCCATGTTTTAAAACATTGCTACCAAGTGATTGATATTGAATGGAATTTTGAGACCCAAATGGTAGCAAGGTATTACTAAGAGGCATGGTCAATGGTGGCCCTCGAGTCGTAATAACCAAGAAAATGGAGGTCATACCTAAGTAGGGTGACGTAATTTGCACAACTTGTAGTAGTACAAGCCCCAAATCATCAAGTAACAACTCAAAACCTTATGAGCCGAGATGCAAAGAGAATGTTGAACATGACATATGCACATACTTGAGAGATTGGGGAGCTCACCTCTTAGTAGAGTACTCTAAAAATAAGTATTCTTTCGAATTATTGGACAAAATCATCTAGGATGATAGATACAAGGTAGAATATGAGATCGTCTTCTATGAAGATCAGATATTTTTTTTTTCCTGAATCTACACTCAGGGAAAATCTCATTAGGATTACACATGACAGACCAGTTGAAGTCACGTTGGAGTTGCACCCCCAAACTAGAGATTGCACAAATATGGAACAAAGAGTTGGAAAAAACATTCAAGGACTGATGATAAAGACCCCAAAGAGAATCTGATAGCAACAACATATTCTCCTGAAGTTGATGGCAGTCTTATAAAAGGGGGGAACACAAGACATACTGGCTATAAGAAGCACCGAAAAAAGCATGAAAAAGGGTATGTGGTAACAAAGGTAAACAAGAAAAATGTTATGTTTATCTGCACAAGTTTCCTATTTTGTGTATGAACCATTGTTTACACAATTTGGTAGCAAAGGATGATGATTCTATAGAAAGGTCTCATGCCCTTGAACTATGTGCCAAATTATGTTATGGGGTTGATGTTGCACTCAATGCCTACAATGTTGCTACAATTCGCTATGCTACAAAATATCTTGGGATGACAAAAGTTATGAAAGAGGGAAATCTGGATTGAAAAAGTGAAGTGCTTATCAGTCAGAAAGATGCCATGACTGTTTTGTAGGCTGCCAAATCATTCTTACCATGGTCAGATGACTATAAAGGGAGAAATATCATCATTAATCCCTCTCAGGTTGATGGGCCCTTCACATGCACAAGGGTGAAGTTATTAAAAGGAAATGGAAATGGGTCACTTTCAAGTGATGTGGGGGCAACAGAAAAGCATAGACAGCTGATGGAAACTATTGTGAACTTATTACCACCAGAAAGAGGATCGACTTCCTACAATTTATTGCTAAAACCATTAAAGATTACTACTATGCCAGGGAGAAGAACTTCGTCTGGAATGAAAATTACTTCAACGGTAGCACACAACTTTACCCTTTCCACCAGTGATTTGGCAAGTGAAATCAACAACTGCGGCCTGATAACATCCCTCACCAGCATGTTAATTATTGGGCTGCAAAAACTAAGGAAGGATGCTGTAAAAATTGAAGAGGAATTCCCATTCCTGGAGATATAAGGGAAAATTTTGTAGCACCCTGGTTTTCCATTGCTCGAGGACAAGAAATGTCGGAAAGGGGGGATTGTAATGTCCCCTATGGATTAACTTCCCACAAGAGGATGGAATAGCCTATCCAACCCCATAAGCTATAGCCTTTGATGAAAGGGGAAACCCAAATTGGGGGTAGATGGGGCAAAAAGCCCAAATTGGGGGTTGCATTTGCAACCCCTCACATTTGAGGAACCCCATGATGTGAAAATTTGAAAATTGGAATCCTATTGCAGCAACTGGTATTATTTCTTATAACTGATAAATTAATTATTTAGTTTATTGCTACGACATCATCGAAATAAACATTGCAACCTTCACAAATAAAACTGCAGAAAATAAATAGCGCTAGAACAGAGAAAATACTAGAACACACAATAAAAATAACTGTTATTTTTGGACAATTATCCCCAGAAAAACCTAACTTGGGAAAATTGGTATAACTGTGAGGATTTTATTACTATGCAATAGTGAAAATTTGAGTAAAATATATGGATTCCCAATTGGCAATCCAAACAACAAGGAAATCTCGCCAAAATTATTTTAAGGGACTTACCCTTCTTCCACAAGCAATACCGACATAACTTCCTTCAGAAAGCTTGACCTCCTAGATCCTCTGCATTGCTCTGCGCAGACCCTATGATGTCAATCCTCCAACCTACCTCTGTTGAATTCATTTGGCCTATCCCTGCTAAGGAAATCACCTTTCTGACACTCTGGACCCTTTGCTTGGCCTCTGGAACCTCTGCTCAGCTTCTGGAACTAAGAAAAAAGTTCTCTCCAGCAAATCGAACTGCTTCTCTCAAGCAACTACATTATCCTCTACGCTGCCTCATCGGGAATAACTCGGTCCTCTTGTTGCTGCCTCTTTGGATCTGGAAGACTTATTCCGGATCACTGTCCTTTCCCCTCACTATCTCTTCTTCCTCACTAAAGCTTGAAATCTCAAGCAACTGACTGTTGCTACTCTGGAAAATCGAATTCTTTAAGTGACTCTGGTGTTTTCTCCATAACCACATCAATCCCTTCGTATATCTTCCTGTTGGGACTCCAACGACGAATATTAAATCTTAATCGATGGCTCAGATCATTTCTGGATCGATTTGTGTGAGTTTCTATAGAATTCTCACCTTCACTTAATTAATTTTGATTAATTAACCATATTCCTTAAATTTAGACTTAGGAAATATTTAAAAATTGGTTAATAATCTAATTAAGCCAGTTGTAGGTGGAATTTCTAAAAACGATTTCTGGGTTTTGGAGATCTCATGTATTCTAGCCTCTCCACCAAATTTCATGGCTAGAACACATTTGATGCTACAAAAAATAACACTCTCTCTTAGCGAGGAATGTGTTCTAGTGCTACACACCCTGTGACAACACCCTGTCTCTGTATCACCTCCTGTCACGATGCTGGTGTCTAGCTACTATGACTACCTGTCACTGCCCACCAACCAATGCACAACTCTGATGCTGTATCTGCGCTGCTGCTGACCCTGTTGTACTGCTACCAACATTGCATCTGCATTGCAACTCTATTGCTGCTGCTACTGCAACATCTGCAACTAAAAATCATCCAAGATAATGAGTCAACTGTGTTTAGTCTGATGCATTTGTCTCCCGAGTCCTGACTTCTACTAGCCTCGCCACTGTCTCTGAAGAACCTATGTTGCTGCTAACTCTACACTTTGACACTTTGCACTGCTGCCAACTCTGCACTGCGCTCTCCAACATCTGACTGCAACTAGTCCGCAACTGTCACTCTGGAATTCTGACTGCACTTCTGGCACTGATCCATCTTGCTACTGAACACTGTGGGCCCTCATAGCTAGGTAATGATCCATGAGGTGGACTCCTCAAGGACCCTGCCCAATCTCCATAGCTCTTTGGGGCTACAACTCCAAGTCATCCCACCTCACTCTTGGAGGTACGTTTGCAATCATAGCGAAGTCTTCCTCCAACCTAGAGGACAACCCATCTATCTCAGCATGTGTTGTTGCCTGGTCCTACTTCTCCTCTTTTTCCTTCTTTTTGAGAGGACACTCGGTACTGTAGTGGACAAACTCACTACACCTGAAGTAGTTGACCTTAGATAGGTCCTTCTTCTTTCTTTGCTCCCCTTGCCCTTGACTGGGACCCTTAGATGCGAGGGCCACGTTCTCCTCCTTCACCACCTTTTGTCCGCAACTACTGCTACCATTGATGGAGCTCTTCAACAGAGCTCGTCTCAACTTCTATTGTTGCAAAACGGCCTACATTCTACCCCATCCTGGTAGCGGGT
This sequence comes from Pinus tabuliformis, assembly GCA_031772625.1. Taxonomy (NCBI): domain Eukaryota; kingdom Viridiplantae; phylum Streptophyta; class Pinopsida; order Pinales; family Pinaceae; genus Pinus; species Pinus tabuliformis. The sequence goes on from CM062812.1 coordinate 523,217,639, forward strand.
CTCTGCCTAATATAATTTGGATGAAGATCTGCAAATCCTCTGAGACACTGTTGAGTGCCAATCATACCAGCTCTGAGGGTTGGGGCACTGCCCCAATAGCTGATAGCTGATCTCGAACCTCCTGAATCTTTGTAAGGAAAGGATCTATGCCTTCCCCTTTCTACATCTTGATGCACCTTAGATTCTCCTCCAGGAACATCTTTTGCTGCTTGGAAGCACCTTGGTATGACATGGAGAGAGCATCCCACATCTCTTTGTACATTCCCTTGGCTACTATATGTGAGACTATATGATCTGAGACTCCATCCAGGATCAATGCTTCGCCTGCGCCATCTCCTTCTATTTGGTCAATTCAATGTCCTTGAATTGGCAATCATAAATTTTCAACCAGGGTGCGTAGACTGATGAAGTATAGGTGCACAATATGTGCTTAGAAGTTGTTTTAGTAGGTCATTATGTATTTGTCAAGGTCTAGTCCTAAGATGGAGGTGATGTTTGTCAATTGTATTAATGTTGTAATTCTTAAGGATGTTGATTAAGTTTCCTAGGAATTAATCTCTATTCAATCAGTTTGTGGATGATGTGAGGGTGATTTTACTTATGTTAGATTGTTGGGATTTGATTTTAAATATCTTTGTTGTAGCTCCTAATTCTCTAAGTGCAAAATGAAACCTTACTCTAGCAGCTATGAAGGAATACTGTTGAACTCAATTGTTTTAGGAGAGGTCTTCTCACTTGTTCAATTTCTACTCAAACAAAGTAATCCAAGCAACATCTATGAATTGAACACACTTCAATTATGCTGGATAATAAGCAAAGGAAATAACTGTGTAGTACCAGGTATAAAGCAAAGTAAACAATAGTCTAATCTAGGTATAAAGAAAAGTAGAGTTCTTATGCAGATAACAATTCGAAATCATTATACAACATGATCACACAAAACAAAGCAATTGAATAATTGAAGGAAATCATATTGTATTTGATTAAAACCTACCACTATTTGTAGGGGCCCTCCACATAGCAGTTCAGAGCTTCAAATCAGTACAATGCTTGCACACAAAAACCAAATTCATTCACACGAAAGTCACAAATTGTTTAGAAAACATATCATTCGGCGTGCACCCAAATAACAGTGCAACCATTAACTTTATAGCATGTCTCTTGCATAAATGTATGAGAATCCTAAGCCTAATATCTCTTAACCCTATCTAAACTTATATCGTGAAACCATCATTTTGCTATTTCGAAAGCAAAACGATAAGGTTTCAACTGATCTTGAACTCTGTTTTGCGTTAATCTGGTGGTTGACTCAGAGTTTGACCGCGATCTCTTGTGCCTCTTTTAGAAAACAATTTCGAGTGGATATGAATGTATCCATGAGGGGGTCATCTTCTATCCATCCACACCTTTCGTTGCTGAACTGGAACCCTGGAACCTCGCGAACAATGAAAGCATCTACGTAATCATGGACTAGCTGCGGAAACATGCTGATTCGGTAGCTAATTACAACTTTAATTAAAACAATAGGGTATACATCTGAATATGAACAAGAAAACATATTGATGCATACCTTCATCGAAACCTTGTAGATATGGCTTTATTAAGTGGTAAATATATATGAAAAAGAGAGGATTATTGGGAAAAAGGATGTCACGGTAGGACAATCTTCAGACTCTACATTCCCCCCATTATTGGAGATGTTGTATGTCCTCATACACTTCTTCCTTGTCTTCTGCTTGTGTCTCTTGTTTGTTATCTCCCCGTTTCACTGTTTTCTTCTTTTTGGTAGAGATTGGAATTCTAGGCTTCCTCATTAGGATTTTGTACTTTAAACTGATTATTTCTCTCTGCATAATTTTGTTCTCTTTCTTTAGCTTCTTGTTTTTCTTATACCACAAGCCTAGATGTAGGATTAGATTGTCGCTCTTGGTGATCTGTATCTCACTCTATTTCTTCAGGGCTTGATTTTCATTTTTAATATACCAATTTAGTGTTTCTAGTTCAAATATCTCCTGCTTCAAAATTTTTAAGGCCGCTTGTTCATTCACTTGGTTGCTTCCTTCTCAAGGGCTCTGTATTGTCGCCTTTGTTGTTGTCGCCTTCCTTTCCAATGATTCTATTTCCCGCTGTGTAGGGTCAATACTTGGACTATGTATCGAGCTTCCTAGAGGTGAGCTGTAAGGCTGTGGTGCTGATCTTGGAGAATTCCTAGGGCTTCCAATTGGCTCATCCTCTATTGGATCAATCTCTATTGGAGTGTTTTCTGTTGGCTCCTCTTCAGTCGGCTCATTTTCCTCGAGGTTAATGTATTCTGTAGTTTTTGAGGTTGTTTGTTGAGTCGTGCTCAATGTTGTTCTCCTTATCAAACTTGGGGTTTGTATTTTCTGCACTTTCCTCCTCTTATTCTCTGATTTTTCTTTTAGAGGAGAGGTTTCAATTTGTGAGAGTTCTTCTTTTCTTGGGCTAGCTTTCTTTCTTCTAGGGTTTCCCCTCTTCATTCTCTGCAAAATATTTACTATAGGCAACTCTTCTTCTGTTACCTCTGTCTGAGTTTGAGGTGCCTGTTCCTTTATCATTTCTATGGTTCTTTTTCTCCCCCTGAGGGCCCTGCTGCTACTTGGTTTTTCTGGGGATTTTTCCTCGAAATGGTTCCTTATTAAGAAACTTTCCCAGTCATCCCCTGTACTTCGGAGGTGAAATTCGACCAATATTTTCACCAGACCATGATGGTACATGGTGTTTTCTATGCATTGAACTTTCTTCTAAACATTTGTAGCCATTTTCCTGAGGCTATTCAAGAGAAAATAGGGGAGGTTCATCTGATGATCCTCCAGGAAGTGCATCATCATTCTAACATGATAAAAGTACATTTGTCCAAACCTACCCTCACAAGTGATAAACTTCTGAAGCACAAGCAATAAGTTTCTCCATTTATTTTTAAGAGTAGAGCTTGGAATACCTTTTTTGTAGACCGTTGTGTCTATGTTTGGATTCTTGAGGAAAACCCTCCAGTCCTCGCTATCAATCCCTCTATTTTTAAACCATTTTTTTCCATGCCTTGGAAACTCGGTGGCCTCAACAATCATAGACTCCGTTACTGTGAGCTTTATGTCCCCAATTTCAGCCTCCATTCCATCAAAGGAACGTGCAAATGTCTTGGTTACTTTTTTGTGGAAACCGCTAAACTTCTCAATGAACTGCAGCCATTGTCTTCTTTGTAGCAACTCCTTAGTTTGTGGGTACCCCTCTAGGAATTGCTTCCCTGCTAGCTCAGTTTGAACAATTACCCCCATGCTGAAGGATGCTTTGCCTTGAAGATTGGCTACCTTAACAAGAAAATGGGACTAGTCGGGTTTGCTGGCTGGTGGAAAGATGGTGTGATTGTGAGAGAATAGAGGAGTGCAGGAATATGGAAGAATGGATGGGTTATTAAGAGGATTATGGAAATGGATTCAACCGTTAGGCACATTCAAAATTATGATTTGGTAATTAATTTGGAAAATTTGGCACAAGGTCGTGACATGACCTTTAGAGTGGTGGCATATGATATTTCGTTAGATGGCCATTACCCTTAGGTTATAATGATTGCACTTTAGTATTGTATTTCCTTACTCATACATGCTATATATCTTTCTCTATTGTTAAATTAAAGCAACACATACCTTTAATTTTCTGTTGCTAACCTTATTTGTTGTCCTTTGATATTCTGTGGGTGCATTGTTGTCAACTATCCTTTAACCCAGATCATCAAGCATTCTTGTAAACTTCAAAATTATTAGGTTGTAGAAATTTGCTTGGCTGCGGAAACTTGTCCAAGCTATAGAAAGTTGTTGTTTTTGCAGCTTAAGAGAAATAAAACTTTAGTAGATGAGCTTTATTATTATTATTATTATTTTATTTTTTTTTTGGAAAAGAAAATTTGAAGTGCTAATAAATTGGTTTTCACTTCAAATTTTCTGTATAAACATGCCAACAACATGGTTGGTTTTCATGTTCATACAATTTTATTAATTTTTTTTTTTCATATATATATATATATGTATAATTTTTTTTTTTTTTTTTTTTTTGTTATATATATATATATATATATTGAAGGACCAAACTTAATGAAAATTTCTAAGGTGGAAAATAAGAAGAATTCTTCTTGACCATCTTTAGTTCTGAATTATTCTGAAATATTTTGACAAATTCGTCTCTTGTTAAAGGTTTTTGGTAAAACTTAAGTCGATGTCCATTTACTAATATATGAATTCTTTCTTCATCAATAGTCCTGATTCTAACTGCACCATTATCAAAGATATTCTCAACCTCATAAGGTCCAAGCCAATGGGTTTGGAATTTCCCTTGAAAATTTTTGAATTTTGAATCAAAGAGAAATGCCCAATCTCCCAGATGAAACTTCCTTTCTTTAATGTACTTATCATGCCATCTTGACCTCTGTTGTTGCACTAAGCTGGTCCTCTGAAAGGCTTCTTGTCTGATCTCATCGAGCTCATTTAATTGTGTCATCCTTTGCTTCTGGGCTTCTAACAAGTCAAGATCTAACTGGACTGCTGTCTTATAGGTCTGGATCTGGAACTCTATTGGAAGTAAGACTTGCTTCCCATAAACAAGTTCATAGGGAGTATGTCCTATAGTATTCCTCCATGTAGTCCTATAGGCCCATAAGGCTTCTAGAAGTTTTTCCACCCAGTCTTTCTTGTGTAGATGTACAGTGTTTGTAAGGATAGCTTCAATCACTTTATTTGTGGACTCAACTTGTCCATTGGCTTGTGGATGATATGGAGTTGACTTCCGATGTTTTATCTTGTATTGGTCCACAAGCTTTTGCACTAGTCTAGATGTGAATTGTGTCCCTTGATCTGTTACAATTTCTCTTGGCACACCAAAACGAGTAAAAATATCCTCAAAAAAAAATGAAACTACAGTGTTTTCAGTAGCAAAAGGAAGTGCTTTAGCTTCTACCCATTTAGTGACATAATCAGTACATACCAAAATATACTTCTTTTGCTTTGAAGGTGGGCTGATTGGTCCAACAAAATCCAGTGCCCATTTTTCAAATGGTTTGATAAGTACCTATGGTTGCAATGGCATCTCATTTGAAGGAGTAGGTTTGCCCATTCTCTGACAACTGTCACATCTCTTAACATATTCCTTGGTGTCCTTAAAAATGGAAGGCCAATAATATCCTAAAAGCAGGATTTTGTAAGTGGTTCTCTTGTCAGAAAAATTTCCTCCACATGGCTCATCGTGAAAAGCTTTTAGTATCTCCGATATTTTGTCCTCCCGATCACATCTTCTGATGATGAGGTTTGGTCCTGTCTTATACAATTCTTCATTTATCCATGAGTAGGATGTACTATTGTGGACTATTCTTCTTTTTTCTCTAGGAGTTAAATGAAATGGCATTTTTCCTGTGGCCAAATAGTTAGCAATATCTGCATACCAAGGTGATTTAGTAGATACTGCAAAAAGATATTCATCAGGAAATTTATCTTCTACAGGTCGATCATTGTTTTCATTTTGTATTCTAGATAGAAAGTCGGCAATTGTGTTTTGTTTTCCTAGCCTATCTAGAATGGTTATGTTAAATTCTTGTAAAAGTAGGAGCCATCTGGTTATTCTTCCATTAGTGACTGGTTTATTCATTAGGTATCTAATGGTAGAATGGTTTGTGTGGACAAAAGTTTCGTAGCCAGTTATATATAATGTTTTAATTTATTAAGGACATGAATCGCAGCTAAGAAATCCTTCTCGGTTACAGTATAATTTAACTCTGCAGGGGTTAAATTTTTACTGGTATAATAAATGGCATAAGGAGTGAGGTCTTTTTGTCCCAAAACAACTCCTAAGGCTGAATCTGAAGCATCTGTTGAGATATGGAAAGGAAATTTCCAATTAGGTCCTTTTAAGATGGGTGCTTCAGAAATTCTCTTTTTCAATGTTTCAAAGGCAACTTGACATTCAGAATCCCAACTGAATTCACAGTCTTTTGTGAGTAATTTAAAGAGTGGGGATGCAATTTTTGTGAAGTTTTCTATAAATCTTCTATAGTATCCGGTAAAACCGAGAAAACTTCTGAAATCCTTTTGACAACTTGGCACTGATAACTTAGAAAGGACTTCCACCTTAGATGAGTCTACCTTAATTCCATCTTCGGAAATATGGTGAACTAAAACAATTCCTTCGTTAAACATCATGAAACATTTTTCATGGCTTAATAAGAGGTTTGTTTCTTGACATCTTATTAAGACTTTCTCCAGGTTCCCTAGTGCTTCATTGAAAGAATCCCCATAGATTGTGAAATCATCCATGTATACCTCCACACAATCATGGATAAGGCCAGAGAAAATGCCAAGGACTACCCTTTGGAATGTTGCGGGAGCATTACATAACCCAAAGGGTAGTACCCGGTAAGCATAAGTCCCCCATGGACAAGTGATCTTTAGGGGCCACCCGGATCTGGTTGTATCCACTAAACTCGTCCAAGAAGGAAATTTTTTTTTTCCTACTAAAGTGTCTAAGACCTGGTCTATGAAAGGTAGCAGAAAGTGGTATTTTAATGTTGCTTTATTCAATTCACTGTAATCAATGCATACTCTCCTTAACAATTAATAATTTATGCACTTCTTCCTTAACAATTTCTTTTAGATTTGGGTTCATTCTTCGCTGAGGTTGTCTAATTGGTCTTGCATTTTGTTCAATGTAGATATGATGTATGCAAGTTTTAGGATCAATCCCTCTCATGTCAGTATATTCCCATGCAAAAGCAAAAGAATGTTTCTGTAAAATTTCTATCAATTGTTTCTTTTGAATATCTTCCAAGTTTTCATTGATATTTAAGGTTTTTCCTGGAAAGATTTCTATCGAGGAATTCCCAATTTTTTCCATGGACAACAATGATACTTGTTTAGAGGAGAGATATTCATTTCGACTATGCTCATAATGTGAGGAAGATTCATTATTTTCTAGCAGATTTAAAATTTTTTCTTCCTCTTTTACTTGTTCAGTGACAAAAATAGGTTGTATGTCTTCTCCATCTTCTATCCATTCTTCAGTTTCTGTATCTATTGTTGTTCTTACAGGGGGGTATAATGTAAATTTCTTTGTAGAATTTCCATATGAGGTAAACATATCACCTGACCTACAACCGATGAAAGCATCTGCTATAGCCAACCAAGGTCTTCCTAGAATTAAGGGATGTCCTCCTAGATTGTTCTTGGGTGTTAAGACCATGAAATCAACAGGATATTCCCAATAATCTAAGGATACACAAACATCCTATAACACACCATTTGGTTTAATAACAGATCTATCTGCTAATTGAAACAAAGTTGGTGTGTATTGAATATTATGAAGCCTAAGTGTGTCCATAACTTGTTTGCTCATTATGTTTATGGCTACCCCTAGGTTAATCAGTGTGTTTGGTATTTCAGTTCCATTGATGTGAATTTTTACAATGGGGCTTCCTGGGTCTAGATATTTTTGGATTGTCATCTTCCCCATCATAATGTCTACAATTTTTCCGACTAACTGAATTCTTTTTATATCTTTTCTTCTTCTTCCTGATCGTTGTGTACTTAATTCCTTAATTGTTTTTGCAAAAATTGGTATTTCTTTTATGGCTTGCAATAAAGGAATCTTAATACAAACATTTCTCAATTTGTCCATCATATTATAATAAGGCAAGATAATTTGTTTCTCTACTCCTTCATCGATTTTCAACCTTTCTGGGAAAGGTGGTTTAATTGATATTGAAGGTTGTTCTATGATATGAGTATTTATTAAAATTTCTTCTGTTTGTCTAGTTTCTTTTTGAGGGAGAGAGGTCTCTCCTTCTTCTGACTGATTCTTATGTTTTTGAAGATCTGATTTTGTTTTTTGAATGACAACAAGAGGTTTTTTTGGTAATACCCTTCCAGACCTTAATTGAACATTGTTTAGGTCTAGTGGGGTTATTACATAAGTTTGAGGATTCTGACCCTCCATGTTGTATACTGGTTGTTGTGGTACTTTATTATTAGGATTTGGAAGTGGTTGAGCGGGTAGTTGATTTGATTTTTGTGGAAATGGTAGGGAAAGTTGCGGGTTTTGACTCTGTACTGGGACTTGTGGCAATTGATTGGTTTGAGGAATTTGATTGGACGGGGTTAAGAATTGTGGTGGAATGTAGGATGGCGAGTATTGTTGATATTGAGCATAGGATCCATAGGGATTTTTCCATCCTTGATTTCAAGGTTGTGTTTGTGGCAGAACCCAAGGATTCTAGGCTAAATTCCAATTACTATGTGAAGATTGGGCAAATTTTTGTGGTCTAAATCCTTGTGGTTGATTTGGTTGGGGGTTTTGCCATGGTCTTTTAGCTAAAAAGTAGAGAGGGTATACTAGTTCTAAGATTCCTTCGCCATTGAATACAACCTTGAGACTTGGTAAGGATGGATATTCCTTTGTATCATGATTATTTGCACATATGACACAGGTTTCTATGACTTTTGAGTCCAAGGGACATTCTCTTAGAACATGTTTCTTCCGACATTTGGGACAGAAGATAGATAATGTAGCATTTTCGAAATTGTTACACAAAATATTGTCACCATGAATTTCTGCAGTCAATGTGAGTCTATCACCACTCATACTGTCCTCCTTTGCAAGTCTCAAACCTCAACTCTTCATGTAAAGCCTTAAAAATGAGAGAAAGTCCTTGAAAATATCTAAAACTTTAGTTCTGCACTTTCTCTTACCATTACCTGCGGTCCCGCACCCCTTGGTCATGTTCCCTGCGGACTTGCCCGCTCTGTCTCTAAAGGAATGGGTGCAGACCCCTGTAAAAGTAAAAAAGGCGCAAGTTTATTATTAAAAACTCACTTTGGATTAATTCTGGACGCTTCTAGAAGGAATCTTGAGGTGGCAAGTTCGCTCCTAGGTGGTTCATGCATCCCATAACTAAAGGAGCTAACCCCTTGATGAGAGGAGCTTATTTTTTTGAAGGAGGACTCTATCCCTTTGAAGGTGGACCTGGTAACTTCCCTCCTCTGCACTATAAATTGAGGCATTGGGCTGGTTGCTAGGGAGGTTGAAAGCTGAATATTTTTTAGGGTAAATGCTGTTGGAATTTAGACTTCCTAATTGAGCTTGAGAGGAGAGATTACATACCTTTTGGCTTCTTTGGGAAGAGAGTGAAACTTGTCAAAGTAGAGGAGATTCTTGCTGGACCCTGGGAGGAGCTTGTACAACATCAAGGCACCAAGGTTGTAAAGTTCTTCTTTGATTAAAGTTAATACAATCATATTCATTTTTCTCAATAAATTGTCTTCTATGGTTTATTTCATGAATTCCTTGATCATCATGATAAATATGGTTTATTATATTAGCTATGCAGGTGTTATTTGATGTGTGCCTATTTGTGTTTGCAGATTCTTTAAAAGGGAGCTCATTTGGACGAAAGGAGCGTGGCTTCCACAAACTGGCATTGGACTCGAGGTAGGCCTAAAACATCTCTTGGCTTTTATTTGTAAATCGAAATATTTAGAGAAAGATATAATTTGTTTTGTCTTGCTTGTCACTAGATATCCGTAGATACTAGGGAGATCGGTCTTGTCTGCAAGAATGATTTATCCGGTCGACAGAAATGTTGCTTGTTTTTTATTTTAAGAGTGTCTATTTGTTCACTTAAGCTCCCTAAAATACCTGTTTTAAGGGTGTCAAGCAGATTTCATATTTTTTCCCTACTAACAATCCCAACTGCAGACTTATTTATTCTTGATAAGAGAGGGTCTCTAGGATTCTTTCCAACTATTGCTTTGCCCCTTGAGATATGTACACACAAATCACAAATATCTGCAAATGGGAGTTGGGAGATATCTCCTTTTCCTGTTAGGTTAAGTAGATCAATCCATTCATCTTTAACGGATCTGAGTAAAAGAGCTTTTAAGGTTTCTTCATCCAAATTATCCATTTTTGCTCTTTTAACATTATAAAAAAATCTTTCTACCAAGTCTTCAAGATTCTCATCTTCTTTCTGTGTCATTTTGAAGACTTCATCTTTAAGGTTACTAGGCATACAATAGAAAGGCTCCTTCATCTGTGCCCATGTTGTTATGGAATGCACTCCTAGACTCATGAACCATTTTAATGCTGAGTCTTTTAACGTGGCAGGGAATAATTTCAACTTTTGAGCATCATGTAGATAGTCATATGATGCGAAGAGAAATGTCTCTGGATCTTCGTTTCTTTTCCCATGGAAATTAGGAAGAATCGAGGGTGATATATTTTTTATTGTGAGGGTTGTATCTTCATCAAGAATAGGGAATCCCGAAGGATCTTGATTCCCCCTACCTCTACCTCTTCCTCTTCCTCTACCTCCAATCCTATCCTCTTCACCATGGACATTATGTACTTCTCCTTCTTCTTCAGCCATGATAGATTCTTCGGAGCTAAGATAGTGTTCTTCTAATCTTTCTGGTTCCTCTATCAATGGTTGTTCAAAATAAGTTTCCAATCCCTCCTCTTCACTAGGAATTTCTAATTCTTCTCCCACGATTTGTTCACCAGTGGGGGACAGAAAGATTACTCCTGTGGTTGGGGATGTAGGATTTTCTTCAATTACAGCTTTAGTAGAAGAAGTAGGTGAAGTTTTGGATTGAATTTTTGATCTTGAGACTTCAAGAAGTCTTTGTCGACCCCTAAATGGAATTTGGGTTTGAGTAGGTGGTGTTGAATCTCGAAATCGTGGTGGAGTGAGTGGATTTGTGGGAATTAAACTTCTTCCTCGTCCTACAAATCTACCCCTAGAGTCTCTATCCCTACGCATGTCATGTTTTTAAATTAATGATGGTTTTGTTTGTTGTTTTTTTTTTTTACTTCTAATTATACTTCCCCGGCAACGACGCCAAAATGTTTGGTCAATTCAATGTCCTTGAATTGGCAATCATAAATTGTCAACCAAGGTGCGTAGATTGATGAAGTATAGGTGCACAATATGTGCTTAGAAGTTTTTTTAGTAGGTCGTTATGTATTTGTCAAGGTCTAGTCATAAGATGGAGGTGATTTTTGTCAATTGTATTAATGTTGTGATTCTTAAGGATGTTGATTAAGTTTCCTAGGAATTAATATGTATTCAATTAGTTTGTGGATGATGTGAAGGTGATTTTACTTATGTTATATTGTTGGTATTTGATTTTAAATCTCTTTGTTGCAGCTCCTAATTCTCTAAGTGCAAAATGAAACCTTACTCTTGTAGCTATGAAGGAATACTATTGAACTCAATTGTTTTAGGAGAGGTCTTCTCACTTGTTGAATTTCTGCACAAACAAAGTAATCCAAGCAACATCTATGAATTGAACACACTTCAATTATGCTGGATAATAAGCAAAGGAAATAACTATGCAGTACCAGGTATAAAGCAAAGTAAACAACAGTCTAATCTAGGTATAAAGCAAAGTAGAGTTCTTATGCAGATAACAATTCGAAATCATTATACAACATGATCACACAAAATAGAGAAATTGAATAATTGAAGGAAATCAGATTGTATTTGATTAAAACCTGCCACTGTTTGTAGGGGCCCTCCACATAGCAGTTTAGAGCTTCAAATCAGTACAATGCTTGCACACAAAAACCAAATTCATTCACACGAAAGTCACAAATTGTTCAGAAAACATATCATTCGGCGCACACCCAAATAACAGTGTGGCCATTAACTTTATAGCATGTCTCTTGCATAACTGTATGAGAATCCTAAGCCTAATATCTCTTAACCCTATCTAAACTTATATCGTGAAACCGTCGTTTTGCTATTTCGAAAGCAAAACAATAAGGTTTCAGCTGATCTCGGGCTCTGTTCTGTGTTAATCCGATAGTTGACTCAGAGTTTGACCGCGATCTCCTGTGCCTCTTTTAGAAAACAATTTCGAGTGGATAGGAAGGTATCCATGAGGGAGTCATATTCTATCCATTCGCACCTTTTGTTGCTAAAATGGAACCCTGGAACCTTGCAAACAATGAAAGCAGCTATGGAATCCTAGACTAGCTGCGGAAACAGGCTGATTCGGTAGCTAATTACAACTTTAATTAAAACAATAGGGTATACAGCTAAATATGAACAAGAAAACATACTAATGCATACCTTCATCAAAACCTTGTAGATATGGCTTTATTAAGTGGTAAATATTTATGAAAAAGAGTGGATTATTGGGCAAAAGGATGTCACGGTAGGACAATCTTCAGACTCTACACCTTCCTATATTCCTTGACCTAGTCTGGATCTTAAGAAACTGCCACTACATTATCAATGTAGGATTTCAGGCCATATTCATCTATAAGGAAGGACATCCTAGCCTTCTAGATGACATAGTTGGAAGCTCCTTCCAACCTATCTTGATCTCTAAGCCCTGCAATGGCCATCTCTGAAATTGTTGAAAACTCCCTCTTGCCCTATGCTTGGCTGCTACTCTGCTATTCACACACCCTTTTGGAATGCGCAAATCTGCTAGCTACTACTGCCAATCTACAACTGGAAATTTGAACTTCTGACACTCGAAGTTCCATGAGGAAAATTTTCTATGCTATGTGCTTTTCTCTTCCACCCAATGCGGATTTTGCTTCTACACCTTGCAGCAAATCCCTCTGCTTCTAACCAGAAATTTGCTCAGTGAAAATTTGGGCTATAGTTGCTCCCTCTAACTGCTAGAATCACTACCTTGGGAAAATTGAATTTTTTGAACCCCTACAACTGAAAATCGATTTTTCTTCCTAGAAATTTTGCTTGCATGTCTGAGCACTGCGCTGCCTCTAGGGATTTTCGCCTGCTGCTCCTTCTGAATAGTGAAATTCCATTCTTTTCTTCTGAACTTTTTGGTTGATCACTCACACTTTGATACCATGTTAACATGCCAAAACTGGAATCCTATTGCAACAACTGGTATTATTCCTTCTAAGTGATAAATTAATTATTCAGTTTATGTCTACGACAACATCGAAATAAACACACTGCAACCTTCACAAATAAAATTGCAGAAAATAAATAGCGCTGGAACTAAGAAAATACTAGCACATACACAATAAAAATGACACCTTTTGACACCTAATCATGGGGATTGGGTGAACACTTGTAAATAATGCAAATAGTAAATAATGGAAAATGAAGAGTCATCGGGAGGTGAAACCTAAGAGTCACTCCCTCATGTATATAACCATAAGTAATCTTAATGAATAAACACATTTGATTTGAGGAGTTACCTCCTGGCCTGACATGGTATGAAAACCAACTCCCAAATTAGTTTATGTGTTGTAACTCTTGTCAGTTCTCTGCCATATTCTGTTCCTATATTTGGTATATTCCTTGCAATATTTTTTGCAAGATTTTGTGCATTTATATTCATCAAGGCTGCAACGAATACCCACTGTGAGTAATTTTTTTGTGAAGGTTGAGGTTTTGTTTTGAATGTTGTCATATGTGCTTACCACCATCATTGGTTTTCATTTTTTTTATTGTGAGCTCCAAAATAACTCCTAGCATAATGTTTCTCGCTGGCGTATTTATTCTAGTCAGCCTACGCCAGTCTCACCTGAGTTACATCCTGTGTACCTCAGCTCAGGTCCACTTTGGTATACCGATCCACTGTTTAACGCTGCCATAACGCATAATTTTAAGCGTGCATCGACTCTCGTTTTTTGTAAATACTACCACACCTCGGCCCCAGTTCATACGCCCCTCACTGTTCTCCATACAGGTTTTCTCCCACCACCTCCTCCCTTCCTGATTTCAAACGCTGCCATATAATGCTTCCACAATATTCTGTTGCGCCCATATAACAATTCCTTCGCGGTTTTGAAGCTGCTCAACACATAGTTGAATGCTGCTCTTCCATACAAATACATTGCCCCTATGTTGAATGCCCTTACGCACATGTACATACACTCCCTACATTTAATGGTATGTGCACAGTTGGCTCTCCCTCTGTGCACTGTATTAAATACCTACCTTTGCACTGTATTGAATACCTCCCTCTGCTCATTGTCTCTCCACTCTAGTCGACTCCGGTCCATACCATTTCTTACGAAACCACGCTCATATAACTCTGCCACTGCTATGAACCTGTGCTCATATAACTCCATTACACAGTAAATACCTCAGTTCTCTCCTGATTTTTTTAATACCTCCCTTCCACTGTTCGGTCAATACGTTGACCCTCCTCCATATACACCTTCCCATAAACCCCCTCCCCCATATACTCCCTCTCCCAAATATACCATCCCCCAGTAATACCTCCACCCTATACATATCATATTGTGATTGTTTTACCACCAGAAGTACAAATTGTATACATTGGCAGCAGAAGTACTTTTACAATACATAGATTTTTAAAATGCATTCATTGATATCTATTGTGGGAGTGGTTCTCACTGACAAAGAGAACTATCTAGAATGGTCGCGGAAGATTAAACACATTCTCATTTTTAATGAGTCATGGAAAGGAGTTTGCGTATGGGAAGGAGACAATGAACCAACAAAGCCTACCTCAGACAAGGAATTCACCATTTGGGAAAACAGGAACAACAAGGTCTATGCCTTGATTGCAGCATCTGTAAATGAAGAGGTGAGTCACCATATTTCACCATTTTCGAATGATTTTGAAGCCTTAAAAAAATTGAAGGAACTCTATGACTCACACTTTGCGCTTGAAGTTGTTCAACTAACAATTAAATTGTTCAGCCTTAAATTACAAAATGATGATCCTCTTGCTCTTGCATCATAAGTAAAATCTATTATGCATGATATCAAAGTCACTAATGTTGAACCAGATATTCCTCTGATAGCTTTTGTCAAGGTACTTTATCCCACTTATTCAAATTACCTTGAGTCATTACAAGCAAATGGAAACCTCACAGAAATTACCTTTGACTCCCTTGTGAATAAATTTGCTGAGAAAGAGAAAGCTTTTGGGAAGAAGATAGCTCCTTAGTATTTTGAAGAAGTTGTGTGTCTTTCACATAGAGAGAAGAATCTTGCTCAAGATTCTTCCAAAGGAAGAGGTGGTCGAAGAGGAAGAGGAAGAAAAAATTTCAAAGGCAGGGGGGGCAGACACTCTCAAGGAGAAAATTCTGATCTTCATTTTATACGTTGCAATAGAGATGGATCACATGATGCATCCACATGCAAGTTGCCTTGGGACAGAATTGAGTAGGAAAGAAATCAACCCAAACGAAAAACCAATTAAAAAGAGAAAGGTAAAGCACCTGAATCCGCTCACTATGTTGTGGCACATTGTAATATTGGAGTAAATGAAGACTTGTTTAATGCTTCACTTGCTTCTTGGAAAATTGATTGGTTGCTTGATTCAGGAGCAACTTACCACATGACTTTTAGAAGAGATTTTTTTGAAGAATTTACTAACAATGTTGATGGTGCAGTATACTTTGCAGACAAATCAAAACTCAAGCCATCAGGGCTTGGCACAATCAGGCTCAAATTGCGTGATCTTCCAGACTTTATTCTGCATAATTTTTTATATCTCCCATAGCTTAGGAGAAACTTGCTGTCCTTGGTTCACATCCGCCAGCAAGGACACTCCATTCATATGTTTAATGGCAAGGTTGAGGTGAGAAAAGCATCAAATCACTCACTTGTCATGACTGGGATAGAAGAAGAAAGACTTCTAAAGTTTTAAGGTACCTCTGCTTATGCACAAAATTTCTCATATTGTTTTCATTATGATGAAGGTACATTTCCATCAAGTCTATTATGGCATGCTAGATTTGGACACTTGAACTATGACAACATTCACTTGTTGAAGAAAAATGGTGTTACTGGTTTGCCTACAATTCCTAGGAAACTTAAGCAATGTGATGCTTGCATTCTAAGAAAGCATAGTAAACAATCTTTTCATGATTCACATTCCAGAGCACATATAAAACTTGAACTCATTCATTCAAATTTATGTGGTCTAATGCTTGTTCCTTCTGCAAATGGAAATAAATATATGATGACATTTATTGATGATTACACTAGAATGTGTTGGGTTTATATATTGAAGAACAAATATGATGCTTTTCAAACATTCAAGAACTTTCATACATGGATTGAAAATGATGCACAATCTCGTATTGGCTCTATTCACACTGATAAT
The DNA here is from genome assembly GCA_031772625.1 of Pinus tabuliformis. Lineage (NCBI taxonomy): Eukaryota > Viridiplantae > Streptophyta > Pinopsida > Pinales > Pinaceae > Pinus > Pinus tabuliformis. Next base: position 523,233,766 of record CM062812.1, read on the forward strand.
AGAAAAGAATACACTTCAAATGAATTTGAAAACTATCTTCGTCGACATGGGATCAAACATCAAACAACTGTGCCTTATAATCCACAATAGAACAAAGTAGCTGAAAGAATGAAAAGGACAATCTTAAATATGGTACATTCCATGATGTTTTTCAAGAATGTAAAATTGATGTTTTGGGCTGATGTAGTTCTATGTGTTGTATATGTAAAGAATAGATGTCCATATAATTCTATTAGAAACAAGAATCCTTATGATAGGTGATATGGCGACATTCCTTCGATAAAGCATCTCAGGGTCTTTGGTTCCACCTATTATGCCTTGATACCAAAAGTACATAGAAACAAACTTGGTGCAAGGAGTCATAAATGTATCCTTTTGGGGTATTCAAATACCTCCAAAGCATACCATCTCTATGATGAAGTTAATAAAAATTTTGTTGTATCTAGAAATGTAATCTTTCTTGATTCTTCCAAAGCCGACAATGTTGTTGAGCGACAACTTGATCTCTTGGATAGATTCAGACATGCAAAATCATTTCAAGAATTTGATAATCAGGTTCCACATATTGAAGGAGGGGGGATTCCTATACTGGATCAATCTGTGGAATCTTCTTCTGAAGAAATCTCTCCCCCACATGAAACTCCAACCACTGATGATACTTTGAGTGATGTGATTGACAAAATTGGGAGACTAAATCTTGATTCAATCCCAACTCAATCAACTAAGCAACCTGGACCATCTCAGAAAGGTTCCCCAAAGTGGTTGACAAAGACACTTGAAAGTGTTTATCCTAATGAGGTTGGAAAGATAGGAACAAGATGTTGAAATTTCTAAATGTTACCCATTAGAAATCCCTACTGCGTTATCTGGTTTATTTCACCTACTTGTTTATTCCTTAACAAGTTATTTATCCATATAAATACTAAAAATAAACACAAATGTAGTCTCAATTCATATATAAATCATCAACTGAAATAATAGATAAACACACAAGGGACACCATTATTTTTGGACAATCGTCCCCAAAAAAACCCAATGCGGGAAAATCAGTGCAACAGTTTTGAGGTTTTTATTATTATGCAGATTTCTTGAGTATAACTAGGGTGCCAAACTAGCTCACCTAACAGAGATTTCTACATGATAATAATACCTCTTCTTGGAAGCAGATATTCAGCTTCTCAGCACTAGTCTGCCCCATGAAAATCCTTATGGTGCTTCTCCAAGGCTTTGTGTCAGCCATGCTAGACTTTGCATAGCTCTGGAACCCCCTGTGTTAGCCCTCTGCCTCTTTGTGTCAGCTCTCTGGCCTTCTGCATCACCCACGCAGGCCCCGCAACCTCTGCGTAGTTCCTGCTACCTCTTCTTAGCCTCCTCAGTCACTATGCTGGTCCTCTAGCTCTATCTCTACCTCTCTGCTATGTACTCACAACCCCTCGCTGCAACTTAGATCACTTGTTTGAATTTTCTCAGCAAACCCCACTCCAGAAAATTGAGTTGACTGATCAATCTTGGTGTATCTCCAAATAACCCTCAAGCCTCCTCTTATACTTTTCCTATTGAGTCTTCAACGACCGAGATTAAGTCTCTAATCAACAGCTAAGATTATATTTGACTTGATCCATGTCATTTAGAACCTTCTCACCCAATTTTATATTAATACCCATTAATATTTTAATTGTCCTAAGTTTAGACTTAGGAACCCCATTAAAAGTATTAATTATTTTAGTATCTCTCTAATTGGGTGGAATTTCCCCAAACCATTTCTGGGTCTTGGAGATCTCATGTGCTTTAGCCTCTCCATCAATTTTCATGGCTAGACCACATCTAATGCTACCACAAATCAAAACTCCTTCTTAGCGAGGAATGTGCTCTAGTAATGCTCCACCACTTAACATGACACTGATCCTCTAGTAGCGGTACTTGTGTTGATGCTTGGCTTGTTGCCCAATATCCACTGCACTGCTGCTTCCTGTACTGTTGCCCATGGCTCTGCCACTGCCACTTCCACTGCTACATTTGTACTGCAACTCCCTCTAGCATCTGTGCTGCTATTGGTCCTTCCTCCCAACACTGCATCTGCATTGCAATTTTCTCTCAAATGTTGCATCATGTTGCTCATAGCACTGCCACTGCTAACTGCTTCACTGCAACTTAGTTATCGAGAAGTAAGCAATTTATCTACCCAAGTCAAGATATCCTTGTTGGTTCGGAAGCCTCCTGATGTTGAAGCTACCTCTGCTGCTATCATGTGCTCCCTCTGCGCTGCTGCAAACACCTTTGTGCATCTCACATTGCTGCAGTCTCCTATGTGACTTTTTGCACTGCTGTGACCACCTTTGTGCCTCTTCACACTGTTGCAACCCCCACTGCGTTGCTACAAATCTCTGCACTCTAGCATTGCCTTGTCGCTCCATCCGCATCTTAATTATATCAACATCCGTCATCCTACTACTGTCATTCGAAGCTCCCGTAGTGAGATATGATCCAAGTGTTTGGGCACCTCAAGGATCCTGCCCCTCATCTTCTGTAGTCCTCCTGACTACAACTTGATGTCACCCCACCTCTTCTCTAGAGGTGCATGAGCACTCATGGCATAATCATCATCCGTCTTGGCTTCTTTCTCCGCCTTAGCCGAAGCTGCCTTGGAGTCAGAAGCCTGTCCCTTATTATTCTTTCTAGGACACTAGGTTGCATAATGATCCAACTCCCCACAATGGAAGCACTTCACCTTGGAGATGTCCTTCTTCTTCCTCTTCCCCTATTGTCCCGTATAAGCAAGCGCTGCATCCTCCTCCTCCTCTTTCTTGATTCGATCCCCTTTTCTGCTACTCCCCGCCTTGCTCAACCATCTGATCTCTTCTTGGCGAAGAGCTGCACACATCTCTTCCCATCCTGGAAGATTAGCTCTGCCCAATATGCTTTGGAAAAATGTCTCCCAATCCTCAAAGACTACATTCAAGGCGGTCCTCACCATGAACTTCTGATCCGGCATGGCCCCTATGGAAGTAAGTTGGTCTCAAATCTCTTGCAACTTGCTGAGGTATATATCTATCTGCTCCCTCTTTTGCATCTAATACAACCGCAACTGATTCTCTAATAGCATCTTTCGTTGCACGAAAGTGCCCTGATACAATGTCATCAAAGCATCCCACATCTCCTTTGTTGTGTTCTTCTCGGCAATATGTGGTACGACATGATCCTTGACCCCATCAAGGATTATGCACTTTTCCTTTGCCATTTCGTCCTCATACTTCTCATTATCAGCTGGGTCTACTGGGATAGCCACGATTCTCAAGGCGAAGCCCTTGATGCGATGTCTATCCAGAACAGATAGGATCCTGGCCTTCTAAATGACAAAGTTGGATGCCCCGTCCAACCTGTCCTAATTCCTTAGTTTGTTCATTACCATCTCCACTCCTCTTCTGGACTCCTTGTGAGTCTTGACTTCCCTCTTGGAAGTTCTCTCTTAGAATCCCTCTGAGTATTGATTTCCCTGTTGGAAATCTTCTCGCCAACTGTCGATTCGCTCCTCTTCGATCCTCTTTGCAACTCGGATATGGATTTCTTGGCTAGAAATTTGTCAAGGCAACGACTCCCTTTACCTTGGTTCTGTCCCATTAGGTAGTGTTCTGCTTTGAAAACAACAAAACCCCACCAACTTCCTAATCCATAATCTGCCCACAACTCCCTATGCCCCAACAATTGAATAAATTGAGCCTTCCAACTCTACGCAATCCAGGTAAAGGCCGAATCACTCCTCTAGCTAACTATGTCAAGCCTACCTAACTGAGTAGGATGACGTGGCTCTTCATGAGTATCTTCTACTTCTATTTACCTTTGTGCTGACCCTCTTTCTGGCTCGAAATGATAACATAGGCCCTCTACGTCACTCCTGTTCTGTTGCTTTCTGCTTAGAAGCAGCTTTGTCTCTCGAGATAGCTGCTACTGCTCCAAATACTTCTAATTATGCTGGTGCCTTCAGTCCTCCTATGATCTGCAATGCTCTGATACCATCTTGAAATTTCTAAATGTTACCCATTAGAAATCCCTACTACATTATCTGGTTTATTTCACCTACTTGTTTATTCCTTAACAAGTTATTTATCCATATAAATACATAAATTAAACACAAATGCAGTCTCAACTCATATACAGATCATCAACTAAAATAATAGACAAACACATAAGGGACACCGTTATTTTTGGACAATCGTCCCCAGAAAAACCCAATGCGGGAAAACTGGTGCAACAGTTCTGAGGCTTTTATTATTATGTAGATTTCTTGAGTAAAACTAGGGTGCCAAACTGGCTCACCCAACAAATATTTCTACACGACAATAATACATCTTCTCAAGAGCAGATATTTAGCTTCTCAGCACTAGTCTGCCCCATGAAAATCCTTCTTGTGCTTCTCCAAGGCTCTGTGTCAGCCTTGCTAGTCCCTGCGTAGCTCTGAAACCCGCTGCGTCAAACCTCTACCTCTCTACGTCAGCTCTCAGGCCTTTTGCGTCACCCACGTAGGCCCCTCAGCCTCTGTGCAGTCTCTAGCTACCTTTGTGTAGTTCCTGCTACCTCTTCTTAGCTTCCTTAGTCACTGCACTGGCCCTCTGGCACTATCTCTGCCTCTCCGCTATGTACTCATTTCCCCTCGCTACAACTCAGATCACTTGTTCGATTTTTTTCAGAAAACCCCGCTTTAGAAAGTCGAATTGCTTGATCAATCTTGGTGTATCTCCAACTGATCCTCAAGCCTCCTCTTATACTTTTCCTGTTGAGTCTTCAACGACTAAGATTAAGTCTCTAATCAATGACTAAGATTAAATTTGTCTTGATCCATGTCATTTAGAACATTCTCACCCAATTTTATATTAATACCCATTAATATTTTAATTTTCCTAAGATTAGACTTAGGAACCCCATTAAAAAAAGTAATTATTTTAATATCTCTCTAACCAAGTGGATTTTCCCCAAACCATTTCTGGGTCTTGGATATCTCATGTGCTTTAGCCTCTCCACCAATTTTCATGGCTAGAGCACATTCTATGCTACAAAAAATCAACACAATAAATTCAACCAGGCAAAATGGAGGTGATGTAGATGATTTTGATTCACCTGTTGATATGGATGTTTCTTATGATTGTGAACTGAATTTGTCTACAGATTTTGAACCAAATTCCTTCAAAGAAGATGCTTCTCATGATGAATGGAAAGAAGCGATGAAAAAGGAGTATGATTCCTTGATAAAGAATGGCACTTGGAAGTTGGTTGATCCTCCATTGGGAACTAAAGCAATTGGTTGCAAGTGGGTCTATGAGAACAAGTATAAAGCTGATGGCTCACTTGGCAAGCACAAAGCCAGGCTTGTGGAAAAAGTTTTTGCACACAAGGAAGGGGTCGATTATGAGGAAACTTTTTCCCCCACAACAAAATGGACTACCATCCGAACACTCTTTTCCCTAGTAGCTCAGAATGGTTGGAAAGTCCATCAAATGGATGTAAAAACTGCTTTCTTGAATGGAGATCTGAAAGATAACATTTTTATGTCCCAGCCTAAAGGATTTGCTATGAAGGCACATGAACATAAAGTATGCAAACTTGTGAAATCCTTGTATGGCCTCAAGCAAGCACCGCGAGATTGATATGAAAAGTTAACTGAGCATGTTCTGAAACTCGACTTCAAACATTATGATCTTGATGATGAAAATTTGTTTGTCAAGAAAGTTGGCAAAACAATTGTATATCTTGTGGTATATGTAGATGATCTTTTGTTGACAGGGAATAATGAGAGCTACATTGCATCCATAAAGAAGGAATTGAGGAAAGGTTTTGAAATGAATGACTTGGGCTATGTTCACTACTAACTTGGTATTGAAGTAACTCAACATCCGAAGTCTATATTCGTTTCTCAAAAGAATTACATTGGAGATCTGTTGAAAAGGTTTGGCATGGCTGAGTGCAATCCTCTAACTACTCCAATGGAACAAAACTTAAAGCTCACATCCATTGAAGGAAAAGAATTTGAGGATGCAAAAAGCTATAGACAACTTGTAGGAAGTCTCAACTACCTGACTACTACTAGACCAGACATTTCATTTGCTGTTGGAATCCTCTCCAGGTTTATGCAAAATCCTTGTGAGGGACATTGGTCTATTGCAAAAATAGTTCTAAAGTACTTGAAGGGAACTCAAGACTTTGGACTCAAGTATACACAGGTGGGCGACTTCAGCTTGATTGGATACTCTGATTCAGACTTTGATGGAGATAAAGAAACTGGGGTATCTACTTCTGGTTATGCTATGAGTCTTGGATCAGGAGTTGTCTCTTGGAGATCACGCAAACAATTAGTTCCAACAGATTCCATAACAGAGGCAGAATATGTGGTAGCAGCTGAGGCAACAAAAGAAATTGTGTGGCTTAGGAAAATTCTGGAAGATTTGTAGGTAAAACAAGTACATTCAACTCCACTCATGATTGACAACACCTTTGCAATAAAGTTGGCCAAGAACCCAAAGTTCCATGATCGAACGAAGCACATCAATACAAAATACCATCTGATTCGACATCATGTTGAGGCCAAGACAATCCATCTACGCCATTGTTCCACTAATGAGCAGATTGCAGACATCTTCACCAAAGTGCTTGGAAGAGAAAAGCTTGAAAGATTTAGAATGATGCTTGGACTCACCAACATCCCTTCAAATTAAGGGGGGGAATGTTGACACCTAATCATGGGGATTGGGTGAACACTTGTAAATAATGTAAATAGTAAATAATGGAAAATGAAGAGTCATCGGGAGGTGAAACCCAAGAGTCACTTCCTCATGTATATAACCATGAGTAATCTTAATGAATAAGCATAATTGATTTGAGGAGTTACCTCTTGACCTGACAACACCGTTATTTTTCAACAATTGTCCCTAGAAAAACCGATGCAACAGTGAGGGTTTTATTATTATACAGTAGTGAAAATCTGAGTACAATCTATGGATGCCCAAATTGAAATCCAAACAACAAGAAAATTTGCGCAAAACTATTTTAAGGGAATTACCCTTCTTCCACAAGCAATCGACACAACTTCCTTAAGAAAACTCGCCTCCTAGACCCTTTGCGTCAGCCTCTGTGTTGCTTGGTGCAGACCTTATGCCGTCAAAGCTCCAACCTGCTTCCGATGAAGTCGTTCTGCCTACCTCTACTGAGGAAATCGCCTCTCTGACACTCTGGACCCTCTGCCCGGCCTCTGGAACTGAGAATGAATTTCTCTTCAGCAAATCAAACTTCTTTTTTGAAGCAACTGTGTAGTCCTCTGCACTGCCTCACTGGGAATAACTCACCCTCTTACTGCTACCTCTTCGGATCTAGAAGACTTCCTCCGGTTCACTGTCCCTGCCCCTCACTATCTCTACTGCCTCATTGAATCTTGAACTCTCCGACAACTGACTGCTCTTACTCTGGAAAATTGAATTCTTTAAGTGACTGGTGTTTTCTCCATCACCACATCAATCTTGTTGGGACTCCAATGGCTAAGACTAAATCTTAATCAATGGCTCAGATCTTTTCTGGATCGATCCATGTGAGTTTCTAGAGAATTCTCACCTTGACTTAATTAATTCTGATTAATTAACCATATTCCCTAAATTTAGACTTAGGAAATATTTAAAAATTGGTTAATAATCTAATTAAGCCATCTCTAGGTGGAATTTCCAGAAACGATTTATGGGTTTTAGAGATCTCATGTATTTTAGCCTCTCCACTAAATTTCATGGCTAGAACACATTCGATACGACAAAAACTAACACTCCCTCTTAGCGAGGAATGGGAAAATCCATTCCTCCTCAAAAGGAGAATTGGAGTCACATTTTCATCATCGATTTGGATTGGAATATCTATAATTTTCTTGAGCTAAGGCTCTGAGGGTTTTAAGACCCCTTCTTCTTGATTAGTTTATATGGATGTGATCCAACCCTAGATAATTCCATTTAGTTTTGGTGGAGTTAATACCATTCTACTCAAACACCTCTTTTTTCTTGTTCTGGCACAGCATAGAAAGTGGAAAATCTCTAGTTTGGTTTGGAGGACCGTTTGATTATCAATTTGTATAAGAAGGATCCACATTAGGGCACCCAAAGCCCTAAGGCTATTACCAAGACCTTTCGTGGAAGTCTGCTAGGAAAATTTGTGGCTCTCCTTACTCATCCACAGACCCACATTTATGGGTAGCCAGAACAACAAATTTGAACCAATGACCAAGTCTTCTAGGGCTACGGTCACCTGTTGGGATAGTCACCGAACCCTACTACAATAGTCGTTCAATGTTGGGGGCAATGTTAGGGTTTATGTGTATTGGATCAAGGTTTCTTGTGCCCACCTTGAATCCACCCATCTTGAATTCAACAGTGCTTAGACAAGTTCTCTAAGGCATCTGCACAAGGGGATCCTGTGGCTGTTTGTTAAGGAACTGCTGCCCAACCCAAAATCTTCTTGTGGCTGGTCAAGGGCGCTTCTATAGTTCCTGGTCAATGTGTTGTGCAATATGAGTTTGGACAACAACTATACAATCATCTCGAGCAACCAAGCAAAACTATAATGACAATTAGGGTTTCAATTGGTAAAATATCAATAGTATTAAGACTTAGACTATTATTCTAGAAGTTTTAGAACAACAACACTGGTAGTAAATTAATACATTAACACTTGATTTGGATAGTACAACATAGTACAATTGACTGTCGGTTTATTAAGTTATTATAATCATGAATCATTGGTTGGAAACATTCATTTGGAAGTCAACCCTAGTTTATTGTGATCCAGTTGAAGACTCATTTTGGTATGGAGATTTTTATATTCAGGAATAGAATGATACCTACTGTTGTATGAATGTGCATTACTATTACACAATTTTTTGATTAATTTTGGAAAAACCCTAATCAAGGTAGAACCTTAAGGACAAAATTACCCTAGGACATCACAAGCATTTGGATCTACAATGGATATTTTGATGAAGGAATGGGTTGGTTATCCTCTTGAGAATCACCCCTTGCTACTCATTGGCTTGTCAATGGAATTTTTTTTGAAGGGGGACAATAAGTGTATTCAATTATTCAACCTTTTCATCTATTTTAGCGAATAATATATTTGAAGGGCTACTATGAAATAGAAACATCATCTTCTCTATCTCCTACTATGAATATATCAATGAATGGATGGAAGGTGATTACCGGAGCCTATTCATAAGAGAGACTCAATTATATGGCTTACTTTCTTAAGAAGCAAGGTGATAAGCTCTCTAGGAAGAGCTAAGAGGATACTTAAGCCTAGGTTTGGGGAATATCCCTTGTCAAGAATCTTCCTAGGTCTAAGAATCCTTGTGATGTCCTAGGGTAATTAACATTAATAAAATTAAATATATAAGTGAAAGGTCAAAAGGCATGACCAAGCAACGCTTGTGACCAATCAATCCCAATTTAGGCACACCGTCCGAGGGAATGTAAACCACCAGTCATATTATTATATCGATACAATTATATATTTACTCTACAACACAAAATCTACATACAAACATTCCAGTTGCATAATAATTATTATTTTAAAATAATAATAATAATAATCAATTTAACTAATTAAAATTATTTAATTAATTAAATTATCAACAACAAAAAATAAAATTGGGTCTACAAGGAAGAAGAAGAACAAAATAGTGAGCAGTAACAACAACAACAATTCAAAAAAATTTCAAAAAGACATTGATAGAATGCGCAAGCGCCTTAATGAGGTCGAAAGAAAGCAAGATGATTTCAGGGTTTGTCAAAATGAAATGGTAGAGGATAACATAGCAAGAAAAAACATGATGAGCCAGTTTATGAGAGGAGTCAATCCACCTTTTAATCCCTCATAAACGCAAAGTCCAAAATCTCTGGAAGTCGTTTTTTTTTAATCATGAAATTCTATCAATTCATGAAAAGTCATGAATACTGCATATACAATTTGAAGGGAGTCAATACCATACAAAGTTCTCCAACAAAGATTACCTCAAAATTAAAATAGAATTACCAAAATACGATGGTAAGGACCATAAAGGCACCATTGTATGGGTAAATAAGATGGATGCCATTTTCGGAGCAAATCCACCAATAGGTGAACAAGAGAAGGTCATGATTGCATCCAACTACCTAGAAGCAGAAGCATATGATTGGTTCCTATGGTGGTCTAACAAATGTGCAACTCACTCGTTCAATTGGAAAAAATTTAAAAACACCTTGTTAAAATGATTTCATGATGAAGAAGAGGATGATGTTTATGAAAGATTTGTTCACCTCAAACAGAAGGGATTGGTAAGTGAATACACACATGAATGGGAAGTGTTAGCAATAAGGCAAAGGGGATTCTCAGACGAAGAGCTATTAAAAATGTATCGTTGTGGCCTTAAGGATTACATTCGGGAAGAATTAAAATTATATAAACCCCAAACCATTGAAGATGCTAGACACGCAACCATAATTATTGAGAGAAAATATAAGCTCAGAATGTCATCATTCAGGGAAGACGAAGACCAACAACAACACTCAGGAAGAAAAGAAACTAACAAATGTAGGTATTGTGGAGACAAATGGACATCAGGACACAGATTCCTTAATAAGAAACTGTATACTTATGAAGTCGAGAAGGAATCAGACACTTCAAGTAACGATCCAGGAAAAAGATAAAAAAGAAAAATAGTTGTCGCAAATGTGGAGAAAATTGGACGTCGAGCCATAAATGTGAAGACGCATCCCTGCGCTACTATAAAATAATAGATGGAAAGCAAATTGAAGTACAAGAACATGATGAAGGAATCGTTGTCACACACAATGAAGATTCAGATTCTAAGGAACCGTCATTAGCTACAATTTCATGTGATTGGAAAAACTTTGATGAAAATAGTAACTCTTTCGGAGATCAAGAACAAGAAGCAACTACAAAATATGTTCCACCACATCTTTGAAAGAAGAGCCAATTCCCAAAAAGGAACATTAAACTTACTACTCCGTCAACAAACATGAGAAAGAATCTATGTCCTAAAACCCTAAGTCTCAAAGGACTCATAAAAGACATAAATGTCAATATAATTATAGATTTTGGTAGTACTCACAATTGTATAAACATTGATCTTGCTAAACAACTTGGTCTTTGTATATGCCCAATCAAGGACCTGTCCATGTCTGTCGCTACTGGAAAGAAAATCAAGGAAATAGGAGAATGTCAAAAAGTTTCAATCCAAATACAAGAACTGAAGCTACAAACAGATCTATTTGCCCTACCACTCAAAGAAATGGATGTAGTTCTAGGTGCAAAATGGTTAATACAACTAGGGAGCTATACTACAAACCTTCAAGAACAATTCATGGAGTTTAACTGGCAAGGATGACATTATAAATTAAATGGTGTTAACACTTCCAGCTCCAAGGAAGGTACAAGTACTTGTGAAGAATGCACCAATCAACAAAAGGATGCCAATCCATCGCAACAATGTTCAACTAGAGAAAACCCTTTCAGTTGTGCTTTGAGGACAAAGCATCTCTAAAGGGGGTGGCAATGTTATGAATAAATAATTCATAATATAATAATTAATTAAATTAGTAATTAACATTAATAAAATTAATTATGTAAGTGAAAGGTCAAAAGGCATGACCAATCAGCCCTCGTGACCAGTCAATGCCTATTTAGGCACACCGTCCGAGGGAATGTAAACCACCATTCATATTATTATATCAATACAATTACTTACTCTACAACACAAAATCTACATACAAACATTCCAGTTGCATAATGATTTTATGCTACAATGGATATACTCTCTCTCTCATGTAAGTCAAAATTTTGATGCTATTCTTGTTATCTTACTGGTTAACTGCATGTATGTTGTTATCTTTATTCTTGTGTGGGTTAAATGTAATACGAAATTCTTCTGAGACCTTGAATAAGTGATTAAATGCATGTGTTTGTCTTTGAGGGATTGGGTGAATGTTCCTAGAGGCACCTCCTAGGTTAAAAACCTCGAAATTGTCTCTTTCACAAATTTGAAGTATAAATCTCTATTGATCTAGTTGTTTCTTCTGGAGAGGCTACCCAAGAACAATTAGGGCATCTTAGCTCACAAAATTTCATGATCTATGTGTATCTTAACTCCCTTAATCCCAAGAAATCAGACATATATCCTCGTATCCCTTTTGTGATCAAAATAACATTTATTTTCTTCATTTCTTCCAATTCTAGGCCTAACCCCAGAAGGTATCCTAGGGCATCACACGAAATCATTTGTAGCCATCCAAAACCTTTGAAAATTGCTCCACTACTGCATCGTATTTTTCTCTAGAGTTCCTCCAAATTTCAAGCAATTTCGACAATGGAATCTTGAGATATAGCAAGCCATAGCCACAAGACCATTTCTTGCCCAAGGTTGATTTTGGGTTAGTGACCTCATTAGGATCATTGCATTCAAATTTCAAAAGAAAATTAGTCCTTTGATCCTATTTTATTTTCTCATTAGGTCAAGCTCCTCTATTGTTGATCAACTCCACATCCTTGACCTAGTTTGGGTCCGCTTTGGCTCCTTGTTGTCCGACAACTCAGTAACTAAAATTCATCAAGGATTGCACAGAAACCATTTTGTTAGGCCCCTATACTACTAGTGTAACCCCTTATTGTTATTAGTACAACCCACTTATTATATTGATGTACCCATGTAGTGTCCATATTGTTACTATGCCACATAGAAGCCCACTATTGTTATTGTTGTGCCCTACAATATTATTGTTATGTAGGATTTGATTGTATTGGGACCACTTAGACTCCTATATATAGAAAGGAGGTATTTTCATTTGTATCATCCAAGAATTGTTCATTTATGTAATGTAAAGGAGGTTGCCCCCTCGAAGAGGCTGAATTCTAAGGCGTGGATCTCTCTTTTCTATCTTTGTGTGAGCTGGTTTCATAACATTTGGTATCAGAGCTTTGGATTCTAGGGTTTCGCTGCTCATCTAGGGCCCATATGAACCAGGGTGACGACCGTGGATAAGGGGTAGAGCTCAAGCTTGGCTTTTGCCCATGTATTAAATTTGTATGTCCCAACCATATTTTGCATTTTCTGGTACATTTCCTTTTGAAAGTGGCTAGATTATGTTTTTTCTCTTCTCTTTAGCTGCATCAACCTCCGGGCATTGTTCCAGGCCTGACCTAAGGTGTGGACAAGGGGAGTGGGAAGCTAACCCTATGTGGACCCAATGGACACATGTGGACCTAGATGGGAAAAGAGATGAATGGGGCTAAAATAAGTGGAAGAGGGGGATGTATATGTTGTTATGGAGCAGGATGACACAACCAAAATCAGAATTTCCCATGCAATGCCAACCCTAAAGCTAATGGCCAGTAAAGGAGATCCCATGGGACTAAGATACAAGGCTAACCACAAAATCAGGCAATGGAGACAAGAGTACAGGCGTAGCCCACTCTTTCCGCCAAATTCCCCCACCAATCCATGCCCAAAAGTGCCCATGCCAAGTAAGGGACAACACTGAACTATACCAATGAAAAGCCATTCCTTCGGGGATAGGAGGCCCACCTTCAAACATACAATCATAACAAGTAGGTGAGAGACCACATGGTTGGCTCAGGTGTCAGAGATAATGGCACATCGAGTTATCTGGTGGCTGCAAGGGGTTGTTGGTTGCCGACTGAGAACCATCTAGGAGACAAATTTTCTCTTATATATACTACCCATAGGTGGTGGGTAACATCTGGCTCCAACTAGTGTTACACAAAATATTGTCACCATGACTTTCTGCAGTCAGTGTGAGTCTATCACCACTCATACTGTCCTCCTATGCAAGTCTCAAACCTCAGCTCTTCCTGTCAAGTTTTAAAAATGAGAGAAAGTCCTTGAAAATATCTAAAACTCTGGTTCTGCACTTTCTCTTACCATTACCTGCGGTCCCGCACCCCTTGGTCATGTTCCTTGCAAACATGCCCGCTTTGTCTCTAAAGGAATGGGTGCAGACCCCTATAAAAGTAAAAAAGGCGCAAGTTTATTATTAAAAACTCACTTTGGATTAATTTTGGACGCTTCTAGAAGGAATCTTGAGGTGGCAAGTTCGCTCCTAGGTGGTTCATGCATCCCATAACTAAAGAAGCTAACCCCTTGATGAGAGGAGCTTATCCCTTTGAAGGAGGACTCTATCCCTTTGAAGGTGGAAATGGTAACTTCCCTCCTCTGCACTATAAATTGAGGCATTGGGCTGGTTGCTAGGGAGGTTGAAAGCTGAATATTTTTTAGGGTAAATGTTGTTGGAATTTAGACTTCCTAATTGAGCTTGAGAGGAGAGATTACATACCTTTTGGCTTCTTTGGGAAGAGAGTGAAACTTGTCAAAGTAGAGAAGATTCTTGCTGGACCCTGGGAGGAGCTTGTATAGCATCAAGGCACCAAGGTTGTAAAGTTCTTCTTTGATTAAAGTTAACACAATCAGATTCATTTTTCTCAATAAATTGTATTCTATGGTTTATTTCATGAATTCCTTGATCATCATGATAAATATGGTTTATTATATTGGCTATGCAAGTGTTATTTGATGTGTGCCTATTTGTGTTTGCAGATTCTTTAAAATGGAGCTCATTTGGACGAAAGGAGTGTGGCTTCCAAAAACTGGCATTGGACTCGAGGTAGGCCTAAAACATCTCTTGGCTTTTATTTGTAAATCAAAATATTTAGAGAAAGATAGAATTTGTTTGGTTTGCTTGTCGCTAGATATCCATAGATACTAGGGAGATAGGTCTTGTTCGCAAGAATGATTTATCCGCTCGACAATATGGCGACTCCACTTGGGACTTGAATTTTGGTTTTTGCCTTTGCTTTTACTTTGACTTGAGAAACGTTTTCTCTGTTTTTGGTTTTTGCTTGATGTGTGTGGGATTGGGTAGCTTCTTTAGATCTTGAATTGTTTTTTGTTTTTCACACTTTTGGAAGAGGACCGCACGTTCTGGTTGTAACACAGTGCAGACATACCCGAACTTTTGCTTTACACACAGAGCGGTACCGCACCTGGTTGTACTGGGGGCCTGCGGACCCTGTCAAAATTTTGAAAAACTTAAAATTTTCTCATTCAGTTAAGCTTAGGATTTGTTTATGTGTTTTAGCCTCTGCCCAGATCTGCACGTGTCTTGTCATAAATTTTTTGTAGGTGAATTCCATTGGCATTTAGGTTTTAGGTGAATTTCAAGAAGTTTTGTGTGCTTGGCTTGATTTTTGTTTGGTCTTTGTAGTAACTCAGAGCTTAGAAGCCTTAGAAACCTCAGATCACCCTGGTTTTTGTTGGTCTTCTTTATGAGTCTGATCGATTTGTAAAATCTGCCTTTGGTGAGGAATACATCTCGTTTTTCTCTTTGTAAAGCTTCGAAAGAACTTGTTTTGAAAGTTTTGGATTTCATTTTTAAAAAAGAAAACAAAAACTGGTTGTTTTTTGATTAATTTTTTATTCTGAACAAGTTAGTCCTTAGTTTGCTGATAACTAAGTAAAACATCCTTGAAAAGAAATTTTGTAAGCTTTTGCTTCATTAGATCTTTTAAAATTTTATAGATCTCAAGATTAGATTTTTTATAGTTTTGAGTGTGTTCTAGAAATTAAAAAAAATATCTATCTTTTGAAAAGTTTGTTTCTGTAGTGTTTGAGTGTTGAAAAGAAAGGGATATTTTTCGTGAGCATAATTAGTAGTCTCATTTTTGAGTTCATTGAAAAAGACAAAAAAGTTTTTCTTTTCATTCATTTGTTAAGGAAAGATTTGTTTTTTCAAGCAATTGCATTCTCAAACTTTCTTTAGCTAGAAATTCATTGAAGAAAAAGGATTGTTTATCATCTTAGGTGCATTTTTAGTGTTTTGGAGTCGAGTCTTCATACCATAAAGTTTCATCTCCGCACCTTTTGACTTAAGAAACAACCATAAGAATAACGCTTAAAGTAAAATCAATATAGCAATTTTTTTATTTCTAGGGCTCTTTATCACCAACATACCTTAGGCTAGTATCTTGGAGTAGGGAGTAATTAACTCTCCAAGCTAGTAAAAACAAACAAGTAGCTATATCTTGCGGTAGGATATAAATTCAAATTGTTACATCTATGCTCTGGGAAGCTCCTCTTAAAGGAGTCAAGCACGAGGTCATATCCGAACCAGTGGGGTAATCAATCCTTCCTCATTGGGAACGATAACAAATATACACGTATTAAAAATGGTAAACCTCGGATTAACCATTGTCAAGGAGCCTGGGGTCACTTGTTGGTAAACCTTGGATTATGTCAAGGAGCCTTCAAGGGGATTGAGCTTTGCTACTCTGCCCTTGCGTGTGTATCGGATCACAGACTGTTCCCCCAGGTATATTTGTTTCCGTTGGTAACCATAGTGACCATATTCTATAGGATTCTTTCCTAAGGTGACGGTGGAGGGAAGATCCCACTGTACCTGGAGCAGATGTCAACTAGACTCACTTGGACTCTCTGGGGGGTTCTCTTCACTCGAGACGGTTTAGTGGAGAAACTTGTGCCAGTCTGTTTCATTAAGCAGGTTGTCGGGGTAATTGTTCAAATTGCCATTTCTGTATTGAATTCTGCGAGGTTGGATTTCATCACCAACTAGTGTTTTCAGTACAGAAAGTTATTGTTTGTGTGTGGTTTGAACTCCTAGATTCTTTAGGCGTGTGATTCAAATTGTTTGGTTCTTTAGAGACTTTAGGTGGTTTTCATTGAGATTTTTCTTTGTTTGCGTGTGATGTAATTAAAATATTTAATCATGGCTGAATTATCGAGACAGTCCCGTAGACTTTGGGGCCAACCTCTTGAGTTTTCACCAAGCCAGCTTGAAGGGCTACGAGCTCTTGTAACTCCTAGTGAAAGTAGAGTTGGGTCACCAGAAGAAGGAGAATCTTCTTTAGTTGTGCATCCTGATTATCAAGTTCAAGCACCAGAGTATATTATTGAACCTGTTTCATTTTCTGAAGTTACTGGTAGTTTTTCTTCTACTAGTGAATTAGCCGAGGAACCTAAAATTTCTGAACCTAAAACTGAACCTGCTGCTACTCCATCATCAGGATTTGCCTCTCCAACTTCCAGTGGTCCTGGTTCACCCAGGGTAGGAAGAGTCATTACCCAAAATCTTCCTTCTGGACTTATTGCTATTGAAGAACTTGTTACTTTGGAAGAAGGTATACCTATCCTTGAAAATCAACCAACTATAGAACTTAGGGAGTGTGAATCGATCTTTTATAGTCCACCTAGGAGGGACACTTGGTATCTTTCATTGACCAATTTTTTGGAAAACCCGGGACTAAGTTTTTCACCACCTCGTATTCCTTTTCATCCAACACCTAGAGGTTATTATCCTCCTTTGAATATGTCGAGACAGTCATCCATGTTTTCTCAATCCCCAGAAACATTTTTATATGGCGGACCTTCTGTTCCCTCTAGGTATCAGTCACTTACTGGTACTTTTTCGGGGGCATCTCCTCAACCTATTGAACAAGGGTTATTAACTGGTAATAATGGAACTAAGCCGTTGAGTGTAGAAGATATTCTTATGATGTCGGGTACCATTCCAAATCCGCAACCTCAAGGTGGTCAGTTACCGCTTGGGGGGCAGCCTCAAGGTCCTCAATTATCGCCTGGGGGGCAACCTCAAGGTACCCAGTTACCGCTTGGGGGGAAACCTTAAGGACAGTACATACCTTCGGGACAGTACATTCCTCAAGGTCAACCCAAGACTCAGTACGTACCTCAAGGTCAACCCCAGTATCAATATATGCCTCAAGGTCAACCCCAGTTTCAGTACGTGCCTCAAGGTTATCAGCCTCAAGGTCAGTACCCAACTCAAGGTTTCCAACCACCTTCAGGTCAATCATTTGTCCAAGGACCTGGAAATGTACCTTTGAATTATCAACCCTACCCTCAACCTGGTTATGGTCCTCAATATGCTCAACCTTCTATGGGTCCATACCCCGGAATGAACATAGTGTGGGATCCATCTCAATCTCAACAGATCTTGCAACCGAATGTGCAGTTGTCATCTCAATCTGGACAACCCTTGGTTTCTGGTTCAACCCAGCAACCTGTCCAGCCTATTATTCAAACTTCTGCACCTTCTGTAGTTTCTTAGCCTGGGCCTAGTTCACCTCGAACTCCGCCTCAAACGACTGCTGCAACATCTGTTCCATCTACCCCACCTACTTCTGGAGTATCGACAGCTCCAGTTTCTACTGTTCCTGCATCAATTCCTCAAGCATCTTTACCTTAGTCTGGACCCACAATTCAGACTTCGGTTCAAATGCCTATAGGACAACCTGGTCCAAGTATGGTTGTCACAAGTCAACCTCAATTTACTTATCAACCGTACCAAGGACAGTACCAATTCGGTCTTGCTGTGCAGAACCCAGTCTATCAGTATCAACCGTACCCTGGATATACTTATCAGCAATCTCAACAACCCCAGTATGGTCCGATTAATCCTGGTTTTCTGGGAGGATATAATATCCCAAGTGCAATTCCAATTCCAAGTTATCCTGGATATCCTCCTCCTGGGGCTGGTCTCATGACCCAGGGTTTTCGAGACCCTAATCGTTAGTTACCGTTCATTGCAACTTTGGACTTGCCTAATTTGTCGTGCCTTACGAACGATCCGATTAATTATCTTCTGTTTTGGCCGCTAATGCCGAATAAGTTGCCCAGTGACATCCCAAAGTTTGAAGGTAAATCAGGAGAGGATCCGTCAAACCATGTGATGACTTATCACCTCTTGTGTGCATCTAACTCCATTTCATATGATTCAATTCGTTTACGTCTTTTTCAACGCACTCTAATTGGTCTTGCGGCCAAGTGGTACATTGAGTTACCACGAGCCACTTTTTATAACTTTAGTCAGTTAGCTACTTCGTTTTTAACTCATTTTCAGTTACCTGTCAGATATGACAATGGCATGGAATGGAGACGTCGACGACGTTTAGTGAAAGTCTTTATTCCGGATCAGATCTTAGCAGAATGGTTTGTTAAATCATTATCACCTAAAATCACTGAGGATGTAGCTAAGGTAGGAGTCGTTACTGAAGAGCAAGTAATTGCTCAAGCTCAGTACCTTGACCTTGTTTATATGCAGTCGAGTACGTTACACGAGAAAATCCCCAACCTTCCTAAACAAAATCAAATAACTGCAGCTCCTTCAGGGTCTCATGCCGCTGACGGTATGATTGGTTCAGTTAATACCAAAAGTAAGAAGAAATCTTCCAAGAATTCTTCTCCTATCATAACTTTACCAGATTCCCCGACAGGAGACTCTTCCGCGGAAATTTCTGCCGATATTCATGTCGTAGAGTCATCTACGGCCAAATCAAAATCCGGCGGTAAAAAGAAGGGGAAGAAGAAAAATAAATCAGATAAAAATTCGAAAGAGAAACCAGATAAAATGGAATCTACTGATGAGAAACGTAAACCTCGTTATCCTTGTCTCATTTGTGACGAAGAGCATTTTACAAGAGACTGCCCTCATTGCGCTGAGGTTGCGAAAATCGTCAAAGGTTCTCAAACGCCTGTTGTCTTGAAGGATCCTTTTCCTAGTCAAGATAGTAAGATGATAGGTTCTTCCTCAAATGCCTCAGAAGAACCCATAATGATGATGTCCCATGTTAGGATTGCGACACGATCGCAAGATTATGGAAGTAAAAGTCCTATTGGTGGTAAGGAAGCAGAATCTTCTAATTCGAACCCATCAACTTCAACTCCTGGTTCCGATCCACTACAGATCGAGAAACCTAACCCAGACTTAGTAATCAAACCGCCCGCTAAGGGTATACTTCGAAAGTCAGCTTTCAATCCACATGCGAGAGCTGCTCAGAACTATAACATTGTTGAAGATTTAGCTATTTCACCTTCAGCAATGTCGGCTTTGGAGGTGCTGCAATCATGTCTAGCACAGCGTAAATTGCTATTGTTGGCTATAGGAGCTGTTGATATTCAGGACTCGAACCTTATAATCTTTGATTTAGAAAATAGTACACCTCGCTTACCTCATCAAATGGCTTTCCAGATTCCAGTGTTAGTCAAAAACAGACCTTGCTATAGGATTGTAATTGATGAGGGAGCTTCAACGTGTATTATGTTGATCCAGTGTTGGAGATCGCTTGGTTCTCCTACACTTAATCAATCCCCGATGATTCTAAAGGCTTTTGATGGCCGTGGGTTCCATCCTTTTGGCATTCTACAGGATTTACCTATAGGGGTTGAAGGCAAAACTGTTAATCTAGATGTGGAAGTGGTTGATGCCCCTCTAGATTACAACCTTCTCTTGGGTTGTAGTTGGTCTTACGCTATGACTGCTGTTGTTTCATCGGTCTTTTGGCTTATAAAGTTTCCTCATAATGGAAATATCGTAACTATAGACCAACTAACTTACTTTTCATCTGACCCAGCCTCTTCTGAAAGTATCCAGCATGTCAGAAAAACAACTATCCCTTATAAGGATGTTGGAGTAGGACTAGTAAAAGATTATGGTTTACTAGGAACTTTTTCCTTTCCTCCTCCCAACGTATTGCCTTCTACTGCAACCATTCATATGATTTCATCAAACACTATTGTTTATGATGATCCTTGGATCGTACCTTCCGAATCTGAGATGGATTCATTTGGTGATGCTATGCCTTTGAGTCCCTATGAAGTTGTGTATCAGGCCGTACAGTCGTTTTCCGACCCTTCATCAACCGAAATGGACTTAATGAATGTGGTTCATGAAGAATCACTTTCAACATCAAACTCAGATTCAACGACTTTTTCCAAACTTGTTCATACTGATGAGCAAATTCGTGAAATTTTGTGTGTTGATGACTTACCATGGGAAGATCTTCATCATAGATCTTCGTTCTTACCTGAGATTGATCGTTTTGAAAATGATTTTTCATCTATATTTACGACTGATTATGTCAAGGAACCTCAGAATCCATTGCAAAATCCTGATTCTGAGTTAAATTTGGGAAATATTTCTCGGACACCATATTGACATTTCGGTTAAACTTGGAATTGTTGAAAACATTCATATAGGTGCCTCTTGTACGGAAGATGGAATTCAAACATATAAGGCCCTATTTCAGGAATTCTGAGACGTGTTTGCCTGGTCATATGAGGAAATGCCAGGAATTGATCCAGCAATTTTTTTTCATGAAATCAAAACTTACCCGGATGCTAAACCCGTTCGGCAGTGTTTGCGTCAGATTCACCCGCGAAAAGCTGCTGCTATTAAAGCAAGAGTTGAAAAATTACTTAAAGCAGGTTTCATTTATCCAATTCCCTTAACGGATTGGGTATCGAATATTGTTCCTGTTAACAAAAAGCAAGGGACGATAAGAATATGTATCGATTATAGGGATATTAATCAAGCCTATCCAAAGGACAATTATCCGACTCCCTATATCGATCAAATCATTGATGATTGTGTCTGCAGTGAAATATTCTCCTTTATGGATGGTTTTTCCGGTTACAATCAAATAAATATTCTACCTGCTGATCAACCAAAAACGGCTTTCATTTGTCCATGGGGGACATTTTCTTATTGCAAATTACCTTTTGGGCTTAAGAACGCCGGAGTAACTTTTCAAAGAGCCATGTCTTACGTGTTTCATGACATCAAGCACATTGTGAAACCCTTTACCTACTCATTCATTACGTAGAGCCGATCATCTCATTCATTTACGAGCAATCTTTATGAGATGTAGGCATTATCAAATTAGGTTGAATCCACACAAATGTGTTTTCTGTATAGAAACAGGTTGGTTATTGGGATTTGTTGTTTCAAAAGCCGACATTCTTGTCGATCCCTCGAAGGTTGAAGCTATTGTCAAATTGCCTCCTCCTTTTACTCTTCGCCAACTCCAAAGTTTGCAGGGGAAAGAAAACTTTTTACGTCGATTCATTCCTAACTATGCTGAGATAACAAAGGGTTTTACAAGGTTGTTGAAACAGAATACTCCATTCTATTGGGATGAGATAGCTGACAAATCTTTTGACGCACTAAAACACACGTTGACCCATGCACCGTTATTGCATCCTCCCAACTACAACCAGGATTACTTCTTGTATCTCGTCGCCTCTCATTCCACCATCGGAATGGTGTTAGTTCAGGAAGATGAATTCGGTAGTGAACATGTGATTTATTACCTTAGTCGAACTTTGAATCCAACTGAGCTAAAATATTCACATGTGGAGAAATTGGCCTTGGCAGCTGTTCAAGCTGTCCAACGATTTCGTCATTACATTTTACTACGCAAAACTACTGTAATTTTCGACTGTAACCCTATGATCTATATTTTGACTAAACAATTGCTAGGGGGAAAGTATTCCAAATGGATTGTTATCCTGCAGGAATTTGACTTGGAGTTTGAAAAATCTAAGTCAAAGAAATCTTTAGTTTTTGCGGAGTTGATGTGTGACTTCCCGCGTGCTGATACTGAAACTGTGGCGGAAGAGCCCATTGCGGATGAATCCTTGTTTCTTATCAGCACTCTTGATCCATGGTATGGAGATATCATATTTTATCTCCAAACCCAATCCTTTCGGCCTGAAATTTCAAGATCTCAGCGTCGGAAAATACGATTCCAATCCCAACAATACAAAATTATTGGAGATACACTTTATCGTCGTGGGGCGGACTCTGTTTTCCGACGTTGTTTAACTCATGAGGAAGCTGAAAGGGTTCTAAATGATTGTCACTCTAGAGCGTGTGGCAGTCATATGTCTGGGTTTGCCACAGCCCAAAAGATATTGCGCGCTGGCTATTTCTGGCCATATTTGTTTAAATATTGTATTAACACGGTCCGAAAATGCCACAACTACCAAATTTTTGATCGAAAGATGCGCGCTCCACCTGCTCCTCTCCACCCTATAATTGCCATCGGTCCTTTTTCGAAATGGGGTACCAATTTTATTACATATAACCCTCACTCGGTCGGGGGGCATGCGTATATCATCCTTGCGATAGATTATTTTACCAAGTGGGCCGAGGCGATGCCTACATTTTCGGCAGATGGCAAAACTGCTGGGATTTTCATTTTCAATCATATAATTGCTAGATTCGGTGTTCCAAAAGCGATTATCACTGATCATGGGCATCATTTTCGAAACATTATGATGATGGAACTAACAGATTAACTTGGCCTGCGTCACGATAGTTCAACCCCATATTACCCACAGGCTAATGGTCTAGTTGAAGCCATCAACAAAGTTCTAGTCATTATGATATGAGGAATCATTGGGATTCATAGGTCGAATTGGCATAACATGTTATTTTCAGTGCTTTTGGCGTACCAAACCTCAGTGAAAACATCAACTGGTTTCACTTCTTTCCAACTAGTTTACGGTTTGGAAGCTGTGTTACTCATTGAATGTGAAATCCCGTCATTGCAAATGGCCATAGAATTACTTCCAACCACTTCCGAAGAGGAGAAACGTTTGTTGTACTTGGCTCAGCTAGATGAGAATCAACGTGATGCTGCACTAGCAATCGAAACTCATGCCAAACGCATTAAAGCTCAGTACGATCGAAATGTTACACCTCGTAATTTTTCGGAAGGAGACCTAGTCTTACTGTACGATCAAGCAAATGATAAGTTATGGGCTGGAAAATTCGTACCCATGTGGCATGGTCCTTATGTTGTTAAACGAAAGCTGGCAAAAGGGGCCTATGAATTGGTAGACTTTGATGGTGTCTCTTTAGGTAAGCCCAGAAATGGTCTTTACCTGAAGAGATATTATGCTTAAATCTGGGTGTGAAGATTTTAGTTAGATTAGTTTTCTTTCTCGCTAGTATGTTTTAGATTAGAAAAGTGTGCTTAGTTTAGAGAGTGTTTTTGTCATTATTCCTGCTTATCTTGATTTTACTCTTGATATTGCAGATGTCGACGTCTCTTCAAACATACATTGGTTTTGTTGATGGTGCTTGTCGTAATACACGGAACATTTATTCTGCAGCTTGGGTTATCTATTCACCCTCTGATGAGTTGGTATCTATGCATGGGGTACGCCTCGGTCAAACAACGAACAACATTGCAGAGTATAGTGCAGTGATTGAGTTATTATCTGAATCAATTTCATTTGGAATTCGGAGTTTGATTGTGAGGTTAGATTTTGAACTCGTTGTATTGTAGCTTAATAGAATTTATGCCATTAGAAATCCAGTGTTATTGAGATTATTTTTTAGAGTTCATCTCTTGGAACGTGAGTTTGACTATATTGAATATCAGCATATTCCAAGATATTTAAATACATTAGCAGATGCAATTACCTCTCGAATGTTAAGTAGACATTTGCAATAATCAAATAGTAAATTTAAAAACATTCCATAACATGTTTTACAAGATAGCCAGTAATAGTGATATAGCATAGCATAGAAGTGTGTCATATATACATCGTCTTCAATCATAGGTTGAAAAACACCTTATGATCGGCAAAAATGATAGTACAAAAAACAAAAATGTCATATGAGTCTACAACATGCGATCACCTATCACTGGTGATGATCACGATAAGAAACCACTGCACGGGCCACCCTACAAAGGAACCTCCTGAAAGGTCCTGGGACCCCAATCACATAGCGCTGTAGCCTAAGAGGAATGTCATCTATGCTAGTCTCTGGAATGTCTGCTGTCAAACACTCTAGATGGTTTTCCAATTCGGCCAGGGTCTCTGTAGATTCATCTCATGGGGTTGGTGCTGCTACAGCTGGCTGTTTCCTCTCATAAGGCCAGAGAGTGGTTGGTCGCCGTGGACCTACATCTGCATTTGAAACTTTCACTATCAATTTTGGGACGATTTAAAAACAAAAAAATTCTAAATTAGAAAATGTTGAAAATGATTTTAGCTGAGTCATCCCATTGCTCTCCTGGTGGAAGAGCCATATCTGGGTCTCCACGATAATCCATCCCAGTATAAGGAAAATCCTGAATCACAAAAACTTGGTTCTCCAACCAATGGAAATACTGAGGAGGAAATCGAACAACCTCTGAACCCTCCTCAGGATGACGGGCCATAACTACAACCCAACGCATCAGCTTGGGCTCTCGGGGAAGTCCAACTTCAATGGAAAGATGCTGTGGGACCAACATTGGGACCCTCTCTAGACCAAAGCTCACAACCAAGAAACGATATCCAAAGTTTTTCAGTTGTCTGTTCTTTGCTCTAGTCTGTTGGCCTTTTACATTAGCCAACACAGCTTCACACCAGTTGAAGACGGTGCCCCGAAAACAGTCTACTGCCATCCGCATTTGGGATCCGGTGGCCATATGTAGTGCTACGCTTCCGCAGAGTCTGGTGACAGTAAATGCAATCATTTTGAGTTCAGGACATGGGTTGGGTTAGTCAAGCGAAGCTGAATCGAGGATACAACCGAATGTACATTCCCTTTTCTTTTTGAAAAGAAAAGAAATACTAGATGGTTTTGATATCAATCCCTTTGTCCTTGGTTTGGTCGTTAAAAAAATCTAGCCAGAGGCTATCGACAGACTGGCCACCTGGCCTAGTCCCGAATAGAGTCAATTGTTCACCTCCCTTAGGCAAACCAGTCAAAAAGTAAATGTCCTCTGGCTCCATTTCGAGCTGGTGGCCACCAATAAAGAAACACCGGTCCTGTACATTCCACCTGTCTACCAGCCACTGCAGAAAGTCTACTTGGGCCCTCATGCTAGGTATGGCCCAGAATTTAAATAAACCGCATGCCTTCAATGCATCTATCGAAGCTTGATGATTAATTGTGGCGAGATCCACATCCTCGTGCTCCCGTTCCCGCCAGCTAAGCATAATGTATACCCTACATTGAAAGAAAATGCGGTTTAGAATATTTTAAATCAAAGTTTTTGGGCAAATATTGAAGAATTTGAAATTATAAACCTATGCCGCGGGGATCGCACTCTCTAGTTAGAGACAGTGTGTAGGTCCGCACTCTGCCTATACAATGGGTGCGGGCCCCTGGCTTTTTCCTACATATGAAAAAGTTGAGGTCCGCAGGTTTCGCATGCTGCGCTTGCGAACCCCCACGAGTGGTCTTTAAAACAAAAATTCTTCCTAAAAATCAAAATATAAACCTAAAAACAAATTTCAAATGGTTGAAATGCAAGAGTAAAGTGATGTGGATTACCTGGAGGCGACGGTTTTCGATTCCAACAGATGGATTTTCCGTAATATTCACGGGAAATTTCTTACCGAAAGCTCTCTTTTCTCACTCTGAAGTCAAACGGTAAAAATGAATTTACAAAAGCCCTTTTTATAAGCTTTTTTGAATAAATGAATTTTAAATTTGTTTATTTTTCACTTTAAAGAGGTAACTTTTGAAGCATTTTATTTATTTTAAATAGGTATGAGTAATGTTTGAATTTTTGTGCAGAATATCGGATTTTCAGGCAAAATTGATCATTTTCGATAAAAAACATTAGAGTCATCTTTAAGCTATTTTTTGACTCCTAAAATCTGAAAAGATTGCCGAGTTTTTTTTTTTTAAGCTTGTTAAAATGGAATTAAAAAGACGGTCCCCTTACAACTCTTTTCTGACTGTATAAACATGAAAAGATTGCCAGACTTTTTTCGTTTCAAATTCGATATTAGTTTTAAAATGACGTGTCATTGATCGCTTTTTTACTTTTTCAGATCATAGACACTAATTATGAAAAGTACTCCTTGATCGTAATGGTCAAGCGGTTCTCTCAAGTATTATTTTATACTTTTTCGGGCTTGGGACACACAAATTTACGAAAAAGGACAACCATGGAGTTTTCTTAAGTTTTTCTTCCGACTCCCTAAAATTGAAAAACGCCGAGTTTCTCCTATACTGGACTTGTTAAAATTTAACAGTAAAGGACCTGTTCAATTACAAACAGGAACGGACCACTTCTTCTTAGGGTTTGAATTTAAACTAAGTTGGACTCATCCGAAGGATGAGCTTATAATCAAGAAAATGTTATCCTCCTCAAGCTTGTCAAAAATAAAGAGGTACTTGCTAGAAATGGTGGGGGAAAGAGAGAAAAATGAACCTGTTTGTCATACTTTGTGTCTCAGAAAAACATTTAACCACTCTTGAACACGACACTTTTTGTTCACCTGGGTTGGGAAATCCCTTGCCTAACAGTTAATCAAACCATATTGAAAGTCTTCAGTCGGTTTCTGGGTATTAGCTTTGGGTCAATTGTCACCAAACTATCTGCAGTGTCATTATGTGTTTAAGAGGCCAGTGCAAATAAACCATTCATCTGCAAAATATCTGTCATCCATCTTGACCATCCCTGAGTCAGTCCTTGCAGCTATATTTTTTCAGACTTGATCTATGATTTCGTGTTGTGGGCTTGCCTACGACGGACACTTTCGATCGACTTCAGCTCATTATCTAGAAAGATGATCTAGAAATAATTAGTACTTTGGGATCTTCATGCCTCAATGGTAGGTTTCTCGCCTTCGACGATAGGTTGCATCATTGACCTTCAATCAAAGGATTCCGTGACATGTTCGACATCAACACATCTATTCACATTTCATGGATTGTACTGAGTACTTTGAGAACCATTGACATTAATGGTGGTTTGTCTCACACTTGTTAACAGTTTACATCATTGAATGGTAATCAAGTGGTTTTTACCATGTTCAACTTCGACACATTCATTCACATGGATAGAATAGTACTATTTCGGGAAGTAGAAATCAAGACCCTGGATCTAGTTTCCACCATCCAGGATGCGAGGAATTTTGTATTCATTATACAGTGGACTATTCATAAACAGATGGCTGCACCCATACTGTGTCTACATGTGTCTATACTTGTGATGTATTGCAAGATCATTCCTATATCAAAGCAGTTTAGTTAGTTTTCTAGTCAGTTTTGATCTGAGTATGGGAATGCCTACCTCAGCGATGATATGATCTCATATATATATTTTGTATTGAATGTTTTTACAAGTTCCAACCAGGCTCTCCACAAGATGATCCTCGAAATGATAAAGTACTTCACTCTTCTTAGATGATAAATGAAATCCTCATCTACTACAGACTTCGCACTTTAAGGGGCAATCTGTTACACAAAATATTGTCACCATGACTTTCTGCAGTCAGTGTGAGTCTATCACCACTCATACTGTCCTCCTTTGCAAGTCTCAAACCTCAGCTCTTCATGTCAAGCCTTAAAAATGAGAGAAAGTCCTTGAAAATCTCTAAAACTCTGGTTCTGCACTTTCTCTTACCATTACCTGTGGTCCCGCACCCCTTGGTCATGTTCCCTGTGGACCTGCCCACTCTGTCTCTAAAGGAATGGGTGCAGAGCCTTGTAAAAGTCAAAAAGCGCAAGTTTATTATTAAAAACTCACTTTGGATTAATTCTGGATGCTTCTAGAAGGAATCTTGAGGTGGAAAGTTCGCTCCTAGGTGGTTCATGCATCCCATAACTAAAGGAGCTAACCCCTTGATGAGAGGAGCTTATCCCTTTGAAGGAGGACTCTATCCCTTTGAAGGTGGACCTGGTAACTTCCCTCCTCTGCACTATAAATTGAGGCATTGGGCTGGTTGCTAGGGAGGTTGAAAGCTGAATATTTTTGAGGGTAAATGCTGTTGGAATTTAGACTTCCTAATTGAGCTTGAGAGGAGAGATTACATACCTTTTGGCTTCTTTGGGAAGAGAGTGAAACTTGTCAAAGTAGAGGAGATTCTTGCTGGACCCTGGGAGGAGCTTGTACAACATCAAGGCACCAAGGTTGTAAATTTCTTCTTTGATTAAAGTTAATACAATCAAATTCATTTTTCTCAATAAATTGTCTTCTATGGTTTATTTCATGAATTCCTTGATCATCATGATAAATATGGTTTATTATATTGGCTATGCAGGTGTTATTTGATGTGTGCATGTTTGTGTTTGCAGATTCTTTAAAAGGGAGCTCATTTGGACGAAAGGAGCGTGGCTTCCACAAATTGGCATTGGACTTGAGGTAGGCCTAAAACATCTCTTGGCTTTTATTTGTAAATCGAAATATTTAGAGAAAGATAGAATTTGTTTGGTTTGCTTGTCGCTAGATATCCATAGATACTAGGGAGATCGGTCTTGTCCGCAAGAATGATTTATCCGCCTGACAACTAGGACATGAGCTCTTAAAGAGGTGTATGAATCTACTCAAACGAGAGGTCATGAGAACACTAACAATCTCTTGGTGCTGCAAACCTGTTACTTGCACATATCAAAGACCATGTACATGGAGCAACATATTTTTGTGGTGTCTTATGATCACCCATGCTTAGTATTAGGCCATAAAAATCAACAATAATATAAAATGCAAATTTAATCTAAATGCATCTAATCTATCATGAAAATATCATATGATGTTAGTTTAAATGAGAAAAATAAGCATGCAATGCATCCTACCCTAACATGCATGTTAAATCACCCAAATACTATGTGTAATCATAGACCCAATGTAACCAGCATATAATCCAGTGAATATGAAAGCAATTTCCCTTATGCTTAACCATGGAATAGAGCCAAAGACAGGGGTAGGAATGACAACATGGAAGGTCACAAGGGCATGGGGCGGGAAAATGAAGTGAGCGCGCATGGAGTATCATGGGGAAAGAGGGATCCAAGGGATGAAATCTATACCACAAAATCCTTTATTCCAACCAAAATATAGAGATATCAACAATTAAGCTCATAAACCTCCTATGGAAAGCAACCTCAAGCATATCATCCTCATTATGGTCCTCATCATTAATTTCATCTTTTATGAGTACCATAGTGTCATGAATGGGAGGAAAGGAGATTGATGACAAGGGGAGACATAACAAGTAGGTTTCTCATGATAATGATATTTAAAACCCTGAGGGTACGAGGTGGGAGGAGGGATACAACTAATGGGTGGATCTTCCTCAACATCATACCTAGGAGGGGAAAAGGATCATCAATGATGGTGCTATTGTGGGAAAGGGAAAGGTGTGGGCTCAGGGGTAATGTAGTAAGTTTGAGTGATAAAGGATGGCTTTGGAGCCCTGAGCATGCACTATTCGAGCCTTTGTAATTGTCCTGGATAAAGACTTAGGGTCTGCACAAATAGTTTATAAAGGTACCACTATTGCCATGTGGAATGGTCGCTTGCACAACAAGAAGGAGCCTAGTTGTACAACAACTCTTTCCAATCGATGCATTTGTAGGTCGAAATAAGGCCCATCGTTGAGGAACCTTGGAAGGTTACTTCTCACACTTGGAAGCTTACAAGTTTGCACATAACGGAGACTTGGGATTTACCAGAGTGATGGATGTGGGTAGCCTTTGGGAATGATTTTGAAGGTAGAAGAGACCCATTATTTGAAGGCTTTGGGCCCTAGACATGCATTATGGTGCTTGAACTTTTCCACCTTCAAATAGGATTTTGGGGCTATGTGCCCACTTTAGAGGTTTTTGATGGGTATTTTTGTGGATTTGGTGGAAGGAAGGATGCGTTGAAGGGCCTTTGGAGGTTGGATGCCATGACAACAACCCCTTATACCTCCTGTTTTTTTAATATGATCTCTTTTTAAGGGATTTTGCCCCTTCCTTTTTGTATATCTAGCATGAATGCCCTACAAATTGTGTAATCTAGGATAATTAATTGTTGAAGAATTCCTTTTGCCCCTCCATAGGCTAATTTAGGGGATTCTAGTCAAGAAAATTAATATTGTAATGTGAAGGAATTTGAACACCTCGTCTATAAATTGAGGTGCACTTCCTCTCATTTTCTCATGGTTGAATTTCTATGATAAATCCCTTAGGAAGTCTGAAATTTTTACCATTTTTCTCTCTTATAATTTGGCTATGGATGGATAAATTGAGTTACTTTTCTTGGTTGGAATTGTGATGTGATGTCATCTGTTTTCATGGATGCTTATGGTGGATCTTGGATGATGCATGGTGAAATTATCTTATTTTCTTTATCTTGGTATTATGTTTTATGGGAAAAATGTCCATATGCTAAGTTATTTTATTTGAGATTTGCTTTATTGTGCCTTGTTGAGCTAGACCCTTCTTTGAAGTATTTGAGGAATAGAAAATTTGAGACCCTAGACCTCATACTGTACAATAAGTTAGTTTATTTTCCCTAGCTTGTTTGGATCTAATTATCACTTTAGGGAAACCCTATAATTGTTCGACTCCTTGATTCCATATGCCCCCCAATATATCTATCTCTCTCTCTCTCTCTCTCTCTATATATATATATATATATATATATATATATATATCTATATCTATATCTATATATATATATCTATATATCTATATATATATATATATATATATATATATATATATATATATATATATATATATATATAGATATATATATAGACACAAACTAAGGCACTAATATTCTATCCTCCACCCATTTTTCTTTACAATCTTTGAAATTGTTTTGCTAGGGTTTCCTCTTCAAGACCGTTTGGTACATCCTTGACTATGTGTTTGGAGGCTTATTTGGGACTCTATTTTTGATATTCACATTTAGAGTGACCCATAGGAACTTTTGAGCTTAATTCTTGGAACTAGCAAGCCCTATTATTCTTGTCTTAAGGAGAACCACCAGTGAACTAGAGGAGAGCTAGATAGAAACAAGAAGAGGGTTAGTGAGGTGACAATGACCCCCTTTGAGGTGCAGTGGGTTTCACTTTTGAGCTTTCAGACTTTATCTCATGAAGTGTGAGATTTTGCTGTGGTAGGCATCTAATTCAAATATTGATTATTTGAGTCATTGATGTCTTGTTTGTTCACTGTTTTATTTCCCAAATCACTATCCTAAAACATTTTCCTTTTTTTGTTGAAATCACTATTATTAGACGTTAGAATGCTAAGTCTATTTAAAACACAACCTATAACACATTATGACATTTACAGTGTACACTACCAATCGATTTTCCATAGCATCGATCTTTGTTTTCTTGATTTGTTGGGTAGGATTTAGAAAACATTTTCCTTTGTTTGTTGAAATCACTATTATTAGACGTTAGAATGCTAAGTCTATTTAAAACACAACCTATAACACATTATGACATTTACAGTGTACACTACCAATCGATTTTCCATAGCATCGATCTTTGTTTTCTTGATTTGTTGGGTAGGATTTAGAACTCAATAGTCTAATAGCTTATCTTGATCATTGGCATGACAAATGTGATTGTGCATGTTGTTAGTGATTAGTTATTGCACTCTTATTAATTTATTGGAGACATTGGTTTGGCATTCACCTATTTTGACCACTCCATGTCAACCACCCTAAAACAACATACTTTTTTTCTTCGAAGAAGTCCATTATGGTCAAGCAGCCAAGGATCATCATTGTCTTTTAGTAGTTTGTCAAGTCATGTAACCAAAATTTGGCAACCCTGTGGGCCATCATTGTAAAATGATTATAGTATGCTTATAAGGCCATGTAAAAACATCTAGGTAGCATGTGGCTCTTAGCAAAGAGTTTCCTCCAAGGAGTTTTTTACCCTCTGCCAATTATTCACAGTTTCTAACCCAAATAATTGGCAGAGTTTTTATCCCACACATACCCCAAAGCTAGAGTGGGGCTCGATGGTAAGGTCTTAGGTGAGTCCTAGTGTTATAGAGTCTATGTAATTATCATACTAGATCATCTGTCTTGTGTCACAAAATTTGGTTGAGTCTAGAGGTTATGTTTTAAATGTGAATTATCCCTTCTGTATGGGATGATCATGTAATATTTGATGTAAAAAGTGTTATCTAGGAATATTTAAGGTGGGTGATTAATCAAAGTTAGACATCATCACCTAAATATTTTTAAGACGCATTTTGAGGGTGAAAATATGTGTTGAAATCCCTTTTACAGTCATTTAATTTATTTTTTGGCAAAAAAAATGGCAAAAATTTCAAGCCAAAAATTAGTCAAAAATAAAAATGAGAGAATAAAATTTCTGTTCAAGTTATTTACGAAATCCCTTCAGTAAATATTAAAATAAATTCTACTGTAGCTATCACATAATTACATAGATAAAATAACAATGATATACAAGCACACGAACCAATCACATCAACACAGTGGTTTTTGGACAATTGTCCTTGGAAAAACCCAATGTGGGAAAACCGGTGTAGTAGATGGGGGTTTTATTAATATTCAGCAACAATTGATTTACAAGGAATGATTTTACAAAGAAACTGAGACACTACTGAGAGAAAACACTCGAGGCAAGGTTCATCCCTCTCCTGGAAACTGCGCCACTTCTGCGTTACTTTGCCTAAGGACAGCATCTTCCCTTTGCGCTATTTTTCGACAACCCTGCATCACATTCTCCTTAGTCACTGACTGCTGATGATGCCCTCCTCTTCCTCCACCCTGTAACTCTCCCTCTGAAATCGATCTCCTTCTCTTTGAGAATCGATTTTCCTTGGGATATTTAGTATCTGTCAGTGTGTCTCCAAACGATCCTCAAGTCTTCTCTTATACTTTTCCTGTTGATGAATCAATGGATGAGATTAATTCTCTAATAAACGGGTAAGATTAAAGCAGACTTGATCCTCGCCTCTTAGAAGCTTTTCACCCTTACCTTTATTAATACCCATTAATATTTTATTTTCCTAAGTTTAGACTTAGGAACCCCATTAAAAATATTAATTATTTTAATAACTCCTCATCCGGGTGGAATTTCTCCAAACGATTTCTGGGTCTTGGAGATCTCATGTGCTCTAGTCCCTCCACAAAATTTTGGAGCTAGAGCACATCCGATGCTACCCAAAATCAATACTCCCTCTTAGCAAGGAATGTGCTGTAATAGTGCTTCCCAACAGAAGCACCACACTTATCCATGGCATTGGTCCTCTGTCCCTCATCTACTGCACTGTTGCATCTTGTACTACTACCCATGACACTACAACTGTCACTGCTACATCTATACTACAGCTCCCTCTGAATATGTTACATCATGCTGCCCATAGCACTGCCACTGCTAACTGCTGCACTGCAATTCCCGATACTATCTGTTTTTGCTACTGAAATAGATTTTTCACCATCCCTATCCTCTCCCTGAAACAAAAAAACTTTGTTCTTCCTAGAGCCTTGGTGAGGATGTCTGTCATCTATTCTCCTATTGGAGTGTACTTGAACTGTATTGCCCCTCGTTGGACACAGTCTCTGACAAAGTGACACCTGATATCAATGTGTTTCAACTGATCATGAAATATTGGATTCTCAAGGAGCTTGATGCAACTCTAATTATCACACAAAATCCTGGTCACTTCCATCCTTCTCCTGAATAGATTCACAAGTAATTTCTTAAGCCATTTGGCTTCACATGAAGCTATGCTCGCTACCATATATTCTGCTTCAGCTGAGCTCAGAGTCACAAATTTTTGTTTTCTACTACACCAAGAGGTCATTCCTGATCCAATGTTGAAACAGTACCCATTTGTACTTTTCCGATCTACTGAACTTCCAACCCAATCTAGGTATGTGAACCCACTTAGCCCGATGTCATTGCCTTGGGTGTACAATGGTCCATCCTTGACTATTACTTGTATATACCTGAGAACATGTTTGGCTGCTGCCCAGTGCACCCTCTTGGGTTCCACCATGAACTGACTGAGGGTGTTGACAACATAACAAATGTCTGGCCTAGTATTGACCAGATACATCAGTGACCCTATAAGTTGCATGTACAAGGTGGGATCAACATCTTTATCTTCTGATGCATCAATCTTCTTCTAGTTGGTGATTATTGGAGTAGCCATAGGTCTACAGTCCTGCATCCCGAATCTTTTCAAGATCTCTGTAGCATATCTCCCTTGTCCAAGGTAGATCTCACCCTTCTGCTACCAAACTTCCAACCCCAGGAAATAATGCATCTATCCCAAATCCTTCATGTAGAATTCTATGGCTAGGTTCTCCTTCTAGTCTTTGATGAGCCTGGATGATCCTGTTAGGAAAAGATCATCCACAAATAACACCAGGATTATAGGCTCATTCTCTACGACAATATAGTATAGATTAGGATCTGCGTCACTCTTGACGAATCCCATCTTCTGTAAGTAGCCATCAATTCGACCGTACTTTGCTCTAGGTGCTTGTTTAAGCCCATACAAGGCTTTCTTCAACTTGCATACATGAGATTCCTTCTCATTTGTCCCAAAACCCTCTGGTTGTTCAATGTATACTTTTTCTTCTATCGCCCCGTTCAAGAACGTCGTCTTGACATCCATTTGGTGAATCTCCCACCCCATCTATGCTGCAAGGGATATCATGGTTCTAATAGAAGTATACCTGGCTACTGGGGCGAAGGTTTATTCATAGTATATCCCTTCCTTCTGAGCATAGCCCTTAGCCACAAACCTGGGTTTGTATTTGTCCACACTACTGTCTGCAACATATTTGACTTTGTAGATCCATCTTGAACCTACCACTGACCTGTCCTGAGGCTTAGGTACCACTTCCCAGACATCATTGACCATTATAGAATGGTATTCCTCCACCATAGCATCTACCCATACTTGATGCTGAACAACCTCCTGAAAACTAGAGGGTTCCCCAACCTGAGCTACTAAGGCCTAGTATCTATCTGGCACTCCCTTTTATCATTCCTGGGTGCACCAATGAAGTCCCCTGCTTCCCGTAGAATCTGTCAGAGTTCCCAGCTCGTTCTTCCACTAGTAGTGGGTATATCTATCAACTCTTCCTCTTCCTGAGATTCCACCTATTCTAAAGCTTTTCCTTTAGGAGAATTGTTGGTACTAGTTTTTGATGGTCGAAGTGGTTGGACCAACGGATCATCTTTTGACTACTCCTCAGAAGACATTTCTCAAGATTTAATGAAAGTTCTGTCCTCCGTGATCTTTACATCCTGCTGAAATACTACCTTCCTACTCCCTGGAAGATAGACTCTATATGTCATAGCATTCTCACTATATCCCACAAGATATCCTTTCTCAACAGTTTCATCTAATTTCTTACTTTTTTCTTCGGGTATACAACAATACACCAAACTTCCAAATATCCTGAAATGATTGAATTTAGGTGTCTTCCCTTGTAGACACTTTCTGGAGTGATCTTGCCCAATTCCTAGTGTGGAGTCCTGTTTTGGAGATAGACTATCGTGCTGCATGCTTATGCCCACAGGAATTTGGGTATATCCTGATCATACAACATCGCCCTAGCTGTTTCCACAATAGTCTTGTTTTTCCTTTTTGCTACTCCATTATGCTCTAGATTGTAGGGAGTTATCCACTCTCTTCTGATGCCGTCCCTAGCACAAAAATTGGTGAAGTCCTTGTCAGATTCTCTACTAGATAATGAAAAAAATTATCCATATTTGACTTGGGGTGTGCCAGGTCTTGAAACTGAGATGTAGACTTGGTTGTGTTGGTGGAAAAGCAAGAATACGATTCATCAGTTGAGGCCATGTTGGATTATTGGGGCCTGACCCAAGTTCGAAGGTGATGTAGCCAAACAAATCCCAGTACTACTGGCCCTTTCAGCAACAGTTCGTGGAGGGCGGACTGAGGTCTCACCTAAAGTAGTATGGGAGGGTGCTAAAACCAGGCTTTTGCAACCTGGAGATGTATAATGAGTTCAAGTGGTCCGCGGTTCAGCTCTGCATGCATGTCGCTACGCGCACTTTCCCGTACCTCGCAGCCTGAGCTGCTGCCTTCGTGCAACCCTACTCGGGGGCCGAACGCTATTCCTACCCAAGGCCTTACTAGTATTCCACTGTTAGTTGATTAACTTAGCCTACTTGTATGCGTTAAGTTGTACTTAGTAATGTAAATCATTCATACAGGTGTGCGTGGTAAATAAACAATACATTTGTAACAAACATGCAATAACCCAAGAACAGATGCACAAAATTATGATAAAACTTCTCTTTATTAATATCTTCTTTGGTTACAAACTCGACTCCACTCTACAAACTCAGCTGTAGGGGTCTGCGCATTCAGCTACGAACTACTAGGCCTCTGCGCACTCAGCTGCAGAGCCTTCTCCTACTCTACGACTCAACACACACTTAGCTACTTCGACTCTATTCTCACTTCCTGCTTCCTTATTCCTCTTTCTTCTTATTTTTTTTACACTTAGAGCCTTGCTCTATTTATACAATGCCATGGTCCGTGGACCATGGGTAGGTCGATATTACATTACAAGACTAGGGTGGACAACCCTGTGACTCTATCATACATTTCGCGCTCTGCGCCTGTAATTCATGGAGTCTTTACAACAATATCGGGTCAAAACTGAAGCTTTGAGCCCCAAAACATGCCTTGGGGGGATTCCATGCCCAACAGGCCCCCAACACAAACATCGTGACTCACCCTCAAGTCACTCTATTGGTGTGGTGATCTTTGCATCGAGTCCTTGCAATTGTTCTCGAACTATACTAAGGTCTGCAGCGCATTGAGCTGCTGCTTGCTGAATCTGCTGCATCTGCTATTTTGAGACCTCTGTATTTGGCGTTCTTCTCTACATTTGCGTGTGCATCCCCTGTATGTGCGTGAGCTTTCCTTCGATGTTTTCCATGATAGGCTGCATCCACCTGCTCCTTTAGAGCCTTAGCCTGCTGCATCCTTGCAAGCCGTTGGGTGAGAACCACTGTCTGTGCAGTTCCTCAGACACTGTCATATTGCTGTTGGAGTTCTCACGCTTATGTTTCCAAGTGTTGGATGTTGGGGTCCTCCTGCAAAGTCGTGAAAACTTCAAGTGCATCTTCCAACTGATGGTGCAGTCTCGCACTGCACTTCCCTTTTCCTCCAATCTTGATGTGATAGTGCTAGTGCTTCTCTGACTTCCTGGAAAGTTGAGGGCTACGCCTTTAATTGCAGCTCGATGATCTGAAGATTCAGCTCCAGATGAACCTTGGTCATTTTTTCCTTCACCTCGCGGACTCCAGTTGCTAACCTATGGACCCGCACCTCTACTGGTAAATCTGTTGGGATGGCCAGTTCCGGGACGCGTCGGCAAGCGTCATCTACCACCTACACCAACTGTTGATTTTGTGACACCAATTCGTCGTGCTGCAAGCTGAGCTGTTCCATGTTTATCTTTTGCTCGTAGAGAACTTGGATCCCGTGGCTCTCCCTAGCGTGTAGCTTTGCCGTTATCCCATCCTGTAGTAGATACAGTGTCTCATGCGGAAGGGCAACCAAATTAAGGCCAAGGCCTTTCATCATGTTAATCGAAAATCTATCGGCCTCATTCGCTGCTACTAGGGCCCCTTCCGGAAACACTATTGTGTTTTCCATCCGTGCGCACATCATCTGCTCTATTGCTGAGGATCTTGTTGCGAGGTGGGTGGAAAGGGTACCCACCTGAGGGGGACACACCTATAACTCCCGCAACTACGCTCTGAGGGCCCCTAACACAGTCTGGTGCTCATGCATAAAATCTTGAAGGGCCTCATTTGTGACATCGCGCACCATCTCACCGATGTCATGCAGATCACCCTCGATTAGGGTGAGTGGGTTAATGGCCAATTTTGAGGCCTTGACCTTCTTCCTTGACCCTGCTCATTCTGCCATGTGTGGGCGCAATCCCTGGGTCCACGCTCCCTTCTACTATTTCTAATTCCTCTGCCTCCTGCACTTGCGAGGACATTGCTTGGCCCTTGTCCGCTTTCGTGGTTGCTTCCTTTGCCTCCTGTGCTGCTACTGTTGCCTTTTTCTGCTTGGCGGATTTCTGTGTCGCTTCCTGCGCTGCACTTACCTCAGCTGCTGCTATTTCCTTCCGTATTTTCTCGGCCAACTGTGTGACGTGCATCTTGGCATCGTCCTTTTTCTTCTGCGCTTCCACCCTCTCGAGTTCTACAAGATCTGGGGCATGCCATTCCAAGAGCCATGCCTCCAAGACAGTGAAATGGTGTCGTTAGTGGCTACAAAAGGTAGTTTCGTCCATTTCTTCGCGAGATCCTTGCGCACCCTGATAAAGATGTTGTGCATATCAGACTTAAAGTCTGCAAAACTCTGCAGAGTATTGTACACCATGGGTGACAAGTGTGGCTTCCAATTGATCCACATCTGGATGTTCATCTCCATGAGCACCCAAAAGATCTTGCTGTCGCGTATCCTTTTCTCATCCTTCGTGGCTCAGAGCAAAGCGTACTTCGCAGCCTCTGGTAATTCTCTGTCAATGATGGGGAATTGATTGTCCATCGGTAGTTCACCCGCTACGAGCACTATGGATAGCAATAACCATGCATAGTAGAAGGTTTTACCCTTCTCCTAGGCTTCGCGAAAAATTTTCAAAAATTATGTGCAGAGGAATTCGGACCAGTTAAACTGGACCCCCTCCACGCACTGCTCGGTTAGTGCGACCACTGGTGCCAGTACCTCATCAGCGCAACACTTCCGCATAACTTTGCTAGCCAGGATTTGGGTTGGTATGCGTATCGCTTTGTCCTTGATGCTGGAGATGGCGTAGCCCCTCTTCTTCTTCTCTAGCTTGTACTTCATCTTTAGGGCCTTTTCAAGGGCCAAATCACTGTGCTTTCCTTTGGCTATGGTCGTGGGGTCCTTTCCTTTGTAGGGGAACTGGGAAAAGTGGTGAATTAGGTTAGCTGTGATGGGGATAGGCTCCTCCAGTCATAGATACCCATCATGCACCAAGCAGAGCAACTACCTGATGACGAAAATGGTTATTGGTGCACGGTGGAAATGCGACACCCATAGTAAGTTCAGCAACCCAGCCTTTTCCACATCGCACAACCACTTTCGCGGCTCTAACGTTGTCACCACCCCTGCGGTGTTCTGCTTCATGAGGTTCCCGGTCTCCAGGTGAGGGAACTTCTCGCGATCAGCAAGGTCCCAATCTTCAAACTTCATGGTTGGCATGTGGCCCAGGTGCGTGCCTTCAAACACAATGCCATCTGGGAGGAGCGGGGTCTGGAGTGAACTCTTGGTTTCGTCCAGGTCCTTTGGCACTTTGGTCTTCCCTTTCCACGGAGGGACATATGTGGGAAATTTTGTTGCAGAGTGTGTAGGTTGAATATCCTCCTCCATGCCTTCGTCTTCTTCCTTTGTGATGATAAGGGCCTGCAAATCTTCTTCCTCCTCATCTGTTTCTATCGTGATAGCTTTCCCCTTCTTTGCCATGGATAGTTTGTTGCGCAGTGGGTTCCTCGGGGACACGCGTACGGGGGACTTGCTTTTTTATCCTTCTTGGGTCTTCGCGTCGTGGTGATTTGGGAATTTTTTCCACAATCCCAGCGTCTTCTGGAACTTCTTCCATAGTTAGGGCCTACGCAGCCTCACCAGCGGTTACCTCTTCTATTCCAAAACCGTCCTTAGTTGTTGTCATTGTGTCTGGGCTGTAATCTAGGTCTCGCAAATTCAGGGGCTCAATCAACACTCGGTTCACAATGCTCAGGGCTCTGCTCAATCACTCAATTCTCAAAAAGACCAAGTGTTGTTTGCTGGGTAGCCCTTTGTGTTTTATAGTGCCTTTTGAGTTCGAATTCAACCATTCCCCCCAATTCTGGTCCATTAATGCTTTCTTGGCAACTGATTTTCCCAAATCTTTCCCATAAATCACGTCTTAAATTCCCACCACCAGCTCCATTTGGCCTCAAGTCAAGCATCCCATCATGAATAGTGACTTCAATGGTCACTTCCCAACCAACCCGCACGGAAGCGCAGACCTCTGTGCGTGTTCGTAGACCTTGTGACTCTCTACTTCTGCACGCATCCCTAATATTGCGCAGCTAATGGGCATAATAGTTTATAGTGCCGCGCTCCCTTCCAAATGCCTGGAGTGCTAAGACTGTCCTTCCCACGGCTAGTCAGGTGGTCGCACCACCCGTGTGGGTCTCCATCCCGTCCTCCACCATGGTTCATGGAGAATCCCCACCTTCTATTGTTGTGGTCAGAATCACACAATTCACCACTTATAACGCGCTACCCTGGTCACTACACTTGGCGATATGTGGTCCAAGCCAAGGCAGCAGACTAACCAATTCACGGCGATAGTTCTCAAACTTGTCAGTATGATTATACACACCTTGCCTTACCATCCTAGGTTTTTCGATGAGAAACACTTCCTTTATCTCGTCCTCCAAATTTTTGACCTCCGCGTCCATCAAAGAATTTTTCTTCCTTAATCGTACCCTTTCTTTTTCAAGTTTGCGAAGTCTAAAGTTTCCCCGTCAGATTTCTTCCTCAAGTCCAATGTGTTCTGTTTCTTGCGGCTGTGTGATTCCTTCTTTTCAGGCTTCGCGAACCGTCATATCTATGAGTGCTACTATGTGTGGACTAGGCTTTGCATGCTCCATAGGGATTACATCCTCTTCTTCATACTTCAGCTTCAGAAGTGCTCACGCAGTCAGATTTTTGCACATGGTCCTATAATCCCCTAGAAATGCTAGTATGTGTAGGTCCCAGTTAGTGTGTCTCACACGGTGGACCGTGTTCAACACTTCGCACACTTTGTCAAAGGTTTCCACGTAGATAATCTTTGGCGCACTTGGTCTTATCATACTTCATTGTTTTCACCCTCGTCTTGCCCGCTCCTGCTTGTTGGTCCTGTTATCACTCTAGGAAACTCTCCTAGGTTGCAGCTCGGAGATCCCTGGTAACATATAATCTTCAATATTGTTCTCTGAACTATTGGAATAAATGATGGTTTGGATCAAGATAGATAACCATTTAAACTATGTTTTTACTCAAGACATGCATGAACACCCTTAGCTTACAAGGCTTTAGACCACTAATGCTCAATAGTTTGTAGATTCAATGAATGGATGGAGAATACTGACCATACCGGCAGATGCATATATATAAACACATATGAATGGCTAGCTACAGGCAACAAATGAGAATACTGACTATACTGGCATATGCATATATAATAACACATATGAATGGATAGCTACAGGCAGTAAAGAAGCTTGCAAATCTAATTTATCAATGAAGAGATAAGATGACAGTTATCTGGCATTAGATGCAGAAGAAACCTGAACAACCTGTTCAAGTGCAAGCTTAGAACAAAAGAGAAAATGGACATTGAACATATAACAACAAAAGAAGCTCATATTGCTAATGAATGAAGATGAGAAGCTTGAGTAGCAGAGTATCAATAGTTTCCAGAAATTGAACCCTTGTTACATTTAGTTTCCAGCCTTTTATAGGCCTTTTACAATGCTCCTCAGCTCTCAAAGGCTCGGAGTCTTAATCTATCCTATCTCTCCCTTCACCGTTTGATTCCCTTAATAGGCAAGCATGGCTCAGAGGTTTTCTCCTTTT
Organism: Pinus tabuliformis; assembly: GCA_031772625.1. Taxonomy (NCBI): domain Eukaryota; kingdom Viridiplantae; phylum Streptophyta; class Pinopsida; order Pinales; family Pinaceae; genus Pinus; species Pinus tabuliformis. The sequence continues at coordinate 523,276,032 of CM062812.1, forward strand.
GATAGAGGAATAAACACCTTTAGGTAGTTTGATGCGCTGTCTAGGAGCTCTCTCGTGCCAGAGATGCCCCACAATGTTTGTTTTGATGAGCTACACTGGGCTGTTGATGCTCCATGATCATTTGTTGTTGTGGCTATGTCGTGCTGTGTTGTGCTGTGCTGCTCCATGACTACTTTGTCGGTTTGGGGTGAGCTGCGCGTGCTGTGGCCCTTTCTATTCCCCTTCCAGCCTTCTATCTCTGTCTCTCGATAGTTATTCCCGACCTCTGTTATGTGATAGAATGGGTCTTCGGGCCTCTGTTATCTTTTAAACATTTAGAGTGACTGTTTTTCTATTAAACACAGAAAAACACAACAACACTGTAAAAATCCCGCCAATGCTCTCAACATTTCGGACTTCAAAAGTCCTTAATCATGGCCTATCTTCTTATTGGGTCCACCTTTATAGTGATATCACATCTCCACCGTTGATTTGGGAGTTCTAGATCCAACGGTTGTGATCCATTTCAGGCGGCTCTTTTGTACTTGAGTTAACCACCCGATGAGGGTGGTTTTCTCTCTCCTCATCCTGGACAAGTGGCGGCCACTGTATGGCATCGGGCAGAGCTTGGAATAAACCACTTATCGCCTTTGGCTTTCCCGAAATCCTACCGGTTTTGTGATTTTCCCTTTATATTGGAAATATGTTGAAAACATTGGAAACTATGGAAAATCGGCCTAGGCAGACCTGAAATATTTATAAATTTCATTCTCGAACCCTTTCGGGTCTAGGCCTCATCGCATTAGTGCCGCTCCTTGTCTCCCCTTGTATTTTGAAATATGCTTAAAAAACTCTGAAAACACATGAAAATGGCCTTTGGCGGACTTCAAATATTATATATTTCACTTCGACTCATCGCAATCGGTGCTGCCCTGTTTCCCTTTGTATTTCGTTATATAATGATAATACACAAAAATGCATTGAAACTGGACTTTCTGCGGACCTCAAATATTATCAAATAATATTTAGAATACTATCGGGTCCGCATCATCACATCGCACATACGAAGGTGTAAAGGCTCCACCCCTTGGTATTGCTCCGCTGTGATATAGCAATGAAATCTGGCCGCAATCACTTATCGCTCATGCCTAGGGCCCTTACTGTAATCACCGATACCTCCGCCAATGCGACCTACTGATCTGATCATCGGAGATCGCTAATCGGTGGTGTCTTGTACCCATCCTTAAGTCATCCTCTCTGTAGCGTCGATTGCGATTTGCTGCTTAGATCTGGGCCGTTGATCGGCCAGATCTAATGGTTGTTTTGCATTTCTCAGTCCAAGCCTCCGATACTTGGTTTTTTGACTGTTTTAATGTGTTTTAACCTCCCGATAGTGTTTTTCTACCCTTCCAAGGGCTCTCCTCTTGCGCTTATTTCGATCTTTGGATGATCTTAAGAAACTCTTGAAGAATTCAAAAGCATATTTGGATCCATTGGCATGACTTTAAGAAAATTTGGAGACTTTGGGGCATATTTGGATCCATTTTTGGGCCATTTCCAACAAAGCTAACGCTGGCTCCTTCTGGGGGTGAAAGCCTCCCTATGAGGTTTCAAGAATTACAGAACAATGCCTTTCCTGTAAAAAACAAGTTCAAATCTTCCTCCTAGTGTTGCACTAGGCATGGAGTCTATTTAGCATGAAATAAAAACTTGAAAAAACATATTTACAATACCAAGGCTTGAAAGCCTTAACTGAAATAAAGTTTGAAGAACAACTCATTGACTGGGCCATCAAAAACATCTCCTCCCTTTAATGTATACCTTTTGAGAAAAAAGTCCCCAAACTGAAAATTGACCCTTTTTGCCTTTCTATCAAAGGTTTCTTTCTCTTGGTCAATGTGCATATTAGCAAAATCATCAAAGAATTGCAAAAGCCTATTGATTTGATCATCTACTTCAGAAACTTTCCAACATTTGATATTATCATGCATAGATGGTCTATATTTCACCTTGTCTCTATATTCTTTCAGCCTTGGATGTTTTGCTTGGAAGGTTTTGTACACCTGTTGAATGATAAGGTCTGCTTCATACTCTGCTATGTCATTTGTGACCTGAAAAGTTAATATAAAAGATGAATCAATGTATTCCTCTGTGGGGGACACAAGGACTACACCTGCTCCTGTAGCTTCCTTAGAGAAAGCTCCTTCAAAGAACATGTCCCAAATCTGTGGGCCTTCTTCCTCTGTGATCTGGCAAACTGGTTTCTTAAGCTGAGTGGAGGCCAACTAAGATTCTTCAATCTGAAGAAAACAAGCTCCAAAATTAGTGTCAACAGCATAGATGGGATGATTAGTGGGATTCCTCTCATCACTGATGGTATAAGCCAATTAAGCTTCTCTATATAATCTCATGTTTTCACCTCCAAAAACTGGGACAATAGCATAGGATAGATCATTTTGCAATATTCCACCTAATCTCTTGATCCAACCTCTGGAAAGTAGCATGCCAAACTTGGGGGCTACATCTACTACCACAATATCCATCATCATGCTCTTCATGGGCAGCTAAGACAAAGTGAAGGCTAGATCCTTGATTAGTCCCAAGCATTCCACTTTTCTAGAGTCAAAAGAAAATAGGTCATGGTAAGGCTTGGTAATGTCAAGACCCAATTTATCCATGACAGCCTTGGGCATTAGATTATGGCTGGCTCCAGTGTCTAGAAGGCAATTGTGAATGATTTTATCATGAATAGACAAAGAAACATAGAATGATGGGTAGCTATCTTCATAATTTTCAATCATTGAGCTGAGAATAACAGCTGGTTGGTCATCTTGTAGATTTACATAGTTAGTGGAGGCTTGGATGGCTTTAGGCTCAAGAGCCTCAAGGATAGATTTCTTGAAGGACTCATTCTTCACTAGTTCAATCAGAGGCATAGGTATTCTTAGCTTCTGAATTTTTGATTGAAAACTGAAAGAAGAAGGGGACTTTTCAAGGCCTCTTACCTCTATGGTTGGAGATTTGAGGATGATAGGATCAACTGTTGGTTGCTTCTGCTTATTAGCTTGCTTTTCTATGGGGACAACTTTACGAATAGGAGTTTCCCTGACATTATTCATATTCGACCTCAGATTATATCTTTGCTGATATTCAGTTTGTAGAACAGCTTCATCGTCCTACTCTTGGCTGATCTGGTCATCAAATAATGACTTCTCATAGGCAGCTTTGGTTAAAAAAGGGGTGCTGCCTTTTTATTCCATACAATGGATCTCATCCTCTTCTTCAAACTTATCTTCTTCCATGACTGCATTCTAGAAAGGGGTCTTCACCGTTTGGTCTTCATTGGCATCTTTGTTTCTTTGCAAAGTCTGCAACTGGTCATTTTCTCTTCTATATGGATTTGGATTTGGAGGAGAAAAGGTGTTAGGAACTCTTCCTTTCTCAGAGTGCTTCTCAACCTTTAATTTGGAAATTTCAGAGGCTAATGACTCTATCATCTTGGTCATTTTATCTATCTTAGGATCAGAGGATGATGAAGACTTGCCCCTCTGTCTTCTTCTATCAACATTTCCCTTGAGCTTCTCTACGGCCATGATGTATGATTCCAATTCCAAGGCTGCACCCTACATGTCAGCCAAAGTAGCACATCGCCTCTCCCTCAACAGTAGGCAGAAGTCAGAATCAAAAGCATTGGCATAGGTGAGTTTAGCAGAGGTAGTAGTGGGTTTTACTTCAGCTGGTATCTTGTTGTACATATGGTTAAACCTCTTATTAAAATCAAACAACAACTCACCATTTTCCCTCTTTAAGTTCCCAAACTCAGTGTGGTAGTAGAGGAGATCCTTCTTATCCCCCAATGCTTTAGAAATGCATCATCTAAAGCCTCAATATCTACTATAGATCTTGGGGTTAGTTCTCTAAACCATTTTCTAGCCTCTCCATCTAGGCTTTGGACAAAGACTCTCATCCACACATCATCTTCACTAATGTCCAGGTTATCAGCATAGCTATAGAATGACTCAAGATGTTCTTCAGTAATAACACCTTCAGTCCCAGTGAACTTAGGCCTATATTTCTGATATTCTCCAGTAGGCATGGCATTTAAAGGAGTGGGCAGTATTAGAAGTCCATACCTAGCAGCTACGATTCTTTCCATTTTGGTGGGTTCTTGTGGACTTGCCATAGTTGTGGTGGCTAAAAGAGTACTGGTAGTATGAATGATAGAGGGTTGAGGAGTGACTGATAATACTAAAGGAGTATGATGGATAGGAGGTGAGGTTTCCTTTGGGCTTATAACAAAAGGAGAACCTAAAGAATAAGGAGCTTTATGAATCTCGAGAGTTATTTTTCACTGCTAGTATTAGATGCTATAGTTTCAACATGTATTTGTTCTATTGTAGGATTTTCTTGAAGAGATATAGGAGATTGTTTAGGTTTACCTGAACCTGATGCTTCTTTCTACAATACCTTTCTTTCTTTGATGATCTTTTCAGGGTCAAGTACTGGGTCAGCTTGTGACTTTTGAGGAAGTATGCCTCACAAACTGAGCCAAAACTATGAAGTGGAGTCGCTAAGAGGTTCGGCCTCCAGTAGAGTCACCAGATAGATGATTACAACCAAAAAAGTGCCCAGGTTTTGTCTATCATCAAAGATGGATCTGTGTCATTTCCCAAGGAAGTTGAGCTTTAGTTTCCTCTCCTCGGCAACAATGCCAATTATGTTAACACTCCAGGAAACTCTCCTAGGTTGCAGCTTGGAGATGCCTAGTAACATATAATCTTCAATATTGTTCTCTGAACTATTGGAATAAATGATGGTTTTGATCAAGCCAGATAACCATTTAAACTATGTTTTTACTCAAGAAATTCATGAACACCCTCACCTTACAAGGCTTTAGACCACTAATGCTCAATAGTTTGTAGATTCAATGAATGGATGGAGAATGCTGACCATACCGACAGATGCATATATATAAACACATATGAATGGCTAGCTACAGGTAGCAAATGAGAATACTGACTATACTAGCAGATGCATATATAATAACACATATGAATGGCTAGATATAGGCAGTAAAGAAGCTTGTAAATCTAATTTATCAACGTAGAGATAAGGTGACAATTATCTGGCATTAGATACAGAAGAAACCCGAACAACTTGTTCAAGTGCAAGCTTAGAACAAAAGAGAAAATGGACATTGAACATATAACAACAAAAGAAGCTTATAATGCTAATGAATGAAGATGAGAAGCTTGAGTAGTAGAGTCTCAATAGTTTCTAGAAGTTGAACCCTTGTTACATTTAGTTTCCAGCCTTTTATAGGCCTTTTACAATGCTCCTCAGCTCTCAAAGGCTTGGAGTCTTAATCTATCCTCTCTGTCCCTTAATTGTTTGATTCCCTCAATAGGCAAGCATGGCTCGGAGGTTTTCTCCTTCTAATAGAGGAATAACCACCTTCAGGTAGTTTGATGCGCTGTTTGGGAACTCTCTCTTGCTAGAGATGCCCCATAATGTTTGTTTTGATGAGTTGCATTGGGCTGTTGATGCTCCATGATCATTTGTTGTCATCGCTGTTGTTATCTCAAAATCAGGCCCTGATAGGCTGCTGGTCAGGTTGACTCTAAGTAACTATTTCAAACCAATCTTTTAGCTAAGGCTTAGCCTCCTTAGCCTGAGAGGGCTCTCTCAAACGGTTAATGATATTGATTAAAGATATGGATAGATGGCTAACTCTATGGTTTGTGATTTTATATGTTTGTAGATTGGAAGATGGAGACTTGCTACCATTGGGCTATGGAGTCAGTGACAGAGATAAGGATAACAAATGGCTCTTCTTATAAAACTGAGGCTTGTATATACTTCAATGAAAGAGTGACACATTCAAGAAAGTCTCAATAACTTGAAGTTCATAGGAGTCAGAGCATGTGGGCATGAATTCTGAGTAATGATACATCAAGGTATTCAAAAGGAAAGAATTTAAAGTGATAGATCAGAGTTTAATACCTACATGGAAGTCAGGGCATTCAGCATTTAAACATTCAGAACATAAACTCATATGGGACCACACAGTTTATGAATGTATACAGGAAGTCAGAGCACATTCAGTGAATTCTGAGTGATTATACATCCATACCACTGTAAGAATTAAGGAAAGGACAACATCACATATTCTGAACATAAAAAATCCTTCATGAATCCTGAGAAGTAAGCATTAAGACTATGGAAGTAAAGCATTTCAAAGATAAAAGATGAAGCTCACTGAAGTACACTAAGAATCTCAGCTTCAGAAAAGTCCAACTGCTTCTGTATATATCAATCCCTGCATATCATTTACAAAAGTAGTCTTTTTCTCTAACATTTTCCAACCCCTTGTACATCAGCTCTTCTGCTATATATAGAGCTCTTTACATAACTTAGATTCCTCCTCTAGGATGAGGAAAATTCGAATTCTACCTGACCTGACACCTATTGACACTTAAAACTAACTATTAAATGCAAATGACACCTAACTAGCAGTCCTAGAGACCTAATACAACTAGGAGTGTAACTCCTTATCATGATTACAACAACCTTATCTAAGCATTAAACACTCCTTTTGACACATAGAACTCCAAGAAGTCGAATTTGATGAAGCCCATAACCTTCCAGCTGGCCCTTGATGACTCATCCTTTTGTTGTTCCTAGAAACTAGGAAACTGTCCCTTGCTCTGTTCTGGCTGAAAAATAGGTCTTGGGACAGAGCTCATAACTTCTCACAAAAAACGTATTTGGAAAAACTGAAGGAGGCTTTTGTGAACCAATCCATGCTGAATAAAAACCTATCTTGGTGTTTTGAAACACCTTCCCTACCGCCCAGAATGTGTCTTTGAAAAACAGGTGTAAAACAGGAGATGAAAAACTGCATCTACAGCAGTTTCGTAGCGCAACTTTGGTCATTAATTTCTCTCAGATCGTAATGGATTTGAGGAAACTGAAGGAGGTTTTTGTACTTCAGAATCTTAGGAATGAAAACATATTTCACTTTTCAGAGATGAGTTTTTAACTGCTCAGAAACGCTTCTAGAAGTTGACTAGTAAAAACAGGGAAACAAAACTCCTCCTTTTTATGCTTTTCATTCTTATGCTTGTCTTCGAATCCTTCTACTAACCATGTTGTCTCCTTTGCTTGATGTTTATACCTTGTAAGTAATCCCTTTCCTTGAATTGGGCAATCTCAAGGTTGGTAGACATCAATTTCTTTTCTGACTTCCTCAAAGCTACATTCTTCTTCTTGAGTGCTAACTGCCTTACTTGAGTTTAAATGGAAAACTCTGATGTATGTTGAACCTGAGCTTTGCCATGTGCCTCTTATGCATGAAAGGAGCATGAGAATAACCAAGACCAATTCTCCCTTACCTTACCCTTTTCCTTTGAAATCTTTTCAGTGATAACAGCTGTGTTGTGATATGCTGGTCCATGACTGCTTTGTCGGTTTATGGTGAGCTGCGCGTGCTGTGGCCCTTCCCAATCCCCTTCCAACCTTCTGTCTCTGTCTCTCGGCAGTTATTCCCAGCCTCTGTTATGTGATAGAATGGGTCTTCAGGCCTCTGTTATATTTTAAACGTTTAGAGTGACTATTTTTTTTCTTAAACACAGAAAAACACAACAGCACTGTAAAAATCCCGGCAATGCTGTCTGTTGAGATTGCAACAAGATGATGGAGCTTAGTGAAAAGAGTCGCCTTCACTAAGTGGGCCCACAGGCAAATTATGGCGCGAGTTCTATTTTTGATCACAGTGTGGATGATCACAGTGTGGGTGACCACAGTGTGAGTGATCACAGTGTGAGTGATCACAGTGTGGGTGAACAAAGTGTGGGTGACCACAGTGTGAGTGATCATAGTGTGAGTGATCAAAGTCTATTTTTAGACTGGCTGTCAAAAATAGAAAAGTCAAATATTATTGTCTCATAATAATATTTGGACTATAAACTTGATCTTATTCTCTTGGAGCACTTCAGTTTGAGCTACAGATGTGGCCCATGCAGCTGTCAGAAGGAAGTATGCTTTTCTTATGAGTCAGTTGAGTTGTTGCATGCATGACTTCAGTTAGAACTCAATTAGTTGAGTTTGGTGGAGTTGATTGTGGAGTTGATGGAGTTGTGTTCAGTTTGACTTGGTTAAACTAGTTGTAGTTAGTCTAACTGCAAATAGACTAATGATGAGTTGTTAAACTAATTATTAACTCATAATACAACTATAGAATACATCAGTTAACTCAGTTGCATGTCAGTGCATGTTCAGTTCAACAGGGATAGGTGTTAGAGAATCAGATTGCTATCAGTTGTGACTATAGTTGTGCATCAGATCTTGCACAATCAAGGGATTGAGTATGCCAATGAGTTTGCTCATGTATTTGCCCAGTTTGTAGCCGGTGCTCACGTCCAACATTGTGTGAGTGATTCTTTGCAGGTGAAATACGAGTTTGGTAAACCATTCTCATCAATTCTTGAGCAGGTATTGAGTAGTGGAGGCAGGCAAGCAGTGGAATAGATTCAGAGATCAGATCTTAGCTGTATTGTGTGTAACAGGTGGAGCTGGTACTGGATTGCTTGTGATAAGCATTGTACTGTGTAATGTTACATGGTCTCAATCATTAATATACAGATAGTGTGGGGTTTTTAGCGAGATGCTTTCCCCGGGTTACATACTGTGTTAATGTGTGAATGCTCTTGATGTTTTATTGTTATTGATGCTGCTATATTGATGATCAACATAGAGGAGCTTATGTATTGTGTATGTATTCCGCAATAGTACATGATCAGGATAATCTTTGTTGAATATGTGTTAAATTATTCAAAATTTCTACATGGTATCGGAGTGAGCTAGATAATTGTAGAAAAAGTTTCTACATGGTATTGGAGCTGTTGATCATCAGATCTACTATTCAGGAAGTGTTTACATTCTATTTCTTCAGGCAGAGTTTGTAATCGAGCCAGGTAGCCTCTGGATTCATCCTTCCTTTGGAAGGTGAGATATCCGGTGAATGCCCATACAGTCAATCTCTGTACGAGAAATATTGTGTTCTCACGAATCTTAGATCCGAGGGAGTTGAGTTGGTTGCCAGTGGAATTCAAATTTGCAGCAGTGTTTTCTTGGTGACAACGCAGCAATGTCTTTCAACGGATTGCAATTGGAGTATGCTCTTGAGGGAAACTCAAACTATATTGCATGGAAGGACAGGATGGAAGCAGTATTGGATGATAACGGGCTGAAGGAGTTCATAGAGACAGATGTCCCAAAGCCTACTGATGCTACTCAAGCTGACGCTTGGCAAAAGAAGACCGCAAAATGTCGAAGGATTCTGTTGGAGGGCATGAAGGATCACATTGTGTCCAGCCTCCATGGAAAGGCTACTCCATATTTGATGTGGAAATCATTAATAGAATTATTCCAAAGCAAGAGCGATCAGAGGAAGCTGGTGCTCAAAGATAAACTCAGAAACATCAAATGCGAGAAGGGTGATAGTATACCCAAGTATCTCACGAAGTTCACTTAGTGTCGAGATGAGTTGGGAAGTGTGGGGGTTACTGTCGATGATGAGGACTTGGTGAGCTTGGCTCTCCTTAGTCTTCCGAAGAGTTGGCATTCCTATCAGGACTCTGTCAATGGTCGGGAGAAATTGCCAGGATGGGAAAGACTATGGTCAGATCTTGTGCAGGAGGAGATCGGGCGGAGTACCAGGGACGGATCTTCGTCAAAGGGAGCTGATGAAGAGAATTGTGCTTTGGCTGCCAAAGCAAAGAAAGGGAAGAGCAAGAAAGCTTCTCAGTCTGGTGCGAAAGGCAAGAAGTAGGATATGTCCAAGGTGAAGTGTTTTCACTGTCACCAGCACGAACACTATGCCACTAATTGTCCGCAGAAGAAGAAGAACAAGCAGGCTGCTGGATCTTTAGCAGGAGAGGCTCTAGCCTCACAGTTTGAGCTTGATTTTTCATTGATCGCATGCTTGGTTTCAAGTGTGATGGAATCAGTGTGGTTCTTGGACAGTGGTGCGTATTTTCACATGACGGGAGATAGAGATTTGTTCTCTGATCTGGAGGACAAAGATCTTGGAGTGCACATCGAGATGGGCGATGATGGTAGATACAGTGCGACCGGTATCGGTACCATTTCCTTTGAGAGGGAGTCTGGTAAACCCTTCATATTGAAGGAAGTCATGCATGTTCCAAGATTGAAGAAGAATCTCATCTCAGTGGCGATGTTAGAAGACAAGGGGTATGATGTTGTTTTCAGCAAGGGAAAGGCTTTCCTGCGCAGCAAGACAACTGGTGAGACCCGGAAGATAGGGGTTCGAGTGAGGAACCTTTATCAGTTGCATGTAGATGGATGCGTAGTAATGGCGGGCAAGGCAGAAGGATTGGTGAGCCGGGATGATGGCGAGTTGTGGCAGGAGATTGGGTCACCTTCACCATGGAGCCTTGAAGATACTGCAGCAGATCACTACAGGGCTTCCAAAAGGCACACTTGCGCAGTCAGATCAGTGCAAGGGGTGTACTTTGGGGAAGTTTGTGAAAGCCACCTTTCACGAGAAGGATAGTCGCGCCACGATGATCCTTGAGAGAATTCACACAGACGTGTGTGGACCTTTCTCAGTTGCTTCGACAACAAAACACAGGTATTATGTGATTTTTGTTGATGATTTCTCTCGTAAGTGTTGGATCTTCTTCATGCAGAAGAAGAGCGAGACATATTCAAAGTTCTGTGAATTCAAAGCACTGGTCGAGAATGAGTCGGGGAAGAAGGTGAAGGCTCTTAGGAGTGATAATGGTGGTGAATACATCTCGGACGAGTTCAAGGATTTCTGCAAGGCAGAAGGGATTCGTAGAGAGCTCATAGCTCCCCATAACCCATAGCAGAATGGGGTAGCTGAGCGGAAGAACAGAACGATTGTGGGTGTTGCACGGGCAATGTTGCATGATCAGGGCCTACCCCTTCACTTGTGGGTGGAAGCATGCAATACAGCAGTTTATGTGCAGAACCGTTGTCCTCATAGGATACTTGGCATGAGTACACCCGAGGAGGCTTATTTTGGTAAGAAGCCTGATCTTTCTCATTTGAGGATTTTTGGTGCTAACATTTACATGCATGTGACGAAGGATGCCAGGAAGAAGTTGGAGCCGACCGCAGAGGTTGGGATATTTGTGGGGTACACTGATATGCCCCACAACTATCGTGTGTATTTGCCAGACAGTGGTAAAACTGTTGTGCGACGGGATATAAAATTTCAAGAGGAGAAAGCCATGAAGTGTTTGCTTGAGAGGGAGCTACACTTACATGCAGATGAGGAGCTATTAGTTCCTAAGGATGAGCTTCAGGACGTGGATCAGCCACAGGATGAGGTTCATGGAGTGGAAGAGACCACTCATGCAGCGCCAATCATCAGAGGGCGAAAGCGCTTGACAGACGCTGAGCGACTGGCTCAAGATGCAGAGAAAGTAGTAGGACCACCTACAGCCCAACGCAGGCAGAGACAGTCACCTGATCGGTACACTAGATACATGGCTCTGATGAGCAATTTTGTTGTGACTGAGCCATCCTCTTTCGAGGAAGCTATGGAGGATCCCACATGGGTAGATGCCATGATGGAAGAGTATGATTCTATTGTCAGAAACAGTGCATGGGAGATTGTTCCTAGACCGGAAGGGAAATCAGTGGTGGGTTCGAGATGGATCTACAAGGTCAAGCAGGCAACTGACGGGAGTGTGGAGAAGTACAAGGCAAGATTTGTTGCCCGAGGCTTTTCACAGATAGAGGGGATCGATTATGAGGAGACCTTTGCACCTGTTGCAAGGTATTCTTCCATATGGATGATTCTTTCTCTCTCAGCGCAGATGGGATGGCACATTCATCAGATGGATGTGAAGACTGCATTCCTCAAGGGAGTCATTGAGGAGGAGGTGTACATTGAGCAGCCCGAAGGCTTTGAGGTCTTCAGCAGTGAGTCGCATGTGTGCAGGCTCAAGAGAGCGCTGTATGGGTTGAAGCAAGAACCACGTGCTTGGTACACACAGATAGAGAGCTATTTCACAGGACTTGGATTCTCCAAGAGCGAGGCGGATCCTAACCTATACCAGATTGTGGTGGAGGGTAAGTTGCTTATCATTGTACTGTATGTTGATGATTTGATTCTAACGGGTGATGAGCTGTTGATACTGTCATGCAAGAAGGATCTTGCTATAGAGTTTGAGATGAAGGACTTGGGCCTCCTTCACTATTTCCTAGGATTGGAAATATGGCAGTGCAGTGGTGGACTGTTTGTTTCTCAGGGCAAGTATGCTCGGGAGATACTGGAGAAGTTCAACATGCATGGCTGCAAGCCTATTGATACTCCTCTTCCCAGAGGTTGGAGGAAGGAGGATGCCACTTTGGGAGAAGAAGTGGATGCCACTGTTTATTGACAGTTGGTGGGGTCGCTGATGTATTTGGTCAGTACACGACCCGATATATGCTATGCAGTTAACCAACTTTCACAAGCTATGGTTAAGCCTACCAAGCTCTTCTGGAAGGCGAGCAAGCATGTATTGCACTACTTGAGAGGCACATCGGGATATGGTTTATGGTACAGACAGGAGGATGAGGTGAAGCTATGTGGCTTCATGGATGCAAATTGGGCAGGGAGCCCAACGGACAGAAAGAGCACATTAGGAGGGGTCTTCAGTATTGGATCGATAACAGTTTCTTGGTATAGCAAGAAGCAGAGATCCGTGGCACTCAGTTCAGCGGAGGCCGAGTATATGGCAGCAATTTTGGCTGCATGCGAGGCTATATGGATGAGGAAGATCCTGGTTGGTTTGTTCAGTTCTCATTTGGATCCTACTGTGATTTACTGTGATAACCATAGTTGCATTAAACTCTCGGCTAATCCTGTATTTCATGATAGATCTAAGAATATTGACATCAGGTACCATCATATCAGAGATTGTGTGCAGCGGAGGATCATGTTGCTTTCATACATTCCAACGGAGGATCAGGATGCTGATATTCTGACGAAGGCTCTCACTAGGAGCAAATTCGAGTACCACTGAGGCAGGATAGGGGTTGCTGATAATCCATATCTTGTCGAGAGGGAGTGTTGAGATTGCAACAAGATGATGGAGCTTAGTGAAAAGAGTCACCTTCACTAAGTGGGCCCGCAGGAAAATTATGGCGCAAGTTCTATTTTTGATCACAGTGTGGATGATCACAGTGTGAGTGATCACAGTGTGAGTGATCACAGTGTGGGTGACAACAGTGTGGGTGACCACAGTGTGGGTGACCACAGTGTGAGTGATCACAGTGTGAGTGATCAAAGTCTATTTTTAGACTGGCTATCAAAAAAAGAAAAGTCAAATATTATTGTCTCATAATAATATTTGGACTATAAACTTGATCTTATTCTCTTGGAGCACTTTAGTTTGAGCTACAGATGTGGCCCATGCAACTGTCAGAAGGAAGTACGCTTTTCTTATGAGTCAGTTGAGTTGTTGCATGCATGACTTCAGTTAGAACTCAATCAGTTGAGTTTGGTGGAGTTGATTGTGGAGTTGATGGAGTTGTGTTCAGTTTGACTTGGTTAAACTAGTTGTAGTTAGTCTAACTGCAAATAGACTAATGATGAGTTGTTAAACTAATTAGTAACTCATAATACAACTATAGAATACATCAGTTAACTCAGTTGCATGTCAGTGCATGTTCAGTTCAGCAGGGACAGGTGTTAGAGAATCAGATTGCTATCAATTGTGACTATAGTTGTGCATCAGATCTTGCAAAATCAAGGGATTGAGTATGCCAATGAGTTTGCTCATGTATTTGCCTAGTTTGTAGCCTGTGCTCATGTCCAACACAGTGTGAGTGATTCTTTGCAGGTGAAATATGAGTTTGGTAAACCATTCTCATCAATTCTTGAGTAGGTATTGAGCAGTGGAGGCAGGCAAGTAGTGGAATAGATTTGGAGATCAGATCTTAGCTGTATTGTGTGTAACAGGTGGAGCTGGTACTGGATTGCTTGTGATAAGCATTGTACTTTGTAATGTTACATGGTCTCAATCATTAATATACAGATAGTGTGGGGTTTTTAGCGAGATGCTTTCCCCGGGTTACATACTGTGTTAATGTGTGAATGCTCTTGATGTTTTATTGTTATTGATGTTGCTATATTGATGATCAACGTAGAGGAGCTTATGTATTGTGTATGTATTCCACAATAGTACATGATCAGGATAATCTTTGTTGAATATGTGTTAAATTATTCAAAATTTCTACACTCTCAACATTTCGGACTTCAAAAGTCCTTAATCATGGCCTATCTTCCTATTGGGTTTGCCTTTGTAGTGATATCACATCTCCACCATTGATCTGGGAGTTCTAGATCCAATGGTTGTGATCCATTTCGGGCGGCTCTTTTGTACTGGAGTTAACCGCCCGATGAGGGTGGTTTTCTCTCTCCTCATCCTGGACACGTGGCGGCCGCTATATGGCATCGGGCGAAGCTTGGCCTAAACCACTTATCACCTTTGGCTCTCCTGAAATCCTGCCGGTTTTGTGATTTTCCCTTTATATTGGAAATATGTCGAAAACATTGGAAACTATGAAAAATCAGCCTTGGCAGACCTGAAATATTTATATATTTCATTCTCGAACCCTTTCGGGTCCGGGCCTCATCACATTGGTGCCGCTCCTTGTCTCCCCTTGTATTTTGAAATACGCTTAAAAAACTTTGAAAACAAATGAAAATGGCCTTTGGCTGACTTCAAATATTATATATTTCACTTCCCGGACCCGAAATTCCCGGACCCTTTCGGGTCCGCGACTCATCGCAATCGGCGCTGCCCTATTTCCCTTTGTATTTCATTATATAAAGATAATACACAAAAATGCATTGAAACTAGACTTTCTGCGGACCTCAAATATTATCAAATAATATTTAGAATAGTGTCGGGTCCGCATCATCGCATCGTACATACGAAGCTGTAAAGGCTCTGCCCCTTCGTACTGCTCCACTGCAATATAGCGATGCGATCTGATCGCAATCGCTTATTGCTCATGCCCAAGGCCCTTACTGTAATCGCCGATACCTCTGCCAATGTGACCTAGCGATCCAATCATCGGAGATCGTTGATCGGCGGTGTCATGCACCCATCCTTAAGTTGTCCTCTTTGCAGCACACGATTTGCCACTTAAATCTGGGCCGTTGATCGCCAGATATAACGGTTGTTGTGCATTGCTCAGTCCAAGCCTCCGATACTTGGTTTTTTGACTATTTGAATGTGTTTTAGCCTCCCGATAGTGTTTTTCTGCCCTTCCAAGGGCTCTCCTCTTGCGCTTTTTTCGATCTTTGGATGATCCTAAGAAACTCTTGAAGACTTCAAGAGCATATTTGGATCCATTGGCATGATTTTAGGCAAATTTGGAGACTTTGGGGCATATTTGGATCCATTTTTGGGCTATTTGCCAACAAAGCTAATAGGTCCTGTCTCCTATCACGAGGACAATGTGCGTTCGTGCAAGTTGCATACCATACGCCTGTACCCATCTGGAGAGGTGGGCGTGTAGGTTGTTTCAACCATCATACCTAGCTTTAATCTGCCTCTGAGGCTTTCCAAACCGCATGAGCATCATCCTTATGTAATTGTGCCAATCCTCAAAATTCTGTTGGTGCATACCCCACCATCTTGCGGGTGTAGCGCGAAGTGCCCATTTCAGAGCATCAAACCACTACTATTCTAGCACCTCTTTTTCAAATTTGTTAAGGAAATCATCTACTGTGGTCAGTTCATCATACATAGGAATATCTCTTGCCTCTATTTCTGCACAACGTAGTGACCTTATCATCATGTTGCAGTTGAGCGTGGTTACCTCATGTAACTGGTTCTACCATCTCTCTATCTCCTCGTCTGAATCTGAGGTGCAGGAGCTTTCGTGCTCCCACGAAATCCTATCATCCGTTGTTGGATTTATCAATCCTCCTCCTGAGCAGTTATCTTGTAGATATAGTCCAGATCGTCATCGCTGTCGCAGTCGTACACCGCATATGTGTAGCGTGATCCTTCCGCAAGGTGTAAAGGTACCACTACGCGCAGTGACTTCTTCTCAAAAGTCATCTCACACTTCTTTAGATTTATCACTCCATTCATATCAGTGGCCCAATCTATTCCCAGTAGTGCGGGATATAGATTTCTGTCATCAACAATCTCTATCACTTTGAAATCTGCAAACGCGCTCGCACCTTCGATATCTATCGTTATTCCCTGCAATTTTCCCATTGGTAGGATCTTTCGTTGGTTCGCCATTCGCAATTGAATAGGAGACCATTGCAACGCGGGCCTGCCCATGCGCTCTCATTTCTGCTTCGGCAAAACGTTTGCGTTTGATCCTAGATCCAAAATCACCTGATCCATTTCATATTCCCCGATTTATGCAATCAATCTCATCTCCCTTCCTGTTCACATTATGTTCTTTCCGAGCTTTCAGACTCTTTACCATCACTCGGGGGTCCAGACTCAAATTACCTGCAACTGCAAGGTTTAGCCATACATGAGAAAGAATCGATTGCTCAAAACTTCCCATTCGGATTATATTATATGTTGTTCACTCCCTCTTAATTTGATCTATTAGCGGTTGGCCCAGCTACCCTAGTAGTGTTATCACTCAGGTTATTCGCCAAAGTTGTAAGAAAGGGAATACGACCGAGGTAACCATAGACCAATCTTTTAGATATAGATTCTAGCCAGTCTGCATCCAGAGAGGGCTCTCTCTTTATAATTTAGCTTTGTTTTGAAATGTGTTAGGCTAGTTATGAAGTACAAGGATTTTGTTTTGAGTTTGGTTGGAGAAATGGAGATTCAATAGAACAGTGAGGTAAAACTGAAGAGTTTCAGTCCATTGGGCATGATGGAGTCAAAGGAGGATAGCTTCCTAGATTCGGTTTCTGACTAAGGATGGTATCACAGAGTAAGGTACTCAAATATGGGACAATTCATAGGCTGAAATCAGATGGAATGGAGTCAATGGGTGAAGGGCAATTAAGAATCCTTCATCATGTTGACACAGGGAAAATGTCTGACTACTGTTAAGGAGCAGTTAAGAATTCCTTAGCAAATATTCAAGATGAAAGAATCAGGGGAAACAGGAGAAATTAAGAATTCACTATTTATTTTAATTCTGAAGAAAACATTGATAATAACAAAGACTGAACACAGAGTGTAATCACGAAAATTCTGAATTATTCTTTCTCTCTATTATTTAGATCATGAAACATATATGATAAAATATAGAAACTTTGTAACACAAGTTAGAAGGGACTTATTGATCCATAAAATGATTCAAGAATTATATAATAGGTCCTTAGCATCGATTCCTCATCCAGTGAGCTAGACAAAAATGGTTCCAACAGGTTATTTTTATTCCAAAATTCTGTATTATAACAAAGTTTGAGAATGCTTCCCAATCAACCAACCCCAAATATTTCGTTTGGGGGGGTATTTATACAAAATATAAAAATATCTTAGTGTTATGCTCCTATACCAATAGGTGTCATATTTCACAATTGACTGGAAAAATCCCAAATATGTTCATCCTTTCCATGCTGCAAAGGTCCATATTTTGAAAAAATCAAAATAATTAAAAAACGAAAAGAGGGTATGCCCTAAAAGAAAGATCAAAGGGCGAAAATAATGAAATGGTCAAAAAGAAGGAAAATGAACCCCAAATAAAGAAGACCAGGAAAGTGTGCTAGTCCAAAATGCCACTACTATTCTATTTTTGCAATGAATCTCATGGTGCACAGTTGGTTGACTCTTGCCACAGTCAATGGATGGCCAAACAACTTAATCTTGGCCAGTTCATGTTTAAATTTCTTGTTTTAGAAATAGAGACAAAATCTATCCAAACAGTTCAAGCTTGGCAGATAAGTAGTTAGGTAGAGAAGCAAGGGTGCTCAATAGCTAAATCTGAGCCCCTGGAAGAAATAAGGGCAGACTTAGATAGGATGGCAGTTAAAAGAAAATAAAAGAGTAAGGGTTTGCTAGTTTAAATGCACCCAAGGAAAAGGAAGAAAAAATGTTAGGTGTAATAGGCTGGGTAGGTAGTTTTGGTGTTGCAGAAGCAGGCTTATGAGTAATTTTGTCTTTCAAAGGTGATTCATCTCATGGATATCATAAGTATCATGGCAAGGTGTGGCTACAAATTAGGTGATGCATGTCTAACTTCCCTCCATACTTCTCCCAAAATCACTCACTAACCTCCCCACAAGGATGTTGGGATCTGCTCAATACTCCTAGTTCACTTCATTTCATGAAAAAGACTAAGTGAAACTCTGTTTTTACTTAGGATAAAAGAAGCCACATTTCTTGTGTAAAATCCTTACTTTCCCTATAGCCTAAGATCATCACTTAGCACTTCCCATTTCATGAATCACATTAATTACATTTTAACTTTATTATTTAACTCCCTATGGCTATTTCCCCTTTCCCGTATGTTATTAATATATAAAAACCCCAAAATGTTTAATATTCCCCGCCTCGGTTGTAATATCAACCATATCATTATATTTTTGGGAATTAGTGGTTCATCCGAAACCATGTAATAACCATCCCCGCGCAAATATTGGAAAATTAATTAACGCCTGGTTAATTAACCGTTAATCCCCCCGACAGCCAATAGCACATGCCCCAGGAAGTCTTAAACCATAACAAATAGTTTGTGGGTCCCGTGCTATGGTCCTCCGCCATATCCCGTTGACCGCCAGCTGTTTGATCATGGCCCGCCGATTGGACAACCCACAACAATATCACGGCACCCTTTCACACCAATCTTTAACGCTTGGTGAACGGTGGTATTCCCGCTGTACCAAGGGATGCGTGGCGCCCTCTCGCAGTGCTCGCTGCCCTCCCCACCAATACCACCCTGGCTGATAAGCGGTGCAGGCCCAAAACCGCTTACCGCCCCCACTACCTCATCCATGACGTCATTGCCATGTCATCGCCATGTCACCCCGCTACATGACAAAACACCACGTCATGCTGACGTCATCCAAAAAAAAAGCGCCAGAAGCCCGCAAAACCGATTTTTGTCAAAAACTCGTGAAAGTGTCATTTTCATTCATTTCTATTGGTTGCTTTCACGAGACCAGTGCATGCAAATCACATCAAAGCTGCTACCAGAACTCCAGATCGCCACCCACCAGCTTAATCCGGCATCCCACTCTGCAATTCGTCGTCCAAACCTGCAAATTATTCCCGTGCACGTCCAAAAGCACAGGTATTTACCCGTTTCACCTCCCAAAACCGTGTTTTTTAGCTTTCCTCTGCAAAATTTTCCAAAGAAGCCAAATTCTAGTTGAATTCACTGTACTGCCTTCAAATAAGTGCACCAGAACCACTGCTCTTTACCCATTTTTGCCAAAAACCCTGCAAATTTCGTTTTTCTCTGTAAATTTCACCCAGTGAGCTAAATTCAAATCGACTTTGGTCTGCAATTCCCGGAGAAAAGCCCCAGAACTGTTGTTTTGCCTACTTTTTCTACAAAAACCCAAATTCCAATTTGAAAATCACATAAAATTGAGCAATGGAAGCTCCGGTGGCCCTGAACATTGCTCCCCTCAATGCACCTCATAAAGACCTGGAGTGGTTACCCCTGGCTGATAGAGATTTTCAAATCCAAGACTTAACTGGTAATGAAAACCACCTCCAAGCATTTTGTGAAATTAGAAACAGTCACAGAAGTAACTCTGATTTATATGGAATATGGGAATCCAACCTGCCCAAGTACTACCTCCCCTCAGTCAATGTTTTTCCTGATATAATCCGCTTATGCTGTGCCAATTATGAACCTATACAAAGAGCAGTCAAGAGTCCATCTGGAACTGTCCTCTTTTATATAACTCCTGAGTCCATAAATGAAATGTTACACTTCAAACCCATTCTGCCTCTGACTCCTCTGTCTATGGGATTCTTGCTTGAGCAGGGCCCTAAAATACCAAACTCAGAGATAACCCGCATTGCTCAAACATTCATGAGACCAGATTGCCAGCCCAAATTCCCACCTCCCTTTCTACATGTCTGGTTCAATAAAGCTGGAAGATTCATCATTGATATGATATCCTATGTCCTGGGATTCAAGACAAGTGAATATGTTGATGAGACCACCCTAGTTTTGTTGTCCACATTTACTCCAGGACAACCCCCTACTGTCAAATATGACTATGCTACTTTCATTGCCAACAAGATCCATGAACAACTCTTGAATCTAGACAGAGAAGGAGTCTTCAAGTATACCTCTTATATATATCATCCGTTCCTGTATTTGCAAACAGACAGTTTTCAGTTTCCCATTAGAAAATTGGATTCTAAAGGAGAAAGGAGGTCTGTGATCTTTTGGACCTTAGTCTTCCATGAAGTCCATAAATATCCTTACACTTACTATGAATTCATTGATTTGTTTATACATCCGGTCTCCTCTCTACTGATGAGAACTCCTCCTCCTAGACTCTCCGGTGATATGCAGAAAATTTTACAGCTCTCCATAAGCTACAAAATAGGTGACTGGTACTTCTGCCAGAATCACACTGAGATCAGAATATATGGCTGTGAGTTGTGGCCTTATAAGCTGCCCAAATATGTGCCTATGAGACTGTTTGCTCTAGAATATTTCAGGCAATTTATCAACTCAGATTTGACTCACTTTTACGGTGCAAAGAAAAAAGCTCAGCTGAAATTAAGAAACCAGTTAGGCCCTTTTATCATTAACAAAAAGGAAGCATGGCAAGATGCTGATAAAATATTGGGGGAACAACTCAAATTAAAGAGGAGCTTTTGGTGGGTACCCTATGACCCAAATGGCTTTATCACTGAAAGAAAAGTAAAAAATAGGCTATCAGCCTATAAACATTGTAGGATCCCTGAAATAGAGCAATTTGCTAATCAGGATGAGTGGATAGAGGGAACATTAATTGAAGAACTCACTGAGGAAGAAAAAATGGAACAAGCTATGAAAAATCTAAAAAAGTATCTTGACCTGGACTCTTTTGGACAGGCATTTTTCGAGCTGCCTTAGCAGACCACAGTGGGTACATCATCTGCTGGAACTTCACAGCAACCTACCCAAGAAAGCACTACACCAGCTGTAGGGACACCAAAGGGCAAAGAAGTGCTAGATACAGAACAATAAATAATGGCAGACCAGCCAGCATCATCAAAGGAACAGGGCTAAGGGTAGCGGGTAGCGCAACAACAATTACTTCTTCATTTATTTTTCCCTGTTTTCAAGATCATTTACTTCTCCTGTAAAGTAGGTAGAAGAAGTTATTACTAGATATTATCTCTTTGAGATATTTTGTTAACACTTGTATAAAAATACCTCCCCAAGCGAAGTATTAGGGGTTGGTGATACATTTCTTAGACTGCGTTGTAAATCTGAAAAACTTCTGAATACAAAAGCTGTTGGAATCCATTGTTGCTGGACTCTCTGGATGTGGAATTGATAGCAGAGGACTATGTTACAGAATTCCTGAATCATTTTGTGGATCAATAAGTCTCTCTTACTTGTGTTTTCAGTTTCTGTGTTTACTATATCATATATGTTTCATGATCTGAATAATAGGGAAAAAGAATAACTCATAATTTGTTTGCAAGCACTCTGAGTTCAATCTCTATTAGTATTAATGTTTTCTCCAGAATTAACATAAGTAGGAATTCTTAACTGCTCTTGTTTCCCCTGGTTCTTACATCTTGAATATTAGCTAAGGAATTCTTAACTGCTCCCTGGCAATATTCATCCACTTTCCCTCTATCAACATGATGAAGGATTCTTAATTTCCCTTCACCCACTGACTCCATCCCACCTGATTCCAGCTTATAAATTGTTCCATGATTGATTACCTTGCTCTATAGTACCACCCTCTGTCAAAGAAACCATATCCAGCAGTTCATCCTCATAGACTCCATTAGCCCAATGGACTGAACTTCTCAGATTTACACCCTTGTTCTATTGAAGATCACCATCCAAAAATCAAACAAACCCTTGTACTTCATAACTAGCCTAATATACCTCAAAACAAAGCTAAATCATAAAGAGAGAGCCCTCTCTGGATGCAGATTGGCTAGAACCTACATCTAAAATATTGGTCTGTGGTTACCTCGGCTGTATTCCCTTTTCTACAACTTTTGGGGAACAACCTGAGTGATAACACTTACAAAATATCTAAAGAAGATAATATCTGATGATAATTAATGCTTCTTTTACAAGAGATAGAGACGAACAGTCTCGGAAATAGGGAGACAATAAATTTGATGCTGTGCTGGCCGCTCTGTCTTTATTGGATGTACCGGAGGTAGGTTATGCGAGTCGGTTCACGACTGTTTTCCACTGAAACTCTGGGTTGGCTGTCCCGTCTTGGCCAGACTTTCTTTGACTTTGATCAGATACACTTTGTCATGTTCAAGCCTCATTTATCTCTGTTTATCTATATCACGGAAAAATAGCTCAGAATGTACATTTTACCCGAGAGATATTCACAAAATCCCCAACATGTCTTCCCACCATTGTTGATCTGGCAATTTATGCCTCTGAAGCTTCCTCAGGGTTTCATCAGCTTCTGTATACCTGACAAAATTAGGCTGCAGATGAAATAGATGTTTCACCTCATGTTCAATATAAAATAAATTCTCTAAATTATCATAGAGACTTTGGCCTAGGGGAAGTGTTTTTTCTCCTGAAGCACTTGTTGATGTATTAACTTGATCAACAGCATATGTGTTCAACTTATGTACATAATCTGTGTGTCTCATTAACCTGTCATTATTTCCTAAACGACTTGGCAGCCCTTTGTCCTGCAAAATTGTAAATCTTTGAATGAAAGAATTGATTTCTACTTGCATATCGTGGCATCTTTTTTCTAAATTCTGCATTAGAGTTTTCTTGGTTAGAACTCTTTTGATATCCAAAATGGTGCCTGTTCTGTCTGGGATGCCAAGCTGTTCCAGCTGTTCTCTATTCCTATAATTCAAAAAGTGAATGAGCCTGTTGGCATGCTCAGGCATTTGTCTTAGTATGGCTCTTGCTTTTTGAATTTCTCCATGTGCAACATTCACCAAGTCGATCTACTCATAAATTGTCTAGATAGATGGCCAAACATCACTCAGGGATTGGGTGATGTTGGTCCAAAGGATTCCTTTAATTTCTGCTAGAGGCTTGTCCATAGTGAGATCTTTCTCTAATGCTCTGACTTTATTTTGCAATGCTTTGACCTCTCTTGTTTTCTCTACCACATTAATTTTGGATTTATCATAACTTTGTTCTACTTTTGCCAATTTCTCTATTAGTTGCTTTAGCTCTGACACTTGGAGTTTCAATTCTTCCATGGCTTTTATTAACTCTTCTGTGCTCATACCTATACTGCTGCTTGGTGTTACTCCTGTTGATGTTGTACCTGTGATTACTGCTGGGACACTTGGGGCCAATGCTGCTCCTGTTGTTGAGGGGACTGCAGTTGTAACTGTAGGAATTACCTCAGGAGGATGGGAGGTCGACTCTCCCTGCTTCTCTTTTAATGCTTTTTGAAGTGCCTGCTTAGTATCAGTCAGTCTTTCATTGAGTTTCATGAGCAGGTCCATCATGTCTTCCTCTGATTTTTTCTCCATTATTTCTGCAATCTGAGGGTGTCTTGAAGGAGGAAGCTTCAACTGTTTCCTCAGGGCAGCAATGTCTTCTTTCTTTTTCTTGATTAGTGCCTTTATGCCCTTGGCATCTTTGGGGTCATGTCCTAGATCCATAATGATCTCTTCCAATGATTTGATTCTATTATCTTTGGCCACAGACGAAGCTTTTTCCCAATCTAACCAAGGAAAATTTTAAGGATGGAAAATTTTCTTGAAGTTTCAAACATTGGCGAATCTCACTAATCCCTAATATGCAAACTATAAAATGTTTATTGATATATTTGTAAAATTATTCAAATTTATAATGATTATATATGTAGCCTCTATATAATGTTGGCGATTTTTAAGGTAAAATAATTTTATATTCTAAAATCTGGGCGAATTGTCTTTTATAAAAATTGGAAATTGGCGAATCATTTTGTGGAAAAATCATGGAAAATTAGCCCACTGGGCGAAGATTAGCCCCTAAAATTTTCCATGAATCTAACTGAGTAGTTGTGTTGTCTAAGGAACTCTACAACTGGTGGGCCAGCATTGCTTTGTCAGCTAGTGTGGAATAAACCATTTCTCCAGTCTTCTTGTGGAGCTCAATCTGGTCCAAGGGGTGAACATCTTTAGCTAGGACTTCTAAGTTTGTCCTGATATAATCTGCAATAGACCGGGGTTGCTACACCTTTGGCTTAAAATAACTCATGATCATTTTGCCTTCTTTGACGTCATATGCAGACATCAATCTTTGCTGGGTTAAGGGGGCCATTTTTAAGTATTGATATAAAGTTTAATTTTCACGGGATCATTCCTGGCCTTTATCTCTGTGAAGGTCTGTTTGATGTTAGAGGGCTATTTGCCTTGTGGCCTGGTAGATGACACCTCAGCACTATGCTGCCTTTCTAGCTCTTGCCTGTGAGAGCTAGTTGATGTAACTACCACCGAGGAAGTCTGATGGCTGATTACCCTCACCTCTTAGGTTATTTTTTGTTTCTTCAATAATTTCCTCTTCTAACAGAGGATCCAATCTCTGCCTCTTTGCACCCGATTGCTCTGCAGGTCCACTGATAGGTGTGGCCTCTTCTTTGTCTCTCTTATTGCCTTTTTCCTCATTTAGAGGAGTTTGTAGAGCTGAGATTTCAGCTACTATGGTTTGGGCAGGAGGAATTTGTACTTGTTCTTTTTCTTTGGAACCCCCCTGGTTGATTAATCATGATTGGCTGCTCTGTAGTTTCCACTTCTTTGCCCTTTGAGGTGCCTGTGATTGATGTGTTGGTTCTCTGTGCAGGCTACTGAGAAGTTCCAGCAGAAGATGTTCCAACTGCTGGTTGTTGAGGCAGCTTGAAAGATACCTGTCCAAAAGAGTCTAGGTCAAGAGTTTTTTCAAGATCTTTCATAGCTTTTTCCATTTTTTCTTGTTTAGTAATTTCTTCAACTAAGGTCCCTTCCACCCATTCTTCTTGATTTGCATACTGTTCAATTTCTAGGATCCTATGATGTATGTATACTGAAAGCCTGTACCTTACCCTTCTGTCATTTATGAAACTACATGGATCATATGGCACCCACCCAAAACTCTTCTTCAATTTGAGTTGGTCTTCTAAGATATGTTCAGCATCTTTCCATGCATCCTTATCATGGATAACATAAGGGCCTAACTGGTTTTTTATTCTCAGTTGAGCCTTCTTCTTTACATTACAGAAGTGGGTTAAATATGCATGGATGAGCTGCCTAAAATATTCTAATGCAAATAACCTCATGGGCACATATCTAGGCAACTTGAAGGGGCAAAGTTGACATCCATATATTCTGATTTCTGTGTGATTCTGGTAGAGGTACCAGTCACCTATTCTGTAGTTTTTGGAAAGCTGCAAAATATTCTTTATATCACCAGAAATTCTAGGAGGGGGAGCTCCTATCAACAGAGTGGAGGCTGGGTGTACAAATAAGTCAATGAATTCATTATAGGTATAAGGGGAGTCACAGTCATGGAAGATTGAGCTCCAAAAGATCACAGACCTCCGGTTTCCTTTTGAATCTAATTTCTTGATGGGAAATGAAAAGCTGTCTGAATGATAATATAACAACAGATGGTATATATAAGATGTGTATTTGAAGACACCTTCCCTTTCCAAATTCATGAACTAAGCATGGATTTTATTGGCAATGAAAGTGGCATAGTCATACTTGACAGCAGGGGGTTGTCCTAGAGTAAAGATAGATAATAGAACCAGGGTGATATCATCCACAAATTCACTGGATCTAAATCCAAAAATCAAGGATATCATGTCAAGAATGAGTTTTCCAGTCTCAGTGAAAAAGACGTGCAAATAAGGAGGAGGGCCTATAGGTTGGTGCATTGGTACCATGAACATCTAGGTAATGTGAGTTATCTCTGAGTTGGGCAATTGAGAAGATTTTTCAAGCAAAAATCCCATGGAAAGAGGAGCTAGAGGCTTGGTGGAATGAAAATGTAACATCTCATTGATAGATTTAGTAGTTATGGAGAAAAGGACAGTGTTGGATGGAGACATAATAGCTCTATGAACAGGGTCATAATTGGCACAACACTGGTGAATGATGTCTGGGAAGACATGGACTGAGGGAAGAAAGTATATGGGAAGGTTTGATTCCCATAGTCCAAAAAGGTAAAAGTTGCTTAGATGGATGTCTCTGACTTGACAGAAGCTCTATAGGTGATTCCTGTCACCAGTTAAGTCCTTTATTTGGAAATATTTGTCGGCCAAGGGTAGAAAGTTCAAGTCTTTATGAGGTGCATTGATGGGTGTGACATTGAGGGATACGGGGGCTTCCATGTTTGGTTCTTGTGTTTTCAAACTGGAATTTAAAATGGTTGTGGAGAATTGGACTGAACAACAAGTCTGGGAGTGTTTTTTTGGGCTAAACAGACTGCTCTTGACTCGAGTTTGGCTTCACAGGTAGAAATTTCAGTGGAAAAGCAGAATTCACAGGGTAACTAGTCGAATGGATAAATACCTGGCTTAAGGAGACGAATTGTGCAATTGTAGGTTGAAATGACTGATGGAAGAGCATGTCGCCGTGGTTTCTCTTGTAGGGTGGCAGACTTTATGCTCGCGCAATCAACTAGACGTAATTTGCATGGAAGACTACTCGCAGAGAAAAATAACGAAAATTACATTTTTTTTGTTTTTTAGTGAAATTTTGGTTTGGCGGGGTGATTTTGGCGTTTAATGAACAAATAACGTCATCATGATGGGACACTTTGTTGCGTAGCGGAGGGTGAAATCAGTGGTGATGTGTCGGTGACATAGGGGGGGGGGGGTCAGCAGGAGGGCGGTAAGTGGTTTCACCCCGCACTGCTTATGGGCTAGAGTGGTTTTGATGGGGAGGGCCGCAAACAAGGCAGGAGGCTGACACGCGTCCAAAGTATGGGCACGATACCACCAATCCCTCGAGCGGTAAACTTCGGTGGATGGAGGCTGGCATATAGATCTCAGCCGTCAGATGCGAGGGTCGAGATTTGACAGCTGGTGCTTTATGAACAAGGGGGAGAGTCAACACTGCGGGCCCGACCCTTATAAAATCATATTTTAATGTTATCAGGGGTATTTCTATTGGCTAGGGCTTGGTTATTAATCAGCCCGAATGGTGATTAATCCCTTTAATGCAGCTTGAGGGAAGTTTATTAACAATTTCATTGATTTCTTTGAACAACAGTTATATGGTCGTATTCGACTGGGGTGGGGGTATTAAATATTTGGGGTTTTTATTATATGTACATACTTATAGGGAAGGGTATTAAGGATAGGGATTTATATAATAAAATTAATAGTCAATATGAGAAATGATGTGAACATAAGTGCTAAGTTAATAAAGTTTAATAACTCTCAGAAAGAGTTTATATGTGATTTTGTACATCTCCTAAGCAAAAGGGTTTTACTTAGGGTTTTATGAAATGATATGGAGTGATTTGAGAGGGATATTAAGCAGATCTTAACACCTTAGGGGAGATTAGTGAGTGTTTTAGGGAAAGGATGGAGGGGAGTTAGCCATGCTTCTGCCATGGTACCTATGATAGAAGTAATATTTAATCATTCTGAGAAACAAAACTTATCACAAGTTTCTTTCTGCAACACCAAAACTACCTACCCAACCTATTATACCTAACATTTTTTCTTCTTCTTCCATGGGTGCATTTAGACTAGCAAACCCTTATAAATCTTCTTTTCTTTTCATGGGAATCCTACCTATGTCTGCCCTTATTTCTTCCAAGGGCTCAGTTTAAATAGTTGAGCTCCTTTTATTCTCTACCTATCTACTTATCTGCCAAGTTTAAACAGTTTGGACAAATTTTTATTCTCTATCTCTAAAATAGGAAATTCAAACATGAACTGGCCAATATTAAGCTATTTGGCCATTCATGAATTGCAGCATAAAATTCAACAAACTGCACATGAAACTTTATTTACAGAACATGAAATAGTAGTGGCATTTGGACTTGCACACTTTCCTGGTCCTTTTTCTTTGGGGTTCATTTCTTTCATTTTTTCCTTTTGACCATTTATCTTTTCACCCTTTGATTTTTCTTTTAGGGTATACCCTCTTTACATTTTTTAATTTTTTGATTTTTTCAAAATATGGAAAACCTTTGTAGCAGGGAAAGGATGAATATATTAGGGATTTTAACTAGTCAATCATGAAATATGACACCTATTGGTATAGGAGCATAAAACTAGCTCCACTCAGGGATGGCTTTTCCTTAGTGAAAAGTGAAGAACAGCAGGTCAGATGGCCTTTTAAAAAACTCTTGATGTGCTCTTAAACTCTTCTCTTGCTGAAAGTAGAAAATTGTACAAATAGATCATGTACAATATATACATTTTTCTTGAGCAAAACAAAATGGTAAAATTCCTTCATTGTTTCTCAAAACTTTCTGCCCATTCCTTTCTATTCTTATTGCTGTAACGAAAAAGCCTATCACTATTTTCAAGCTGTAGAAATTGAACTTCCTTATGTACAAGTTAGCCTCAGGATATATTAACAAACTGGATCAAAATAGTGTTTCAACATCTGACCATTCACTGGTCGATCTTTTGCTTCTGTACCATCCAGGCTTTTCAAAAAGTAAATATTGTTGCCTTGTGAAGCCTGGATAATAAAAGGTCCTTTCCATAGGAAGTCAAACTTCCCATGTTTGCCTTTGTCTTCTCTTCTAGAGTCCCATTTTAAGACTTTGTCTCCTATGTAAAAATATTTTGCCTTAGTCCTTTTATCAAATATCTTCTTGAGTTTTTCTTGTAACACTTGGGATCTTTGGTACACCTCTTCCCTAGTTTGCTACAAATGTATAGTCTGATTTATCCTTCTTTGAATGTCATTGGGTTGTACCTGAGCTTCTTGCAGTAATTTTATTACAGGTGCCCCTAGAGATGAAGAAAATACAACCTCCATAACATAGACTAATTCATAAGGACTGGTTGCAATGGATCTCTTGGTAGTTAATCTGTCTGCCCACAGTGCATTGATAAGTTTCTTATGCCAATTTTTCTTGTTTTCTTCCAATACTTTCTTAATAATATTGATTAGGCTTTTATTGGAGGACTCAGCTAGACCATTACCTTGAGGGTAATAGGCTGTGGAGTGGCCTAAGGTGATGTTGTACTTATGACAGAAACTGATCATTCTCTTAGATTTGAAAGCAGTAGCATTATCAGTTATGATCTTTACAGGACAACCAAATCTGGACAAGATGTTGGTTTCTAAGAATTGTATGATCATTGAATCATTGGCTTGTCTACAAGTGATGGCCTCTATCCACTTGGTGAAATAGTCTGTAGCAGTCAGGATCCATTTATGTTGGCTAGAAGAGGGAGGATGAATTTCCACAATAAAATCTAAACCCCATTGTTGGAATGGTCTTTCAGTGGAAATTTGTCTAAGGGGTAGAGGTAAAAGTTTCCTCTTGCCTTCAAAAATTTGACATTTATGGCAAGCATTGACAAACTTTTTGACATCAGCAAACAAGGTGGGCTACTAAAATCCAGCCCTTAGAATTTTATCTGCAGTTGATTTCCAGTACAAATGTCCACCACAGTCCCTTGCATGAAATTCTCTGAGTACCTTGTCAGCTTCATCTTTTATTAGACAATTTAATAGAACACCTTCATGATTTTTCCAAAAAAGAACACTATCTAAAATACAAAATTTGGAAGTTTTCATTTTTAAGAACCTTTTCGTTGTTCTGGATAACCTTGGAGGAGCCTGCAAGTTTAATAACACATAAGATATATTAGTGTACCAAGGTGATTCTAAGAAGGCCTGGCTGAGTTGTGGAGTCACCATCTCCCGTTCATTATCCAGTTCATTAATATCTAGGGCTTGCAAATTGGTTTCAGTCAGGAGTTTAGCCAATCCCTGTACTTTTATAAGCTTTGTAGGTTTTATTTCAATATCATACTCCAATATAGTAGCAATCCACTTACCTCTTTTTCCTTCAATCCCCTCTTGGGTTAGGATATCTTTGACAATAATACTTGGTACATAAGCTATTATATGAGAGTATAATATGTAGACTCTGAAATCTTTGATGGCTTTCACAAGTGCATAAGCTTGTTTTTCCATGATTGGGTATTTTAGAGGTGCATCCCTGAGCGCTTTACTAAAGAAGTCTATGGGGTTTTCACATACTTGATCATCTTTCTGTAGTAAAATAACAGCAATAGTATGTTCAGATGAAAATGAGAAGATTATGAAGTCTTTGTCAAATTTTGGGCTTGTAAGCACTAGTGTTTTGGTCAGGGCCATTTTGATTTCTTCAAATGATTGTTTGGCTTCTATTGTCCATTTAACCTTGGAATTTTTTTTTAACATATTATTTGGAAATCTGATTAGCTCGGCCAAATTGGGTATGAATATTCTTAAAAAGTTAATTTTCCCTAGGAAAGCTTGAAGTTCTTTGACATTTCTGGGATGGGGTATTTGTAAGATGGATTCTATTTTGTTAGGATCAATTTTGATGGCATATTTGGAGATTATATAACCTAACAGTTTGCCCTCTTCTAAACCAAACAAGGATTTCTTAGGATTCAAGGAAATACCATACTTTCTACATGTTGAAAACACTTGTCTCAGATGATCTAGGTGCTGCTGATCTGATTTGGAAAACACAGTGAGATCATCTAAGTATATGACTAGAAAATCATGAATTTCTTTAGAAAAAGCTATGTCCATTGCACGTTGGAAGGTTGCCCCTGCATTCTTGAGTCCAAATGGAATTTTCACAT
The DNA here is from genome assembly GCA_031772625.1 of Pinus tabuliformis. Classification (NCBI taxonomy): domain Eukaryota; kingdom Viridiplantae; phylum Streptophyta; class Pinopsida; order Pinales; family Pinaceae; genus Pinus; species Pinus tabuliformis. Next base: position 523,306,936 of record CM062812.1, read on the forward strand.
ATTTGAAAGTTCCCCATGGGGTTGTAAAAGCAGTCTTTTCCTGATCATCAGGATGAACTAGAATCTGGTTGAAGCCTGAAAACCCATCAAGTAGTGAAATTCTAGAGGCACCTACTACCCTTTGTAAAACGTGGTCCATCTTAGGTAAGGGGTAGTGGTCTTTCAAGGAAACCTTATTTACATTCCTTAGATCTACGCACAACTTGATTTCTCATGTTTTCTTCCTAGTGGGCACTAAATTGGACACCCACTCTGAAAATCTGATAGGGGCAATTATCCCAGCTTCATACATTCTTTTTACTTCTTTTTCAATTAAATGGAGGAGTACAGGGTTGACCCTTTTGAGTTTTTGCTTGAAAGGTTTCTGATTTTGTTTGAGGGGTATTGTATGTTGAATCGCAGAGGTGTCATAGGATTTGAGATCTTCATAACTCCATGCAAGAACGTCCTGGAATTCCTTGAAGAGTTCAACATATTTAAGCTTTTGGTCAGGAGGCAAAGTTTTGGATAGTTTTATCATCTTGGGATTTTCTTCAGTTCCTATGTTACAGTCTTCAATGTCTGCGTTTAGAGGCTGCATTTTGGGTTTCTTTGGAATATCATTAGAATTGAAAAAGTCTTCCAAAGGAGTTAATCCCGTGGGAAAATAATTATCTTTTAAATCAATAACTTCAGATTCCCCCTCAATAATTTCATCAATGTCCATTTCTTTAAGATCTTGCAACTTTTCCTTGGTAAATTTCGTTGGGTGAAGTATTTTAGTTGCAGTTTTTGCTGAAATTTTTGTTTCAATTTTGTCTATTTGATCAACTTTTCAATTTTATCAAGAAATTGTTAATCTGAGTATCATTGTCAAACATTTGCCAATTCTTTACATTGTTTGGTATGGTTGGTCTGTGTCTAATCTCAGCTGTAAACTGATGATTGGGTTCAAATGGCAGTTTACAAGTGCTGGCAAATGTTGCCAAACTGTGAGCATGTAAATTATTTTTTCTTGGAATTTTGGCAAGCTGTGTTTCCAGAAATGTATTTAGGATCTCAATTGCTGCCCCTCTGTAAGATCTTAATCTGAGATCATTTGTGAGGAAGTTCCCTTTCATTTGTTGAATGACTAAATCAGAGTCTCCCAAAACTGATACCCTAATTGCCCCTAAACTTTTGATCAGTTTAAGTCCTAGCAAGAGGGCTTCATATTCAGCCATATTATTGGTACATCTAAAGTTCAACCTGTAAGCATGTCCTTCAGCATGATCATTTTCTAGATTATGTACCCAAATTCCTGCTCCTGCCCCTAATTTATTAACTGATCCATCAAATTCTAAATACCATAGGATCTCATGTTCATAGTTAGTATCAGGAGTCTTGGAAATTTGTTTACTAGGGAAATCTGGATTTTTAGTTTCATCTGGTTTCCCTTGTGTGTCTGATATATCATTGTTCACAGAAATTTCTTGAATTTGAACACTGGAGTTTTGGTGTATAATCTCTTCTTGTTGAAGTGGTAAAACTTTGATATTAATTGCAGGATTAACCTCAACATTGTATAGAATGAAGGAGTCCATGTCAGAATGCATGGAGTAGATGGGAAAATTCTGGGGTTTCTCCTGACTACTGACCACATATTTCATTAGAGTTTCTCGGTACAATCTCTTTGGCTGGCCAAATACTAAAATGGTAGCATAAGACATGTTCAACTGTAAAGATCCTTGGAGCTTTGCACCCCAAGATCTAGACAACAACATGCCATATTTTGGTGGAATATCGGCTACCACTACATCCATTAAAATTGTCTTGGCAGGGTATTGAAGTAATGATACACATAAATCTTTGACCAATCCTAGACATATGACCTGGCTTGAATCAAAAGAGAATAAGCATTTGTATGGCCTGGTAATATCTAGGTCCAACTTCTCCATTATAGATTTAGGCATTAAATTATGAGAAGCACCAGAATCAAACATGGCATTATGAAGTATCTTATCATGAATGTTCAGACTTACATAGAAAAGAGGAACCCCTCCATCTACTGATTTACCATTTATCTCAGGGCCAAAAATTAATTTTGGTTGGTCATCAAGGACATTTACTGCACCTTTGTTTTCTGAAATCTGAAGTGATCTACTAATTTGATCTCTGTAGACATCATGCTTGGCCAATTCTGACAATGGAATTGCTATCTTTAATTTGCCTATTTCGGTCTCAACTTTGAAAGGTTTTTCTGTTTGTATTTTTGCATTTGGGGCAGTGAGATTTTCTTTTTCTACTGTATTTTCTGTGTCTTTTTCTTTTACACGAATTTTATTATGGGCTGAAGTTGCTTCTATGTCAATTTCTGGAGGTTCTTCCACCTTTCCTTTAGGGGAAGTGATAGTTGAAGGTTATTTATTAGGTTGTTGATTGTCTGATTAATCTTCAACTGTTGGATTATTTGGGTTAGGATTTGTTCTAGGAGGGGTTTGTACAGGAGGATTCTTGATTTTAGCTTTGCTAGATTGCTTAGTATCCTTTTGTTTATTGGTTTCAGGGACATCTATCCTTCTGCTCCTCAGATTATATTGCTTGTGAACCTCATAGATGGCTGTATCATATCCCTCCCTAAAATCAAATGACTCACCTGATTGAATTTGGAATTGATTTAGAGTATGAGCCTCTTGGTCTTCTTGGGTCAAGAAAATTTGTTGTTCACTATTGAGACCCATTAAGTTAATTTTAGTATCTTCTATTGGTTCATTGGAGGTTGAAGCTTCAGCATAGTTTTCCTGGAATGGAGGTCTAATGTTTTGGTCAAGGCCAACCTTTCCAGTATTAGAATTCTGGTTTTTTCTAAAGTTTATATTTTTCCCAGTATTGCTTGGTTGACCATCCCAAGGGGATTTCCTCTCAATTGTTTCTACTCTATCACCCAGTTTATCCATTTCTTTAATGATAGCATCTAAATTTTGTTCAAAGGTAGAAGGTGTTGGCATTATGATTCAGGTGTTGTCCTTGATGGCAACCCATTCAGGTGATAGATCACTATTCTTGATGATCAGCTCTCTATTTTTAAGAAGGACGCAGGCAATCTGTTCAGAAAGTGCGTCCCCGCAGGTATACCATGCAGAAACCCGCGTCCAGGGACGCAGGCCAGCCGTTCAGGGGGTGCGTCCACCCAGTGCACACATTTCAAGACAGAGAAAAGCACGTGGGGGTTTCTTGTGTGGTTTCTAGCCGACGGTTTTGTGTTTCTATGGTGTCGGCTCGTGGTATTGTTCCATGTTTTGGGGAGGAGCTTGCCTATATAAAGCAAAGGAGTTCATTTGGATTAATCATGTTTTTGGTTGAACATCTTATGAGGGTAAGATCTGGTCTAGATCTAAACAAGGCGAATCTGATGGACCGAGATCTCTTCGACTCTTGCTCGGATCTGTGATCTGACTGTCTGGGTTATTTCTAAAGTCTTGAAATTCTCTTTGCCCGGAAGGACGCAGGTGCAGTAAGGGTTCAGGTGCGTCCGAGACGCAGGAGCGAAGTATTTCAGGTGCGTCGGACGCAGGTGCAGTAAGGGTTCAGGTGCGCCGGGACGTGCGAGGGACGCAGGCTAGCAGTTGACCAGAGTGCGTCCGGGACGCAGGCTATCAGTTGAGCAGGGTGCGTCCAGGGACTCAGGTCAGCAGTTGAGCAGGGTGAGTCCAGGGACTCAGGCTAGCAGTTGAACAGGGTGAGTCCGGACTCAGGCTGGCAGTTGAGCAGGGTGCTTCCTTCTCTTAAAATCCTTGTTTATCATTGTTGTGTTCTGGGTTTTGGTCCTATTATTGTTGATCTGGTTACTACAGTTGATTGGGTGATTCTCTTACACTTGATGATCAATTAATGCTTATGGATCCAGTTTGAAAATTTATGAAAAGTGGTCCTTGTATGAAAAGAAGTAGGGGGTTGTAGCTCCCTTCCAGGAGAGACTGGAAAACGAGAGAGAGTTGTAGCTCTCTGCAGGTTGCAGCCTGCGTACTGGTAAAGGACTGCACCAGTACAAAATCATTGTAAAAGAATTTCTAAATTGAAAGAAGATAGAGACATATTGCAGCAGGTGGTTTTCTCCCACATTGGGTTTCCACCTTACATCTTGTGTTCTTTGGTGTGACTGTCTATTTTCTTTGTTCATGCTCATTATTTTATGGTACTGATATGCAAGAATAATTCAAAAGATCAAATAAGGAAGATTTGTTAAATTGCTAGATAATACTGATTCACCCCCCCTCTCAGTATTATTTCCAACAATTGGTATCAGAGCAGGTCCTTCAGAAAAGCTTGATCGCTTGAAGGTAGATCGTTCATCATGAGCAACTACGAGAGAGAAGCATCAATCAGGCCACCGGTTTTTGATGGGACAAACTTCAATTATTGGAAGGTAAGAGTTACTGCATATCTTCAATCTCTTGGTACAGAAGTTTGGGACATTGTAGAAACAGGCTATGCTTTTCCTTCAGCTACTCCTACAGATCCAGCTGAGAAAAAGAAGTATGAAACAAATGCAAAAGCAGTCAGTACTCTATTAGGAAGTATATCCCAAACAGAATTCATGAAGGTAATGCACTTCAAATCAGCAAAAGAAATATGGGACAAAATGATCACGAGCTATGAAGGAGATGAACAGGTAAAACAAGCTAAACTTCAAACTCTCAGGATTCAATATGAGACTCTCAAGATGTATAATGATGAAAGTGTGGCTAATTATTTTCTTCGGGTAGATGAGATTGTTAATTGTATGAAAAATTTGGGTGAAGAAATAAAAGAGTCTATAGTAGTTCAAAAGATTCTAAGATCATTATCCCCCAAGTTTGAATCTAAAGTATCTGCAATAGAAGAAAAAGAAAATCTCCGTGTTCTCACTATGTCTCAGCTACATGGAATTCTAACTGCTTATGAAATGAGAAAGGGAGGTCCATCAGACAGAAGGGAGGCTGCTTTTAAGGCATCAGGCAAAGAAGATCACTATGAAGCAAGCCATGTTCCAGAAGAAGAGGAAGAAGAATCAAATTTTGTCAGAAATCTTCAAAGGGGTTCTGGAAGGTTCAGAGGTAAGCTACCTTTCAAATGCTTTGCTTGTGGAAGAGTAGGTCATTATGCTGCAAAATGTCCTTATAAGGATAAAGGAAAGGAACCAGCTAGATGGAACAAGAAACAAAGTGCAAATAAGAAAAGCTACTACACCCATGAAGATAGTGATGGCTTATCAAACAGTGATGAAGATGAACAAGGTAATAAATATAGGTTGTTAATGGCATTTGAAGATGATGATTATGAGGATGCTGTAGATGTGGATAACCTTTATGATGAAATTACTAGACTCAAGAGATGTATAGAAGAAAAGAACATGATCATTGATACTCTACAATTTCAAATTGATGAAAAGGAAAAACATCTTGAAAAATTAGAAGGTGAAATTGTTGGTCTTAGAAAAGAAATTGAGAAAACAAAAGCTATTAATCTCAAGTTTGTCAAAGGATCTGAAACTTTGGATGAGATTATCAGTGTGCAGCGGTCTCCACTAAATAAGACAGGTCTGGGCTATAATGGAGAAACTTCTCAAGCATCCACTTCAAAAAGTTATCTTGATGCAGCAAGAAGAAATGAGCAAAAGCACAATGAAGATCATCAGGTAAAGCAGGGACAAATTTCAAACAGAAACTATCAGGGGCAATCCAGCTTAAGGGTGAACAAAAGCCACAACCAGCCACAGGTAAAATCTTCCCAGTTTGGTTCAAAAATAGATGAAAATAGAAATTACAATCAGTTGGTTGGTAGATTCAATAACCGCAGAAGCTTCTTCAATGGACAATGCTTTTCTTGTCATAACTTTGGTCACAAAGCAGCTCAATGTGTTGCGTATAAAACAATCATGACTAGGGAAGCTCAAAAACAAAGAAGTATGACAGGGATTACAAAAAGACCTATAACAACTTTTCGGCTCTTGAAAATGAAGTTGAATGTTCTATTTGCAATAATTTTGGTCATGAAGACTTTGAATGCAGAAGCAGGTTTCAGGAAAGAAAGGAACAAGAACGGAAAAAGGAACAAGCCTCAGGAACCAAAACATGGAGAATAAAGGAACCTCAAACAGAAAGATGTGGGATAGCATTTTATGCAGAAGGACAGGAAAATCTATGGTACATTGACAGTGGATGTTCAAAGCATATGACAGGTGATAAAGAAAAACTTGAGTCTTATTCTATTTTAGAAAAGGGAAAGAAAGTCTCTTTTGGAAATGATACTCCTGCAACTATAAAAGGAAAAGGTATTGCTCCTTTAAAAGAAGATGTTAAGGCTGGAAATGTTTTGTTTGTTGATGGATTGAAGCATAATCTACTAAGTGTCAGCCAGATGTGTGATCAAAGAACCGAGGTTATATTCAGATCAAATGGATGTCTTGTTCGTGATCTTGATACAGGTAAAACAGTTCTCAAAGGGAAAAGAACTCCAAATAATCTATACATATTTGAAGAAGGACAACAACAATGCTATCTAAGCAAGGATGAAGAGCACTGGTTATGGCATCGAAGGTTGGGACATCTAAGCTTCTCACAAATAAGGAAAGCATGCAAATATCAGGCAGTTCGCGATCTTCCAGATATCAAAATTCCTGACAACACCATATGCAGATCATGTCAGTTTGGAAAACAAACCAGGACTAACTTTCCAGAGAAAGAAGGATCAGCTAGCATGCCTCTTGAGCTAGTACATACAGATGTATGTGGACCATTCAGGAAAAGAACACCTAGAGGAGAGGAATACTTGATATTATTTATTGACGATTTCTCCAGGTTTGTTTGGTTAGGACTTATGAAGCACAAAGATGAAGCATTCGAAAAATTCAAATCCTTCAAAGCCTTGGTTGAAAATGAATCAGGTCACAAAATTAAGTGCCTCAGATCCGACAGAGGTGGGGAATTTACTTCAAATGAATTTTTCGATTTCTGTGATGAACATGGGATAAGGAGAGAATTCTCTACAGCTAGAACTCCTCAGCAAAATGGAGTTGTTGAAAGAATGAACAGAACAATCCAACAAATGGCTCGTGCTATGCTTGATGAATCAGGAACTCCCGCAACCTTCTGGGGTGAAGCTGCACATGCTGCGGTTATTATTCTCAACAAGAAAAATGTTCGGGTGAACAGCACTCAAACCCCTCATGAGCTCTGGAGTGGTAAAACTCCTTCGGTAAAGCATTTCAAAATCTTTGGGAGCAAATGCTATATCAAGAATACTGAGGAGCAGCTTGGCAAACTTGATCCTAGAGCAGATGAAGGCATTCTTCTTGGCTATTCTCCACATAGCAAAGCATACAAATGCTACAATAAAAGACTTGGCAGAATTGTTGACAGCATTGATGTAGTGGTTGATGAGAAGGGATACATTCCTAGGCAAATACATCGTGAAGACATCGAAGAAGATGAAAGCTACCCTCAAAGACAGAATGATGAAGAAGAAGAACCTCAAGAAGAATCTCAAGAAGAACCTCACGAAGAAGCAGAAGAACGAACAAGAATAGAAGAAAAGACTCCATCCAGATATGTTCAGAAGAACCATCCAGAATCTCAGATCATGGGACAAAAAGAAGCAGGTATACAAACTAGAAGAACAGTTGCAGAAGCTTCAAGCTATTTGGCATTACTCTCCTCTACTGAACCACAAAATGTGAAAGAAGCATGCAAAGATGAATGTTGGGTGAAAGCAATGGATGAAGAACTTGAGCAAATCGAAAAGAACAACACTTGGGAGCTGGTTCCTAGACCAAAGGATAAGAATGTTATCGGAACAAAATGGGTCTTCAAAAATAAATTGAATGAAAATGGAGAAGTAATTAGAAACAAAGCCAGACTTGTTTGTAAAGGGTATGCGCAGCAAGAAGGAATAGACTTTGAAGAAACTTTTGCTCCTGTTGCAAGACTTGAGGCCATCCGAATGTTCCTTGCTCTCTCAAGTTCTCAGAACTTCAAAGTATTTCAAATGGATGTGAAATCAGCATTTCTAAATGGAGACTTGGAAGAAGAAGTGTACATTGAACAGCCAGATGGGTTCATTCTTGGAAATGATCCAAATCTTGTATGCCGATTGAAAAAGGCTCTCTATGGTCTCAAACAAGCCCCAAGGGCTTGGTACTACCGGTTGGACAAATATCTTCATCAACAAGGTTTTTCAAAAGGTTCAACAGATAGCAATCTATATATAAAAGTTGAAAATGACAAATTGCTAATACTTGTTGTGTATGTAGATGACATTATTTTTGGCAGCAATGAAGAAGCTATGAGTCAAAGCTTTGCCTCAGTCATGCAGAAAGAATTTGAAATGTCCTTGCTAGGAGAACTGACATACTTCCTTGGTTTGCAAATCCAACAAAAGGAAGGAGGAATCCTTTTATCTCAAACCAAGTATCTCAAGCAGATTTTGAAGAAATATGGCATGGAAGATGCAAAACCAGTATGTACACCCATGGTCACAGGATGTAGTCTCAGTGCAAATGATGAATCTGCAGCAGTACATCAACCAACCTACAGATCTATGATTGGAAGTTTACTATATTTGACAGGTACCCGACCGGACATCATGCATGCAGTTGGAATAGTTGGAAGATTTCAGGCAAATCCGAAGGAAACTCATCTTCAGGCAGTGAAGAGAATTTTCAAATATCTTCAAGGGACTCAAAATTATGGCTTATGGTATCCTAGAGATACAGATCTCACTCTTCATGCTTATACAGATGCAGATTGGGCCGGAAGCGTGGATGACAGGAAAAGCACAAGTGGTGGTGCGTTCTTTATGGGTTCCAGACTGGTATCTTGGTTCAGCAAGAAACAGAGTTCAATTGCCTTGTCTACAGTTGAAGCAGAATATGTTGCTGCTGCATCTTGTTGCACCCAACTCCTTTGGATGATGCAGACTTTGCAGGATTATCAAATCACTTGTACACCTCCAATCCCTATCTTATGTGACAACACAAGTGCAATCAGCATCTCAAAGAATCCGGTTATGCATTCAAAAACCAAGCACATACCAATCAAGTACCATTTTCTCCGGGAACAAGTACTTGAACAGAAGGTCAAGTTGGAGTATGTTCCTTCTAAGGAACAAGTTGCTGATATTTTCACCAAACCGTTGCCCAGGGACACTTTTGAATACCTCAGGCAAAAGCTGGGGGTTGTTGATGCATCATCTTATTGTTGAACATCTTCTTATTGGTGGTATAGGCTCAGGGGGAGCACATAATGCATTGTTGGCATTATGGAGAAGGAGATCTTGGAAATAGCTGCAATATGTCTCTATCTCTTTCATGGTGGTACGTTGCTGCAGATCAGGTTCATAGGGGGAGCATGAGCGTAGGGGGAGCATACCCTTTGCCCTTGATGTCAAAGGGGGAGAATGAAGCTGAAGATCATGAGGTTGCCATCAAGTCCAAAGGGGGAGATTGTTGGCATTATGATTCAGGTGTTGTCCTTGATGGCAACCCATTCAGGTGATAGATCACTATTCTTGATGATCAACTCTCTATTTTTAAGAAGGACGCAGGCAATCTGTTCAGAAAGTGCGTCCCCGCAGGTATACCATGCAGAAACCCGCGTCCAGGGACGCAGGCCAGCCGTTCAGGGGGTGCATCCACCCAGTGCACACATTTCAAGACAGAGAAAAGCACGTGGGGGTTTCTTGTGTGGTTTCTAGCCGACGGTTTTGTGTTTCTATGGTGTCGGCTCGTGGTATTGTTCCATGTTTTGGGGAGGAGCTTGCCTATATAAAGCAAAGGAGTTCATTTGGATTAATCATGTTTTTGGTTGAACATCTTATGAGGGTAAGATCTGGTCTAGATCTAAACAAGGCGAATCTGATGGACCGAGATCTCTTCGACTCTTGCTCGGATCTGTGATCTGACTGTCTGGGTTATTTCTAAAGTCTTGAAATTCTCTTTGCCCGGAAGGACGCAGGTGCAGTAAGGGTTCTTCTTTGATGGGTATCCTCCTTTCAGCTCTAGCTCGAGTTCGTTTAGAATTCAGGTTGGCCTCAACACTGACAGCTATACTCTGCATGTCTTCTAAGCTTCGAGGAGCTCTCTCCCTAAGCTGATATGCCATATCAGAATCAAACGCATCAAGGAATTTGATCAAGGCCAAGTCTGGAGGAGGTATGAGATTCTGAGGAATAGCATTGTATACATTATTAAATCTGGAACAGTAACCTTGAACAGTTTCTTGTGGGCCTCTTTTCATGTTTTCATATTTTGATAAGATGTGGAGAGGATCTTTCTTCTTTTCCTATCTATTGAAGAAGGTTTGATAAAGGGCTTCTGGGTCAGCGATCATATTTGCAGGGAGGGCTATAAACCAAGTCCTAACATCCCCAGTTAGACTTTGAAAAAAGACTTTCATTCTTACATCATCAACATCAATCTCATAGTTTTCAAAATAATCAGTCATTTTCTTAGTATGCTGTTGAGTTGTGTAAGTGCCAGTACCATCAAAATAGGTGATTTTTCTTTGATAATCTTGAGGCATAGCCCCTGGATTTGCAGGTAATTGCAGGGGAGCATAACGTTTTGCTATATTTGCAGGGATAAGTGTGACAACTGGAAGAGCAGGGATAATAGTAGAAATATATGCCGTAGATGGGGGAGTGGAAATGATGGTTTTGGGTGCTGATGGTGAACTAGGAGAAGCAACAACAATGGCATAAAAGATTAGTGATTTTCTAGGAGTAAGCTCAGATTGGATAGGGTTCTGCTGATGCGTGTCAAGGTATGAACTAGCAGAATGTTCTTGGCTCTCTTGGTTTCTAAGGATCCTAGGAATCCGATTAGGATTTTCAAACACAGGTGGGGGATTTGGATCAGGATTTGATCTAGTGTAACGGATCTTCTTCTTTGGAGCCAGTTTCTGAGTATATTTTTTGGTATTTGTTTTAAATATGGGAGTTTTAAATTTTCCTAAAGATTTGCTGAAACTAGGAACTGATCAAGTATTTGAGACAATTGTTCAACACATAAATTAGACTGGAGATAGACTGAAGTAGAATTTATTTACTTCTGCAATTGCAAAGCAAAGCAATTTCAAAGGCTACCTGGAAAACTTTAGGCTTCATCTGTAAATTATGAAATAAACAGAAATGACAAACAATTATTCAGATCCCCAGCGGAGTTGCCAATGATGTTATCACTCAGGTTGTTCCCCAAAGTTGTAAGAAAGGGAATACGGCCGAGGTAACCACAGACCAATCTTTTAGATACAGATTCTAGCCAATCTGCATCTAGAGAGGGCTCTCTCTTTATAATTTAGCTTTGTTTTGAAATGTGTTAGGCTAGTTATGAAGTACAAGGATTTTTTTTTGAGTTTGGTTGGAGAAATGGAGATTCAATAGAATAGTGAGGTAAAACTGAAGAGTTTTAGTCCATTGGGCATGATGGAGTCAAAGGAGGATAGCTTCCTGGATTTGGTTTTTGACTGAGGATGGTATCACAGAGCAAGGTACTCAAATATGGGACAATTCATAGGCTGAAATCAGATGGAATGGAGTCAATGGGTGAAAGGGCAATTAAGCATCCTTCATCATGTTGGCAGAGGGAAAATGTCTGACTACTGTTAAGGAGCATTTAAGAATTCCTTAGAAAATATTCAAGATGAAAGAATCAGGGGAAACAAGAGCAATTAAGAATTCAATGTTTATTCTAATTCTGAAGAAAACATTGATAATAACAAGGACTGAACACAGAGTGCAATCAAAAAAATTCTGTGTTATTCTTTCTCTCTATTATTTAGATCATGGAACATAGATGATAAAATATAGAAACTGTGTAACACAAGTTAGAAGGGACTTAATGATCCATAGAATGATTCAATAATTCTGTAACAGGTCCTTAGCATCGATTCCTCATCCAGTGAGCTAGACAAAAATGGTTCCAACAGGCTCTTTTTATTCCAAAATTATGTATTACAGCAAAGCCTAATAATGCTTCCCAATCAACCAACCCCAATACTTCATTTGGGGGGGTATTTATACAAAATATAAAAATATCTTACAAAATATCTGAAGAAGATAATATCTGATGATAATTAATGCTTCTTTTATAATAATAGAGACAAAATGTCTTGGAAACAGGGAGACAATAAATTTGATGCTGTGGTGGCCACTCCGTCTTTATTGGATGTACCAGAGGCAGGTTATGTGAGTCGGTTCATGGCTGTTTTCCACTGAAACTTTGGGTTGGCTGTTCTGTCTTGGCCGGACTTTCTTTGACTTTGATCAGATACACTTTGACACGTTCAAGCCTCATTTATCTCTGTTGATCTATATTATGGAAAAATAGCTCAGAATGTATGTTTTACCCGAGAGATACTCACAAAATCCTCAACATGTCTTCCCACCATTGTTGATCTGGCAATTTATGCCTCTGAAGCTTCCTCATGGTTTCATCAGCTTCTGTATACCTGAAAAGATTAGGTTGCAGATGAAACAGATGTTTCACCTCATGTTCAATATAAAATAAATTCTCTAAATTATCATAGAGACTTTGGCATGAGGGGAGTGCTTTTTCTCCTGAAGCACTTGTTGATGTATTAACTTGATCAATAGCATATGTGTTCAAGTTATGTACATAATCTGTGTGTCTCATTAACCTGTCATTATTTCCTAAAAGACTTGGCAGCCCTTTGTCTTGCAAAATTGTAAATCTTTGAATGAAAGAATTGATTTCTACTTGCATATCCTGGCATCTTTTTTCTAAATTCTGCATTAGAGTTTTCTTGGTTAGAACTCTTTTGATATCCAAAATGGTGCCTGTTCTGTCTGGGATGCCAAGCTATTCCAGCTATTCTCTGTTTCTATAATTCAAAAAGTGAATGAGCCTGTTGGCCTGCTCAGGCATTTGTCCTAGTATGGCTCTTTCTTTTTGAATTTCTCCATGTGCTGCATTCACCAAGTCGATCTGCTCATAAATTGTCTGGATAGATGGCCAAACATCACTCAGGGATTAGGTGATGTTGGTCCAAACGATTCCTTTAATTTCTGCTAGAGGCTTGTCCATAGTGAGATATTTCTCTAATTCTCTGACTTTATTTTGCAATGCTTTAACCTCTCTTGTTTTCTCTACCACATTAATTTTGGATTTATCATAACTTTGTTCTACTTTTGCCAATTTCTCTATTAGTTGCTTTAGCTCTGACACTTGGAGTTTCAATTCTTCCATGGCTTTTATTAACTCTTCTGTGCTCATACCTATACTGCTGCCTAGTGCTTCTCCTGTTGATGTTGTACCTGTGATTACTGCTGGGACACTTGGGGCCAATGATGCTCCTGTTGTTGAGGGGACTGTACTTGTAACTGTAGGAATTACCTTCGGAGGCTGGGAGGTCGACTCTCCCTGCTTCTCTTTTAATGCTTTTTCAAGTGCCTGCTCAGTATCAGTTAGTCTTTCATTGAGTTTCATGAGCAGGTCCATCATGTCTTCCTCTGATTTTTTCTCTATTATTTCTGTAGTCTGAGGGTGTCTTGAAGGAGGAAGCTTCAACTATTTCCTCAGGGCAGCAATGTCTTCTTCCTTTTTCTTGATTAGTGCCTTTATGCCCTTGGCATCTTTGGGGTCATGTCCTAGATCCATAATGATCTCTTCCAATGATTTGATTCTATTATCTTTGGCCACAGAAGAAGCTTTTTCCCAATCTAACTAAGCAGTTGTGTTGTCTAAGGAACTCTGCAACTGGTGGGCCAACATTGCTTTGCCAGCCAGTGTGGAATAAACCATTTCTCCAGTCTGCTTGTGGAGCTCAATGTGGTCCAAGGGGTGAATATCTTTAGCTAGGACTTCTAAGTTTGTCCTATATAATCTGCTACAGACCGGGGTTGCTGCACCTTCGGCTTAAAATAACTCATGATCATTTTTCCTTCTTTGATGTCATATGCAGACATCAATCTTTGCTGGGTTGAGGGGGCCATTTTTAAGTATTGATTATAAAGTTCAATTCTCACAGGATCATTCCTGGCCTTTATCTCTATGAAGGTCCATTTGATGTCAGAGGGTTGTTTGCCTTGTGGCCTGGTAGATGACACCTCAACACTATGCTTCCTTTCTAGCTCTTGCCTGTGTGAGCTAGTTGATGTATCTACCACTGGGGAAGTTTGTTGGCTGATTACCCTCTCACCTCTTAGGTTGTCTGTTGTTTCTTCAATAATTTCCTCTTCTAACAGAGGATCCAATCTCTGCCTCTTTGCACCCGGTTGCTCTGCAGGTCCACTGATAGGTGTGGCCTCTTCTCTGTCTCTCTTCTTGCCTTTTTCCTCATTTAGAGGAGTTTGTAGAGCTGGGATTTCAGCTGCTATGGTTTGGGCAGGAGGAATTTGTACTTTTTCCTGTTCTTTGGACCCCCCTAGCTGATCAGTCATGATTGGTTGCTCTGTAGTTTCCACTTCTTTGCCCTTTGAGGTGCCTGTGATTGATGTGCTGGTTCTCTGTGCAAGTTGCTGAGAAGTTTGAGCAGAAGATGTTCCAACTGATGGTTTCTGAGGCAGCTTGAAAGATACCTGTCCAAAAGAGTCTAGGTCAAGAGTTTTTTCAAGATCTTTCATAGCTTTTTCCATTTTTTTCTGTTCAGTAATTTCTTCAACTAAGGTCCCTTCACCCATTCTTCTTGATTTGCATACTGTTCAATTTCTGGGATCCTATGATGTATGTATACTGACAGCTTGTACCTTACCCTTCTGTCATTTATGAAACTACATGGATCATATGGGACCCACCCAAAACTCTTCTTCAATTTGAGTTGGTCTTCTAAGATCTGTTCAACATCTTTCCATGCATCCCTATCATGGATAACATAAGGGCCTAACTGGTTTTTTGTTCTCTGTTGAGCCTTCTTCTTTACATTACAGAAGTGGGTTAAATATGCATGGATGAGCTGCCTAAAATATTCTAATGCAAATAACCTCATGGGCACATATCTAGGCAACTTAAAGGGCAAAGTTGACATCCATATATTCTGATTTCTGTGTGATTCTGGTAGAGGTACCAGTCACCTATTCTGTAGTTTTTGGAAAGCTGCAAAATCTTCTTCATATCACCATAAATTCTAGGAGGGGGAGCTCCTATCAATAGAGTGGAGGCTGGGTGTACAAATAAGTCAATGAATTCATTATAGGTATAAGGGGAGTCACAGTCATGGAAGATTGAGCTCCAAAAGATCACAGACCTCCGGTTTCCTTTTGAATCTAATTTCCTGATGGGAAATGGAAAGTTGTCTGGCTGATAATATAACAACAGATGGTATATATAAGATGTGTATTTGAAGACACCTTCCCTTTCCAAATTCATGAACTGAGCATGGATTTTATTGGCAATGAAAGTGGCATAGTCATACTTGACAGCAGGGGGCTGTCCTGGAGTAAAGATAGATAATAGAACCAGGGTGATATCATCCACAAATTCACTGGATCTAAATCCCAAAATCAAGGATATCATGTCAAGAATGATTTTTCCAGTCTCAGTGAAAAAGGCGTGCAAATAAGGAGGAGGGCCTATAGGTTGGTGCGTTGGTACCATGAACATCTGGGCAATGCGAGTTATCTCTGAGTTGGGCAATTAAGAAGCCTTTTCAAGAAAAAATCCCATGGAAAGAGGAGCCAGAGGCTCAGTGGAATGAAAATGTAACATCTCATTGATGGATTCAGCAGTTATGGAGAAAATGACAGTGTTGGATGGAGACATAACAACTCTATGAACAGGGTCATAATTGGCACAGCACTGGTGAATGATGTCTGGGAAGACATGGACTGAGGGAAGAAAGTATATGGGAAGGTTTGATTCCCATAGTCCAAAAATGTCATAGTTGCTTAGATGGTTGTCTCTGACTTGGCAGAAGCTCTGTAGGTGATTCTTGTCACTAGTTAAGTCCTTTATTTGGAAATCTTTGTCGGCCAAGGGTAGAAAGTTCAAGTCTTTATGAGATGCATTGATGGGTGCGAAATTGAGAGCTACGGGGGCTTCCTTGTTTGGTTCTTGTGTTTTCAAACTGGAATTTAAAATGGTTGTGGAGAATTGGACTAAACAGTAGGTCTAGGAGTGTTTTTGTGGGCTAAACAAACTGCTCTTGACTCGAGTTTGGCTTCACAGTTAGAAATTTCAGTCGAAAAGTGGAATTCACAGGGTAACTAGTTGAATGGATAAATACCTGGCTTAAGGAGACGAATTGTGCAATTGCAGGTTGAAATGACTGATGGAAGAGCGCGTCGCCGTGGTTTCTTTGGCAGGGTGGTGGACTGTATGCTCGTGCAATCAACCAGACATAATTTGCATGGAAGACTACTCGCAAAGAAAAATAACGAAAATGACCTTTTTTTTGTTTTTTAGTGAAATTTTGGTTTGGCGGGGTGATTTTGGCGTTTAATGAACAGATGACGTCATCATGACGGGACACTTTGTCGCGTAGTGGAGGGTATAGAGGGTGATGTCAGCGGTGACGTGGCGGTGATGTCAGTGGGGGGATCAACAGGAGGGTGGTAAGTTGTTTCACCCTGCACCGCTTATGGGCCAGAGTGGTTTTGATGGGGAGGGTTGCGAACAAGGCAGGAGGCCGACACGCGTCCAAAGTACGGGCGCGATACCGCCAATCCCCCGGGCGGTAAACTTCGGCAGATGGAGGCTGGCGATATAGATCTCAGTCATCGGATGCGAGGGCCGAGATCTGACGGCTGGCTCTTTATGAACAAGGGGGGGAGTCAACACTGCGGGCCCGACCCTTATAAAATCATATTTTAACGTTATCAGGGGTATTTCTATTGGCTAGGGCTTGGTTATTAATCAGCTCGAATTGTGATTAATCCCTTTAATGCGGCTTGGGGGAAGTTTATTAACAATTTCATTGATTTCTTTGAACAACAGTGATATGGTCGTATTCGACCGGGGTGAGGGTATTAAGTATTTGGGGTTTTTATTATATGTACATACTTACGGGGAAGGGTATTAAGGATAGGGATTTATATAATAAAATTAATAGTCAATATGAGAAACGATGTGAACATAAGCGCTAAGTTAATAAAGTTTAATAACTTAGGCTTAGGAAAGAAAGAGTTTATATGTGATTTTGTACAATCTCCTAAGAAAAAGGGTTTTACTTTGGGTTTTATGAAATGAGATGGAGTGATTTAAGAGGGATATTAAGCATATCTTAACACCTTAGGGGATATTAGTGAGTGTTTTAGGGAAAGGATGGAGGGGATTTAGCCATGCTTCTGCCATGGTACCTGTGATAGAATTAAGATTTAATCATTCTGAGAGACAAAACTTATCACAAGTTTCTTTCTCCAACACCAAAACTGCCTACCCAACCTATTACACCTAACATTTTTTCTTCTTCTTCCATGGGTGCATTTAGACTAGCAAACCCTTATAAATCTTCTCTTCTTTTCATGGGAATCCTACCTAGGTCTGCCCTTATTTCTTCCGAGGGCTCAGTTTAAACTTTGCTTCTCTACCTATCTACTTATCTGCCAAGTTTAAACAGTTTGGACATATTTTTATTCTCTATCTCTAAAACAAGAAATTCAAACATGAACTGGCCAAGATTAAGCTATTTGGCCATTCATGAATTGCAGCATAAAGTTCAAAAAACTACACATGAAACTTTATTTACAGAACATGAAATAGTAGTGGCATTTGGACTTGCACACTTTCCTGGTCCTTTTTCTTTGGGGTTCATTTTTTTCATTTTTTCCTTTTGACCATTTATCTTTTCACCCTTTGATTTTTCTTTTAGGGTATACCTTCTTTACATTTTTTAATTTTTTGATTTTTTTCAAAATATGGAAAACCTTTGCAACAAGGAAAGGATGAACATATTAGGGATTTTAACCAGTCAATCATGAAATATGACACCTATTGGTATAAGAGCATAACACAGACTACGCACGGTTCTTCGGGTCCCATATATCTAGTGATGAGTTCTTGCAGCTCCTTCATCGCTTTGTTGTCGCACAGTAGCTTCATGCATGTCTCCAGAAAGGTAGTGAGCATTGATGGACCCATCTCTAGTTCTAGTTTGTCTTTACTACCTGTAGTGGAGGCCTCCGTGAAGCTCTTCTTAGCTTCCATGAATGTCTCCTTTGTGCGCTCCAAATCAAACTCTGGTTCCTTTGTTGGGGCCTTGCGAACCTAGGCACTCTCTTTGGGCTTCTTGCCCTTGTCATCTCTTATTTTGATATCGATTTGGAGCACGATGTTTACATTTGGGTCCTCCTCGCGCAGCTCAGACCTCATCATTTGTAGGTTCTGAGTTGGGGGAGGTTGGAGTGTTCCTTTATCGCGCAACCTCACTATCAGTGTGGGGCTGTCCTCCATGTCATGATCAAACTGGGTACAATATAAACATGATACCCTTGTTGGATTTGTGAAATCGCAGGCATAATTCCCTGGCCCTCCGCAATTGTAATAGATCAGCTGTCCACAACACCTTCCTGGTCCCATTCCACCTCGATCTCATCCGCACCCTTGGAATCCAGTGCACACCATCCCTGCATTCTAATCAAGGGCTCACGTTTCAGTCTGAACTCTGTAGGAAGGAGTCTGATCCATCATCAATTCATAGCTTCTACAGGTATGCTCATCATGGCCTACTGATCTACAGAAATTACAGAACAACTGCTGGGACGTTTGTGTATACTTTTGTAATAGATGGTAGTTATCTATGGCATGCTTCCCTTCTATCTGACAAATCGTGCACCATAATGCAGGTGCCACGCTCGGTCCTGCTTGTGTCTCTGGTCTCAGTGGCATTGGCCCTCCTCCTTCTAGGTAGTTCGTGAAAACTGGACAGTGGTCCTTGTCATGTCCTTGGCCTTTGCACTTTATGCGCCATACCTCCTCGCGCGCTTCTGGGTGAATTGTCCTATCTTGTTTCAAACTCTGCATCTCAAGACACAAGTTTTTCAACTGCACGTGGATCTATTGGACTCCTAAATTAGGATCTTGTATCAGGGTCTCATGCAGTCTCATTACGATCTCCAAAGCCTCGGCTTGAGTGGATAACTTCTGCTGTGATAGTGCGGTCCTTAGATGCGGTGTTAGCGACGCTACAAACCATGCACGATGTTGCCCATTCGTCAAGGTCATGTTGGCTTCACAAATAATACACTTCAGTCTCTAATCCAGCTCCCAGGGGTTCTCACCTGAAAGCATTGCGATTTCCTTAAATCCAATAATCAACTGGGTCTCTGATTTTGGCTTGCTAAATTCCCTGTTTAGCACAGCTTGGATATCCACGATCCTTGCATTTGGATTGTCATTGGAATGCTTAATGTACCATGTTAGTGCGTGATCTTGCAATGCGCTCACCAGCGTTGCCTTCTTTATATTGTCATCCATGACTCCTTGTGCTTCCCATACAACCTTTACCACAAACCAAAATTGGTCCGGATCTTCATTCCCTACTCCTTTGAACACCAAAAATTTTATTGCGCTTACCATATTGAACTGTGGTGGTGGCGGAGGTGGTGTGGGCGAAGATGGGGGTGAAGATGGTGAAATTGGTGGTGGTGTAGGTGGGGGTGGTATGTGCGGAATTCGTTGTCTTATCAAACTGATCGCACTTCTTGGTGAAAATTGCGCAAGCTCCTCCTCGCTCTTCCATGGAGGTGAAATCAAAGGACTAGTCTCTAATTCTTCACTACCTTTGTTTCTGTAGATCCTCCCACTTCGTGTAGCCCCAAAAATTAATTTATTCGCATAATCTACTTTTCCACAGTAGCATTTTAATCCAAGTGTTCAAAGACTTAATGTACTTACCTCGTGGTCCTTTGAGGAAACGTCGTTCCACCTCACTGTAGCTGACTGACGTATCTACCACGAACTTGGTGATAAACCCTCCTATAATTCGATCGAGCCAATGGTCCATAGTGCGTGCGATCTTATCTTCCGATGCTTCTAGTCTGCGCACCAACTCTGGAGTCCACACAATAGGTTTGTCGAGCCTACACCTTCCCTGATTGTCTGCTAGCTTCGCGATCCACTCGTACAACTTAGAGGGGAAGGATGCAAAGAAAATTTCGTGAATTTCCGTATATAAGTAGCGCTCTAACCACTGTTCCTTCGATACTCGCAGATTCCTATTTTCCTATGCCACGAACTTGTGAATATTTCTGTCCAACCACCCTTCAATTTATTTCTTTGTCGGATTTTAATGACACGACATCAGACATCTCTTATGCAGATCCCAGTCCCGACTATGGAACCATTTTTTGGCTTATTGGGGCTTGACCCAAGTTCGGAGGTGATTTAGCCAAACAAATCCTAGTACTACTGGCCCTTTTAGCAACAGTCCATGTAGCACGGGCTGAGGTCTCACCCGAAGTAGTATAGGAGGGTTCTAGAACTAGGTTTCTGCACCCTGGAGATGTCTGATGAGTTCAAGTGGTCCGTGGTTTGGCTCTGCGTGCACGTCGCTATGCGCACTTTCCCATACCTCGCAACCTAAGCTACTGCCTTCACGCAGCCCTACTTGGGGGCTGAACGCCATTCTTACCCAAGGCCTTACTAGTATTCCACTGTTAGTTGATTAACTTAGCCTACTTGTATGCATTAAGTTGTACTTAGAAAATTAAATCATTCATACAGGTGTGCGCGGTAAAGAAAAAATACATTTGTAACAAGCATTCATTAACCCAAGAACAGATGCACAAAATTATGATAAAACTTCTCTTTATTAATCTCTTCTTTGGTTATAGACTCGACTCTGCCCTGCGCACTCAGCTGTAGGGGTCCGCACACTCAGCTACGGACTACTAGGCCTCTGCGCACTCAGTTGCAGAGCCTTCTCCTACTCTACGACCCAAGACACACTTAGCTACTTCGACTCTATCCTCTCTTCTTGCTTCCTTATTCCTCTTTCTTCTTATCTTTTTACACTTAGAGCCTCACTCTATTTATACAATCCCATGGTTCGCGGACCATGGTGTTGTGGGGAAAAATATCCGACTCGGATGACCCTATCCCTACTCTAAAGGTGACAGTCTTTAGCAACAACTGAAAGTAAAGCTTCGATGTTTTCCTTTATGAAAGTACAGAGAGAAGGAAGAAAAGATTAACCAACCTGGTGTCTTTCGCTTAGTCGATCCTTATCCTCTCTCTTTGTCTCTTGTTCCTAGCTCCTTGCTCTCTTTGCCGGCCCAGCTACACACAGATCCTGCACAAAACAAGAGAGGAAACTACAAGATACATGTACTCATAACTGATGCATGGATTAGAGTGAATCAAATATACAAGTAAATACAATACATCAATGCAATACAAGTATATAGGAGAACATGCAAAACTTTATTGATAGAAGTAACAGGGTTCTGAGAAGGTTACAACCATTGATGGCTCCAATCCAGCAGCACCTCCCCAGCAGCAAGAACTCTCCTCTTCACCTCTAGTAAAACAATCACCCAATAGCTCTAACTGTAAACCAACAGCACCTCCTTGCTTCACACAAAATTCCAGCCTCCTTAGACCTCATAGAAGAGCTCTATATATAGGAAAGAAGAAGAGAGGATGAGTCAGCTTGAGACTGACATAAAGCTACCTTGTGTCCTCTCCCTCTTCAGTTAATCTTCAGTTCTTGAGTCCACTTGGAGATCCTTGCTTACACATGGAGATCAAGTACCTCTTACTCATCACAGGGCGAATCTCATGAACCAAGTGTCAGTTTGGAAGCTTCCTGGGCAATTGACACCTTGCAGAATGACTGTGCCACTTGGCCAATCTCGCCCAGCGCAGGTAGCCTTCATTGCTTTTGACTTTCAACGCAGGTACAAGGAGGAGCAGTTGACATTCAGCGCAGTTGCTCAGTGGAGCAGTTGACATGATCCAAAAATAGCCTGTTTTGAGTGTTTTTCAGGTGGAGAACTGATGGGAAGTGCTGTGGTTTGCTGACCTTGTTCTTCTAGGGGTAAGAACAACATGTTTAGGGACTGAGGATCCCTGTAATTATTGACATTTCATGCTCCATGCTGCGAGGCACAAAAATGTCTATAACAGTTGCCCCCTAAAGTATGAGGCCGTTTATCGGGTGAAATGCTTTATCTAGAGGGTCCGAAGTTCATTCAAGTGCTGAGGAGGCGCCCTGTAATACAATACAATACAATACATTATTTTTCATTCTGTTTTCATGATCTAGCTGAGGCGGGCATTCCCATGCTCAGCTTTATAAATACATTTTGGTACATATAACAGACGATCGTCTGATGGTAGACTAATAATTTTCTGCTGAAATTATCATCCTTTGAGTAGGATGATCATCTGCTGCAATGATGTACATGACAAATGCTTTTATATTTCCTGAATATGTATTGCAGCCCGGATGGATGAAACTAGATCCGGGGTCTTCAAACTCATTCGATCTTCACTCTAAGTACAAGTCGATCCATGTGAGAATTTCGCTGAAGTCGAACATGGAAAGACCTCGCTTGATTACCGGCCAATAATGAAAACCGTTAACAAGCGCGAGAGGAATCACCGATAATGATAATGACCCTCAAGGTACTGCAGTACAATTCATGTGGCGTGAATAAAGGACTTGGCGTCGAACGCCACGCAAAATCTTCTGGTCGAAGGTCATTGATGTATACCTATCGCCGGAAGTGAGAAACTTGCCATTGAGGCATGCAAGCTTCAAAGTACTGATGGGGTTGTTCCTAGATCAACTTCTTGGATAATGAGCTGAAGTCGACAAGAAGCGATCTGTCAAAGGAGGGCCTTAATGAATCCCACATCAATGACACGGAACGGAGCTAATGATTTTAGTGGAGGTCAAAACAAACTGTGATATATGATTCAGGGTGGCGATCATGAATGGATGAAGGATAATGTATGGCAGTGGATGGGACATGGTTGACACTTTCAGAATGACCCCTCTTGAACATATAACGACACTGATGCGATGGATCGGTAGCATTACCCCAAATGTGGATGGTTTGGCGAAGACCATGGTGATGAGACTGGTGAATGAAACAACCCAACCCGATGTGTTACGGAGGAAAAGTGTCATGTTCAAGAGTGACTTGCTACCATTAAGTTTTGATGTTCTCCCAATTTTTCCCCAGTCATTTCTGACCAGTACCTCTTTATTTTTATCAAGCTTGAGGAGGATAACATATGCTTGTTCTATAACCTGCCCTTCGGGCAAGCCCATCGCTATGATTTAACGAGCTTAGCGATAGGGAAACTCGTTCTCGTCTAAAGACAAGTTTGTCGCTATTTAATCATTTTAACGAGTCTAATGACAATGAAAACTCGGTCCTTTTCATTTTTAGAGAGTGTGAAAAGGTACAGAAAGTTAACTCCATGATTCCTTTTTCGTCATCTAATCCCTTAAGTCCGAAAAAGTATAAAACAATACAGAAGGGATGGGTGTTCGTTATTTTTAACGAGCCGAACAAGACAAGCGCTCGATCTTTTTGTGCAATAATCCCTCAGGTCCAAAAAGATTAAAATCTGGAGGAGGGATAGCTCTTCCGGTCGCTTTAACGAGCTGGAAGGCCAAAACTCGGCAAACTTTTCATATTTGACGAGTCAGTGAAAAGAGCTCAAAGAAGACTCGTCTTTTGAGGAACGAGTGATTAACAGGGATAGCAGTAGATTCCAGGTACAGGTTGGAATTTTCCAATCACGGCAGTGTCACAAGGATGGCTAGGTGAAATCACTCTTCGCAGCTGTTTCTCAAAAGAGGTAAACACACAAATGGAGGTGAATGATCGGCCAAATGAACAGTGGAGGTGACGGTGCACAAACACGACCAAGGCTTTTATGGCTGATGAATTTACGATCTCAGAAGGGTATTTACCGGTTCATTTTTTCTGAATGAGCTTGAACTCTAAAGGAAAGCCTGCTCATAAACTTATGTTTATTTTTTAACGAGCATGAACTATGCGCTAAAACTGCTCGGATCTTGCGTTTATTTTTTAACGAGCATGAACTATGTGCTAAAACTGCTCGATATACCAGTCATAATAAGAATGCCTCCTATGAGATAACTATTTTTTAAAGAGCTTTATCTCACAAAGCTATGCTCCAATTTGGCAAGTTTTACCTTTGCCCCCCAGGCTTTCTTCATGCAAGGTCGGAAACGGCTAATCCTACGAGTTTAAAGGGTTAGACCTACAGGTTTAAAGGGAGGACCTAAAAATTTAAAAAAATAAATAGTCGTCCCTTGCTTGCACTCCAAAAGTTTGCATGCCCCCAGGTATAGGATAGAATTTCGAGGCTGCCCCTCCTCTCCCCTACCTCCGCTTTTCTTTGGGTGTTCACAGTTATTTGTCATCTTGCTAATCTAATGTTAACGATACTTGTCTTCTCGTTATTTTAAGGGGTCTTACGCAGTACTCAGGCTTCCCGTCGGCCCACTTTTAACAAACAGCTATTTGTGACAAGAGAAGAACACTACTCAAAGACAAAACATTGGTATTATTGAGGGAGGCTTGCCTCTTTCTTATTATCCGAAGAGGGTTCTATTCGCTGCCGCAAATCAATCTCTTTCTTCGGCGGTGTCTATCATTGGGTTGTCCAAAGATGGTTACCCTCTGTCACAACAATATAATCCCCTACTTTGTAGGCTGCCCCTGCTTATCCTTCAAAACATATGTTTTAATGGGCGAGGCTTGAATTCAAAGATGGTTACTATTCATTGCGATAAGGGAATTCCTACTTGGGCATTGCCCACCTATTTAGACAAAGGTGAATGACTCTTTTGCTAAACACATAACTTTAACAAAAGAACACTATTCCAGAACAACCCCACTTCCTTCCACGGACGGGGTACGGACTAGTCATATTCTTTTGCGGAAATTCTTCCTTATACCCGGGGTTTCTTCTGCCCGAAGCAGACCAGGGTGCATGCCCCCTGGGTCCTAGTCTTTCTTTCCGAATCACTCGCATTCATCGGGAAGGAGGACTGGGGGTGGAGGCGTATCTTGAGTGAACAGACCATTTAGGATTGGTATTTGACTATTTGCGATGCGAGATCCCGGAAATGAAAGTTGGTCTACGAGCTTGACCATCCTTCCTTCGTGTGGAAAACACATTACTCTAAAGAGTGAGGAGACTATCGCTCCCATGCAATAAATATAGTCGCGTCCAAGGAGTAGGTTATAATCCAAGGGTCCTTGGACGACCAACACGTTCATATTAATGGTCTTCCCTTTCAATGTAACAGGTACATTGGGGAGAATCCCTAATGGTCGACTGGTTCCTTTATCAAAACCTGAGAGATTTCTCAACTCAGGTAAAAGTGCTGGGGAACCCAGTGCTTTCCAAGCAATAGAGGAAAGGATACTCACAGACGCCCCTTCATCAATGATAGTACCAGCCATAATCATTCTATAGATCTGGACAATGATTCTGAATGGTATACTGGCTGGTAACCGGGGTCTGCCTAGTTGATTCCAATCAAAGGATACAACCAGGTTGCTTGGCGGTGGGACCGAATATACGGCCGGATATGACTCTGATGGTGTTCCTTCCTGCGATAAAGGAATGGGCGCATTGCCCTGACGCTCATCGGAGTCGGTGCTGATGAAAAGAACCTGGATGGTGTCATCCTTATTCTCTTCAGTGAGGGTGTCGCATGAAGATGACTCTTCGGCGACGGTGTCATTTGAAGACGGGTCTTCAATGACGGAGTCATTGGACGATAGAACCTCTGAAGGAAGAACCGGGTCAACTGCCGTTTCGACCTTTAGACTTTCGTCTGGTCTAGACTCAGTAGGTTCATTCTCAATGACCGACACTTCAGCTGACCATTTGAGCGGGTCAACTGGATTTTCAACTATCGAGGGATTAGGCACGAGTTTTTGATATCCAGGAGGAAGTCGCAACGGCGAAACCGGGCAATCTTCCAAAACTCTCTTGGCCTCATCTAAGAATGGACATTTGTGGATGGCATGATTGCCTTCACACAATAGACAGGGTGATCTTGGTCCCCTCCTTCGTCCTTCACTCTCGTTAGTTGACGGAATGCAATCAACATGACAATCAGAGGTTGATGCTACCGGATTGTGCAACCTTGGGGACCAGTCCCTTAGTATCCGGGGAATACAAGGACAATCACGATGGAAGTGGATCCCTTTGCAAATGACACATGGCGATTTAGGCCCGGTCGGTGCAGTGTGTGGGTTTTTGTCAGCTTTCTTCTGCTTGCCCCCAGCCGCCTTCGCCAGAGGCTCCTTCTGCTTCTTTTCTCTCTTCTTCTTTTCCTTCTTCTCCTTGGGAGGCTGACTCTTGCCAGCTCTACCTTGCGAAGATGAAGGATCAGAGGAAGTATCGTAAGAAGTGGAAGGATGGTGGGTAGTTCTAGATTGTTCTGACTGCTGATTCGACTGCTCAGGATTAGTGGTGATCTGGACTACATTAGTTGAAAAGAGCCATACAGGTAGGCCGATTGTCAATCCTGGAAGTGACAATGTTGCCATATGAGGCGCACCAACATCTCCCCAAGAGGAGAAGGGATTTGGACTTCCGCCAAGGTTACTTCCTTGGTTGGTGGGCTCCATACTTTCCAACTGAAAGATCAACGTGGCAATAACAGGTGATTATGTTCCGCTTAAAATAAATTTTATTAACGATGCTTTTAGACACAAACTTGCTTTTTCATGTTTTAAGAGTCGAGAAAAAGTTAAAGATGACTCTAGTCGCCTTCGATGTATTAACGAGCCCGAAGTGACAAATGCTCGGTTGGACTTTTTCAATTATAGAGTTTGAAAAAGGCCAAAAGAAACTGCTCTGGAGATCTAGGCAGAGGGTGTGCCAAACCTTTCGCGAAACCACAGAATACGTTTTACGGTACGGGTGGTCGATCTTCGTGAATGCTGTGTTCATTGCATCGCGATCAGTAGGGCAGCCGACACGGTTTCCTAAGGATAAAGGATAAAAGCCTATAGGGGTCTCCCAATATACGCGACGGTACGCGGGAGCACAAGTCCGTGTTAGTGCCACCGACTCTCAGGAGGAATCACCCACCTTCGTAGAGATCGACAGTCACTATGTTTAACGACGCCGGAACACGTCTCTACCTAGACCTCTAGATGTTTGCGTTATGTTACAAAGCGTTGTTATGTAAATTGAGTTTATTTTAATGTTGATCTTGCTTAATAGTTTGCCTTTCAGGGTCGCCACGAGATGTATATATACAACTTCCTATATGCAATCTAAGATGAGAAGCAAATCTTTTCAATCTTTCAACTTTGAAAACCTTAATCTACTGAGGGAAAAGAAAGACACAACTTTTTCCACAGATCATAGAACACACACTAAAATGCACATTTTCCTAAATCGTCAAGCACACAGTCAAATGCAAAATGCACAATGCATGTATTTCTTTTCGTTATCCTTAATGTTGATGTAAGACAGAAAGGAAACTGTTGTATAATTTTGAATCTAATTTCAAGTAGAAATAAACAAGCTTGTCCAAAATCAAAAAGACACCTTATGATCGACTTGTTTAAACACAGGAAATGTATAGATTCAAACCATAAAATGAAAAACAAACAAACTCAAACAGCCATGAACAGTAATAAAACTAGCTCCTAAGATCACAAAGACACTTTTACAGTTCAGGATCTAAGAGGCCACAGCTATACTAGTTCGCTTTTCACAATGGGAAACTGTAACTGAAACAAGAAATACTGAAAGAACATTCACAGTTTCATCACACAACTGAGGCGGAATAATGTCAAGGAAAGTTGGTTTACAGTAAGTACAATGACCAGCAAGCAATCAGCAAAAAATCAGTGAAAACAGGGCTCAGACACAAAGGGAAACCTTAGCAAGACACTGGCTAACTGGACCAGCGCAGGCTCTGGTCTGTCAGTTTGATTCTCAGTGCAGTTCCCGAAGGGAGTACCTGCGCTGAAATGCAGACTGCCTGTGGACAGCCTGCACTGAGACACGAGAGTTGCGTTTACAAGGAATTTCGGGTCATAAAAAGCTCAAAAATGCACTGTTTTTGCTGAAATAAAAAGCTATAGGTCAAGTACAGGCTAAGGGATGATCAAGAGGATGAAAAGCTATCACAAAGAGTAAAGAGTCTTTTGTAGATCAGCTCTTCAAATCATGAATCTGCTCAGTAAATGAGCAAGAGTAGCAGCTCCTCTACTTCGCTTTTGATATAGTCAAAAGCTTTTCGATTTGGTACTCTTTGGTTCAGGAAATGAATAGCAAAGATACTACAAATACCAACAAGATACTAGGTTCCCCAGCGGAGTCGCCAGTTTGTTGTGGGGAAAAGTATCCGACTCGGATGACCCTATCCCTACGCTAAAGGTGACAGTCTTTAGCAACAACTGAAAGTAAAGCTTCGATGTTTTCCTTTATGAAAGTACAGAGAGAAGGAAGAAAAGATTAACCAACCTGGTGTCTTTCGCTTAGTCGATCCTTATCCTCTCTCTTTGTCTCTTGTTCCTAGCTCCTTGCTCTCTTTGCCGGCCCAGCTACACACAGATCCTGCACAAAACAAGAGAGGAAACTACAAGATACATGTACTCATAACTGATGCATGGATTAGAGTGAATCAAATATACAAGTAAATACAATACATCAATGCAATACAAGTATATAGGAGAACATGCAAAACTTTATTGATAGAAGTAACAGGGTTCTGAGAAGGTTACAACCATTGATGGCTCCAATCCAGCAGCACCTCCCCAGCAGCAAGAACTCTCCTCTTCACCTCTAGTAAAACAATCACCCAATAGCTCTAACTGTAAACCAACAGCACCTTCTTGCTTCACACACAATTCCAGCCTCCTTAGACCTCATAGAAGAGCTCTATATATAGGAAAGAAGAAGAGAGGATGAGTCAGCTTGAGACTGACATAAAGCTGCCTTGTGTCCTCTCCCTCTTCAGTTAATCTTCAGTTCTTGAGTCCACTTGGAGATCCTTGCTTACACATGGAGATCAAGTACCTCTTACTCATCACAGGGCGAATCTCATGAACCAAGTGTCAGTTTGGAAGCTTCCTGGGCAATTGACACCTTGCAGAATGACTGTGCCACTTGGCCAATCTCACCCAGCGCAGGTAGCCTTCATTGCTTTTGACTTTCAGCGCAGGTACAAGGAGGAGCAGTTGACATTCAGCGCAGTTGCTCAATGGAGCAGTTGACATGATCCAAAAATAGCCTGTTTTGAGTGTTTTTCAGGTGGAGAACTGATGGGAAGTGCTGTGGTTTGCTGACCTTGTTCTTCTAGGGGTAAGAACAACATGTTTAGGGACTGAGGATCCCTGTAATTATTGACATTTCATGCTCCATGCTGCGAGGCACAAAAATGTCTATAACACATGGGTAGGCTGAAATTACATTACAAGACTAGGGCGGACAACCCTATGACTCTATCATACATTTCACGCTCTGCGCCCGTAATTTTCGGAGTCTTTACAACAACATTAGGTCAAAACTAGGGCTTTGAGCCCCAAAACATGCCTTGGGGGGCTTCCATGCCCAATAGGCCATATAACCCAGAGAGGTTGACAAAGTCAAATTGGATGGTTCTATACCATCAAAGTTGGTACCATCGTTGAGGTGGATTTTGTGGTCTCGACACCAAAAAATGAATAAGAGTAGACAACACAAATCATGGTTCCTACGGATGAGGAAATAAATCGTATATGATGTTGCATGTCATCAACATTGGGTGGTGGAAAAATCTCAGTTATTGATGGTTGCGGTTATCTGGGAGGAAGCTCTTGTGTTTTTGTTGGTGTACAAGGGCAAGAGTAGCTTCTTCCATAGGATGCTTGTGTTGAATCGTAAGCTACTGAAATTTGTGTAACATAGGGCATGCCTCATTGCTATGAGTAGTATCAGTACAAATTCCACATACTAGTCTCATAGTATGGGGTGTTGACGCCTGGGTAAAATATGGAAAATCCGATCTGGATTTGTGGTGGTAAGGGGGGAGAAAATGAAAGGGATCCTGCCTTGTTGTTGGGTGTCGGTTTTCCTCAAACATGCACAGAACAAACCTTGATGCTTTATTCTCAGCGGGTGGTGAATGATTTGATAATTTGGTATCGACTCTGACTATATCAAAATTCTCTACGATAAATCATTGCATGAACCATAATAATGGACAAAGTTGAGAAAGATGGGGACAATGTCGCACATGATGGTTTCCATCACAAGTCTAGCAAGTGTGACACCTGTGCCTTGACCTGGTGCTGTGAGTGACGTGGAGAACTGAATATAATTGGTTGAATACCTGTAACTCAAGGCATTGGTTGATCAAATGTTTTGGTGCGTCGCACAGAGCACGAGTCGATAACGAAATGTCACGTGTTTGTTGAGGTTTCCTTTGATTGTGGTGAGAGGTTGATGGACCCGTCGAAGGGTAGGAGAAAGAAGCTTCTTCCCTTACTACATAAAAAATATCTTTGGAACCATCCTTTGTGGAGAGTAATGGGGTTTTAGATTGGATGAGCACAACTGATGCATCTCGATATCGTAGAATTTCAGGGAAACGATGGGTATAATGCTTGTACTCTACACGGATGACACATGCATGATTGGTGTGTAATGCCTTAAGACGTGTGGGTGTGTTCTTCTTCCCGATAGGGGGGGAAGGGTTTATAGGTTCTTGTGGGGCATGTAGTAGGGTTTTAAGTTATTTTAATTCAGGGCACTGATTGGTGGGGTGCCCTACGGTTTCACACAAGGCACATGGTTGAGTTACCATAGAGGAGGGAGTGTTTGGGGCTTCCACCATTTTACCTTTTTTACTATCCTTTAGTTTTGCCTCAGTTGGTGTTAGTATAGGCACTGCTTGTGATGTAGGTGCTACCTGGGTATGCTATGTAGTGTGTGCCGTATTATCCTCAGGAGCAATAGGGACACATCCTGTTGCAGTGAAACATGTGCTAGCTGGCATGTCCCTTGGGGCCAAATACCGGGATGTATTGCAAAGGCTATGTCAGGAAATGAGAGTGTTGCGATGACTTGGTGTGAGACAAAACCAGGTGGGGGATATAAGAAGGGAATATTGGTGATAGAGTTAAGCAAGAAGTTTGGATTGGTAATAAAGTCATTGTTATCATCCAAAATTGGTTCTTTCTTTTGGGTGGTGTTTGATGAAGTCATCATGCACACCGGTGCTCTGGTATTTGGGAAAATTTCTTGTCTTACCGGAGGGTCTCCTGGGAATGTTCCTAGGAGAGTTGATGGCTTAAAATGGCCGGGCTGAGCTCAGTGTAAGTAGTGATCACCTCATGGGAGGACGAGACTAAGGGAAACACGCCATCTGGTGTGGGTAAGGTTTCCTTCTCGTAGTATGTGAGTTGATCAATAGTAATGATATTTCCATCATGGGGGAACATCATTATTCTAAACATCGATGAGGTGATTGTGAGCATTTTGTACATATAACTTTGGCCTAGTAGGATGTTGTAATCCAATTTGGAATCTAGTACTTCAATGCCTATTAACACAATTTTTCCAGCCAACATAACTAGCACGCTAGGTTATAAACTAATGGGAGTAGAAGGGCAACCGTCGTATGCTATGAGAATTATGTCAGAAAGCTTAAGTTTGGGATCCTAATCTCTGCCAAATGGATTTGGACATGATACATGTGGAAGCTCCTTCATCAACGATGCAACGATAGATGTTGATATTTTGAACTAAGATTGTGATCCGAAGCTCAAAAATTTGCTCAAAAATCAAAGTTGGTGGATTGGTGTGGAACCTGAATGAGCGCATGGTGCTCGTTGCCATTATTCCAACAACGCAAATGGCGTGTCAAACGAACATCGTATGAAAAAGTTATTGCGTTCTGATCATTTTTCAAAACAAGAAAATTTTTGTAAAAATGACAGTCTAGTCAGTAGTCCGTACTACTGACGTGGCATTGGCAGGGCATGCCTACATGGCAGGGTGACTATGCATTGACTAGATTTCCTTCAGCGAATCAGGTGGTGCCAAGTGGCACCTCGTCATTGGTGTGATGTGGTAGTGTTTTATTGGTGGCATGGTGGCCAACCACATGCTGCCACGTGGCCCAATCAGAGGTTGCCATGTGGCAACATGGAGGCCACCAAAAATTTGTTATGAGTCCGAATTTCACTCCATGGGATTTGATCATGGCACCTCAT
Source organism: Pinus tabuliformis (assembly GCA_031772625.1). Taxonomy (NCBI): domain Eukaryota; kingdom Viridiplantae; phylum Streptophyta; class Pinopsida; order Pinales; family Pinaceae; genus Pinus; species Pinus tabuliformis. The sequence goes on from CM062812.1 coordinate 523,339,048, forward strand.
GCCAAACAACTATCCTTATATGCCATTGTGCCAAGGGTGGGCCTTGTTAAAATGACCCACCCATGCCTTGTTAAAAGGACCCACCCAAACCTTATTTAAATTAATGTTGGGGCATATATGGGGTGAGGTCTAGCCCCAACCTTGGTCACCATTCCCAAAAGGACTAGGGGTGGGACTAGGGGCTAGGGCTTAGCCTCGGCCCCCGAACTGTAAATATTTTCTCATGCAACCATAAGCAGGAACCAAGGGCTGATTCGAAGGGGCCTAGATCAAGGGGGCTAGCCCCAGGTCACATGAGGGGCCCATGTGACCAGGAGGGCACGCAGGTGTCATTAGGAAATTTAATGAGGCCACAACTTACACTATGATTGCACCAATTTTTTGCTTCGTTAGCGGAAAATAGGGCGAAATTTTAGGGCGGTTAGCTGGACGTGGCGAATTTGTGGGTCAACTAGCAGCAAAACTTGGAGAGCTCATAACTTCTTTTGTTTTTATCCAAATAGAGCTCAGAAAGAGCCTGCTTGGAAATTTTTGGGTCTTCTAAAGATAATGGAATAGGTTTAAGATCCGTTGGAGCACTTCTAAAGAAAATTTTTGCAGGTTGGATTCCATGGGTTCTAGGATCAACCAGGAGGTTGAATCAGTTTTTGAAGGCTTTTGAGAATGGAGAGGACCTTGTAGGGGTTTCCCAACCTTCATGAGTTTTCTACAGCAACTGAGACATCTATGGTGTAGCTCATATTTCTCTTTTTCTCATCATGTCTTTGAGGAAATTTCTCTTCTAGTACTTCAAGAGAATTTTTGTACTTGTTATGCTCACAGTTAGATGGAGTATGGGGTCTTGATTTGAGAGCCCTATATCTTGCTAATTGTTTCATGACTAACTGTAGGTTGTCATGCATTTAGAGTGAGATTTATTTGCAGAAGAATATTTCTTTAAGGGGAAACTAGCCACTCTTTTTGTCAGCACACTTGTTTACTCTTTATCACTGAAGAATTTTGAGCATAATGAGATTGGGTCAAGCCATTAGAAGCTGAAACAAGGAGATGTAGCCCAGGAGTGGTGAACTCCTTTATCAATAGCTGAGTGTACTAATGTTGATGCTGTTATTCAGTGTTTTTTAATTCATGTTTTAAGTTCATGAATTACACATAAATACATACATTAAAAAAAAAAAAAAAAAAAAAAAAAAAAAAAAACCTCATGCTAAACTTGCAATTTACCTCATAATCCTTAAGTATTTTGTTTACTATTTTGAATTGGAATTTAGCACATCAAACACTAACTTTCCCTTTCATATCAAGTTGGTATTACATCTCTTGGATTTCTTTGTGCAAGGAGGATTCAATTGGTTGCAAGTGAATGTGAAGCTTACAAGTTTGAAGCTCAAAAGAGGAGAAGGTTTAGGCAGGAGAGAAAGATTGCTACAATCTCCACCACCGGTTCTACTGTAAATTATAGTTGAAGATTTAGTAAGCATGGAAATGAGTTCAAAGCATGATATTCTCAAAGATTCGAAGGAAATTATTGTATTTCTCCAACAAGAGAATATGGAGCTCAAAAGACTACTTGAGGCTACTGAGGAAGAGAAGCAAAAGATGCGCCTCATGTTACAGAATGTTGTGGAGGAACAAATTGATGAAAGTTTTTCTACAAAAGCAGCAAAGAGTCCCTCCAATACTAAGCAAGCTTGTGTACATGGAAAGAATGCAGCCTATGGCTCTTGTCAAATGGAATACGCCTCCTATGTACTAGGGACACAAGGCGGTTTCCTTGAATCATCCTCCACCACTTCCGCTATGGCAGAGAAGAAGGAGGAATTGTCGGATGAGTACCCACAAGAGGCTAGTGTAGAAAGTCCCTTAGATAAGGACGATGGCCAAATCTGTACCTTTTGTCCACATGATGTTGAGGTTGAGGTTCTATCAGTGCCAAAGTCTAAGGAGCTAAAATAAGAAAGACCAAGAGTCCAAAAAGACACTTGCAAATAACCCAAACAAGATTCACATGGAAATACTTGTGTAAATGAGTGCTTGACACATTTGTAACATACTGAATGTGCTGCAACTACTCATCTCAAAGTTTAGGATGCTTACTAAAATATCCACAAATGGAAATGCATCTTACAATATGGAATAAATTTGACTCCCAAATTCCCATACAAATTGACTCATCATGAAGCCAAAATAGCATAACAATGCCAAAGAAAACATTGTTGCATATAAGTGATTTATTCACAAACATCACTTTTACAAAATGCCCAACTGTGGGGACATGCAACAAGTGAAATAAAAAGATTATCAGTATTTAATTAGACAAATATTCCAACCATTTCTTACCCAACCATGCTAGGGAATTTTCTTTTTGCACTTCACTTCCTTCTAGAATTGCTTCTGGAATGGTTATGGCATGCCTTGCACATTCCTCTACCTTCTCCTTCTCAGGTGATTCCATTACCTATTTTTCCTTATTTGGATGAAGATGTGGATACAAATTCCAACACTTTTCAATCCAATGCCCACTTATGTTGCAATGAGTTCGAAAATTTTTGTGAGCTTTTCTTGGCACAAATGTCTTTAAACTTGGATGAGAATTTTCCTTCTTGGTCTCATTTCCAATTGACATATTCATCTTCTTGACTAATGCTTTCCTTTTGTGGAACTTAGCTACAGAATGGTTAGGTGCATGAAAAAATGTTCCACAACATGTTATTCAAAGCATCATGTTGTTTGAAATCATCAAAAGCCTTTGAATAATCAGGGCGCTTATACCTCTTATGGTTGTCCTTTGGCTTATGAGCTTGGCGAGGAGAACTTGAATGGCGAGAAGAACTTGTCTTAGTCTCTTCTTCAAATTGCGCATATCTTTTTGGATAAGTCTTGCATTTCATGCCCTCCTTTTTCTTTAGAAACTAAGATGGAAACAATTCCAGATGCAAATCCCAACAATTTGCCTTCATGTCCTCTCTTATGACAAAAAGAAAAAGATACCCAAGAGCTATTGCTGGAAGACCATTCTTCCTTTTCAACATAGCCCTAACATTCATATCGAGGTCTCTCCTTTGCCTCAATTGGATGGATAATGCTCTGATTGTTCCCTCCAAGGCCTCCTCCCTTGTAACCCATCTTAGACAAGAGCGTTGTTCCTAAAAAATTGCTCAAAATTCAAAGTTGTCAGATCAGTGTGGAACTTGAACGACCACATGGTGCTCGTCATCCTAAATCTGGTGCAACTCGTTTCACATGAAACAAACACTGTATGCTCCCATAATCATGTTATGTTCACTTTCCCAAATAGATCAATTTTTGAAAAAAATTGACAGCGCAGTCAGCAATCCATACCACTGACATGGCGCTGACTAGGCAGGTGTAAGTGGCAGGTTGAATAGTCAACATTCTTCGGTGAATCGTATTGTGCCAAGTGGCACATTCTCATCAGGTAGGAATTAACGTTTTGGATTGGCTAGATTGATGTCCAACCATAGGATGACACGTGGCCTAACCGGAGGCTACCATGTGGTAGTCCTCGGGGCCAAAAAAATTATGGGTCAAAGCCCAGGAAAATGCAGTGGGTTTCGAACCCGCGACCTCACAACACAAGTCCAAAGCCTCCTTCAATACACCATAATAATAGTTCATAACTATATAAGAACTCGATTTATATTTGAATTTCATATCCGCGCCATTCCGGGTAGGGCTAGCCCGTGGGGACCAGCCCTTGGACACACCAATTGCATGTGACTACTACTGTAGGGTAGTGGGTGCCCGATCGACAGGTGCAGGCTATTGGCCTTATCCTCGGGCACGTGGCCTCCATATGGCCCAAATTTTTCGAACTTAAGGCCTTAGAGGCTAAATTAAGGCACCCATAATTTGTGCCGGTTTTTGGGCAAAATGGTGTTCCGTTAGCATAATCTGGAGCACAATTGTGGGGTTGGTGCCAGATTTTGGGTAGTTTCTAGAGAGAATAGCAGCCAAAGTTGGGAAAATCATAACTTGATCAGTTTTTGACCAAATCAGGAGTAGAAAGAGGCTACACATGCATTTTTGGGCATTCTGGAGCCACTGGAATGGGTTTTAGAGCTTTATGAGCATTGTAAACTAATGTATTCACACTATTGAGTATAATAGAGAGGGCAAAGCCATTGGAAGCTGGGCCAAGGAGACATAGCCCAGGAGGGGTGAACTCCTTCATCATGTGCTGCTATGATACTATTTTTGGTTATGTTTATGTTTGTTATATGCTATTGTTTATTCATTTGTTTATGTTAATTTTCACATTAAAATTACATAAAAACACTCAAAACTCATGTTTTTAAACTTGCAAATAATCTCATGAATCCTTAAGCATATTTAACATAATTTGAAAAGGAATTTAGTACATCAAACTAATTATCCCAGTCAGATCAAGTTTGGTATCAAAGCTCTTGGTTTTCTTTGTGCAAGAAGGATTTAACTGTTTTGCAAGTGAATGTCATGCTTACAAGGTTGAAGCTCAAGAGAGGAGAAGGGAAGCTGGTTGAAAGCCCTGAAGTTGGGTCAAGGAGAAGTAGTGCAAGGTTTCCACAATATCCACCACCAATTCTTCCTCAAGTTGTAGTTGAGACTTCAATGAGGATGTCACATGAAGGAGAGCCTACAAACATGACAGAGGATTCGAAGGTCTTCAGGAAGGCCTTCTTTGATATGACAGAGATGTTGAAGGTCCTTTATGAAGAGAGGAATACCAGATTGTAGGGTGAAAGCTCCAAGCCTCCCAAAGGAGAAGTTTCTTCAGGAGGAGGAGATAATGGAAATGGAGGTAAACGTCCACCCTCTCCACCATCTTCTTCATCTTCTTCTTCACATTCATCTTCATCCTCTTCTACTAACACAACCCTTACTCATACTCATCAACAAACCTCAAAAGGAACTAGTAAATCACCCATGTTAAAACCTGATGTTAAATTTGAACTGCCCATGTATAATGGTGAAGTGAATGTAGAGAAGCTTAACAATTGGGTTCGTCAGTTGGAGGTCTATTGAAAAATTCAAAACCTTCAAGAGGATGACATAAATATTCAGTTAGTTTCCTTGATGCTGGAGGGTGCATCACTAGTATGGTGGGAATCAAAGACACAAGAAGAGATAAACAAAACATGATAAGATCTCAATTTCTTGGTCTGATTTAATTGCTACAATTAAAATACAATTCTACCATCTAACATATATGCAGTAAGCCATTATGAATTAGCAAAACTTTAGACAACTTAAAGGTCAAAATGTGCAAGATTACACCCAAGAATTCAAAAAAAGGTCTCTAATGTTAGGTGTAAATTTGCAATCACAAGACACGTTGCTGAAGTACATAGGGGGTTTACACAGCTACCCTAGGCATACTATCCTTACGTTTAATCCCAATAATCTAGATGAGGTGTGTGTGGAATCCACTCATCTTGAGGCAAGAGGGAAAAATAATCCTGAAGAGGGTAGTAAAAAGCCATTCAAGGGTAAAGGAAAAGAAAAGGGTTTCAAAGGGAAGGGAAAGAAAAACACATCCATTAAGAAAGAAGGAGAGAAATTAACATGCAAGCATTGTTCTAGATAGCATCATGATGAAGCTCATTGTTGGAATATTCAACCCAAAAGGAAACCAAAGAAATTCAACAACAAGGGAAAACAAAAGACAACTGCAACCACTCAATAGGATTTGGGATCCAATTTGGCTGATGAAACTAAAATTACAGCCATGGGTATGAAAGGAAAAGAATCCATTGCTAGCACTAGTACTTCAAATTTACACAATGAAATTCCAAATGAAAAGAATAGGATATAATTTTTTCACATAAGGGAAATCTCAAAACATAGCAAAATTGGTACTCTTTTTGACAGTGGCTCTCAAGCCATCTTATCTCTGAAAACATTGTCAAAAGTTTAAACTTGGAAACCATTCCACATCATAAGCCATATCCATTTGCATGGGTGTGTGACAATTCACAATTGCAAGTAACTAGAAAGTGTAAACTGAAATTTGCCATGACTGCAAAATTCATAGATGAAGTGGAGCTTGATGTTGTGCCATTAGACATATGTGGTATAGTTTTTGAAAACCGTATCTCTATGAAAGAAAAGCTATCTTCCATAGACAAAACCAAATACCATTTGTTCAATGATGGAGTAGAATATATTGTGAGAGCTCATAACAAGAAACTAAATCTTTCACTTGTTAATGCAGGGCAGATGAAAAGACTAGTGAATTCTAGCAAGAATTTTGTGCTTCTAATGACCAAACCCAAGAATGATGTTGATAATGAAGCTTTTCAAGGTTGTGATTCAAGATTGAAATCTGAATTGGTTGATGTTGTTAACCAATATGATGCAATGTTTAAGGAACCAAAAGGATTATCTCCCAAGAGAGGAATCCAACATGAGATACAATTGCAACAAGATAGCCCTCTTCCTAAAATTGGCATGTACAAGATGGAAAGTGCAGAAATTAAAAAGAAAATTCAAGAGTTGTTGGTAAAAGGATCATTAGGCAAAGTTCTTCACCATGTGGTTCACCTATCTTTTTGGTGCCAGAGAAGGATGGACATAGCGCATGTGTGTGGACTTCCGTGCATTGAAAAAGATTACAGTAAAGAATCGTTACCCATTGCCTAGAATAGATGATTTACTTGATCAATTGAAATATGAAAAATATTTTACTAAGTTGCACTTAAGGAGTGGCTACCATCAAATTGAATTGTTGAAGGAGACATTTGGAAGACAACATTCAAAACAAAACAAGGTTTGTTTGAATGGCCAGTTATGCCTTTTGGTTTATGTAATGCTCCTGCTACCTTCATGCATGTGATGAATGATGTGTTGAGGTCGTTTCTTGATGAGTTTGTTATAGTATACTTAGATGACATCTTAATTTTTAGTAAATCTCATGATGAACATGTCATGCATGTGAGAAAAGTACTTGATGTCTTAAAGAAAGAACAGTGGTACCTAAAGATGTCAAAGTGTGAGATTGGAAAAAATTCTTTAGTTTACTTAGGTCATATTGTTGGAGGAGGTGAGTTGAAAATAGATCCCTCTAAGGTTGATGTTATTTTGAATTGGCCAAGGCCCAAGACAGTTACTGAGGTAAGATTTTTTTTGGGAGCAACCCAATATTGGATGAAATTCATTGCTAAAGTTTCTTCTATAGCAACTCCTTTGCATGCATTGACAAGTGTGAAAAAGGTTTTTTTAGTGGGGAGGCAAACAAAAAAATGCCTTTGATGTGTTGAAGGAAAAGATTAGTTCAAATCCAATGCTTGCACTTCCATACTTGAGACAGCCATTTGAGATCCAGGCTGATGCTAGTGACTATGCCATGGGTGCAGTCCTCATGCAACATGGTAAACCTATCTATTTTCATTCAAAACTTTTAATGGTGCAGTGATTGATTATCCTACATATGACAAGGAATTGTATGAATTGGTGCAAAATGTGAAAAGTGGAAAAATTACTTGATGGGTAAGGAAACAATCATTCACACTAATCATCGGCCATTGCAATACTCGCAATCTCAATCTAAGTTGTTGCAATCAAGGCACTTCCGATGGATGGGTTTTCTTCAACAATTCCACTCGGTAATAAGGTATAAGAAAGGTATCCACAATAAATTTGTTGATATGCTTTCTAGGCCTATTATTAGTGCAACTACTTTTCTCAAGCATAATTATGTTTTGCATGAAAGTTATATTGAGCAATATGCATTAGACAATGACTTTCAAGAAGTTTATGCAAGCTTGAGTCAAGGTAACTAAGTAGAGGAATTGGATTATCATTTGCATGATAACTTGTTGTACCATCTTGGTAAGCTTTGTATTCCATAGGGAGAAAGAGTCAACATCATAAGAGAGGCACATACTTCTCTTATTGCTGGTCATTTCGGTGTAAGTAAGACGATGGCACATCTACAGAGGTATTCTTATTTGCCTCGTATGCTTGAATGTGTGTCAAATTTTATTAAAGGATGTTCATTATGTGCAGTTAATAAGCCTAGCAATAGGAAGTTAGGATTGTACACACCACTTCCGGTTCCTTCACGACTATGGGAGAGTGTTTCTATGGATTTTGTAGGAGGTATTCCACTGTCAAAAAGAGGTCATGTTTATTTGTATGTAGTTGTGGATATGCTCAACAAAATGTGTATACTATTACCATGTAAATAACAAATTATAGCTAAACAAACTGCTTAGTTATTCTTTCAGAATGTATGGGTACATTTTGGATTGGCCACATCCATTGCCAGTGATCAAGATTCTCGCTTTGTTGGAAAGTTTGGTCAAGCTTGTGGGGATTCATGGAAACCAAATTGAAAAAGAGTACAACATTTTATCCACAAATAGATGGTCAAACAAAGGTGGTGAAAAATACAGTGATACATCTTTTTTGTGGGTATTGCAACAAGCATCCTAAGTTGTGGGATGAAAATTTGCACTATATTCAACATGCTTGCAACTGGGCCAAGCACTCTTCAACTCAAACGTCACTATTTGAGGAATGTTTGGGATACTTGCCTAAGTATCCTTTGGATTTCATTTTTGGAAAGGATGTTGCTATTGATGATCATAGTGACATAGACAAAACAAGAAGGTCCATTGAACAAATCCGATTGTACACCAAAGAGTTCAAGAACAGTTGGAAAAGAACCAAGGCAAATACAAAACAAGGCACGATAAGCATCGTGTAGATCACAAGTTCCAAGTCGGTGATGAAGTTTGGCTTCACATTAGCAAAGACAGGGACTAAGGAGAAGGTAAAAATCTAAAACCAATCAGATATGGTCCATTCATAATTTTGAAAAATATTGGTAACAATGCCTTCAGGTTGGATTTGCCTTCATATATGCAAATTTATGTTGTTGTTAATGTTGAGAACTTAAGGTTGTATGAGCCTCCTTTGATTGAATATCAAGGAGAAAATGTTCAGATTCCTTCCATTGAGGATTTTTCTCCTGAATACCTTGATGAAATACAACAAGACACCATTCTTGATAGAAGAACAAGGTCTTCAAAACGAGGGAATGTGGATTACCTTCGAGTGGGGCTCAAGGGAACAAATCCTTCAAAAGCCAAATGGATCGAGATTGGAAAGGTGATGGAATTGTACCCTCACCTAATGACAACTGAAAGTGATCTTTTGGGGTCCAAAAGGCTTCTAGTGGGGAGGAATGATCAGGTGCTAAAAAAAATAGCTCAAAATTCAAAATTGTCAGATTAGTGTGGAACCTAAACGTCCGTGTATTTCTCGTCATCCTGAATCTGGCACAACTTGTTTCGCATAAACGAACACTGTATGATCCCATAATAACGTTCTGTTCACTTTCCCAAACATGCAAATTTTTGAAAAAAAATTGATAGCCTAGTCAGCAATCCATACTATTAACGTGGCGCTGACTGGGCAGGTGTGTGTGGCAGGTTGAATAGTCAACATTCTCTGGCAAATCATATTGTGGCTAGTGGCACATTCTCATTAGGTAGGAATCAATATTTTTTAATTGGCTGGATTGATGGCCAACCATAGGTTGACACGTGGCCTAGTTGGAGACTGCCATGTGGCAGCCTGGGGGCCACCAAAATTATGGGTAGAGTTCGGGCAATAGCAATGGGGGTCAAACTCGTGAAATTCCAAAGCCTCCACCAATACACCATAACAATAATTCTTAACTATATAAGAACTCGATTTATATTTGAATTTCATTTTCGTGCCATTCGGGGATAGTGCCAGCCCTTGGACACATCAATTGCATGCGACCACTACTGGAGGGCAGCAGGTGCTTGACCGGCGAGTGCAAGCCATTGGCCTTAGCCTCGGGCATGTGGCCCCCATATGCCCAATTTTTTCGGACTTAAGGCCTCAGAGGTCAAATTAAGGCGCCCACAATTTGCACCGGTTTTTGGGAAAAATGGTGCTCCATTAGCACAATCTGGGGTGAAATTGTGGGTTAGGTGCCAAAATTTGGGGAGTTTGTAGAGTGAATAACAACCAAACTTGGGAAAATCAAAACATATGAGTTTTTGACCAAATCAGGAGCAGAAAGAGGCTACACAAGAATTTTTAGGCATTCTGGAGCCATTGGAACATGTTTCAAAGCTTTCTAAGCATTGTAAACTGATGTATTAACACTTTTGAGAAAAATCGAGAGGGCCAAGCTAGAAGCCCAGGAGGGGTGAACTCCGTCATCATGTGCTGCTGTGATATTGCTTATGGTGATGTTTATGTCTGTTATATGTTGTTGTTCAGTCATTTGTTTATGTTAATTTACACATAAAAATGATATAAAAACACTCAAAAATCATGTTTTTAAACTTGCAAATAATCTCATGAATTCTTAATAATATTTAACATATTTTGGAAAGGATTTAGCACAACAAAACTAATTTTCTAAAAAAAATATCTCAAAATTTAAAGATGTCGGATTGGTGTGGAACTTGAACAATCGCATAGTGCTCATCATCCCAAATCCCATGCAACTTGTTTCACGCGAAACGAACATCGTATGTTCCTAGAATCACGCTCTCTTCACTTTCCCACAAGGAAATTTTTGACAAAAAATTGATAGCCCAGTCAACAGTCCATACTGCTGACGTGACACTAACTGAGCAGGTGTATGTGGCAGTTTGAATAGTCAACATTCTCCGGTGAATCGTATTGTGCCAAGTGGCACATTCTCATTGGGTAGGAATTGACATTTTTGATTGGTTGGATTGATGGCCAACCATAGGTTGACACGTGGCCCAGTCGGAGGCCACCATGTTGTAGCCAAGGGGCCACCAAAATTATGGGTTTAAATCTGCGCAAAAGTAGCGGGGGTCTAACCTGTGACCTCACAACACAAGTCCAAAGCCTCTGCTAATATGCCATACACATAGTTCTTAACTACATAAGAACTCCACATATATTTGAATTTCATATCTGTGCCATTCAAGGGTAGTTCCATCCCATGGGGGCCAACCCTTGGACACGCCAACTGCATGTGACCACTACCGGAGGGGAGCGGGGGCCTGGCTGGCGGGGGCAGACATTGGCCTTAGCCCCGAGCATGTGGCCACCAATACACCATAACAATAGTTCTTAACTATATAAGAACTTGATTTATATTTTAATTTCATATTCGTGCCATTCGGGGATAGTGCCAGCCCTTGGACACATCAATTGCATGCGACCACTATTGGAGGGCAGCAGGTGCCCGACTGGCGAGGGCAAGCCATTGGCCTTAGCTCTGGGCACGTGGCCCCCATGTGGCCCAATTTTTTCGGACTTAAGGCCTCAGAGGTCAAATTAAGGTGCTCGCAATTTGCGTCGGTTTTTGGGCAAAATGGTGCTCCATTAGCACAATCTAGTGTGAAATTGTGGGTTAGGTGCCAAATTTTGGGGAGTTTGTAGAGTGAATAACAACCAAACTTGGGAAAATCAAAACATCATGAGTTTTTGACCAAATCAGGAGCAAAAAGAGGCTACACAGGAATTTTTAGGCATTCTGGAGCCATTGGAACATGTTTCAAAGCTTTCTAAGCATTGTAAACTGATGTATTAACACTTTTGAGAAAAATAGAGAGGGCCAAGCTAGAAGCCCAGGAGGGGTGAACTCCGTCATCATGTGTTGCTGTGATATTGTTTATGGTGATGTTTATGTCTGTTATATGTTGTTGTTCAGTCATTTGTTTATGTTAATTTACATATAAAAATGATATAAAAACACTCAAAAATCATGTTTTTAAACTTGCAAATAATCTCATGAATTCTTAAGAATATTTAACATATTTTGAAAAGGATTTAGCACAACAAAACTAATTTTCTAAAAAAAATATCTCAAAATTTAAAGATGTCGGGTTGGTGTGGAACCTGAACAATCGCATAGTGCTCGTCATCCCAAATCCCATGCAACTTGTTTCGTGCTAAACGAACATCGTATGTTCCTAGAATCACGTTCTCTTCACTTTCCCAAATAGGGAAATTTTTGACAAAAACTTGATAGCCCAGTCAACAGTCCATACTGCCGATGTGACATTCACTGAGCAGGTGTATGTGGCAGTTTGAATAGTCAACATTCTCTGGTGAATCGTATTGTGCCAAGTGGCACATTCTCATTGGGTAGGAATTGACATTTTTGATTGGTTGGATTGATGGCCAACCATAGGTTGACACGTGGCCGAGTTGGAGGCCACCATGTTGTAGTTGAGGGGCCACCAAAATTATGGGTTGAAATCCGCGCAACAGCAGCGGGGGTCTAACCTATGACCTCACAACACAAGTCCAAAGCCTCTGCTAATACGACGCCCACAATTTGCACCGGTTTTTGGGCAAAATGTTGCTCCATTAGCACAATCTAGGGTGAAATTGTGGGTTAGGTGCCAAATTTTGGGGAGTTTGTAGAGTGAATAACAACCAAACTTGGGAAAATCAAAACATGATGAGTTTTTGACCAAATGAGGAGCAGAAAGAGGCTACAAAGGCATTTTTAGGAATTCTAGAGCCATTGGAACATGTTTCAAAGCTTTCTAAGCATTGTAAACTGATGTATTAACACTTTTGAGAAAAATAGAGAGGGCCAAGCTAGAAGCCCAAGAGGGGTGAACTCCATCATCATGTGTTGCTGTGATATTGTTTATGGTGATGTTTATGTCTGTTATATGTTGTTGTTCAGTCATTTGTTTATGTTAATTTACACATAAAAATGATATAAAAACACTCAAAAATAATGTTTTTAAACTTGCAAATAATATCATGAATTCTTAAGAATATTTAACATTTTTTGAAAAGGATTTAGCACAAAAAAACTAATTTTCTAAAAAAAATATCTCAAAATTTAAAGATGTCGGATTGGTGTGGAACCTGAACAATCACATAGTGCTCATTATCCCAAATCCCATGCAACTTGTTTCACGCGAAACGAACATCGTATGTTCCTAGAATCACGTTCTGTTCACTTTCCCAAACAGGGAATTTTTTGACAAAAAATTGATAGCCCAGTCAACAGTCCATATTGTTGACGTGACACTGACTGAGCAGGTGTATGTGGCAGTTTGAATAGTCAACATTCTCCGGTGAATCGTATTGTGCCAAGTGGCACATTCTCATTGGGTAGGAATTGACATTTTTGATTGGTTGGATTGATGGCCAACCATAGGTTGACATGTGGCCCAGTCGGAGGCCACCATGTTGTAGCCGAGGGGCCACCAAAATTATGGGTTGAAATCCGGGCAACAACAGCGGGGGTCTAACATGTGACCTCACAACATAAGTCCAAAGCCTCTGCTAATACGCCATACACGTAGTTCTTAACTACATAAGAACTCCACATATATTTGAATTTCATATCTGCACCATTCAAGGGTAGTGCCATCCCATGGGGACCAACCCTTGGACACGCCAACTGCATGTGACCACTACCGGAGGGGAGCGGGGGCTTGGCTGGCGGGGGCAGACATTGGCCTTAGCCCCGAGCATGTGGCCATCAATACACCATAACAATAGTTTTTAACTATATAAGAACTCGATTTATATTTGAATTTCATATTCGTGCCATTCGGGGATAGTGCCAGCCCTTGGACACATCAATTGCATGCGACCACTACTAGAGGGCAGCAGGTGCCCGACTGGCGAGGGCAAGCCATTGGCCTTAGCTCCGGGCACGTGGCCCCCATGTGGCCCAATTTTTTCGGACTTAAGGCTTTAGAGGTCAAATTAAGGTGCTCGCAATTTGCGTCGGTTTTTGGGCAAAATGGTGCTCCATTAGCACAATCTAGTGTGAAATTGTGGGTTAGGTGCCAAATTTTAGGGAGTTTGTAGAGTGAATAACAACCAAACTTGGGAAAATCAAAACATCATGAGTTTTTGACCAAATCAGGAGCAGAAAGAGGCTACACAGGCATTTTTAGGCATTCTGGAGCCATTGGAACATGTTTCAAAGCTTTCTAAGCATTGTAAACTGATGTATTAACACTTTTGAAAAAAATAGAGAGGGCCAAGCTAGAAGCCCAAGAGGGGTGAACTCCATCATCATGTGTTGCTGTGATATTGTTTATGGTGATGTTTATGTCTGTTATATGTTGTTGCTCAGTCATTTGTTTATGTTAATTTACACATAAAAATGATATAAAAACACTCAAAAATCATGTTTTTAAACTTGCAAATAATCTCATGAATTCTTAAGAATATTTAACATTTTTTGAAAAGGATTAAGCACAACAAAACTAATTTTCTAAAAAAAATATCTCAAAATTTAAAGATGTCGAATTGGTGTGGAACCTGAACAATCGCATAGTGCTCGTCATCCCAAATCCCATGCAACTTGTTTCACGCGAAACGAACATCGTATGTTCCTAGAATCACGTTCTGTTCACTTTCCCAAACAGGGAAATTTTTGACAAAAAATTGATAGCCCAGTCAACAGTCCATACTGCTGACGTGACACTGTCTGAGCAGGTGTATGTGGCAGTTTGAATAGTCAACATTCTTCGGTGAATCATATTGTGCCAAGTGGCACATTCTCATTGGGTAGGAATCGACATTTTTGATTGGTTGGATTGATGGCCAACCATAGGTTGACACGTGGCCCAGTCGGAGGCAACCATGTTGTAGCCGAGGGGCCATAAAAATTATGGGTTGAAATCTGGGCAACAGCAGCGGGGGTCTAACCTGTGACCTCACAATACAAGTCTAAAGCCTCTACTAATACACCATACACGTAGTTCTTAACTACATAAGAACTCCACATATATTTGAATTTCATATCTGCACCATTCAAGGGTAGTGCCATCCCATGGGGGCTAACCCTTGGACACGCCAACTGCATGTGACCACTACCGGAGGGGAGCGGGGGCCTGGTTGGCGAGGGCAGACATTGGCCTTAGCCCCGAGCATGTGGCCCCCATATGGCCCAAATTGGTGGACTTAAGGCCTTAGAGGCAAAATTAAGGTGCCCACAATTTATTCTGGTTTTTAGGCAAAATGGCACTTTGTTAGCACAATTTGGGGCAAAATTGTGGGTTAGGTGCTGGATTTTGTGGGGAAAATCATAACTTGAAGGAGGCTACATAGGCATTTTTGGGCATCATGGAGCCATTGGAACATGTTTTAGAGATTTTTGAGCATTGTAAACTGATGTATGCACACTTTTGAGCATAATAGAGAGGGCCAAGCCATTGGAAGATGGGCCAAGGAGACGTATCCCAGAAAGGGTGAACTCCTTCATCACGTGCTGATGTGATACTATTTATGGTGATGTTTATGTATGTTATATGTTGTTCTTCATTCATCTGTTTATGTTAATTTACACATAAAAACACTCAAAACTTATGTTTTAAACTTGAAAATAATCTCATGAATCGTTAAGCATATTTAACATATTCTAAAAAGGAATTTAGCACAACAAAACTAATTTTCCCAATCAGATCAAGTTTGGTATTAAAGCACTTCGTTTTCTTTGTGCAAGAAGGATTTAAGTGTTTTTCAAGTGAATGTCATGCTTACAAGGTTGAATCTCAAGAGAGGAGAAGGGAAGCTAGTTGAAAACCCTGAAGATGGGTCAAGGAGAAGGAGTGCAAGGTTGCCACAATCTCCACCACTAGTTCTTCATCAAGTTGCAGTTGAGACTTCAGTGAATATGTCACATTAAGGAGAGCCTACAAACATGATATAGGATGAGAAGGTCTTCAGGAAGGCTTTCTTTGATATGAAAGAGATGGTGAAGGTCCTCTATGAAGAGAGGAATACCAGACTATAGGGTGAAAGCTCAAAACCTCCCAAAAGAGAAGGTTCCTCAGGAGGAGGAGGTAATGGAAATGGAGGTAAACCTCCACCCTCTCCACTATATTTTTCATCTTCTTCTTCATAGGCATCTTCATCCTCTTCCACTAACAAAACCCTTACTCATACTCATCAACATACCTCAAAAGGAACTAGTAAATCACCCCTATTAAAAATTGATGTTAAATTTGAATTGCCCATGTATAATGGTGAAGTGAATGTAGAGAAGATTGACAATTGGGTTCTTTAGTTGGAGGTCTATTGCAGAATTCAAAACCTTCAAGAGGATGACATAAAGATTTAGTTAGCTTCCTTGAGGTTGGAGGGTGCAACACTAGTATGGTGGGAATCAAAGACACAAGAAGAGATAAAAAAGCACGGTAAGATCTCAATTTCTTGGTCTGATTTCATTACTGCAATTAAAAGACAATTCTACCCTCTATCATATATGTAGAAATCCATTATGAATTGGCAGAACATTACACAACTTAAAGGTCAAAATGTGCAATATCACCCAAGAATTTAGAAAAAGGTCTCTAATGTTAGGTATAAATTTTCAATCACAAGACACATTGCTGAAATACATAGGGTGTTTACACAATTACCTTAGGCATAATATCCTTATGTTTAATCCCAATAATCTAGATGAGGTGTGTGTGCAAGCCACTCATCTTGAGGAAAGAGGGAAAAATACTCCAGAAGAGGGTAGTAAAAATCCATTCAAGGGTAAAGGAAAGAAAAGGGTTTCGAAGGGAAGGGAAAGAAAAATGCATTTGTTAAGAAGAAAGGAGAGAAATTAACATGCAAGCATTGTTCCAAAGAGGGTCATGATGAAGCTCATTGTTGGAAGCTTCATCCTGAAATGAAACCAAATAAATTCAACAACAAGGGAAAAAAAAGACAACTGCAACCACTCAACAAGATTTGCGATCCAATTCGGGTGATGAAACTAAAATTATAGCCATGGGTATGAAAGGAAAAGAATCCATTGCTAGCACTAGTACTTCAAATTTACACAATGAAACTCCAAATGAAAAGAAGGGGATATAACCTTTTCACATAAGGGTAATCTCAAAACATAACAAAATTGACACTCTTTTTGACAGTGGCTCTCAAGCCAATCATGCCTCTGAAAACATTGTCAAAATTTTAAACTTGGAAGCCATTCCACATAATAAACCATATCTATTAGGATGGGTGTGTGACAATACAAGATTGCAAGTAATTAGAAAGTGTGAAATGAAATTCGCCATTAGTGCAAATTTCACAAATGAAATGGAGCTTGATGTTCTGCCATAAGACATATGTGGTATAGTTTTGGGCAGCCTGTATCTTTGTGACATAAAAGTTATGTTCCATAAACATGAAAACAAATACCATTGTTCAAAGATGGAGTAGAATATATTGTGAGAGCTCATAGCAAGAAACTAAAGGGGCAGATGAAAAGACTAGTGAATTCAAGCAAGAATTTTGTGCTTCTAATGATCAAACCAAAGAATGATGTTGATAATGAAGCTTTTCAAGATTTTGATTCAAGATTGAAATCTAAATTCGTTGATGTTGTTAACCAATATGATGAGATGTTTTAGGAACCAAAAGGATTTCCTCCCTACACTTCCCCCTGAAGAGCATCAGTCTTTCTTGGAAAAAATCCTTACCCCTAAAAGTAAATCCCTTCCCTTTGAGAAGTGGTTCCCTGTAACCCTCTTTCAAAAACCTGTTCGACCCATCCTCATTGCAATTACATGCTTAATGGGTGAAGATGATTCAAAAATAGTAAATAAATCCACCTTGGGGTTTATAAAGCAACCCAACTGTTTACTTTATATATTGTTATACCTATCTACAACCATAAGCCTTCAGCTTTGTTTATTCCCTCCTTCCTCCTATTCTCATTACTACTCCCCTCTGGAGGAGTTCTAATGTCTAGATCTCCAAGTGTTCTCTCTCAACAAACAACAAAATTTTGTCTTTGACTAGAATATCTCAGTGAGGAAGAGGCATGGCTTAGGTGGGTACTCCCAAATTATCTCAAATTTCATGGCTATTGCTTACCGTATTATTCATGGAAACCCTCCTCCCAGAATCTTCCTGTAAAAGAAGGAGTTCCTCTAACTCAGCAATGATTCCATGATAGGGGACTGGCACCTCTATGAGGATTACACAGAAATACAGGTTTACATTTGTGAACTTCATCCATATTGTTTTCCAGTTTTCATTCCAATGATGATCTTTGCCCTTGCGTTCATCCTATAGATCCTCAGTGTAGACCAAGAAAGAAGGGTTACATCTTCAAAATGGGATAGCCAGTAGGCCCTTTTGTGGTAAACACAAGGAAATCTTTTAAAATAATTGAAACCTTACTAGCATCCATGGAGTTAGAAAAGGGTGACACTTGGCACTACGATTCCCAAGGCATCATTGCCTGAAGGAGAGAAAAAATTAAAGTTTCAATTTGCATGCATGACCCTAAGCCTAAAATTGAATGGAAAGCTAACTTTGACTAATGGCCTCTTAATAAAGAGATGGAGACCAAGTCCTCAGTCAGTACAAGAAAATCATCAAAGAGGGTTGCTTACTTAGCAATGGGTGCTGATATAGTGGAAGATAACATAAATAAAAAGGCCATGGTTCATGACTTTGGAAAGAAAATTTGTGTTATTTTTGAGAACGTATCGGTTCTTTCAATGTATGTGTTATTCAGAATATTAATACATATCGATGGTGATTCCTTCGTTCCAGGTTTATAGTATGTCTCCTCTCTTTTGTAATTTCATAAATGTTCATGTTATTCTTAGATTTCGTGTTATGTAGCTACCAGACATGTTTCCTTCCTTATACAGATTCATTTGAATTAAGATGTTAATGAAAATGATTGTATGAATTTTTGGAAGCTAGATCTTTAAATGTGCTCTGTGAGTCTTTGCATCCATTACTATTCCATAACTATGATTTCTTTCTGAATCCAGGTAGGCGTAGAATACTCGATATCTCGAGCTTTATATGATTGATTTATTATGTTATTTCTTCTACCGTTACATTCATACTAAAGAAAACTAGTTGTAAATACTAGGGTGATTTTGTCTTCTGTTGATTGATATTTTATATCACTATGCACCTCTTATGTATAAATAAATCATGGGTTGTATCTTTCTTAGGTTGTTTGAACCAACTAAGTTCAATTTGTAAGGAATGTTGTAACTGGTATTTTAAATTCTTTATAGAATTATCATAGATGCACCATATTTAGATGGACTAGGCACTAGTCTCTTAGCAATCTAGAGGTTGTCTCTAGAATCAAAAACACTTATCTCAGAACCTACCCAAACTGCTTCTGGAGCTTGACAAGCCTTTGTAGGACCTTTGGAAGTCACTATAACCTCTACAACGCTTCACCAAGGCACTTCCACATCACTATCATCATCATAAGTCAAACTAGGTTGAATTGGATTCCAACCAAGAACCATACTAACAACTAGGCCATCAAACGACTCCATAACAACTTTGCCATCAGTAAGTAGCTCCAGAACATGTCAGACATCCTCCAACACCTACATAATCAAATCAAGCATCTTATGATACTTGTATATATTGTACAAGCCCTGTGTATAACATCATCAACATGAGAGACCTAATCCGGTACATGGAAACCTAATCAACAAGGATCCTCAACTCTAACTCCTGTAGTTGCCACCAATAGTCGTATGCAGCAACATGATCATTCAATATGATCAAGAAGATGATCACATCTCCAATGAAACTCCTCCTCTATAAAACTGTTCATCATGGGAAGGCATCCAAAGTAGTGCAACACACCACCAACCAACTCCATGCAACAATCATGACCATGAGGACCATGACATCCCGTTCGGCCTCACATCACCATGCTAGTACACATTCCAAAACTAATGCAATACAAAACCATGTACAAGCCACCTACAACCAAACATGCAAGTGCTAGCCAACTCTCCTGCAACCCATGCTACCAGGTTGACATCAATGCCAACCAACAACACACCTTCAACACTGCAACACACATTAATGTTAATAATCTCCCCCTTTGGAATTGATGGCCATGTGAGCTAAAACAACCTTCTGAAACTGTCCTCTGAAAACTGATCTTCATCCTCACATTCTCTCCCTTTGACATAAATGGAAAAGGGCTAAATATGTTTCTTCTCCTCTCCATGCAATGGGCTCCATCAACAAAACAAAAAGTGCAACTCAATATCAAATGCAAGGATGAAATATGAGAAAACAACAACACTTCTCCAATAACAGAAAATTATGTGCCATAAAATCCCCTTGGACATAAGTTATGCCTGATCAAAAATACACTAGAGCAACAACATACATCTCCTATCAATAGCAACAATAAAATCTCTCACTCCCAAGGCAGCATGACAATAAGTAGTAGTAGAAATAACTTATACACTTTCTCTCTCCCCTGAAGCAACAACAACATAATCCATGTCATGATAGTAATATCATATCAAATCACCAACATATAGTAGTAGCAACATAATGTGACCAACTAGCAGTAGAAAATCTGATCAACTCCATATCATCATCAACATATATCCAACCAACTCTAAACCAACAACATAAAATACATTCTCTCCACATTGTACTATCCAATACTAGGAAGTCGCATACATAAGTAGTAGCAATGACTATGACCAAAATATATTCAATAGAGTACAGGGCTTAATAGAATTATTACATGGCTATAAAATATGATAATACATGATTGTACAATGACAACATAAGCCCATATATGGCTGAACTATGACTCACTAGACTCTCTCTCAATGCATACATGATTCTAGAATGTCTCACCATGATAAATATGAGAGTGTACAAGAATAATACATGAAATACATGGTTGTAACAACACTACTAATAACTCATATAGAGATGGACTAACTCTCATGACTCATTATCCAACATATACCAAACATGGTTGTCAACACTATGCATGAAACATACAAGAATGAGGCTCTCTCATACATGGTTATCATAAAAATCCTCTCATAAATGCATGTCTAATACAATGTCATAATTCAAGTACATAGAGCATATGATCAACCACATGTCCTCTTTATGGAAACAAATCACATAAGAGACATCTATCATCCTCCCCAAATCATCATCCATAAATCAAAATATCAACAATAGTAATCAGCAGCACATAATAATACACAGTGGCCAAAGAATAGTATGTATCAGCATCATCATGAACCAACAATATATATCATCGTCATGAATAAGAGATATAGCATACTAATCATCCTAATATATCAAATCTCTATGAAAAAACATAGTAGCAACAGTAACCATCATATGGAGCATGAACCTCTGGAATATAAGTTGAACTGGAAACAACAACATGCATAATGATGTAAAGGCAACAACATTTTCACATCAACAACCATACTCATAAATATAAGCATCATCTACCATCAAGGAAAATCATCAACATCACCATATGTAGCAACAACAATAACATGAAAAACATCCATCATGAACAACTTCTAAATTCTCTCCATATGAGCTGTAATTAGCTGACACATGAATTCTGCAAGTAGCTATAACCATACACAACCATCATACTAAACTCCATGGCACCATCACATACATGATATCATCAAGCCAAAATCATTTTTCCTCATACTAATGCAATCCAACTGCATGTCAACTTATGTAGGTAACATATAATCCATGCATGACAAAAAATACATACATTGGCAACTGATGAGAACATAGCATCAAATTTATATCCAACTCCTCTAAGGAGACATAATGCCATCAAAACCATCAAAATATTGGAAGCATATAAAGTGCCCCCCCTAAACATGTGCCATCATGTTTTGTCAATCTTCCTTCTAGAGAGATTTGTGCTCATTCTCTCATCACAAATCCTAATCACAATAGCCTTAGAAAATACAAAACATTAGTAGCAAAAATAAAATCCATCATCATGAAATCATAAGCTTCATAAAAAACAACTTCTCAATAAGCATATATATTCACATATACTTCATTAGCTATGGAAACACCATCAATTATTTTACATGAAAAACAATATGCAAGATCCACCTAAGGCCATGCAAGCCTTAGTTTCTTCTTGTCGGTCCTTAATGCTCCTTCTTCCTCCAAACTTTGAGTGGTTTCTCTCTTGCATGTGAATTTCCAACTCATCTTGTTTGGCCTACTTAGCATATTCTTCATTCTTTGATTAGGTGTCCTCAAGTGTCTTGGAGTCTTGCAATCCATGGCCATATGACCAATATTATCACATATGTAGCATCTGATATGACTAAGAAATGGAGGAAAATGTTTTAATCTCTTGATCTTCCTTTTAATCTTCATTACATGCAACTTGCATTCAATAGCCTTGTGGCCAAAATCATTGCGTGAGTAGCAATAACCATAAAATGACCATTATACCTGATTTTGGTTGAAATTCAAGAAGTGGGTTGTCTTACTTGCTTTTTTACTTGATAGGACCTTCTACACCACGAATTCCCTTGTTGCATGGATCTACAGTTTGTTGCAATATGTCCTAACTTATGGGAGTTGAAGCCTCTCACATATGAAAAATTTCTCGATTTTTTTCTTGGCATAACCTTGGGCTTATCTTCCTTGAGCTCCTTCTTTGATTGTTGGTTGTGTTGATGGCTCTCCTTCTTACTACTTTTGCAACTTCTATCATCGGTTATACTTGTGGCTGCAACAAAACTAGTTTCTCCTTTGTGCATGTTGAAATCTAACTTGATAGATGAGAAAGTGGTTTTCTCCTCTAAATCATTCCTTAGTAAAACCACTCATGTTTCCAATCTCTCGCATTCCTCCTCCTTATCTCTATACCGTTTTCTCATGTCTTCCTCAATCTTCTTTTTCTCCTTAAGCTGAATTCTCAATCCATTGGTTTCTTCTCTTAGCCCATTTTCTTTCTCATCAAAAGTCTGCAAAAGTCTTTTCCTGATATTTACATGTAGTGGTTAGATTTTTTACTTCAGCAATTAATTCTTTGATTACAATCATTTTTGATTCATATTCAGCCTTAATGAGAGAAATATACTTCTCATCATCACTATAAAATTCAATATAATCATCAGAATTATAATTAAAAAATGCTTTCAACATATTACCTTGCGTCACAACTGTTTTGGCTAAGATTTCAGATTTTTTTGCTTCATTTGTAATAGACTAAATATTTTCCTTCTTCAAACCCTTTGTCTTTTGAGAGATATTCCTCTTGATTCTAACCATGATCCAAAATCTACTCTTCAAGTGGTCAAGCTTCACTGAAGAGAACTAGCTCTGATACTAATTGTTGGAAAC
Source organism: Pinus tabuliformis (assembly GCA_031772625.1). NCBI lineage: Eukaryota > Viridiplantae > Streptophyta > Pinopsida > Pinales > Pinaceae > Pinus > Pinus tabuliformis. Next base: position 523,362,166 of record CM062812.1, read on the forward strand.
TAGATCACTTCTTTTTTTTTTGGGGGGGGCGGGAGAGAGGGGGGCTGTATCAGTAGTGATGGCCCTTATATCAATTATATTGTTTTCCATGTTCTCAATTATCTACATGCTAAAAATTATTAGCTTATCAAAACATGAAAGACACAATAAAATCAAAGCATAATAATCATGGAAAGCATCAACACAAATAAGCACACATGAAGACACAAGTATTTCTGGTGGAAACCCTTTCAAGAGAAAACCACCTTGTTGTTGTTGTGTTGCTAAATTATTCCATTAATCCATTGAAAAAATTCACATGTATTATCTTACAACCATAATCAGGAATACTTGGCTTCCTTCACAGTATGCTAGCACCTATTAGTTAGAAAATATGTTTCTCTCATGGATCTACGAAAATCTATCTTTTGGAAGCACCCAAGACCAACGATCCTTGCCCAACATCCAATGGAATATCCAACACCAATTGGATGGAGAGATATGTTCCTTCTAGTGAATATGCTGAATCACTATCTACTCTAAGGCCTCCATGCCTTCACTTCCTCCATGTGAACCATGTTTTATTCTTTTCATACTGGGCTCTAAATCTGTTCAACGTGAGAAACCCAACAACACCATCGTTCTGCACACAAAATATGAATCAAAATTTGTCCCGAAGGAGGGAAATTATTCTCTTCTTCTCACAACAAAAATCTTCTCTCTAACACACAACAAGCTACCAATTCTTTGCCACAAAATAATACACAAATTATGAATATTCTTCTCAACTCTATCTCTAATTTCTGCATGCAATTCTCTGATATAAATATACAAAACTATATGAGTAGCTTCTGCAATCTCTACTCACTCTCAAATCCATCACAATGGCATGCTCTCACACTCTCAAGACAACCAACCAAATAGACTGAAATCCTTTCTCTATTTATCATTTTTATGTGATGATTAACTTAGTAAATGCTACACTTTATGGACGACTCAACAATTATTTTCACACGCTTCATATTTGGTCGAAATAGGCTTCTTGACCAAATCAAACCATTTACTCCACTAGCCTTTTGATATATTCAACTTTGATCATATTCTAGAGACCCCACGACTTGTCTGGACCTTTTTCTGGAACATTTCGACCATAAGCTTAGCCACAATACCAAAGTTATCTTAGTTGCATGAGGCATGCAAAAAAAAATTCGCCAAAAATTTCAATCACATGCATAACACTGGAAAAACTCAACTGGAGGTCTTTAGTCACTCGCATAGGCCTACTTCCCAGTGATTGGAAAATTTCAGTCACTCTCATGACCCATCATCCATGTGACTGGGGCAGAGGATGGTCAAAGTCATCTTTCATCAACTCAAAACCTGCCCAAACTTCTTCTAGAGATTTACAAACCTCTGTAGGACCTATGGAAGTCATTGGCACCTCTACAACACTTCAACAAATTCACTTCCACATCATTATCATCATCATAAGTCAAACTAGGTTGACTTGAATTCCAACCAACAACCATATTAACACCTGGGCTATCAAACTTCTCTACAACAACTTTGTCATCAGTAAGTAGCTCTAGAACATGTCAGACATTCTCCAACACCTTTATAAGCAAATCAATTATCCTCTTATACTTTTAGATCCTCTCTAAGCCCTATGTATAACATCATCAACATGAGAGACCTAATCCTGGACATGGAAACCTAATCAACAAGGATCCTCAACTCTAACTCATGTAGCAGCGACCAACAGTTGTATGCAGCAACATGATTAGTCAACATGATCAAGAAGATCATCACATCTCCAATACAACTCCTCCTCTACACAATTGATCATCATGGGAAGGCCTCCAAACCAATGCAACACACCACCATCCAACTCCATGCAACAATCATGACCATAACAACATGACCATGAGGACCATGACATCCTCTCTAGCCTCACATCACCATGCTAGTATACATGCCAAAACCAATGCAATACACAACCATGTACAATCCACCTGCAACCAAGCATGCAAGTGCTAACCAACTCTCCTGCAACCCATGCTACCAGGTTGACATCAATGCCAACCAACAACACACCTGCAACACTATAGCACACATCAATTACAACAATGATATGAGTATTTTCTTATGAGATTGCATGAAGGAATGGTTATGTTTTAAGACAATGACACTAATACAATGTGTGTCAAGACAATTTATATGCATAGGAGTGCAAGTGGGTGCTAGTTGTAACATTATGTTTGATGACTATGATCTAATTGCAAGCTATGACATGATTGCTAGCTTTGGTAAAATGATTGTTTCAAAATTTAATGATTTTAGTCTTGTTAAAAGGTTGATTTCCTATCTTGTGATGACACGATTATAACAACCTGGTATGTATTCATGTTTCTTGGAACATGTGATTAACATGAATTCTAGATGTGTGAATAGTTGCAGATCAATAGGCTTGGTATTAGCGTGTCATGGTAATAGTTGATTTGTTTATGTTGATATAAATAAAAATTGGGTATGTGTGATAACATATAACAAAAGTCAATTGCAATAGGAAGTAAAAGCATAGACAATGGTATGATGCAACATAACATGGACCAAGTCCATCATGAAAAAAATGGGGAAGTTTCCCTGAAAGAGTAGATCACTCCAGGAGCTATTTCGAAGGATGTTAAAATTTTAAGGTCACCATAAAACTTTGGAGAATACTCAATTTAATTTTGTATATATGTGTGTGTGTGTGGTGGTGACAGACAAACTAAACACTGAGACTCATGGGATTGAGTTGTTATGGGTTAATGAATATTTTATATGTTTTGTATTTTATTGATTGACTTCATATTTTCTTTGTTGTTTTGATTGTTGACCTTGAGCATGGCCATGTTGCTTTTTGTTTTTCCTTGTGTTTCTATTGTGGTTTTATTTGTTTTCATTCTTTCTTCTTGCATTTTGTGGTTTGGTCTTGGTGGTTGGTTGGGTGTGAGAAGTGAAAGAAAAAGGAGCTCTGGAGAAGAGTTGGATTAAAAAAAAAAACCCAATTGGAAGTGCAATACCTTGGATAGACCTTGTGCATAAGATAAATGGTAGTAAGGGGACAGAAGAAGATGACAGAACAACTAAAATGGACTTGGCTGAGTCTACTTGAACAAAATGGGCAACAATGTAACAACCATGAAAATGGCATAACAAGGGAGTTATCTTAACCAAAATTATGCATGGCGGCTATATGCATTCTTTATTTTGTGAAAAAGAGAAAATGCAATGACGGTATAATGATACCTTTTGGTTTGGAAGGTCATACATCATATTAATGAGATAAGCGTTAATATTTCTCTGTGAATGGTATGGAAATGGAATTTGTATTTTCCATGTTGTGGGTTGCATAGTGAAGTTATTTAATGGATTCCATGTCACATGGAATATCCACTGGGTCGTTGTGCAAAGTTACCTCTTGTTGTTAACTACCATTATTAATGTGCTCATGTCGATGCTTCTTACCTTCATTGTATGCATGAATGAAAATAATAAAGGCTAAAAATTGATAGCATGTTAACAACATGGATGAGGACATGTTGAGTTAAAAGAGTTCTTGAATGTTGCAACTACCAAAATATCAACGGAAATTGCTTGTAATGGAATCAAGGTAAAAAGGGTAAAGGAAAGGAATTGGCTGATAAATTCCTTTGGCTGAGTTTGGAAGCTATTATTTTCAAATTAATACCTACTCTGCATGGATACCAAGAGGTTTTCTAGACTTAACATTATATGGCATGTGAATGTGCTATATTTCATGAACATGTTAATGATGAAATGAATGTATGTAATGCCATTTAATTTGACAAGTTATTATCGAGAATAATTCTTATGGAAGGATGATTGGTTAATGCTCATAAAAATATGATGAATATATGAATGACGTGTTTGGGATAACATAATGAGGTTATCCAATTAGATCCCTTGTCACGTAAGGGATCCATTGAGCAAGTGGGAATCCTTATTTTTAATTATTATTATGATCATGTGATTATGAAATTTATGTACCCATGTTTATATTATGTTATGACAAGGAAATGTTGAAGGTTATGTCAATAGGTATACTAGTTACTAACTGGATTCCTTGGTCAAATCATGAGGCACATTTTCCACTGGGTGCTACTTTGTGCTAGGAAACCACTCAGTGCATGCAGTTCAACTATTACCACCACCAAAGTGCTAGCTAGTCACTTATATACTTGTTGAACAAGGACACTTTCATTATTGGATGTGTGATGATATTGGGATAGGCAGACTACATGGATTTGGGAGGCTTCCTGGGCCCGCGAGTTGTGATGATGGGGGGTTGTGATGATGTGGAAGTTATGATAATAACATAGTTTTTATGGAAGTTGTGGTGCTAAATAATATGATTTTCGATAAAAGACTATTGGGATTGGTAGTGACCACACTTGCTAGGAGTTGAGTGAGAGGGGGGGGGAGGCTTATCTGGACCTACATGAAAATATTATGTGGAGCAGTATAACCACCATTAAGTGTTTGCTTCTGCGGAGAACCAGTCAATGAATTGGAATTGAAGACAGAGTTAACTGAAGACTGCGTGGAGCATTTACAACAGTGAGTGCTTGCTTTGGTTGATAAACCATTTAGAGCAAGAGTAAAGAGGAAGCCACTGAGATAAGTATTAATTATCAAAAATTTATATTAAGTTTATGATTTAATTTGGTTTAAATATCTTATTCGTGATGACTTGATTCGTGTTTTAATAAGATTATGTTGTGATTAAATTGATCCAAAATGTCATGGTTAACCTCATAGATAAATTTGTTGATGAAAGTATGTTTTATATTGGTTTAAAACTTTATGCTTCTCATATGTTTTATTTGATTGTGATATAGGTGAATTATCAAACTGACCAGAATAAACATATGAGGTTGATTACAAAACAAAGCAAGAAACATTAGCATAGTAATATCAAAATGTGCAACAACAACTTAATAGAGTTGAAGACCTAAAGAAATAAGCCATTAAAATGGTGTTGGAAACGTATGATATGCATAATTGTGTTATTAAGGCAAGGCTAAGAGATGTCTTGGAAATTAATACTCTTCCTATTGGAGGAAGCCTTTCCAAGGAATGGATCACCTGAGGGAATGGGAAGCAGAGAAGGGGATTCCAAGGCTTGGAAGGTGTGTGACATCAAGGAAGAGAAAAAAGAAGTAAATCAGTTTCAAAAAAGTCATGAGCATACTTAATGGGATCAAACATACATTTGGTGTGTTTTAAGAAGCAATGAGTTGAAATTTTTTCTTAAAGGAGCCATGAGTATAGTGAACAACATGGCAACAAATGACATTTTAGGACAAAGGAAGTATCATTGAGATAAAAGAGCTGTAAATTCAGAGCTCAATTTTTTTTAGTATTTTGCTGCTAAGAATACCAAGGACTATGTTCCCTTTAAGGGGTTTGGGTTTGTAACAACACTATTAAACTCCCTTTGATATTTGTAATATAATTATTATACTTTGATTATAAATTATTATAAATTTATTTAAATGGCCTAAAGAGTGGGACCACAAATCCATGATTTGAGAGGGAAAAGGAAGAAGAACCTGATTGGTGTTAGTTAGCATCACTACTTAATTGATGTGTAGCTAGGAAGAATTATGTTATAGAATATTCTAGGAGGAACATGAAGAGGAACATAAGAAAAAGGATAAAAAGGCATTTGAAGAGCAAGAGGTGGTTGGCATTTTGTTGAATGAAAGAAGTTCACAGATAGAATTGGATTTTTGGGCAAGGAGCCAAACTTGTGAGCATGATTTCTGGGTGAGTTTTCTTGAAAAATATCCTTTGGATCATGGATCTAGCCCGCAGGTGACTGATGTAAGAAATACAAGTTGCAGATAGTATATGCTTAGGTGGAAAATCGAAGTCCCACCTTTAGTTTCAACCTTTGTTGGATCTCAATAAGTGTTATTAACTATAAGTTGTGAATATGATGATCATTTCTATATTGAATTGATTTATAGCTTCATGATAACATTGCATGGTTGTAGGAAATTGTTTCATGAAATTAATAGGAAAAATGCCTTGACTATTATGTGGATTATAATGAAATTCAACCTTTAGGCTATAACAAAGATGTCTTGTTTTTTATGTGTAAGCTAATATGTTTCATGTGGACATGAAAGGCTTTGTGATTACTTGTTGATCCTTGTTGATTACCATGGTGAGGGGAAATCTTGTTGATCCTTTGGTTCAGTTTTTATATCTTAGGTCATGAAATTTTAGGAAACATGATCATAGGAAGTTGGGCTTCCTAAATGCATCTTTAAACATGCCATGTTAGAATTTAGGTTATAACTTTTCTTTTAGTAAGTTCCACAAGCTAAAACTTGGTCCACAATAAAGGGAAATATTGATGATCATTTGATCCAAATTTCAAATCTTAGGTTGTGATATTTTAGGAGATATGATCAAAAGAATTTGAGCCTCCTGAATGCTCCTAAAATTATGCATAAAAAAGGTCAAGTTGGAATTTATGCTATACCTTTTCTTTTAGGAGGTTCTAGAAGTTGAAACTTGGTCCACACTCAGGGGAAATATCTTTAATTATCTAGACCAACTTTTAGATATTGGGTCACAATATTTTAGGATATATGACCAGACGAAGTTGATCTTCCTAAATTCTCTTAAAGTCTTGCATTAAACAGGTCATGTTAGAATTTATGCTATAACTTTTCATCTAGGAGGTTCAAAAAGTTGAAACTTGAACCATAGTAAGGGTAAATTCTATTGATCATCTAGTTCAATTTTTAAAACTTGGACTACTAAAGTTTATAAGATATCACTTGAATAATTTTCTATATTAGTTTGGATACAGAAGTTTGAAGAAATTCTTAAATGGTTTAATGATTTATTGCGTACAAATTGGTTTATGAAATTCCCTAATGAAAATGTTGTTTCGTGGTTGGGGATAGTATTTTTCTATGATAATATTTTTTTAGCTGATATATGCCTAATTGCATGCCAAAAAAATTGAAGAAATGTGCTAAAGGTGTTTTATTAAAATTTCCATACAAACTACTTGATAAAATTCTTCAAAGACAAAAATGAAAAGTTGCATGATTAAGTGGTATTTTAGTCAGCATGATACAAGTGGAATTAGATCAATGATTCTTATTTGATTCATAAAAAATGTTTGACATAATTTATACAAAAAAAATATTACTTAATTGGTTGTATACAAAGTATTTGAAGAAAGGTTTACATGAAAAGTGTTTGAAAAAATGTATGAGAGATTAAGATCAAGTTTTTGCAAGTGTGATTAGGATAAACTTAGTAGGGGTATGTGATAAAGTGGTATCAAAGCTTATTTTCGGGCTAGTAAAAGGAAAAATAAAATTTTGGGTACCCCGTAACCTATGTAATTCATTGAGGAAACTTGGTATGTTACATCATGTTTCATGACATCCTTCACTTCTCTAAATACCACATCTCAAATCTACACAACCTTCTTTGTTTCTAGGTTCCAAATCTTATAACATTTTAAACTGTCTTTATAGTCAATAAAGATACACCTTTCAAATTTACTATCCAAATTGGTTATTTTCTCCTTTGGAACATGTACATATGCATCATATCCAATTACCATGAGATGTGAGAGAGAGGGGTTCATACTAGTCCATATTGTCAAGTTTTATCCACCAACACTAATGAAGGTGATTTAGTAAATAAGTAACATGTAGTATCCACTTCCGTTTCCCAAAATTCCTATCCTAATCCAACACCATTGAGCATGCTCGTTACCTTTTTCATCAATGTCTTGTTCATATTTTTTGTGACTCCATTTTGTTGAGGTGTGTATGGAGTAGTCTTTTTTCATGCCATACAACACTTATTATAGAAATATTTGAATTCATTATTGCAAAAATCTCCACCATTATCTTTCCTTAACACCTTAATCTTCTTCTCTCACTGATTTTCCACCAGAGCCTTAAATTATTTAAACTTGTCAAAGACTTAAAATTTATTCCTGAGGAAATATAACCATGTATTCCTCAAGAATTCATATATAAACAAGACATAGTATACATATTTATCTAGGGATGGAATTGAAACAAGTCAAACACTTCATTGTGCTTGAGCTCTAATATTGCCTTTTCCCTCTTAGCACCAAAGAAAAAAAATAACCTGATTTTACTTCCCATATACACAATGTTCACATAAATCAAAATCCATAGAGAAATTATACATACCTTCTACCATACCATTACCATGCAATATTTGAAGGCCCTTCTCTACATTATGTCCCAGTCTTTGATGCTAGAACAAATTATTTTCACTAGATATTACAAGATTTTGTGCTCCACTTTTAGGAGCAATAGAATTGTTGCACCCATCAATAAAAGTATTACCTAGAAGCTTGTAAAGAGTTCATATGCGAACTCCACTCCTCAATACTAATGTTGCTCAAACCATCTTGCATGCATCTTTCTCGAACACTATTTTTACACCTACATCATCCATCTTGCTTATAAAAAATAGATTTCTAGCCAATCCTAGAATGTGTAGAACACCAAGGATTGTTCTAATCCTTTCACCTATCAACTTCAGCTTGAAGTTTCCTCGTCCTATGATTCTGGTATTTTTTTCATCACCTACGAACACATCACCACCATAATATTTATCATACTTGCAAAACCACTCCCTATAGGGATTCATATGAAATGATGCACCTGATGTTGGAAATACTGAGAAGGGGGGGGAGGGGAAATACTGAGAAGGTGGGGGGAGGGGGGGGATGAATCAATATTCCTTTCAATAGTATTATTATTAATCTTTCAGAGCATTAGTTAATCTTCAATTATTATCACTGTTTGTACAATGATAGCAGTAAACAAAAGGAACAAAAATGCACACTGTTTTTAAGATGGAAACCCCCTCTGGGACAAAAATCACCTGAATTCTTTTCTAATAATTCCTTAATTTTCAAATCCAATTGAAAATAAAGCTCCAACTTCCTAGAATCTAGAAAAAAATTCTTCTCCAACTCCCACTGGATGGACTCTCCAACACCTGACATTCTTCAGTAGTCGACTGAATGGATGCCCCAACACCTAATGAGTTACAACTCACCCTAGCACTACCCTACCACCCTAAATTTTTCACAGGATTGAACCTGTTGGTGAATTCATGCACCATCCTAGCACCACCCTACCATCCTATGGAAGAATAAAAGAAGAATGGACTCCTGTACCAGGGAAAATGGTCCACTTTACAATGATATAGAATGATGTAGAAGAAGAAGACACACTAGACCATAACCCTAACTATGACACAACCAGCTAATGATGATCCTAGACCTCCTGACATTGCCTCTTCAACTCTTGGTAGATAGATACTTGTACAAATTTTACAATGACTCTGTACAATGATAATTTTACAATGACTGTATGTAGTGCTGCCCACTTGAAGACTTCATGTGGTGAACTTATTACTGTTGTTCTGCACCTTGTTATAGACATATTTGGGCACTGCAACCCCAATCACATATGTCCATAAACCAAGGGCTTCTAAGTCCCTAAAAGTGTTGTTTCATACCCTAAAGGAGCAAGGTCAGCTAATTACATCATCTCCCAGAAGTTTTCCATGAAAAACCACTCAGAACTGGTCAAAGCAGGGCCATACAAACTACCTAGTGCAAAGGGTGTGATGCATCTCACCTATCACATGCAAAAAGTGCGATGCATATTGGAAAGCCCTTTTGTAGGGTGCGATGAATTAGAGTAGACAAATGGCACAAGCATTTTGCTAGGTGGAGACCCTGAGAATCTTCTAGAAGCTGCTCATTTGACACTTGCCTCCCTGCATTCACCCAAGGATGAGTAGGAGATCATGAAATATCCAAATGGAACCAAGAACTATAAGAGATATGACACTAATCAAAATCCCAGAAGCTAACTCACCCATTGCAAATATCTATAAATGGATCCCTCATCCTAGAGATCTAGAGGTTGGAATTGGGTAACTTGCAAAGAGGTGCTGCTAGTTTCTCTTTGAAGACATTGTTGGGTGATCTTTCTTTGTGTGAGGTGAAGAGGGCTTTCAAGCTGGGAGGATGGTGCTGGGTCAGACCAAGTGGTTGTAATCCTCTCTTATACTACTTTTACTAATAAAGCTTTTTGAGTTTTCCTCCATATTCTTGTGTATCTCTGAATATTGTGTTGATATATGCATTTGTATGGTCAATATATATTTGATCCTATTGTTTACAGTGAAATATCTCTATGCTTTGATGGTATTATGCTACTATGAATCTACAGGTGCTCTTTGAAGTGGGACAAGTAAGGAAGCAGTGGCGAGATTCTGTCAAAGGGGAAAGGAAATAAGCAAGGAGCCAACCGGAAGACTGAGTTTGGTACTCTTTGCTTCTTTCTCATCTCTCTCTCTCGTAAAGGAAAAACAAGTGACTTTAATCTGTTTGTTTCTAAGATAGCTACCCATCTTAGTGGGACTAGCAGTTCTGAATAGACACTAGATTTCCCGATAACAAAATGGCGAATCCACTGGGGAGCCATTAGTTTGATTGCTTGTCTCTATTTTTTTGATTCATAAACCACAGACGAAGCCTGAAGTTAAGCCAGCTAGCCTTCAAACTGCATTTGCTATGCAAGTGCAAAGTAGATCAATGCTGCTTCAGTCAATCTTCGGGTTTGTTTATGAATTGAACAATTTACTTGCAAACATCCTAAGTTCCCTATTGGTAGCTTGAGTAACCTCATTAGATCAGCCCCTGTACTTTTTAGTTACTGACTATCATTTGCTCAGCCTAAATCCCTGAACTAGGCTGCAAACTATGACCAAAAACCAAGTTAAAGTCTTGTCCCTGGATCATCGCACCTTCTCTTCTTGGCAATCTGTATGCATCGCACATCCCGTGTGCAGTGGGTGGGATGCATCCCGGTTTCCCTGTGTTACAGGTGCGATGATCAGACAAGACTAGTTCTGCCTCCAGATTTTGGTTTTTTCTTCACTCTCTTCAGCTTTATTAAGGAGTTTTGTTGTCTGTGATCAATAGACCACTGTTGAAACGCCCTTTCTTTGCATCATCCAACCTCCATTTTGCAAATATTTGTGAATTTTTTAATGTATTTTTCGCCATTCACAGTTCTCATTTACAAAATAGTAGCTTAATCGAACTGTAGTCTTTGGATTTGAAAGTGTCTTAAGTGTCGTTTTCAGTCAAGGAAAAGAATCCTTCTCTTTTTGATAGTTGATTACACTGTTACTCTTGTATTTGATCTGAATTAATAGTACTTCAAGTGTCGAAAGCAGTTTTCAATTCAAAATCGCAGAGTCGTCTTGTCTCCCTTTTTTTTTTTGAAAAGAAAATCATTAGTACTGTTGCTTTGAAAGAAGATGTAATTCATATTTGTGCTTAGCATTTTTTTTGTCATTCACACATTAAGAAAGCAGAAAACAAATACATGCATGTGCATTTGCATTTAAATTGCTTGTTGATTGTGATTTAGGACAGTGCATCTAGCATGTGCTCTCTGCTCTATGTTGAAAGAATTTCATTTTTCTTTCCTTAGTAGCTAAGATTTTCATTGCAAAAAGAAGAATAAATGACTGTTTATCATCTTAGATTGCATATTTAGGAGTTGTATATCTACATCATGCGGTGAACCTGAAAGGAAAATTTCTTAAGAAAGATCAACTATAAAATAAATTCAATGAACATAAAAACGCTTTGGAACCTAATGCACAACATCTAGAAGTCTAGACTAGAGACGTATTTTGGCGTCGTAAATCCTGGTAACTGTCGCTTCCATCGTAGGTTGGGTGATTCCTCCTCTTTGAGGCGACAAGTGCCAGTACGGACTTTTGCTCCCACGTACCATCGAGTATATATTGGGAGAACACAATAGGCTATATCCTTTATCCTTAAGAAGCCGTGTCTGCCGCCCTAATGATCGCAATGCACTGAACACAGCATTCGGGAAGATTGACTGCAGTGTCGTAAAAAGTATTCTGCAATTTTGTGATTGGTTTGGTAATCCCTTTGTCTAGATTTCCAGAGTAGTCTCTTTCATTCCTTTTCAAAATCCTTAAAGGAAAAGGTCCATCTGATCTCTTGTCAATTCAGGCTCATTAAAAATTGAAGGCGACTAGAGTCATCTTTAGCTTTTTCTCGACTCTTAAAAATTGAAAAGCCAAGTTGTGTCAAAGCATCTAAAATTCATTTAATTCGAAATAAAAATTTTCCCTCTTATTTTGGGTTGATTGAATAATCTGCAATCATGGAAGAAAGTTAATCAAAACCCCTTTGTTTGCGAAGACTGATGAGTCAATCGTCTTTGACTCTAGAAACAAAACCATTCTGGGCCAAGAGAACTCGTTTAACTGGGTCAAAGTCCCCTAGTTTGTTTGAAACTTGTGTTTCAACATCCTCAGAGACTCCGGTTACTCCAACCATTTCTAGTATCCCTGCCTCTACAGAAGAAGTTCCACAATTACAAGAGGACATTGGGACTGATCCTAGTGTAACAGTAAACACTTCGATTCCTGAACCAGCTCCATCTAGAATTGATTCGGAAGGTGTTACCCCTCCGGCATTTGTTGCTGTAGAATATATACCCTCTTTGGCACCAGAAATATTTTACGGACCTGACAGTCTGTCTCTTCCACCCGGATTGATTGCTATAGAAGAGATTACAGAGGATTTCCCATCTAGTATTCCATCACATTTTGGGACTGGGATCCACCTATATGTTGGAAATAATACTGAGAGGGGGGGTTGAATCAGTATTATCAAATTCTTTTCAATATATCTTCCAGATTTATATTTTAATTTATTCTTTAGATATTGATCATTAATTTGTATGTTAGTACCATATAATAATGAGCAAGAACAAGAAAAACAGATAGTCACACCAAAGAACACCAGATATAAGGTGGAAACCCAATGTGGGTGAAAACCACCTGCTGCAATATGTCTCTATCTTTTTTCAATTAGAAACTTCTTTTACAATGATTTTGTACTGGTGCAGTCCTTTACCAGTACGCAGGCTGCAACTTGCAGAGACCTACAACCCTCTCTCGTTTTCCAGCCTCTCTTGGAAGGGAGCTACAACCCCCTTAGCTCTTGTACTAGCTGAACTACTAGTACGTAGGTGCTGACCTACTTCTTTTCTTCCAAGGACCACATTTCATAAATTTTCAAACTGGATCCATGAACATCAAATAATCATCAAGTACATGTGAATCAACCAATCTCCTTTTACAATCACCCAAGGAATCAACCAATAACTTCTCAGAATGCAGTAATCAGAAAAGAAATACCAATAATCTAAACCCAAAACTCTGCAGCAATAGATAAAAGGCAGACAACAAATGTTTCAAGAAAAGTCCGCAACTTCACCAATAGAAGCCTGCGAATATCCGTAGTTCTTTTGTGTCTAGACTATGCAGCTTTGCACCTGCACTGTCTATCCAACAGCGCACCTCCGCACCTGATTCGTCTTCTGCGCTGCGTACCTCCGCACCTGCGCCTTCTGCTGCACTGTGTACCTCCGCACCTGCGCCTTCTGCTGCACTGCGTACCTCCGCACCTGCGCCTTCTGCTGCGCTGCGTACCCCCACACTACGCCTTCTGCTGTGCTGCGTACCTCCGCACTGTGCCTTCTGCTGCGCTGCGTACCTCTGCACCTGCGCTGTGGATCGCCTGCGGACCTCCGAATAGAGCCAAATTATCAGTCCTCCAATGTGCCACAGACAGTCAGATCCACAGATCTGATCATGCACCAAAGAGATCACGACCTATCAATAGATCCGCCTTACAGTTTATAGTTTTCACCTTGATTTAGATCTAGCTTTTCAAACCGATCACCCAAAATTTCAGATCTTAAGATATTCAATTTTCACAAGTGACTAGCCAAGTGATCTCCTTTCCTTTTTATAGGCAAGCCCTTACTCAAACCATGGAACAAAACCATAGAAAACCAATACAAGGGACCCAAAACCGGGGTTCAATAATTTAGATGCTATACCATGGACCAAAACCATAGGATCATGTACATCGGACTAAATACCATGGACCAATCATAAAAATTCCCACGTGCACACGCTTCTCTGCATTGAAGTGAGTGAATTTGACGCCCACACCTTTTGTTCGGAGAACCTGTAGGTATGCCCGCACTTCTTGTTCGAAGCACCTGTGGGTCCGTAGCTTTTCTTAAGCTCACCTGCGGGTATCTCTTTTTCTATGATTTTGAGAGCCTGAACAGAGATTTGCCACTTGAGTGAGTTGCCATCAAGTACAACACCTATGCCATAGCGCCAAACCTAAATCATAATGCCAACAATCTCCCCCTTTGGACTTGATGGCAACCCCAAGATCCTCAAAGTCATTCTCCCCCTTTGTCATCAAGGGCAAAGGGTTATGCTCCCCCTGAGAACATGCTGAAAACTCTACTCTGCTGTGCTGATCATGCTCCCCCTGACTGTAGGCCAGATCTGTAAAAGAAATTTTCTTCAAGAAGAACCATAATCCACCATACACCATAAATGACCTTGACAAAAGAGATATAAGACATAGAGACAAAACATTAGCAGCAATATTCAGATCAGCATCCATGTTCTCCTTCTGAACTTTCTCCTCCAAGATCTTCTACAATAATGCCAACAATGTATTATTAGAAGAATATATGCTCCCCCTGAACCTGTGCCAAATGGTCTTTGACCAATCCATAAACCAGCGAATGTACGTGTATACCCCATATGAAACTCACGTACAACCAACAATCTCTAAAACTGTTGGAGGGAAATGTTCCCCTAGGGATTTTTGGGTTGAAACCCTAGCAGACTGAAAGTTATCTATTCAAAGGAACACACATTCAAACAACCATTATGCTATTATAAGCAAATTCTATTGTAAAGGGGACGTACCTTAGGTCCTACGTGTTGAGATTGCAACAAGATGATGGAGCTTAGTGAAAAGAGTCGCCTTCACTAAGTGGGCCCGCAGGAAAATTATGGCGCAAGTTCTATTTTTGGATCCCAGCAGGGATGATCACAGCAGGAGTGACCACAGCAGGGATGATCACAGCAGGAGTGACCACAGCAGGAGTGATCGCAGTAGGAGTGACCACAGCAGGAGTGATCATAGCAGGAGTGATCACAGCAGGAGTGATCACAGCAGGAGTGATCAAAGTCTATTTTTAGATTGGCTGTCCAAAATAGAAAAGTCAAATATTATTGTCTCATAATAATATTTGGACTATAAACTTGATCTTATTCTCTTGGAGTACTTCAGTTTGAGCTACAGATGTGGCCCATGCAGCTGTCAGAAGGAAGTACACTTTTCTTATGAGTCAGTTGAGTTGTTGCATGCATGACTTCAGTTAGAACTCAATCAGTTGAGTTTGGTGGAGTTGATTGTGGAGTTGATGGAGTTGTGTTTAGTTTGACTTGGTTAAACTAGTTGTAGTTACTCTAACTGCAAATAGACTAATGATGAGTTGTTAAACTAAATATTAACTCATAATGTAACTATAGAATACATCATTTAACTCAGTTGCATGTCAGTGCATGTTCAGTTCAGCAGGGATAGGTGTTAGAGAATCATATTGCTATCAGTTGTGACTATAGTTGTGCATCAGATCTTGCACAATCAAGGGATTGAGTATGCCAATGAGTTTGCTCATGTATTTGCCCAGTATTATATCCTCTGCTCATGTCTAACACAGTGTGAGTGATTCTTTGGAGGTGAAATACGAGTTTGGTAAACCATTCTCATTCATTCTTGAGCAGGTATTGAGCAGGGGAGGCAGGCAAGCAGTGGAATAGATTTGGAGATCAAATCTGAGCTGTATTGTGTGTAACAGGTGGAGCTGGTACTGGATTGCTTGTGATAAGCATTGTACTTTGTAATGTTACATGGTCTCAATCATTAATATACAGATAGTTGGGGTTTTTAGCGAGATGCTTTCCCTGGGTTACATACTGTGTTAATGTGTGAATGCTCTTGATGTTTTATTGTTATTGATGCTGCTATATTGATGATCAACACAGAGGAGTTTATGTATTGTGTATGTATTCCGCAATAGTACATGATCAGGATAATCTCTGTTGAATATGTGTTAAATTATTCAAAATTTCTACATGGTATCAGAGTTGTTGATCATCAGATCTACTATTCAGGAAGTGTTTACATTCTATTGCTTCAGGTAGAGTCTGTAATCAGGCCAGGTAGCCTCTAGATTCATCCTTCCTTTGGAAGGTGAGGTATCCGGTGAATGCCCATACAATCAATCTCTGTACGAGAAATATTGTGTTCTCACGAATCTTAGATCCGAGGCAGTTGAGTTGGAGCTGGTGGAATTCTAATTTGCAGTAGTGTTGTTGAAATGTCTTTCAATGGATTGCAAATGTTATTCCAAAGCAAGAGTGACCTGGTGCTCAAGGATAAACTCATAAACAATAAGTATGAGAAAGGATCTTCATCAAAGGTATCTAATGAAGAGAATTGCGCTTTGGCTGCCAAAGTAAAGAAGGGGAAGAACGAGAAAGCTTCTCAGTCTGGTGCGAAAGGCAAGAAGCAGGACATGTCCAAGGTGAAGTGTTTTCACTATCACTAGCACGGCCACTATGCCACTAATTGTCCGCAGAAGAAGAAGAACAAGCAGGTTGCTGGATCTTCAGCAGGAGAGGCTCTAGCCTCACAGTTTGAGCTTGATTTTTCATTGATCGCATGCTTGGTTTCAAGTGTGATGGGATCAGTGTGGTTCTTGGACAGTGGTGCGTCTTTTCACATGACGGGAGATAGAGATTTGTTCTCTGATCTGGAGGACAAAGATCTTGGAGTGCACATCGAGATGGGCGATGATGGTAGATACATGCGACTGGTATCGGTACCATTTTCTTTGAGAGGGAGTCTGGTAAACCCTTTGTAGTGAAGGAAGTCATGCATATTCCAGAATTGAAGAAGAATCTTATCTCAGTGGAGATGTTATAAGACAAGGGGTATGATGTTGTTTTCAGCGAGGGAAAGGCTTTCCTGCACAACAAGACAACTGGTGAGACCCGAAAGATAGGGGTTCGAGTGAGGAACCTTTATCAGTTACATGTAGATGGATGCGCAACAATGTCAGGCAAGGCAGAAGGATTGGTGAGCCGGGATGATGGCGAGTTGTGGCACAGGAGATTGGGTCACCTTCACCATGGAGCCTTGAACATACTGCAGCAGATCACTACAGGGCTTCCTAAAGGCACTCTTGATCAGTCAGGTCAGTGCAAGGGGTGTACTTTGGGGAAGTTTGTGAAAACCACCTTTCACGAGAAGGATAGTCGCGCCACGACGATCCTTGAGAGAATTCACACAGACATGTGTGGACCTTTCTCAGTTGCTTCGACAGCAAAACACAGGTATTATGTGATTTTTGTTGATGATTTCTCTCGTAAGTGCTGGATCTTCTTCATGCAGAAGAAGAGCGAGAAATATTCAAAGTTATGTGAATTCAAATCACTGGTCGAGAAGGAGTCAAGGAAGAAGGTGAAGGCTCTTAGGAGCGATAATGGTGGTGAATACATCTCGGACGAGTTCAAGGATTTCTGCAAGGCAGAAGGGATTCGTAGAGAGCTCATAGCTCCCCATAACCCACAGCAGAACGGGGTAGCTGAGCGAAAGAACATAACGATTGTGGGTGCTGCACGGGCAATGTTGCATGATCAGGGCCTACCCCTTCACTTGTGGTCAGAAGCATGCAATACAGTAGTTTATGTGTAGAACCGTTGTCCTCATAGGATACTTGGCATGAGTACACCCGAGGAGGCTTATTCTGGTAAGAAGCCTAATCTTTCTCATTTGAGGATTTTTGGTGCTAATGTTTACAAGCATGTGACGAAGGATGCCAGGAAGAAGTTGGAGCCGACCGCAGAGGATGGGATATTTGTGGGGTACATTGATACGCCCCACAACTATCGTGTGTATTTGCCAGACAGTGGTAAAACTGTTGTGCGACGGGATATAAAATTTCAGGAGGAGAAAGCCATGAAGTGTTCGCTTGAGAGGGAGCTACACTTACATGCAGATGAGGAGCTATTAGTTCCTAAGGATGAGCTTTAGGACGTGGATTAGCCACAGGACGAGGTTCATGGAGTGGAAGAGACCACTCATGCAGTGCCAACCATCAGAGGGCGAAAGCGCTTGACAGAAGCTGAGCTACTGGCTCAAGATGCAGAGAAAGTTGTAGGACCACCTACAGCCCAACGCAGGCAGAGATAGTCACCTGATCGGTACACTGGATACATGGCTCTTATGAGCAAGTGTATTGTGACTGAGCCATCCTCTTTCGAGGAAGCTGTGGAGGATCCCGCATGGGTAGACGCCATGGTTGAAGAGTATGATTCTATTGTCAGAAACAGTGCATGGGAGATTGTTCCTAGACCGAAAGGGAAATCAGTGGTGGGTTCGAGATGGATCTACAAAGTTAAGCAGGCAGTTGACGGGAGTGTGGAGAAGTACAATGTAAGATTTGTTGCCCAAGGCTTTTCACAGATAGAGGGGATCGATTATGAGGAGACCTTTGCACCTGTCGCAAGGTATTCTTCCATACGGATGATTCTTTCTCTCTCAGCATAGATGGGATGGCACATTCATCAGATGGATGTGAAGACTACGTTCCTCAACGGAGTCATTGAGGAGGAGGTGTACATTGAGCAACCTGAAGGCTTTGAGGTCTTCAACAGTGAGTCGCACGTGTGCAAGCTCAAGAGAGCGCTATATGGGTTGAAGCAAGCACCACATGCTTGGTACACACGGATAGACAGCTATTTCACAGGACTTGCATTCTCCAAGAGCGAGGCGGATCCTAATCTATACCAGATTGTGGTGGAGGGTAAGTTGCTTATCATTGTACTGTATGTTGATGATTTGATTCTAACGGGTGATGAGCTGTTGATACTGCCATGCAAGAAGGATTTTGCTACAGAGTTTGAGATGAAGGATTTGGGCCTCGTTCACTATTTCCTAGGATTGGAAATATGGCAGTGCAGTGGTGGACTGTTTGTTTCTCAGGGCAAGTATGCTCGGGAGATACTGGAGAAGTTCAACATGCATGGCTGCAAGCCCATTGATACTCCTCTTCCTGGAGGTTAGAGGAAGGAGGATGCCACTTCTGGAGAAGAAGTGGATGCCACTGTTTATCGACAGTTGGTGGGGTCGCTGATGTATTTGGTCAATACACGACCTGATATATGCTATGTAGTTAACTAGCTTTCACAAGCTATGGTTAAGCCTACCAAGCTCTTCTGGAAGGTGGGCAAGCATGTATTGCGTTATTTGAGAGGCACATTGGGATATGGTTTGTGGTACAGACAGGAGGATGAGGTGAAGCTATGTGGCTTCACGGATGCAGATTGGGTAGGGAGACCAACGGATAGAAAGAGCACATCAGGAGGGGTCTTTAGTATTGGATCGACAACAGTTTCTTGGTACAATAGGAAGCAGAGATCCGTGGCACTCAGTTCAGCGGAGGCCGAGTATATGGCAGCAAGTTTGGCTGCATGCGAGGCTATAAGGATGAGGAAGATCCTGGTTGGTTTGTTCGATTCTCATTTGGATCTTACTGTGATTTATTGTGATAACTAGAGTTGCATTAAACTCTCGGCTAATCCTGTATTTCATGATAGATCTAAGCATATTGACATCAGGTACCAACATATCAGAGATTGTGTCCAGCGAAGGATCATGTTGCTTTCATACATTCCAATGGAGGATTAGGATGCTGATATTCTGACGAAGGTTCTCACCAGGAGCAAATTCGAGTACCACCGAGGCAGGATAGGGGTTGCTAATAATCCATATCTTGTCGAGAGGGAGTGTTGAGATTGCAACAAGATGATGGAGCTTAGTAAAAAGTGTCGCCTTCACTAAGTGGGCCCGCAGGCAAATTATGGCGCAAGTTCTATTTTTGGATCCCAGCAGGGATGATCACAGCAAGAGTGACCACAGCAGGGATGATCATAGCAGGAGTGATCACAGCAGGAGTGATCATAGTAGGAGTGACCACAGCAGGAGTGATCATAGTAGGAGTGATCAAAGTCTATTTTTAGACTGGCTGTCCAAAATAGAAAAGTCAAATATTATTGTCTCATAATAATATTTGGACTATAAACTTGATCTTATTCTCTTGGAGCACTTCAGTTTGAGCTACAGATGTGGCCCATGCAGCTGTCAGAAGGAAGTACACTTTTCTTATGAGTCAGTTGAGTTGTTGCATGCATGACTTCAGTTAGAACTCAATCAGTTGAGTTTGGTGGAGTTGATTGTGGAGTTGATGGAGTTGTGTTCAGTTTGACTTGGTTAAACTAGTTGTAGTTAGTCTAACTGCAAATAGACTAATGATGAGTTGTTAAACTAATTATTAACTCATAATGAAACTATAGAATACATCAGTTAACTCAATTTCATGTCATTGCATGTTCAGTTCAGCAGGGACATGTGTTAGAGAATCAGATTGCTATCAGTTGTGACTATAGTTGTGCATCAGATCTTGCACAATCAAGGGATTGAGTATGCCAATGAGTTTGCTCATGTATTTGCCCAGTATTATAGCCTCTGATCATGTATAACACAGTGTGAGTGATTCTTTGGAGGTGAAATACGAGTTTGGTAAACCATTCTCATTCATTCTTGAGCAGGTATTGAACAGTGGAGGCAGGCAAGCATTGGAATAGATTTGGAGATCAGATCTGAGTTGTATTGTGTGTAACAGGTGGAGCTGGTACTGGATTGCTTGTGATAAGCATTTTGCTTTGTAATGTTACATGGTCTCAATCATTAATATATGGATAGTTGGGGTTTTTAGCGAGATTCTTTCCCCGGGTTACATACTGTGTTAATGTGTGAATGCTCTTGATGTTTTATTGTTATTGATGCTGCTATATTGATGATCAACGTAGAGAAGCTTATGTATTGTGTATGTATTCTGCAATAGTACATGATCAAGATAATCTTTGTTGAATATGTGTTAAATTATTCAAAATTTCTACACTACGTTTGAGAAGGCCCTTAGGGTCCAAACTCTTCTTGGAGTTCCCTTCTTCTCTTTTGTCCTACAAAACAACCAATTCCAAAGAACACAACAGTATATGGACAAAACCTTATAAAGAAACCATCTTCATGTTATAAATAAAAGTAGTTAGTTATGAAATCCGAACAACCATTTACATATGAATTCTAAACATGAATATCATAAACATAAAGAAGATTTATATTGGGAACCAAGACATGTGTTTCTTTTATTATAGACAAATAAAGTACATAAAAAGGAATAATTTCACCTGAGTCACCTTCAGCAGGATCCAAGCAAAGCTTCCTTCTGGATCCGTTCCAGCCTCAAGCCTTTAACAAACTCCTTCCATGACTCACTCCATGATGTCATAAATGGCCGATGGACATCAACACACAAGGAAACAAGGGTTTCCTGTACAAATGGGGGAAGTGCAGAAGGCACAAGGGACTTTAGACCTGGTCAGGGGAAAAATCTCAGCATAATAACCTTTCTCTCTCCTATCTCCTCCCTTAGGCCTTCCCTTTTAGGTCTTTTTATACCTCTCCCAAAGTAGTTTTTTAGTTGGGAGTTGGTTGGGAACAGTTGGGCCACGGGCACTAACAGGTGATCAGCAGGTAAAACCCGCGATCCCCGCCCAAAAATAAGGATTTTTATATTTTTTTAAGTGTTTTAATACATATACATGGGTTGGGTATACACAGACCCGCGTATACATGCATTTAACTCAGGGCAATGTTGCATATAAGGGATAAAACACTGTTTTTTAAATTTTAGGACCAGGTCTCGAAGGAGGGGTTTCCCTAGGCCATGAGTGCAGCATCACAAACCATAAGAGTGAGATTTGGAGCTATAACAGAAACAGATAAGATTCAACAACAAGATGATGCATCAACTACCCCCAGCTTTTGCCTGTGGTATTCAAAGGTCTCCCTGGGCAGTGGTTTGGTGAGTATATCAGCAACTTGTTCCTTAGAAGGAACATACTCCAACTTGACATTTTGTTCAAGCACTTGTTCCCGAAGAAAATGATATTTGATAGGTATATGCTTGGTCTTTGAATGCATGAATGGGTTCTTTGAAATGCTGATAGCACTTGTATTATCACATAGGATGGAGATAGGTGGAGTACAAGTGATTTGAAAGTCCTGCAAGGTTTGCATCATCCAAAGAAGTTGTGTGCAACAAGATGCAGAAGCCACATACTCTGCTTCAACTGTAGATAAAGCAATTGAACTCTATTTCTTGCTGAACCAAGATACTAATCTAGAACCCATGAAGAATGCACCCCCACTAGTGCTTTTTCTGTTGTCCACGCTTCCGGCCCAATCTGCATCTGTATAAGCATGAAGTGTGAGATCTGTATCTCTAGGATACCATAAGCCATAGTTTTGAGTTCCTTGAAGGTACTTGAAGATTCTCTTAACTGCCTGAAGATGAGTTTCCTTTGGATTTGCCTGAAATCTTCCAACTATTCCCACTACGTGCATGATATCTGGTCGGGTACTTGTAAAATAAAGCAGACTTCCAATCATGGATCTATAGGTTGGTTGATGCACTGCTGTAGATTCATCATTTGCACTGAGGTTGCATCCTGTAACCATAGGGGTACATACTGGTTTCGAATCTTCCATGCCATATTTCTTCAAGATCTGCTTGAGGTACTTGGTTTGAGATAAAAAGATACCGCCTTTATTTTGTTGGATTTTTAGACCAAGAAAATATGTCAACTCTCCAAGCAAAGACATTTCGAATTCTTTCTTCATTACCAAGGCAAAGTTTTGACTCATAGCTTCTTCATTACTGCCAAAGATAATATCATCTACATACACAACAAGTATTAGCAATTTGTCATTTTCAATTTTTATATAAAGATTGCTATCTGCTGATCCTTTTGAAAAACCTTGTTGATGAAGGTATTTGTCCAACTGATAGTACCAAGCCCTTGGAGCCTGTTTGAGACCATAAAGAACCTTCTTTAGTTTGCATACAAGATTTGGATCATTCCCAAGGATGAAACCATCTGGTTGCTCAATGTACACTTCTTCTTCTAAGTCTCCATTCAAAAAGGCTGATTTCACATCCATTTGAAATACTATGAACTTCTGAAAGCTAGAGAGAGCAAGGAACATTCTGATGGCCTCAAGTCTTGCAACGGGAGAAAAAGTTTCTTCAAAGTCTATTCCTTCTTGTTGAGCATACCCTTTACAAACAAGTCTGGCCTTGTTTCTAATTACTTCCCTATTTTCATTGAACTCGTTTTTGAAGATCCATTTTGTCCCTATGACATTCTTATTTTTTTGGTCTAGGAACCAACTCCCAAGTGTTGTTCTTTTCGATCTGCTCAAGTTCTTCATCCATTTCCTTGACCCAGCATTCATCTTTGCATGCCTCTCTTACATTTTGTGGTTTAGTGGAGGAGAGTAATGCCGAATAGCTTGAAGCTTCTGCAATTGTTCTTCTTGTTTGTATGCCTGCCTCCTTTTGCCCCAAAATTAGAGATTCTAGATGATTCTTTTGAACATACCTGGATGGAGTCTTTTCTTCTATCCTTATCTGTTCCTTTGGTGCCTCATGGGTTTCTTCTTCATCATGAATCTGATTTGATGTTGATGGATAGTCCTCATCATCTTCGAAGTCTTCAAATCTTACCTGCCTAGGAGTGTTTTCTTTTTCATCCACCACTACATCAATGTTGTCGACAATTCTTCCAAACCTTTTATTGTAACATTTGTATGCTTTGTTGTGAGGAGAATAACCAAGGAGAATGCCTTCATCTGCTCTAGGTTCAAATTTGCCAACATTTTCATCATTATTTTTAATATAGCATTTGCTTCCAAAAATTTTGAAATGTTTTACCGAAGGAGTCTCACCATACCAGAGCTCGTGAGGAGTTTTAGTGCTGTTCACTAAAATATTTGTCCTGTTGAGAATAACAACTGCAGAAAATGCGGCTTCACCCCAGAAGGTTGCGAGAGTTCCAGACTCATCGAGCATAGCACGAGCCATTTGTTGAACCGTTATGTTCATCCTTTCTACCACTCCATTTTGCTGAGGAGTCCTAGCTGTAGAGAATTCCCTTCTTATTCCATGTTCTTCACAGAAGTCAAAAAATTCATTCGAGGTAAACTCCCCACCTCTATCAGACCTCAGGCATTTGATTTTGTGATCTGATTCGTTCTCCACCAAGGATTTGAATGATTTGAACTTTTCAAAGGCTTCATCTTTGTGCTTCATAAGTCCTATCCAACACATCATCGAAAAGTCGTCAATAAATAATATGAAATATTCTTCTCCTCGAGGTGACCTTTTCTTAGATGGGCCACATACATCAGTATGGACAAGTTCAAGTGGCCTGCTAGCTGATCCTTCCTTCTCAGGGAAGTTAGTTCTAGTTTGCTTACCAAATTCACATGATTTGCAAATTGTATTGTCTGGAATTATGATGTCTGGAAGACCACGAACTGCCTGGTATTTACATGCTTTCCTTATCCGTGAGAAGCTAAGATGCCCCAATCTTCTGTGCCATAACCAATGTTCATCGTTCTTGCTTAGATAGCATTGATGTTGTCCTTCTTTGAATATGTATAAATTATTTGGAGTCCTTATGCCTTTGATCACTGTTTTTCCTGTATCAAGATCATGAACACTACATCCATTTGATCGAAATTTTACCTCTATTCCTTGATCACACATCTGACTGACACTCAACAAATTATGCTTTTACCCATCAACATACATAACATTCCCAGCTTTGACCTTTTCTTTCAACTGAACAGAACCTTTACCTTTTATGAGCGCAGGGGTGTCATTTCCAAAGGAGACCTTCTTCTCCTTCTCTAAGGCACTATATGACTGGAGTTTTTCCTTATCACCCGTCATGTGTTTCAAACAACCACTGTCAATGTACCATTGATTTTCTTGCCCTTCTGCATATAAAGCTATACCACATCTCTCTGGTTGTGGTTCCTTCATTCCCTAGGTTTTGACACTTGAGGCTTGCTCCTTCTAAGTTGTCTGTCGAAACCTGCTCCTGCATTCAGAATCTTCATGACCGAAGTTGTTACAAATAGAGCATTCTATTTCATTTTCAAGAGAAAAAAAGTTATTGTAGGTTCTTTTCACAATCCCAGTCATGCTCCTTTGTTTTTGAGCTTCTCTAGTCATGATTGTCTTATAAGCAACACATTGAGCTGCTTTGTGGCCAAAGTTATGACAAGAGAAACATTGGCCATTGAAGAAACTCCTGTGATCAGCCAAATGATTGTAATTTCTATTGACATCCATTCTTGAGGCAAATTGAGAAGGTTTTACCTGAGGCTAGTTGTAGCTTCTGTTTGTCCTTAAAGTAGATTGCCCCTGATTTACCTGATAATATTTGTTCATTCTTGAGGTAAACTGTCCCTGATTTACCTGATGATTTCTATTAGGCCTTTGCTCGCTCCTCCTTGCTGCATCAAGATAACTTTTGGAGGTGGATGCTTGAGATGCTTCTCCATTATATCCCAGACCTGTCTTGATTAGTGGAGAATGTTGCACATTGATAATCTCATCCAGAGTTTCAGATCCTTTAACAAATTTAAGATTAAGAGCTTTTGTTTTCTCAATCTCTTTTCTAAGACCAACAATTTCACATTCTAACTTTTCATGAAGTTTTTCTTTTTCAGCAAGTTGGAATTGAAGAGTATCAATGATCACATTCTTCTCTTCTAAACATATTTTGAGTCTAGACATTTCTTCATAAAGACCTTCTTCATCTATAGCGTCCACAAAATCATCTTCTTCAAAAGCCATTAAGAGTCTATAATTGTTGCCTTGTTCATCTTCGTCACTATTTGAAAGTCCATCACTTTCTTCATGAGTGTAGTAACTTTTCTTAGTTACATTCTGTTTCTTGTTCCATCTGACAGATTCCTTACCTTTATCAAGCTTGTCTTTATGTGGACACTTTGTAGCATAGTGACCGACTCTTCCACAAGCAAAGCATTTGAAAGGTAACTTACCTTTGAATCTTCCAGCACCCCGTTGAAGTTTCTTGACAAAATATGATTCTTCGTCTTCTTCTAATATATGGTCCTCCTTTCCTCATTTCGTAAGCGGTCAAATTCTGTGCAGCTGTGACATAGTGAGGTTTCGTATATTCTCCTTTTTTTCTATAGCAGAAACTTTAGATTCAAATTTAGGGGACAAGGATCTTAGAACCTTTTCAACCACAACAGCCTCTTTTACTTCTTCACCTAAGTTTTTCATACAATTAACAATCTCATCTACACGAAGGAAATAGTTAGCCACACTTTCATCATTGTGCATTCTGAGATTTTCATACTAAATTCTGAGGGTTTGAAGTTTTGCTCATTTACCTGTTCATCTCCTTCATAGCTCAGAACAATCTTGTCCCATATTTCTTTTGCGGATTTATACTACATAACCTTGACGAATTCTGATTGAGATAGACATCCTAATAGAGTATTAGCAGCCTTTGCATTTGTTTCATATTGCTTCTTACCAGCCGAATCTGTAGGTGTTGCTGATGGAAAAGTGTACCCTGTATCTATGATATCCCAAACTTCTATACCAAGAGATTGAAGATATGCAGTGACTCTTACCTTCCAATATATGAAGTTTGTCCCATCAAAAATTGGTGGCCTGATCGATGCTTCTCTCTCGTAGTTGCTCATGATGATAGATATTCCTTCAAGCAATCAAGCTTCTTCTGAAGGACCTGCTCTGATACCAATTGTTGGAAATAATCAATGTTGTTAAAATCGCGATCGGGATTTATTCGGCGCCGGGAAAAAAGCGGAAAAAATCGTAAAAATCGGGAAAAAAGCGGAAAAAATCGGGAAAAAATCGTTTGGCACAAAAATATTCATTTTTTTTCAATTTTTTTAATATCTAAACCATCTACAACATAAAATAAATACATTGACACATAAATATGATAAAAAAACTAATATATAAGGGTAACCCCTTCACTCCTAGGATTTATGGTCTTCCTAAAATCCAATAGGATGGGGTCCCCCTGAGACCCATTGTCAATACCATTGGTGGTCCAACTTACCTCCTGGCCAAGTTCCTCGCTGCTAAGTTGAGACCCTTGGTTGGGAAGACTGAGTCCTTTGTCAAAGACTCAGCTTCTTTTATTGAGGATCTTAAGAAAATTGAACTTGAGCCTGAGGTCATTCTGGTAAGTTTCGACGTGGTCTCTCTTTATACTTGTATTCCTATCAATGAGGCCATGAAGGTAATTAATAAGCTAACTGACCCGGATACGGCTAAGTTAGTTGAACTTTGCCTTACCTCCACCTTTTTCAGCTTCGAGGGAGAATTCTATGAGCAGACTTGCGGAGTTGCCATGGGCTCCCCCTTGTCCCCTGTCGTCGCTAATCTCTTCATGGAGGAGTTTGAGTCTAAGGCTTTGGCCTCCTCTCGTCTCTTACCGAAGCTTTGGAAAAGATTCGTTGATGACACTGGTGTTGTCTGGTCTCATGGTCCGGTCGAGCTGGATCGTTTCTTCAGTCACCTCAATAACCAATCCGCCGCCATTAAATTCACGATGGAAAAAGAAGATAATGGTTGTCTTCCGTTCTTAGATGTACTCATCTCAAAGAAGGTGGATGGTTCCTTTTCTCATCAGGTGTTTAGAAAGAAGACGCATACTGAACAATACTTGCATGCGTCTTCGCATCATTTCCCCGCTCAGAAGTTAGGGATCCTTAGCACGCTTGCCACACGTGCTGTTAGAATTTCGGATGAGGAGAGCTTGGAAGCGGAGAAGGCTCATCTCCTTGATGTCTTTGAGAAGAATGGTTATAATAGGCACCTAGGTCATAAAGCCTTCCTCAGGGCCAAGAAGGAGCTTTCCATCCGAAAGGTTCCCAAAGACCGTACCTTGGGTGTGAATCTTCCTTACATCCAAGGGACCACAGATAGGATTGCGAGGGTTCTGAGGAAGTACGATGTGCCCGCAACTTTTAGACCTCTCCGCACTATCCGTAGCTCCCTCAGGTCTGTAAAAGACCCTATTGACCCTAAGGACATGAAGGGCGTCTATGTCATTCCCTGTTCCTGTGGGACTCCTTACATTGGTGAGACTGGTCGCTCTATCAATCAACGGATTAGCGAGCATTCGGCTGACTTAAGACATGGTAGGACCAAGTCCTCAGCCTTGGCTGAGCATGCGGGTAAGACTATGCATCATGTTTGTATAGAAGATGCTCAAGTCATTGCCAAAGTTGCGCAGTTTCACCATCGCAAATTTAGAGAGGCCCTGGAGATTGAGAAAAGGCCGAACAATCTTAATAGGGATGATGGCTGGAAGATTAGCAGTTGCTGGGTCCCAGCCTTGTCTTCCTAGCCTCCTCCTTCCCTTTTGTTAAGTCTTAGGGTTTCTGTCTTCCCTCTCCTCAAGTTCTGGTTTTGGCGGGTTTATCTTATTATTATGGAGTGCATGGGGTATTAATATAATTTCCGGCTTATTGTATTAACCTTATTCCAGGGGGTATTTCAGAATTAGATTTGATTTTTACCTTTATCTGATTTCCTTATATCGAATTAATAAAGACCCCCCCCCCCCTTTTTTAAACCTTATAAGTAATAAGATAATTAACTAATAACATAGTTAATAAAAATAATTAATGAATATAATTATTAAATTAATGATAAAAGGTGATCTAGTTTTACCAAATGACCCTTAGGTTAAATGGTAAACAAGAAATTAATAAAAATATATATGATAACATGAGATAATGGATATACTTTTAATAAACTTGTACTTTTATTTTACCTATTGTAACTATATTTGAGGAATATTAATGGTTTAATTAGAATACTATTTATTGCTTTTAATAATATTAGAACTATAAATTATTAAGAAAATATAGATTATTAGAACTTATTATTTTAATTTCGAATGGGCCTTTACATTTAAATATTAAATTAAAATGATTTTTTGGATTTAAACTTTTACCTATGATAACTAAATCCTAAGAACATTTAATAATATTTAATCGTATTTAAATGATTTGAATAATAATAAATATAGGTTTTATGAAGATATAATTGATTAATGACCATTATATTTAGTTTACCATTATTAATTTACCATAATTTATTAATGACCATTATATCTAGTTTACCATTGGGTCCCTAGATATAAACAATTATTATTAAATAAATACACAGATAGTAATTTAATACTATTTATTTGTAATTAAATAATTTACGAATAATAAAAAAAAATATAGGTTTTTAATAAATATGTAGATTTAATGACCATTATATTTAAAACAATAAATTTATTGTATTATTCAATTAACTAATAATAATATGTCTCTATTAACAATAAAATTATTAGTTTGACTTTGGTCATCAGGTCAAAATTAGCCATTGCAATATAGCCGTTGGAGTCTCTGCACACTCTATTTAATCAAGCTAAGCCAGATTAGTTCTTCATCTTGTCCTGACGATGAACCACACTGGTTGGTTCGAAACGCGTCGACATAAGATTGATTATGTGATTTTGCCGAAGATTACTAAACAATGTTATGGATCACAGAAGTCTAAATTCCTTAATAATATATAAGATGTTGAATATCATTTCTAGCGCTAAAATCACACATAACATTGAATCATGTCCTGAATAGTAAGTCCTGAGTCCCAACTCAGCCTCAAAATATCAACAAAAAATATGATAATGTATCTCATCATGTCATAATGTCATATACAATAAAATGAAAGTCTAAGACTCTAATCCTATTGATTTCCTCTGCCCCTCTTGCGAGAAAATGTCACTGCTTTCACTGATGTCCTCCGCGCGGACAGCCAAATGAATAAAAAAAAAAACGATTTTTGCATATAAAAGCCCGCTGCCCGCGCCAGTAGGGATTTTTTCACAAAAAATCCCGATTTTTTCGAAAAAATCGGGTATAAAAAAAATTGGCGATTTTTATGGATAAAAATCGCGATTTGATCGGGTTATGGATAAAATCGCGATTTTTTGAAAAAATCGCGATTTTATCGGGATTTTAACAACACTGGAAATAATACTCAGGGGGGGGTGAATCAGTATTATCAAATTCTTTTCAATATATCTTCCAGATTTGTAATTTAATTTATTCTTCAGATATTGATAATTAATTTGTATGTCAGTACCATATAATAATGAGCAAGAACAAGAAAAGCAGATAGTCACACCAAAGAACACCAGATATAAGGTGGAAACCCAATGTGGGTGAAAACCACCTGCTGCAATATGTCTCTATCTTCTTTCAATTAGAAACTTCTTTTACAATGATTTTGTACTGGTGCAGTCCTTTACCAGTACGCAGGCTGCAACCTGCAAAGAGCTACAACCCTCTCTCATTTTCCAGTCTCTCTTGGAAGGGAGCTACAACCCCCTTAGCTCTTGTACTAGCTGAACTACTAGTACGTAGGTGCTGACCTACTTCTTTTCTTCCAAGGACCACGTTTCATAAATTTTCAAACTGAATCCATGAACATCAAATACTCATCAAGTACATGTGAATCAACCAATCTCCTTTTAAAATCACCCAATGAATCAACCAATAACTTCTCAGAATGCAGTAACTAGAAAAGCAATACCAGTAATCTAAACCCAAAACTCTGCAGCAATAGATAAAAGGCAGCCAACAAATATTTCAAGAGAAGTCCGCAACTTCACCAATAGAAACCTGCGAATATCCGCAGTTCTTCTGTGTCTAGACTGCGCAGCTCTGCACCTGCACTATCTATTCGACAACGCACCTCCACACCTGATTCGTCTTCTGCGCTGCGTACCTCTGCACCTACGCCTTCTACTGCGTTGTGTACCTCCGCACCTGCACCTTCTGCTGTGCTGCGTACCTCCGCACCTGCGCTTTCTGCTGCGTTGCGTACCCCCGTACTGCACCTTCTGCTGTGCTGCGTACCTCCGCACTGCGCCTTCTACTGCACTGCGTACCTCCGCACCTGCGGACCTCTGAATAGAGCCAAATTATCAGTCCTCCAATGTGCCATAGACAGTCAGATCCATAGATTTGATCATGCGCCAAAGAGATCACGACCTATCAATAGATACTCCTTACAGTTTACAGTTTTCACCTTGATTTAGATCTAGCTTTTCAAACCGATCACCCAAAATTTCAGATCTTAAGATATTCAATTTTCACAAGTGACTAGCCAAGTGATCTCCTTTCCTTTTTATAGGCAAGCCCTTACTCAAACCATGGTACAAAACCATAGAAAACCAATACAAGGGACCAAAACCGGGGTTCAATAATTTAGATGCCATACCACGGACCAAAACCATAGGATCATGTACATCAGACTAAATACCATGGACCAATCATAAAAATTCCCACGTGTGCGCACTTCTCTGCATTGAAGTGAGTGAATTTGATGCCCACACCTTTTGTTCGGAGAACCTGCGGGTATGTCCGCACTTCTTGTTCGAAGCACCTGCGGGTCCGCAACTTTTCTTAAGCTCACCTACGGGTATCTCTTTTTCTATGATTTCGAGAGCCTGAACAGAGATTTTCCACTTGAGTGAGTTGCCATAAAGTACAACACCTGTGCCATAGCGCCAAACCTAAATCATAATGCCAACAATCTCCCCCTTTAGACTTGATGGCAACCCCAAGATCCTCAAAGTCATTCTCCCCCTTTGTCATCAAGGGCAAAGGGTTATGCTCCCCCTCAGAACATGCTGAAAACTCTACTCTGCTGTGCTGATCATGCTCCCCCTAACTGTAGGCCAGATCTGTAAAAGAAATTTTCTTCAAGAAGAACCATAATCCACCATACACCATAAATGACCTTGACAAAAGAGATATAAGACATAGAGACAAAACATTAGCAGCAATATTCAGATCAGCATCCATGTTCTCCTTCTGAACTTTCTCCTCCAAGATCTTCTACAATAATGCCAACAATGTATTATTAGAAGAATATATGCTCCCCCTGAACCTGTGCCAGATGGTCTTTGACCAATCCATAAACCAGCGAATGTATGCGTATACCCCATATGAAACTCACGTACAACCAACAATCTCTGAAACAGATAAGATTCAACAACAAGATGATGCATCAACTACCCCCAGCTTTTGCCTGAGGTATTCAAAGGTCTCCCTGGGCAGTGGTTTGGTGAGTATATCAGCAACTTGTTCCTTAGAAGGAACATACTCCAACTTGACCTTTTGTTCAAGCACTTGTTCCCGAAGAAAATGATATTTGATAGGTATATGCTTGGTCTTTGAATGCATGACTGGGTTCTTTGAAATGCTGATAACACTTGTATTATCACATAGGATGGAGATAGGTGGAGTACAAGTGATTTGAAAGTCCTGCAAGGTTTGCATCATCCAAAGAAGTTGTGTGCAAGAAGATGCAGAAGCCACATACTCTGCTTCAGCTGTAGATAAAGCAATTGAACTCTGTTTCTTGTTGAACCAAGATACTAATCTGGAACCCATGAAGAATGCACCCCCACTAGTTCTTTTTCTGTCGTCCACACTTCCGGCCCAATCTGCATCTGTATAAGCATGAAGTGTGAGATCTGTATCTCTAGGATACCATAAGCCATAGTTTTGAGTTCCTTGAAGGTACTTGAAGATTCTCTTAACTGCCTGAAGATGAGTTTCCTTTGGATTTTCCTGAAATCTTCCAACTATTCTCACTACGTGCATGATATCTAGTTGGGTACCTGTCAAATAAAGCAGACTTCCAATCATGGATCTATAGGTTGGTTGATGCACTGCTGCAGATTCATCATTTGCACTGAGGCTGCATCCTGTAACCATAGGGGTACATACTGGTTTCGAATCTTCCATGCCATATTTCTTCAAGATCTGCTTGAGGTACTTGGTTTGAGATAAAAAGATACCGCCTTCATTTTGTTGGATTTGTAGACCAAGAAAATATGTCAGCTCTCCAAGCAAAGACATTTCGAATTCTTTCTTCATTACCAAGGCAAAGTTTTGACTCATAGCTTCTTCATTACTGCCAAAGATAATATCATCTACATACACAACAAGTATTAGCAATTTGTCATTTTCAATTTTTATATAAAGATTGCTATCTGCTGATCCTTTTGAAAAACCTTGTTGATGAAGGTATTTGTCCAACCGATAGTACCAAGCCCTTGGAGCCCGTTTGGGACCATAAAGAGTCTTTTTTAGTCTGCATACAAGATTTGGATCATTCCCAAGGATGAAACCATCTGGTTGCTCAATGTACACTTCTTCTTCTAAATCTTCATTTAGAAAGGCTGATTTCACATCCATTTGAAATACTTTGAACTTCTGAAAGCTAGAGAGAGCAAGGAACATTCTGATGGCCTCAAGTCTTGCAACGGGAGCAAAAGTTTCTTCAAAGTCTATTCCTTCTTGTTGAGCATACCCTTTACAAACAAGTTTGGCCTTGTTTCTAATTACTTCCCCATTTTCATTGAACTTGTTTTTGAAGATCCATTTTGTCCCTATGGCATTCTTATCTTTTGGTCTAGGAACCAACTCCCAAGTGTTGTTCTTTTTGATCTGCTCAAGTTCTTCATCCATTGCCTTGTCCCAGCATTCATCTTTGCATGCCTCTCTTACATTTTGTGGTTTAATGGAGGAGAGTAATGCCAAATAGCTTGAAGCTTCTGCAATTGGTCTTCTTGATTGTATGCCTGCCTCCTTTTGCCCCAAAATTTGAGATTCTAGATGATTCTTTTGAACATACTGTTGGGTTGTGTTATATTCTTTCCACAACTAACCTACATAGTGATCTGGGGGGTTAGAGGGGGGGCAGAGCCCCCCCTTCGTTGCGCCGATTGCGCAGCGGGGGGATCACAGGGGGGTGGGTAGTCCCCCTCTACAGGGTCCGGGGCAACGCCTCGGGAAATTTTTTTTTGGACCCTATATTAGGTTGGGCGAACCTACCTATGGTTTTCGGTCCATGGTATTGGATGCTTCGGCATGTATAAATATGTATTGTAACATTGAAAGGAATATAATGAAAAATCAAGCTGGTAGTCCCGGTTTTGGGATCCAGGGGAAAATCTCTGTGTATATGTGTTTTATGTGTTATGCTCTCGCATTGTTTATTTTTCTGTGATTTAGAATTTGTATGCAGGTAATTTCTGTACGGGGTTAAAACCTACATTTGGTATCAGAGCTGTTTTGGCTTCAAGGGGACGCCTTTGTTGCTGAAGGGTTTCGCTCGGGCCTGTGATAGACCCTTTTCAGTGGGAGATCTGTGAGATCGATTCTGGTGGTGAAAGAAGATGGCGAGTAGCGGAAAGATAGAGATCGAGAAGTTCAATGGTCAGAGTTTTGAGTTGTGGAAACTCAAGATGGAGGATTTGTTGGTGGATAAAGATCAGTGGATCATGGTAGATCCAAGTACTAAACCAACGGGAGTGACTGATGAAGAATGGATGAAGTTGGATCGGAAGGCAAAGAGCACAATACGATTGTGTGTCTCAGATTCAGTATTGTTGAATGTATCAGCAGAAGCTACGACAAAGGATTTGTGGGACAAGTTAGGGACTTTGTACCAATATAAGTCTCTGGCGAATAAACTGTTCCTGTGGAAAAAGCTGTATAACCTGAGGATGAATGATGGAGACTCGGTGACAGAGCATCTGAACACATTTAATACTGTGGTAAGTTAGTTAGTGTCTATTGATATTAAAATTGCAGATGAATATAAGTGCATCAGTTTGTTGTGTTCTCTACCAGATTCGTGGGATAGTCTGGTTATTGCAATAGGTAGCAATGCAACTGCTTTGCAGTTTGATGAAATAGTATCAGCCTTGCTGACGGAGGAGATGAGACGGAAAAATATGGAGAGCCAGAATGGTGATGCCTTGTCTGTACGAGGACGGTCCCAGAATAGAAACAAAAATAAGTCATCGAGTGGGAGATCTAAATCTAGAGGGAGATCTAAATCTCCAGGGAAACCTGTAAAGGTGGTGTGCTAGAAATGCGGAAAGGAAGGGCACTTAAAAAGGGACTGTAAATCTAAAGCTCCTGATAAAGGAAAGGGATTTGATGATGCTCCTTCTGCAGAGGCGAAAACCACCTCAGATGAAGGTGGGGATGTGTACTTGGCTTCTTCAAGTACACATGTAGATCATGAGGCATGGTTGATTGACTCAGTGCATCCTTTCACTTCATTCCCCATAGAGAGTGGTTCTGCGAGTATGAGAAATACGATGGTGGTGATGTCTTCTTAGGAGATGATAGGAAGGCTAGAATCATTGTTCGCAGAAAAGTAAAGTTGAAGTTGCAAGGTGGAAGGGTTAGAACACTTCCGGGTGTTCTGCATATTCCTGCATTGGCCAGAAATCTGATTTCTGTAAGCAAATTGGATGATGCAGGTGTAAAAACAGTGTTCGAGAAGGATACCTGCAATATGGTTCAGGGAGCACTGGTATTGATGCGGGGAGTTCGGACTGGAACTCTGTACAAGCTACAAGGTAGCACTGTTGTTGATGGGTGCAACAGTTCTGTGGTTCCTGAAAGTGGAGCTGAAAATCTAGTTGTCTCTGGAGAGAAGACCATGCTTTGGCATCAAAGGCTTGGACATATTGGAGAGAAGGGCCTTCGAATACTTCATGGTAAAGGTATGGTAGAAGGTATGAGTAATAGCTCTCTAGATTTTGATTTTTGTGAAAATTGTGTATATGGGAAGTAGAATCGGGTGAGTTTCCCCTCTGGTTCTAAGAGGGCGAAACAGATATTAGAGCTTGTGCACAGTGATGTGTTTGGACTTGTGAAGGTTCCATCACTGGGTAAGTTTGTGTACTATGTATCATTTATAGATGACTTCTCAAGGAATACATGGATATATTTCCTTAAGAAGAAATCTGAAGTCTTTGACAGGTTTAAAGAATTTAAGGGTCTGGTGGAAAATCAGACAGAGAAGAAGATAAAGGTGTTGAGGATAGATAATGGTGGAGAGTTTTGCAGCAAGGAATTTGAAGAATTCTGTAAGAAGTGTGGTATAGCACGACAGAAGACTACTCCATATACACCTCAGCAAAATGGAGTCGCAGAAAGAATGAATAAGATGTTGATGGAAAGGGCAAGAAGCATGCTCAGTGGTGCCGGGTTAGGACAGGAATTCTGGGCAGAGGCAGTGGATACTGCATGTTACTTGGTCAATAGGTCACCTTCATCAACATTGGAGGATAAGACTCCACAAGAAGTATGGATTGGTAAGAAACCCTCTCTTTCACATCTGAGGGTATTTGGATGTGATGCATATGTACATGTTCCAAAGGAGAAATGAACCAAGTTGGATAGTAAATCTGAAAAGTGCATCTTTATTGGGTATAAGGATGGTTTAAAGAGTTATAAGCTTTGGAACCCAGTCACACTGAAGGTTGTGTACAGCCGAGATGTGGTGTTCAGAGAGGTAAAAGATGTTATTAAACATGAAGTCCAACCAAAGGAACCTGAGAAGATAGAGTTTGACCTAAAGGAGGAAGAATCAGACTCTACAATAGAGGAGGAATCAGAAGATGAAGAGCCATAAACTCTGGCTCTGAGAAGATCAATTCGAGAAAGAAGACAGCCAGAAAGGTATAGTCCATCTGCTTTCTGTTCAAATTTTGCTTTGTCTGTTACTGATGATGATCCCAGAATTGTGAAGGAATCAGTGGATTCAGAGGATGGAAAAATCTGGAAAGAGTCCATGGTTGATGAAATGGCATCTTTGCACAAAAATGAGGCTTGGGATCTGGTGGAGTTGCCGGCTGGAAGGAAACCCATTGGCAGTAAATGGGTGTTCAAAAAGTAGACAAATGCAGAAGGGAAGGTGGAGAAATACAAAGCTCGGTTGGTAGCAAAAGGTTATTCCCAGGTGCCGGGAATTGACTTTGGTGATATTTTTTTCTCCTGTTGCCAAGGTAACTTCTATTAGGTTACTTTTATCTGTTGATGTTGCTTTTGATTTTGAGGTAGAACAGATGGATGTGAAGACAACATTTCTTCACGGGGATTTGGAAGAGGAAATCTACATGAAGCAACCTGAAGGCTTTGCGGTGAAGGGTAAGAAAGAACTGGTATGCAAGTTAAAGAAGTCTCTGTATGGGTTAAAACAGTCACCAAGGATGTGGTATTAGAA
Source organism: Pinus tabuliformis (assembly GCA_031772625.1). NCBI lineage: Eukaryota > Viridiplantae > Streptophyta > Pinopsida > Pinales > Pinaceae > Pinus > Pinus tabuliformis. The sequence continues at coordinate 523,399,344 of CM062812.1, forward strand.
ATTTAATACATTTATACGGGGACTTGGCTTCACCATAAGCAAAGCAGATCACTGTGTGTATTTTAAATTAATTAGTGACCGTGTTATTTATCTGGTCTTATATGTGGATCATATGTTGCTAGTTGGAAATGACATAGAAATTATCCAGGATTTGAAGACCCAATTTTCCTCCAAATTCGACATGAAAGATCTTGGTGCTGTAAACTATATTTTGGGCATGGAAATTAAAAGAGATCGGGCAAAGAGGAAGCTTTGGTTAAACCAGAGGAAGTATGTCGAGACAATACTGCAGAGGTTTAATATGCAGGATAATAAACCGGTGAAGGTTCCTATTCCTATAGGTGTGAGGTTATCTGCTGAACAGTGTCCCAAGACACAAGAAGAGGAAGAGGACATGTCCCGTGTTCCATATGCGAGTGCAGTCGGTAGCCTGATGTATGCAATGGTCTATACTCGACCAGACATTGCACATGCAGTGGGAGTATTGAGCAGGTTTATGTCAAAACCAAGGAAGGAGCACTGGACAGCAGTGAAGCGGGTTTTCAGGTATTTGCGTGGCACTAGTGATTATGGTTTGTGCTACCAAGGAAGACCAGGATTGGACAGAGTGTTGGATATTCGTGGCTTTGTTGATGCAGACTGGGCTGGAGATCTGGATCAGAGAAGATCTACAAGTGGGTATGTGTTTAACCTATTTGGAGGTGCAGTCAGTTGGATGAGTAAGAACAATCTGTAGTGGCACTATCAACTACAGAGGCAGAATACATGGCAGCCACTCATGCAAGAAAGGAAGCAGTTTGGTTGCAGAGATTGTGTTCAAGTATGGGGTTAGTATAGGGAGCTATAAGAATATACTGTGACAGCCAAAGTGCAATTTTCTTGGCAAAGAACCCTACTTATCATTCAAAGACAAAGCACATTGATGTTCAGTATCACTTTGTGAGGGATATGATAGAAGACAAAAAGATGTTGCTGGTAAAGGTGGACACTTTGAAGAATACTGCAGATGCATTGACAAAATATGTGAGCTTTGAGAAGTTCTCTTTGTGTAGAGAAACAATGGGCATTTTAGGGCTGGAAAAATGACTAAGCTCTCCTGTGGCCCCCTGTGGAAAGAAAACAACAAGTGGGAGATTGTTGGGTTGTGTTATATTCTTTCCACGACTAACCTACGTAGTGAACCAGGGGGTTAGAGGGGGGCAGATCCCCCCCTTCGTTGCACCGATTGCGCAGCAGGGGGGTTTGAGGGGGTTAGGTAGCCCCCCTCTACGGGGTCCGGGGCAACGCCCCGAGAAATTTTTTTTTGGACCCTGTATTAGGTTGGGCGAACCTACCTATGGTTTTCGGTCCATGGTTTTGGACGTGATGGTTTTCGGTCCATGGTATTGGATGCTTCGGCATGTATAAATATGTATTGTAACATTGAAAGGAATATAATGAAAAATCAAGCTGGTAGTCCCGATTTTGGGATCCAGGGGAAAATCTCTGTGTATATGTGTTTTATGTGTTATGCTCTCGCATTGTTTATTTTTCTGTGATTTAGAATTCATATGCAGGTAATTTCTGTATGGGGTTAAAACCTACACATATCTGGATGGAGTCTTTTCTTCTATCCTTATCTGTTCCTCTGGTGCCTCATCGGTTTCTTCTTCATCATGAATCTGATTTGATGTTGATGGATAGTCCTCATCATCTTCGAAGTCTTCAGATCTTACCTGCCTAGGAGTGTTTTCTTTTTCATCCACCACTACATCAATGCTGTTGACAATTCTTCCAAGCCTTTTATTGTAACATTTGTATGCTTTGTTGTGAGGAGAATAACCAAGGAGAATGCCTTCATCTGCTCTAGGTTCAAATTTGCCAAGATTTTCATCATTATTTTTAATATAGCATTTGCTTCCAAAAATTTTGAAATGTTTTACCAAAGGAGTCTCACCATACCAGAGCTCATGAGGAGTTTGAGTGCTGTTCACCCGAATATTTGTCTTGTTGAGAATAACAACTGCAGCAAATGCGGCTTCACCCCAGAAGGTTGCGGGAGTTCCAGACTCATCAAGCATAGCACGAGCCATTTGTTGAACCGTTCTGTTCATCCTTTCTACCACTCCATTTTGCTGAGGAGTCCTAGCTGTAGAGAATTCCCTTCTTATTCCATGTTCTTCACAGAAGTCGAAAAATTCATTCGAGGTAAACTCCCCACCTCTATTAGACCTGAGGCATTTGATTTTGTGATCTGATTCGTTCTCCACCAAGGCTTTGAATGATTTGAACTTTTCAAAGGCTTCATCTTTGTGCTTCATAAGTCCTATCCAACACATCCTGGAAAAGTCGTCAATGAATAATATGAAATATTCTTCTCCTCGAGGTGACCTTTTCCTAGATGGGCCACATACATCAGTATAGACAAGTTCAAGTGGCCTGCTAGCTGATCCTTCCTTCTCGGGAAGTTAGTTTTGGTTTTCTTACCAAACTGACATGATTTGAAAATTGTATTGTCTGGAATTCTGATGTCTGGAAGACCACGAACTGCCTGGTATTTACATGCTTTCCTTATCTATGAGAAGCTAAGATGCCCCAATCTTCTATGCCATAACCAGTGTTCATCGTTCTTGCTTAGATAGCATTAATGTTGTCCTTCTTTGAATATGTATAAATTATTTGGAGTCCTTATGCCTTTGATCACTATTTTTCCTGTATCAAGATCACGAACACTACATCCATTTGATCGAAATATTACCTCTGTTCCTTGATCACACATCTGACTGACACTCAACAAATTATGCCTTAACCCATCAGCATACATAATATTCCCAGCTTTGACCTTTTCTTTCAACTGAACAGAACCTTTACCTTTTATGAGCGCAGGGGTGTCATTTCCAAAGGAGACCTTCTTCTCCTTCTCTAAGGCACTATATGACTGGAGTTTTTCCTTATCACCCGTCATGTGTTTCAAACAGCCACTGTCAATGTACCATTGATTTTCTTTCCCTTCTGCATATAAAGCTATACCACATCTCTCTGGTTGTGGTTCCTTCATTCTCCAGGTTTTGACACTTGAGGCTTGCTCCTTCTGAGTTGTCTGCCGAAACCTGTTCTTGCATTCAGAATCTTCATGACCGAAGTTGTTACAAATAGAGCATTCTATTTCATTTTCAAGAGCAGAAAAGTTATTGTAGGTTCTTTTCACAATCCCAGTCATGGTCCTTTGTTTTTGAGCTTCTCTAGTCATGATTGTCTTATAAGCAACACATTGAGATGCTTTGTGGCCAAAGTTATGACAAGAGAAACATTGGCCATTGAAGAAACTACTGTGATCAGTCAAATGATTGTAATTTCTATTGACATCCATTCTTGAGGCAAATTGAGAAGTTTTTACCTGAGGCTGGTTGTAGCTTCTGTTTGTCCTTAAAGTAGATTGCCCCTGATTTACCTGATAATGTTTGTTCATTCTTGAGGTAAACTGTCCCTGATTTACCTGATGATTTCTATTAGGCCTTTGCTCGCTCCTCCTTGCTGCATCAATATAACTTTTGGAGGTGGATGCTTGAGATGCTTCTCCATTATATCCCAGACCTGTCTTGATTAGTGGAGAACGCTGCACATTGATAATCTCATCCAGATTTTCAGATCCTTTAACAAATTTAAGATTAAGAGCTTTTGTTTTCTCAATCTCTTTTCTAAGACCAACAATTTAACATTCTAACTTTTCATGAAGTTTTTCTTTTTTAGCAAGTTGGAATTGAAGAGTATCAATGATCATATTCTTCTCTTCTAAACATATTTTGAGTCTAGAAATTTCTTCATAAAGACCTTCTTCATCTATAGCGTCCACAAAATCATCTTCTTCAAAAGCCATTAAGAGCCTATAATTGTTGCCTTGTTCATCTTTGTCACTATTTGAAAGTCCATCACTGTCTTCATGAGTGTAGTAACTTTTCTTAGTTACATTCTGTTTCTTGTTCCATCTGACAGGTTCCTTACCTTTATCAAGCTTGTCTTTATGTGGACACTTTGCAGCATAGTGACCGACTCTTCCACAAGCAAAGCATTTGAAAGGTAACTTACCTTCCCCGTTGAAGATTCTTGACAAAATTTGATTCTTCGTCTTCTTCTGATAGATGTCCTAACTCATAATAATATTTGCCTGAAGCCTTGAATGCAGCTTCTCTTCTGTCTGATGGTCCTCCTTTCCTCATTTCGTAAGCGGTCAAAATTCTGTGCAGCTGTGACATAGTGAGGTTTCGTATATGCTCCTTTTTTTCTATAGCAGAAACTTTAGATTCAAATTTAGGGGACAAGGATCTTAGAACCTTTTCAACCACAACAACCTCTTTTACTTCTTCACCCAAGTTTTTCATACAATTAACAATCTCATCTACACGAAGGAAATAGTTGGCCACACTTTCATCATTGTGCATTCTGAGATTTTCATATTGAATTCTGAGGGTTTGAAGTTTTGCTCGTTTTACCTGTTCATCTCCTTCATAGCTTAGAACAATCTTGTCCCATATTTCTTTTGCAGATTTATAATGCATAACCTTGACGAATTCTGATTGAGATAGACATACTAATAGAGTATTAACAACCTTTGCATTTGTTTCATATTGCTTCTTACCAGCCGGATCTGTAGGTGTTGTTGATGGAAAAGTGTACCCTGTATCTATGATATCCCAGACTTCTATACCAAGAGATTGAAGATATGCAGTGACTCTTACCTTCCAATATACGAAGTTTGTCCCATCAAAAATTGGTGGCCTGATTGATGCTTCTCTCTCGTACTTGCTCATGATGATAGATCTTCCTTCAAGCGATCAAGCTTCTTCTGAAGGACCTGCCCTGATACCAATTGTTGGAAATAATACTGAGAGGGGGGGGTGAATCAGTATTATCAAATTCTTTTCAATATATATTCCAGATTTATACTTTAATTTATTCTTCAGATATTGATCATTAATTTGTATGTCAGTACCATATAATAATGAGCAAGAACAAGAAAAACATATAGTCACACCAAAGAACACCAGATATAAGGTGGAAACCCAATGTGGGTGAAAACCACCTACTGCAATATGTCTTTATCTTCTTTCAATTAGAAACTTCTTTTACAATGATTTTGTACTGGTGCAGTCCTTTACTAGTACGCAGGCTGCAACTTGCAGAGAGCTACAACCCTCTCTCATTTTCCAGTCTCTCTTGGAAGGGAGCTACAACCCCCTTAGCTCTTGTACTAGCTGAACTACTAATACATAGGTGTTTACCTACTTCTTTTCTTCCAAGGACCACGTTTCATAAATTTTCAAACTGGATCCATGAACATCAAATAATCATCAAGTACATGTGAATCAACCATTCTCCTTTCACAATCACCCAATGAATCAACCAATAACCTCTCAGAATGCAGTAACCAGAAAAGAAATACCAGTAATCTAAACCCAGAACTCTGCTGCAATAGATAAAAGGTAGCCAACAAATATTTCAAGAAAAGTCCACAACTTCACTAATAGAAACCTGTGAATATTCGCAGTTCTTCTGTGTTTAGATTGCGCAACTCCGCACCTGCACTATCTATTCGACAGTGCACCTCTGCACCTGATTCGTCTTCTGCGCTGCGTACCTCCGCACCTGCGCCTTCTGCTGTGCTGCATACCTCCACACCTGCGCCTTCTACTGTGTTGCGTACCTTTGCACCTGCGTTGTGTACCCCCGCACTGCGCCTTCTGCTATGCTGCGTACCTCCGCACTGCGTCTTCTGTTGCACTGCGTACCTCCGCACCTGTGCTGTGGATCGCATGCGGACCTCCGAATAGAGCCAAATTATTAATCCTCCAATGTGGCACAGACAGTCAGATCCATAGATCTGATCATGCGCCAAAGAGATCACGACTTATCAATAGATCCGCCTTACAGTTTACAGTTTTCACCTTGATTTAGATCTAGCTTTTCAAAACGATCACCCAAAATTTCAGATCTTAAGATATTCAATTTTCACAAGTGACTAGCCAAGTGATCTCCTTTCCTTTTTATAGGCAAGCCCTTACTCAAACCATGGAACAAAACCATAGAAAACCAATACAAGGGACCCAAAACCGGGGTTCAATAATTTAGATGCTATACCACGGACCAAAACCATAGGATCATGTACATCAGACTAAATACCGTGGACCAATCATAAAAATTCCCACGTGCGCGCGCTTCTCTGCATTAAAGTGAGTGAATTTGACACCCGCACCTTTTGTTCAGAGAACCTGCGGATATGCCCGCACTTCTTGTTCAGAGCACCTGCGGGTCCGCAACTTTTCTTAAGCTCACCTGCGGGTATCTCTTTTTCTATGATTTTGAGAGCCTGAACAAAGATTTGTCACTTGAGTGAGTTGCCATCAAGTACAACACTTGTGCCATAGTGCCAAACCTGAATCATAATGCCAACACTATATCCTTCTACTTCAGAAGTTAATACCCCTTCATTGCAAGTTCCTGTAGAATCGCTAGGAAGTCATTTGGATAGACTCGATATGTCTGGACAACCATCGACATCTAGGACTGTGTCGTCCGATACATCGGTAGTAGAACCTCCTACCACCACTTCGACGATGTTCACTGGTATACCATCTGTCCCAACTAGCTCTCAACCGCTAGAAGGAGTCCACCCAGGGACTGTTTCAACAGTATGGTCTGTTCCCGTTTTTTCATACGGAATAGTATTTGGAATCTCTTATGTTGAATCTCAACAAATTGATCCTTCACAACAATATCAATTTGGGCAGTCTGGTCTCCAAAGGCCAATCATTCCTTTGAGCACTGGATTGCCGCCATATGGGGGGCACTACACCCTTTCATTGTTCCCTCCGGGAGAACAACCATATGAGAGTTCACAACCAAATTCAGGTCAAATTGGAATCACATCCAGTGGTTGGGTGCCAATACTGCCTCAACAACCAAGAGTTGTATACTCAATGCAACCGAGTCTACTTGTGTCAAATATCCCCACTACACCAGCTATTGTGACAGTGTCGCAAGTACAAGCATTGCCTGTTGTATGCCAACCTCAAGTTTCTCAGGTCGTTGTACAACAGCCTCTTGTCTCCGTGACACAACCGCAATTGCCAATTAGTGGCTCCTTAACTGGAGCGACTCAGGCTCAAACGGGTACTATTACCCCTCATCTTGGTCAAATGTCCAGTATTGGGAAACAGCAAATGGTTTCACAACCATGGCTGGTGCAACATCAACAACCGCAATTCCAACAATCTTACTAAGGACCTGAGCAACAAAACTTTGCAGGTAATGGGCAGCCGTATATTCAAAATGGTTATCACCAATCATCTCAAATTGGTCATGATCAACCACCTTATCAAAGTTATCAGCATCAAATACATTATGCTGGTATGAAAAGACCCACTGCTCAGGCGATCCCATATTATCTTGGGTATGCTTTGCTGAACCTGAATCAATAGTTGCCCTTCGTGGCAACTCTAGAGTTACCAGATCTAAATCGGCTAATGAACGATCCAATCGCCTATGCCCCTTGGTGGCCGACGATTCCTCATAAACTTCCGTCAAACATTCCTAAATTCAATGGAAATCCGGGTGAAGACCCGTCGAATCATGTGATGACCTTTCATCTGTGGTGTTTGTCCAACACTCTCAATGATGATTCGATTTGGCTTCGCCTTTTTCAGTGAACGTTAACTGGTCTGGTAGCAAAATGGTACATCGAAATGCCTAAAGCTTCATTCAATAACTTCAGCGCCCTTGCCACAACCTTTTTAACCCTTTTTCAATTACCAATAAGGTATGAAACAAAAACAGAGCTTCTTACGAATTTCAAGCAAATGACGGCCACTCACATATCCGATCATATTCATGAATGGCGAAGTCATCATAGAATAGTAAAAACATATGTCCCTGATCAGCTACTAGCTGAATGGTTTATTAAGTCTTTGTTACCTTCTATAACAGAGGATGTGGTGAAGGGAGGGGTCGTCACTGAAGAGCAAGTCATCGCTTGTGCGCAATATCTAGACTTGATCTACACTCAGTCTGGCATGCTCTATGACAAAATCCTTGATGCTCCGAGACCAAAATTTTCCGTTCCTACTCCTCCTAAGTCAAACAAAGACTGTCATGTCAGCGATGGTGTGATAGGTATGACGAGCACAAAATCAACAAATGCTACATCTGAGAAAGCCCGTAAGATTTCTGATCAAAATGCAAATGAAGAAATTCTAGCCTCAGAGGTTAATGTCGTGTCAACTGACAAAGGCAAAGAACCAAAGCAACCAGGAGGCAAGAAGAAAGGGAAGAGAAAAAAGAAGAAATAGGATGATTCGTCTCCTGAAAAATCTTCTGCAAACCCTTCTGGGCAAAAGAAACCTACTCAGCCATGCCTCATATGCGATGAGGATCATTGGATGAGAGATTGTCCATATAAAGCTGAAGTTAAGAAATTCTTTAAGAATTCAAAAACTTCAGCAGTATTGACTGATCTGTTTCCAAACCCAGGAACCAATCTAGTTGCTAGTGACAATGCTTCATCATCCCAAGTCCTTATGCTGTCCATTTCGAAATAGAAAAATGATGCTTTGATATCGACAAGGAATAAAGATTATGGGAATCCACAGCTGTCGAACAACAAGGCTATTGATCAACCTAGTAGTTCGACAACAACTTCGACCGAAGTTGTGCCACCCATCATTCCTAAGCTAATGATAAAGCCACCAAAGGGAGTTGTACACAAATCGACATTTAATCCTCATGCCAGAGCGGCATAGAATTATAATATAGTAGAGGACCTGGCCCAATCGCCATTCGCTATGTCGACACTTGAGGTACTGCAAAATTGCCCCTCCCAAAAGCAAGCTTTATTATCAGCAATAGGTGGGATTGACCCAGCGGATTCCAATCTTGTGGCCTTTAATCATAAAGGATATGACCCGCAGTTACCAGCTCAGCTCACTTTCCTCATTCAAGTGAAAGCCCTCAACAAAACTGTTCATCGAACAATTATTGATGAGGGGGCATCTACATGTATTATGTCAATGAGTTGCTAGAAAAATTTAGGCTCACCACCCTTGTCGCAATCATTGACGACGTTAAAAGCATTTGATGGACAAACATACACTCCATATGGGATTTTAAGTAACTTGCAAGTCGAACTGGGGGGAAAAATAGTAGAAATTGATGTGGAAGTTATCGATGGAAACCTCGATTACAACATCCTACTGGGAAGGCCCTGGATTTATGCTATGGCTGCCGTTGTGTCAACATACTTCAGAAAGATTGCATTTCCCTTCCAAGGGGGAATTACAATCATCGACCAATAGACATTCCTCCCCAACAGTTCGCAAGTTACGGGAAGCATTCTGATGATCCACGGAAGCTCTCAGTCACTTCAAAATATCAGAGTAGGCCTACTAAAAGACCCTACATTGATGGGTACTTTTTCCCTACTTTGTCCAAACAACTTGGCAGAAGTGGCAATGGTGGGAACTTGCAATATGGTATATTCCATTCAGAAGATGTCCGAACATGATATTGGCATGGATCGTCACCAGGTGTTGCCTCCAAGCCCAATAGAAATATTGTATCAATCAATGTTCTCGGCATGGGAGGCAAACCCCAATGAACGCTCATCAAGCGTTTAGGTAGATAGGTCTAAGGAGTATGGTACCTCTTCAGATCCTTGGTCGCAAGTACATTCTACAGATGAAGGAATTGTCAGTCAATGAACATACAGGGGGCACCATGGGAAGATTACCACCATCGTTCCCATCTTCCGGATTACAACGAAGATTACCCCGACAACCTTAATCATCCATCAGTCTTCGATTTTCTATCAAATACTGTAAATATGGTGGATTCCGAGTGAAATCTGTCCAATATTGAAGAAACTATCACCATAAATATCTCGACCAAACCAAATGTTGTAGAAAATATTCATGTTGGCAAATCTCGTTCTTCTTCAGAACTGGAAGTATATTACGCTCTCTTTCATGAGTTTAGAGATGTATTTGCATGGTTATATGAAGAAATGCCAGGAATTGACTTGAGCATAGTTGAACATGAAATTAATATGTATCCAGATGTCAAACTAGTAAGACAACGGCTTCGGCAGGTGCACCCAAAGAAAGCCGTTGCCATTAAGGCAGAAGTTGAAAAACTTCTTCATGCTAGTTTCATTTACCCAGTTCCTCTAACTGATTGGGTATCAAACATTGTTCCTGTGATGAAAAAGCAAGGAACAATTAGAGTGTGCATCGATTACAGGGATGTAAACCAAGCTTGTCCAAAGGACAACTACCCTACACCCTTCATCGACCAGATAATTGATGAATGCGCCAGATGAGAAATCTTTTCGTTTATGGATGGATTTTCCGGGTATAATCAAATAAATATCTGCCCACAGGACTAGTCAAAGACTGCAATTATTTGTCCATGGGGCACATTCGTGTACCGTAAGCTACCTTTTGGTTTAAAGAATGCAGGGGCAGCTTTTCAGAGGGCAATGAACTATGCCTTCCATGACATCAAGAACATCGTTCAACCATACCTCGATGATCTTCCAACTCACTCGCGAATGTGGACCGATCATCCGCAGCATTTGAGAGAAATATTTCTACATTGCCGACACTACAAAATAAGACTCAATCCACACAAGTGTGTGTTTTGCGTTGGTTCTGGTCGTTTACTTGGCTTTGTAGTTTCTAAGGATGGAATTCGTCTCAACTCGTGCAAGGTTCAGGCAATCATCGATTTGCCTCCACCTTCAAATTTGCTTCAGATTCAGAAACTCCAAGGGAAAGCAAACTTTCTGAGGAGGTTCATTCCAAATTATGCCAAACTTGCTAAAGGTTATATGCGTCTTTTGAAAAAAGAAGTACCCTTCAACTGGGATCAGGTCGCACAAGCTTCCTTTGATGCTCTAAAGGAATCCCTAATAAAAGCATCATTAATGTATGCTCCTGATTATCAAAGAGACTTTAACATGTATCTGGCTGCAGCAAATACGACCATCGCAATGGTTTTAGTTCAAGAAGACAATGGAATCGAACATCCTGTTTATTATTTAAGTCGAAACTTAAATGATACAGAAAGCAAGTACTCATATGTTGAAAAGCTAGCTCTCGCTGCCATTCAAGCAATACAGAGATTTCGACACTATGTTCTCTTTTGAAAAACTACCATTTTGTCAGATTGCAACCCCATGACTTATATCTTGTCGCGACAGTTGCTTGGGGGAAAATATTCAAAGTGGATAGCAATTTTGCAAGAGTTTGATCTAGAATTCGTAAAATCCAAATCAAAGAAAGCTCTAGTTTTCATGGAGTTACTATGTGATTTCCCATCGTCATCCAACGATTCAACATCCAAAACAACAATCGTGGATGAATCTTTGTTTCTGATATCTTCAAGCGATCCGTGGTATGGAGATATAATCATTTATCTCCAAACCCAAATGTATAGGTCTAATACCTCTCGCTCAAAATAGCGACGTACTCAATACCAAGAAAAAGACTACATGATCGTCAGTGATACGCTTTACCGTCGTGGTGTCGATACAGTTTTGCAAAGGTGCCTCACCCATGAGGAGGCCGAAAAAGTCTTGAATGATTGTCATTCAGGCGCATGTGGGGGGCATCAATCTGGTTATGCTACAACATAAAAGATTTTACGAGCAGGATACTTCTGGCCAACAATGTTCAAAGATTGCATAACCGTAGTCAGAAGTTGCCATGCTTGTCAAATCTTCGACTGCAAAACCAGAATACCACCCGCACCTCTGAAACCAATAGTTGTTGTTGGGCCATTCACCAAATGGGGCATATATTTCATGCAATGTAACCCCACCTCGACCGGGGGGCATGGGTATATCATAGTCGCAGTTGACTATTTTACGAAATGGGCCAAGGCGCTGCCTACATTAAACAACAGTGGTGAAACAACCGCTCTTTTCTTTTTCAATCATGTAGTCACCAGGTTCGGCGTTCCAAAAGCTATAGTCACAGATCATGGATCGCATTTCCGCAATCACATGATGGTTGAATTGGCCACCAAATTAGGACTATCCCACGATAGCTCTACTCCGTATTATCTGCAAGCTAATGGGCAAGTTGAGGTGATAAAAAAAGTCCTGAAATGCATGCTGCAAAGGATGATTGGAGTCCATAAACAGAGTTGGCACCTAATCTTGTACTTAACCTTGTGGGCATACCGGGCAGAAATACGACCGGGTTTACACCCTTTCAGCTGGTGTATGGCCTGGAAGTGATCTTACCAGTTCAGTGTGAAATTTCATCTCTCAAGCTCTCAGTTGACCTCCTCCCCAGAACTTCAGAGGAAGAGGATCATTTCTTAGAGTTAATCCAATTGGATGAAACCCGTCGTGACACCGCCTTGGCTAACGAAGCACATAAGAAACGGGTCAAAGCACAATTTGACAAGAATGGAAAATCCCGCATTTTCTCAGAAGGTGACCTGGTCTTGCTTTACGATCAGGAATCCGATAAATTGGGAGCAGGTAAGTTCCAGTCTTTGTGGATGGGTCCTTATATTGTTAAGTATACATTAGCAAAAGGGTCCTACGAGCTAGTATATTATGACAGAATTCCACTATCGCAACCCCGAAACGGGTTGTACCTTAAGCGTTACTATGCTTGACTCAGCATGGTAACCTCTTCATATGATTTTGTTACATTTTTGTTTTTGTTAAGAGTGATCATTTTGGTTAGGTAATCCACTTTTTCATTTTGTTGTAGATGTCGAACCCATTGGAATCATTTTTGGATATGCCGACGAGGCGAGTCGTAGTGTGTGGAACCTATCTTCTGCAGCTTGGGCCATCTTTGATCCAAGCGGCGAGTTAGTGAGTTTGAGAGGGGTGTGTATTGGTCAATTAATGAACAACATCACTGAATATAACGTGTTGATAGAACTCCTCTCTGATGCCATCGCGCATGGCATACACCGACTTATCGTCAAGCTAGACTCACAGCTCGTCATTCTACAGCTTACAGGCATCTATTCTGTTCGAAATCCAGCTATCTACTGTATGTTCCTAAGGGTCAATATTTTGGAAAGGCAGTTCGATTCTATTTGATATCAACATATTCCCAAAAACTTAAACACATTAACCGATTCATTAGTGAATTATGTGTTAGATAGACATTTGCAACATTTGTAAAAGGAAAGCATTTTATCAATAACTGCATCAGGATCATATAACTTAACCAAAATAAAACTCTGAAAATCAAAAATATATATATGACTGTTTATAGTTTGTACATAGTGTTCTGTGTCCAGGACAAAATCGGTCATATGACCCAAAAACTCAAAATGCAAGGGGGCACCCTAGTCTAATGATGCTGGTGATAACTAGTCACCACCTGTGCAATCATGCGTAAGAGCCTAGTCCAACGGCTTGGCACGCCAGTGGTATGGCACTGTAATCTCAGAGGCAGCTCATCGGTCCTCACGTTAGGAATACCAAGGGTGAGACCCTCGATCTGATCCTGCAACACTGCAAGGGTCTCGGATACATCCAGGTCACGAAGGATGGCCCTCCCTACAGCCTCTCCTGCTGGAACAACAACTGCTGCTCTTGGACGCACTGCTGGTCACACAGGCCCAATATCTACATAAGCACATGAGTTTTGATTAGTCTTGATGAACATTTGAAAAACACAAGAACATTATAAAAACAATAAATAGAGATATGGTCAGAGATTTTTACCTATGGCACCCCACTGCTCGCCAGCCGGCAACACCAAGTCTGGGTCACCCCAGAAGTCCATCCCAGCATATGGATACTCGGCATAAGTCATCAGCTGACGGTTGAACCACTCGAAGAAAGCATCAGAGAATGAAACCTGCGATTGACCAGCATGTCTGGCCATAAGGTCGACCCATCTCTGCATCCGTGGCTCAGTCGGTGGTGGCAAGCCAAGTGAGATGTACTGGGGCTGCATCAGTGGGATCCTCTCCAAGGCGAAAGCGGTCAGAATTGAACCATAGCCAAAGTTCTTAGATCTTCTGGTTTTCACCTTGGTGAGCTGTTCTTTGATCACCGGAAGTACTGCATCACACCAGTTGAATACCTTGGGTTCGAGACATTCCAAGGCATACTGCATATAGGACCTGTTGGCCAAGTGAAGGGCCGCGCTACCAGCCAGTCTAGCAAAGGTAAATAAAATAGTCCTCAAGGACTGGTCTGTGACATCTCGGATACTGATCTTGCTGTCCCTGCTCGGCTGAGATCCTTCTCTACAGTATCGGCAAATATAATCCCTCATGGATTCGCCCCCATGGGCGGAACCTGATAGTGAGAGAGGGGCGCCACGCCTCGATAAACCAGTCAAGAAATAGATGTCCTCAACAGTCATGGGGATGGATTTGCCTCTTATTTGGAACACTTGGCCGATAGGATCACATGCATCGAGGAAATATTGCAACAAGTTGATTTGTTGTCTCATGCTATACATGCGGAAGAACTTGAGCAAGCCACAGTTCCGCAATGCAGTTACTGTACCCGGATGATGAAGGGCAACCATGTCCTCTTCTTCATGCTCGTGTTCATGCCATGTAACAACCATTTTTGCTCCGATGAATCTCTGAAAAACAGACAAGAGAAGAATTGGGATCCTGATTTGGCAAAAAACAGGCAAAATTTCCATGAAAAATCAGTGCAAAAGTTTTCTTCCTTGCGCCCATCGCACCCTAGCTGTGCACCAGGTGAGATGCATCCTAACTGGCCAATGGCCAGCCTAAGATGCATCACACCTTTCAATGTATACTAGGTGCGATGGGGGCAGAATGAAATGTTCAAACCCTAGGGGCCCAAAAAAGCAGGAAAACATGCTCAGAATTCAAAAAGGAAAGAATGCAATTGAAGAGCTCAGGTTTAGCTCCTACTTGGTCCAAACAGCACCAAAAATCGTCCACAGAATCTCCCGAATCAGTTGATGAAAATAAAGGGGGAAAACACCTCCAGAGCTCCAACAGTCACAACTCCAAAAGAAATGGTAAAATGAGGGGTAAAAAACTATTTTAAGTTACTTTTCACATAATTTAAGTAGGGTATTAGATTTTTAACTCATTTTTCAAGCATATGTCCTCATTTCTAATCAGTTTGATGGAGCAATTGAACAAGTAGTACGACCGTCAAAAGAACATAGTGTTAATGGTGAATTGAATATCAATGACCATTATCACGAGCAGTTTTACGCGAAGTTCAAGCTCGTTAAAAATTAAACCTAGCAATGAGCATATGTTCCACCAGAGTTTAAGCTCATTAAAAAATGAACCCACCTCCGGTAAATAACCATTGTGAATGATTATCATCAGCTTTTGAGCCTTGGTCGTGTTCTTACCATCACCTCCACTCTGTTTTAGCTGATCATTCGCCTCCATTTGATTGTTTACCCCTTTTGAGGAACAACTGCGACGAGTGATCCTATTAGCCACCTTCTTTACACTACCGTGATTGGAAAGTTCCAAACCTTACCTGGAACCAGCTGCTATCTGAAAACATCACTCATTCCTCAAAAAATGAGTCTCCTTTAAGATCTTTTCATCTGACTCATAAAATATGAAAAGATTGTCGAGCAATTGGCCTCTCCAGCTCGTTAAAGTGATTAGAAGTGCTATCCCTCCTCTAGATTTTAATCTTTTGGACTTGAGGGATTATTACACAAAAAGATCGAGCATTTGTCTTGTTCGGCTCATCAAAACTATCGAAAAGTCATCCCTTTTGCATTGTTTTATACTTTTTTCGGACTTAAGGGATAAAGGAATATTGGAGTTTTCTTTCTGTCTCTTTTCAGACTCTCTAAAATTGAAAAGGATCGAGTTATCCTTGTCGCTAAACTCGTTAAAACATAGTGACGGGTTTGCCCGAAGGGAAAATTATAGAAAAAGCATATGTTATCCTCCTCAAGCTTGACAAAAATAAAGAGGTACTGGTCAGAAATGATTGGGGAAAATTGGGAAGAAAACTTGAAGAAACTTTATTGGTAGTAGGTCGCTCTTGAACATGACACTTTCACTCCATCACCATGATTGAGTCGGGTTGGGTTATTCCGTTCACTAGTCATACCACCATTGGTCCACCGTACCATCCACTTTTGGGGTTAACGCTACCAATCCATTTCAGTGTCGCTGATATGTTCAAGAGAAGTTGCTCAGAGAATTCACCTACCCAGCTTGTGTCTCATCCGCTACAATACCTTCACGCTTCATTCTTTCATGACTGCCACCCTGAACCTTGTATCATCAGATCGTTTTCACCTCTACAAAATCATTTGCTCTGTTCCGTGTCGTAGATGTGGGATCCATTAATGCCCTCCTACGACAGGTCACTTCTTGTCGACATCAGCTCATTATCCAAGAAGCCGACCTAGGGACAACCCTTCCAGTACTTTGAAGCTTTCATGTCTCAATGGCAAGTTTCTCACTTCCTACGACAGGTTTACACTAATGGCCTTTGATCGAAAGATTTTGCGTGGTGTTCGACATCAACTTACATATTCACACCACGTGAATTGTACTGCAGTACCTTGAGAGTCATCATCATCATCGGTGATTCCTCTCATGTTTGTTAACAGCTTACATCATTGGCTGGTAATCAGGCGATGTCCTTCCATGTTCGACATCAGAACATCTTTTCACATGGATTGATTTGTACTTTCGGGTGAAGATTGAACAATTTTTGAAGACCCCGGATTGAGTTTCATCCATCTGGGCTGTGATATATTTAGGAAAATAAAGACATCAAATGTGCATCATTGCTACACAGATAATCATCCAAACTAAGGGATGATGTCTCTACCAAAATCATCAGTCTGCACATAGACAGTTGTCTGTCCTATGTACATGAAAATGAATTTATCAAGCTGAGCATGGGAATGCCCGCCTTAGCTAGATCATGAAAATATTATGAAGATAATGTATTGTATTGTATCTTATTATAGGTCACCTTCTAGTGAGAAAAACTTCGGATCCTCATTATAAAGTATTTCACCCAACATCAAAAGATTTGCGACCTCATGCTTTAGGGGGCAACTGTTATAGACATATTTGGGCATTGCAACCCCAATCACATATGTCCATAAACCAAGGGCTTCTAAGTCCTTAAAAGTGTTGTTTCATACCCTAAAGGAGCAAGGTCTGCTGATTACATCATCTCCCAGAAGTTTTCCATGAAAAACCACTAAGAAATTGTCAAAGCAAGGCCATACAGACTGCCCAGTGCAAAGGGTGTGATGCATCTCACTTGTCACATGCAAAAAGTGTGATGCATACTGGAAAGAACTTCTATAGGGTGTGATGAGCGAGAGAAGACAAATGGCACAAGCAGTTTGCTAGGTGGAGAACCTAAGAATCTTCTAGAAGCTGCTCATTTGACACTTGCCTCCCTGAATTCGCCCAAGGATGAGTAGGAGATCATGAAATCTCCAAATGGAACCAAGAACTATCAGAGAGATGACACTAATCAAAATCCCAGAAGCTGACTCACCCCCCTGCAAATATCTATAAATGGATCCCTCATCCCAGAGATCCAGAGGTTGGAATTGGGTAATTTACAAAGAGGTGTTGTTGGTTTCTCTTTGAAGACATTGTTGGGTGATCTTGCTTTGTGTGAGGTGAAGAGGGCTTTCAAGCTGGGAGGATGGCGCTGGGTCAGACCAAGTGGTTGTAATCCTCTCTTCTACTACTTTTACTAATAAAGCTATTTGAGTTTTCCTCCATATTCTTGTGTATCTCTGAATATTGTGTTGATATATGCATTTGTATGGTCAATATATATCTGATCCTATATTGTTTACAGTGAAATATCTCTATGCTTTGATGGTATTATGCTGCTGTGAATCTACAGGTGCTCTTTGAAGTGGGACAAGTAAGGAAGCAGTGGCGAGATTCTGTTAAAGGGGAAAGGAAACAAGCAAGGAGCCAAGCGGAAGACTGAGGTTGATACTCTGCTTCTTTTTCATCTCTCTCTCATAAAGGAAAAACAAGTGACTTTAATCTGTTTGTTTCTAAGATAGCTACCCATCTTAGTGGGACTAGCAGTTCTGAATAGTCACTAGATTTCCTGATAACAACCTTGATTGTTGCTCTTGTCATGGTACCCTTTCCCACTCTTTAGAACATTATATTATGCATTGAGTCTTCTCTTGATGAATATATAATACCTGCAAAAAGTCTTCAAGGAAATACCCATGACATGATAATAGAAAAACTTACCTCATCCTGTACAACATATGTTAGTGCTAAACAAAAACAACAAATTAGAATACAAATAACATAATGCAATTAAGAGATGAAAATGCATATACAGAAGATACTTACCTAGAGCTTACCTCTCCTACACCATTTTTATACATGTTACTCTTTTCTACCCTAGAAAGTCTAGTCCTTTGCAGCCCTTGACAACACTTGATCTAGTTTTTTTCTTGCCTTCTAGGAGCATGATATTGAATCTGATGTATCTTTGTGATTTTAGATCCCTAATATGTAATATTCGGTCCTATAGTAGCCCTCTGAGTCTTCTTTCCAATTCCATAGGTCTAACCCGATTTGGATTCTTCAAGGCAAAGTTATGCCCAATCTCTCACAATAACATAATTATGGACTAGTGCAATAGAGCAAACTTGTATGGCATGCCACGTGTCACTGTTTCCTCCTTCGAATCTAAAATTGATATAAAAGAAACTACAGTTCATGCACTATTTGTGACGTTTTACATAATTCAAATCAGCTTCTCAAAGAGAGAGTTATGACGATTTTCCCAAGGTCACCTCTTTGAGATGAAATTCGGGAGCCTACAAAAGCCCTAACTTCCACAAATCATATCTCCAAAAATATAGTGAACCAATATCTGAAATGTGGTCATGACGTTCATCAAGATTTCTTCTCAAACGGGTTTTAATTTCAGCATCTAAGACTTAACAGAAATAAATTTATATTGAAAATACCACGATGACTACTTTTGGAGGATATATGAGATTTCTTTTTATAGAGTTGAGAGGGGCTTCTATAGAGACTGTTGGAAGGATTTTAGGAGCTTAAAAAATTATCAATTATTGACTATTAAATGACCAAAATCAATGATAAATTCCATGCCACAACCCCATGGGGTTTTAGCCCACTAATTGAGGTTACTAACTTCAACCTTGAATAACTTACAAATCGTGAGGAATTACGAGAAGAGATTGTTAAAATTGGAAACCAGGGAAAAACTTCATGTGGGTTGTCTTATTCATGGTTGATAATATTTTTATTAGATTCCTCTCGTCGAGAGGTGTAGGATTGATATAAAGATCATCCGATTCCGATAAGTATTCATGGAGATATGAATTTATTTTGATTATGGAATTGTTATCAAGCCGACCTACAACTCATGTAGGCTCAGAAGCCCAACAGTCGCATCTATTCAAACACCAACGTTGTGTATAAATATAAGAGGACTTTTCCTCATTTGCACTCACTCATCTCATCACACCTCTCTCTCTCTACTGAGCAGAAATGAGTCTCTTCTCTACTGCGCAGAAATGGGTCTCTCTCTCACACATGTGAAGCCAGAAGCTGTTGAACCTAAAGCTGCAACTGTAGAAGTAAAGATTGACTTGCGTGGCCTAGAAGATATCCTCTTTGGAACTATGTTGTAGGTTCATCTGAACCTCCTCTGAAAGCCGCAACTTTTGGTGGTGGAATGAAGTCAATCCGACGAACGGTTTGCAAGATATCGACTGCCCTAGTTTGAAGTCGGAAACTGTTGAACCTAAAGCTGCAACTGTAGAAGTAAAGATTGACTTGCGTGGCCTAGAGGATCTCATCTTTGGAACTACATTGTAGGTTCATCTGAACCTCCTCTGAAAGCCACAACTTTTGGTGGTGGAATGAAGTCAATCCGACGAACGGTTTGAAAGATATCGACTGCCCTAGTTTGAAGCCCGAAACTGCTAAAACTGAAGCTGCAACTGCAGAAGTAAATATTGACCTGCGTGGCCTAGAAGTTCTCCTCATATGAACTGTGTTGTAGGTTCATCTGAACCTCCTCTAGAAGCCGCAACGTTTTTTGGTGGAATGAAGTCAATCTAACGGTCAGTTTGTGAGATATCGTCTGCCCTAGTTTGATAATGAAGCCGCTAATGCTGATGTTGCTGATCTAGGGTTTGCTACTGGTGATATGAATAAGATTTATTGTACTATTTCTCTCTGCTGAATTATTGAAGATAAAAGAAGATTTGATCAAAGGGTTTCCCCACACATTGTGGGGCTTGTCCCTGGCTAGCCGCCACATCTTGTGTCTCTTTTCTTGGCTTGTTTTCTGTCGATCGTTTAATGTTCTATCTGCACTTTACTTTATGTACATGTGATTGCTAATCTGTGGAATATAATAAGAAAAAGAAGTAAACTGTTATAAGCATAAAACATACCATAACTTAACAGAGATATATACCTATAGAAAGATATTTTTGAGTAGAGTATTCCTATAATGGTTATGAGACAAGAAACCATGAATGAGGATGCCAAATGTGCCATGGAATTTCAGGGTCATCCTTGGTGCTGCTTGGGTTGACATCAATGACAACCTCAGATCATCTTTAGTTCAACACCTGATTCAATCAACCATGCCTCATAATATGTGTACTCAAAGAAGAAAAGTACACATCCCCACCTTCATTTGAGGTGGTTTTTTCCTTTGCGGAAGGAGCATCATCGAATCCATTTCCTTTCTTAGGATTTTTAGATCTACAATCATTCTTTTAGTTCCCTTATTTTACGTATTTCGGCACAACTTTACAAATTTTCTTAGAGATTTGGATCTCCCTCTAGATTTAGATCTCCCACTTGAGGACTTACTTCTATTTATGTTTTGGGAGCATCCTCTTACATAAAAGGAATATACATTCTAGTTCTCCATGTTTTTCTGTCTCATCTCCTCCGACAACAAGGATGAGACTATTTCATTAAACTTTAAAGTAGTTATATCACTACTTATAGAAACAAACATGTTATACAATGAGCCTGGTAGAGAACACAACAAACTGATGCACTTATCGTAATCTGAAATTTTAATATCAACACATAACAACTAACTTACATAGTATTGAAGGCATTCAAATATTTTGCCACTAAGTCTCCATCCTTCATCCTTAGGTTATGGAAAATTTTCCATAGGAACAATTTATTTACCAAGGAATTAGATTGACACAAATCCCATCACTTGTCCCACAAATCCTTTGTCCTAGCTTCCCCTGACACATTTATCAATACTAAATATGAGAGACAATTGTATTGTGCTCTTTACCTTTTGATCAAACTTCGTCTAGTATTTTGTTGACATCCATGTCAGTGCCATACCTATATCTATAGAAATCTGCTAATCTTTGTCTACCAACAAATCTTCCATTTTAAGCTTCCATGACTCAAAACCTTTCCCATTCAAATTATCTATCTTTCCATCGTTTTCCATTCCTTTTACCACAAAAAGTGAACCCACAGACCTTCCAATATAACAGGGTTTGCCATAGGCCTGCAATAAAAACCCCTTAGCCAAGCCAAAAATGCTCTAATACCAAATGAAGGTTTTAACCTTGTGTAAATAATACCTATAAATAATTCTTAAAAAAACAAAAAATATACATAGATATTTTTCTCTAGGAACCCAAAACTAGGAAAACCAAATTGATTTTTTTCATTATATTCCTTTCAATGTTACAATATATGATATAGATGTTGAAGAATTCATAAACCCCCAAACCATTAACCTAGAGTAGAACATAACTATAGTTCCTTTGACCATATCTACAAAACCATGGGTAAAACCATCATGTGAAAAACCATGGGTGGGTACGCCTATTTATTTATTTATTTATTTTTTCGAGGCATTGTCCCATACCTTATGTAGGGAGATACTGCCGCCTTGCAACCCCCCGATAGGTGGGCTATCTCCGCCCCTATGACCACCCCCCCTAACTGCGCCCTGCGTAATGTATCATGCAGGTTACTAGTTGCGCAAAGAATACAACACATACCCAACATCAACACAAAGGTTTTCCATTCAAATAGTCTCCATATTAAGATATTAAAGGTATGTAACATAAAAATGACATAAATTTTGATTAGAAGATCCATTTTGTTTGGGTGACTTAAATTTGTGATAAATAAGAGTATTGTTATGGCTCTAAAGTAACATATAAAAGGTATTACAACAATTAAACCTCCTAAAGACTCATACATGACTCATGAAGAAATAGAATACTACAAGTTAGCCATGTTGAAAAGCTAATTTAAGGAAAAAAAATGATATTATGAGGGTAGAATTGTCACAAGGGAAAGGATCTATAGGAAATCTGGAATAAAATATGATAGATGAGATGGAAAATAAAATGAATGAAAATAATGAGAAAAAAAAATATCTATAAACAAAAATAAGGAAGAAATAAAAATCATTTTATTAAAAAATATCTAAGGAAATCATAAAAACGAGAAGTATGGCATTGAGACTCAATCACATATGACGAGTATTTTATCATAATTGTGTAGGAATCCTCTTCAGTTTTCAATTTTTTTTGTACTAATGGTGCCATACATACATGGAATCTTATTAACAAAATAAATTTGTATCGAAAGGTCACGAAATTATAAAAATAATGAAGAGTAGTAGATTCTATTTTAAATTAATCCATCCATTGAACAATGACAACCAATAATAATACATACAGAAAAATTTCCAAAATATCATTGATATCGTGCACCAAGGGGATTGAACTTGAAATTTGATTCCACTAATTCTTCACGTTCTCTTGATGTAGCCCTTGTGTACATGTGGAATTTGTGTCTTGACCAAACATTGCCGACTCACTAATTGACCTCCCAACCTTTCATTGGGTACTCTTCTTCCCCGTGAACCCTTGAGCTATAATGGGGTTGTATGAAAGTGTTGGGATGGGGTCCCCTGGGTCAGTTTTGGGTTAAGATAACCCAAGTTTTGGTACAGTTTTTGTAAATAATGTAAAGTCTCCGCGATTTGTGGATGCAGAGCACATAGATGAATAGGAGTCAAAGGGGCTTCACCCCTTGTTTTGGATAAGTTTTGAGTTGGTTTTGAGATTCAACCATGGTCCATCGACCATGGCATTGTATGAAAAAGGCTATAAATAGGTGTGTCTTAGAGAGTCTAAGGCATTAAGAAAAAAGAAGAAGTAAGAAGAACTAAGAAGAAGTGGGTAAGAAAGAAGAAAGGCTCTGCAGTTGAGTGTGCAGAGGCCTAGGTAGAGTCCGCAACTGAGTGCGTGGACCCCTGCAGCTATGTGCATAGGGTAGTTTTAAGTTTGTAACCTTGAATTGAAGATCAATAAAGACAGTTTTTCAAGAATTCCTGAGTATTGTTGTTTATCTCTGTAATGTTATATGTTGCCGATGAATGATTCGTTTTTATGAGATATTGATTGAATGTTACGTGATTCTCTTAAATAAGTCTTAATAATGTATGAAATGCATGTTTAAGTATTTCCGTGAACACTCTAATGAATTCCCTGATGTTTAATAATAACTTAAGTAAATCTGCACAAACCCTAGTTTAGGACTTCCCTCTTATGTGCGTAAGTAGACAAATTGACTATTAAAGCTCCACAAGGACTAATCATAGGCCTTCGCGAAAGTCTGAAGGCTATTTTAACAGAGTTGCAACAACATGCCCTAAGAGTTTATTGATCTGCGCAAAGGCATATCTAAGGCATTGGAAGACATCACACTAGTCGCTGGATGCAAAAACTTGGTTCTTGCATCCCCCCATACTTCTTCGGGTGAGAATGTAGCATGCGCTACATGGGTTGCTGCTGAAAGGGCCAGTAGTGTAGGGTTTTGTTGGTTGGCGCAGCTAAACTCTGAACCTGTTTCAGGACCCCCTAAGCCAACAAATGGTTGCGAATGTTGTATGGACAGTGCCATAGATTACTGATGACAATATAAAGAAGGCACAATTGGTTACCACTTTGCAGGATCGCGCACTAACCTGGTATATTAAGTATTGTTCTGATAATCTGTTTGCAACGCTTGCAGAGACTAAGGCAACTTTAAATAAGGATTTTAGTAAGCCTAAGTCTAACTCACAGTCTGTAATTGGATTTAAAGAAATCATGATGAGGGTCAATGAGACGCCTTGGGAATTAGATCAAAGGTTGAAGTGTCAGATTCGAGAATCTAACATGGAGCTCACAAATAGTCAACATCATGAAAGGTTTATAGCTTCACTTCTGCCCCACCTAAGAATTGCTCTATCACAACAGAAAATAGGAACGTAAGCAAAAGTCTTGGAAAACATGATGAGGTTGCATGCATCACCTATTCAGGATATGACCTTGGGGGTACAACAGATCCAATCTCAGTTACAGAGCCTACACTTAGAATCGCAGAGTTTGAAGAAAAACAAGGAGATTAAACCAAAAGTGCGCACAGAAGTCTGGTGTTTGAAGTGCAAGGGCCATGGGCATGATAAGGATCATTTCCCTGTGTATGTGAATTATATTATAGGAGGGGTGCCAATTACCCTTAAGCTAGAAGCCCCAGCAGGGACGAGTGTGGGGACTATGCTATGGTGTGCTATTTTTCAGGTTGTTGGACAACATGCAACGGATAATTTCCATTTACTTCAAAAGTTTGTCCAAACACCCCAAAAGTTGTTCTGTAACTTCTACAAATTTGTGGGCCCCGATGAGCGCCACTGTCAAAGTGATGAGATAACAATGGAAAGAAAAAAAAATGCGCCAGCAAAGAGAAGGTCCCTAATGGACACCAGGTGGTAAGAAAAATTGGCAAACATAAGGTATGAACAAGGCGTGAGATGAGGCTCACCGTGTAGATAGGTGATTATGAGATGGACCGGATCATCATGGATCTGGGGTCCGATGCGAACATATTACCAAAACAAATGTGGGAAAGGATGGGGAGACCTGCGCTGCAGTGGTCTCTGATTCAACTCAGAATGGCAAACCAGCAGAAAATCATCCCCATGGGATGGTTATATGGAGTAACAATTGATATTGAAGGTGCGAGCACGGTAGTAGAATTTGAAGTTATAGAAATTATCGATGACAGTAATCCCTACCCCACGCTCTTGGGAATTGACTAGGCTATTGATATGAACGGAGTCATCAATTTTAAGAAGAGGACAATGTCATTTGAAAGGAAGTTGCTTCGGGTTATAGTACCGTTGGACCCTACAGAAGGGGCGCGATATACGGAACGAGTCCGCGACTATGAAGAAAGTGATGATGAACTGGATCAAATCTACAGAATAACATCGTGAGATCAGGATTGGAGCAATTCGATGACAGATGGGAGGATTGCATGGGATTAGGAGAGTTCATGCACCTCTGATTCAGACAAGGAGTTAGAGCATTGCTAGAATCGCTATGCAATATGATGACAAATTCATTGCATTGTGTTTCATCAGAGGTAAGGAAATTACCCTATTATGATGGTTTAACTGACGTATATTTGTTTTTGGATGAATTTCAACACAGAGTCCCTGAGGATCACCGCTTCCAAGCATTATAGTTGGCACTGCGCGCTACGCCTCCACGATGGTGGGGAATGCATAAGGATAACTTTACTGGATGGTGACATTACAGAAGAATGATGAAGCTATGGTTTAGGCATGCTAACACTAGAATGACTGAGAAATATAATGGAAGGGACGATCTGTGTAATAACCTAGAAAAATGGATTAAAGCATGGGGGACGAAATCACAGCTAGAGTGGGTACACATCTTTTTCCATACTTTGGATACCATTCCCATGAACTGGTATCTGGAAATGGAGCTTTGCCATGACACCGCGGAATGGGATGTACTGAGGGAAGGGTTCTTATTGACCTTCATCTTTGACGATGACTTCGCAAGCATAGATGAAGCACTACAGAGATTAAGGTGGTTATCTTTAGAACGCCAAAAGAACCTATGGAATGGATTCAACTAGATTGGAGAACCTAACTGCACCATGCGTTGGAATTCTATAATGTGAGTGTTGAAGAGGAGGATGAAGATCTGAGAAACATTAATATTCCAGAGGTAGAAGGGCATCGCGAAGTCAATGGACCACAAATAGAAAACCTGGACATCTCGTGCTGTTGAAGACAAAGAAAGTAAACACTGGCATTGAAGCAGAACCAAAGTTCGCGAAGATTGGAAATTATTGGAATGACACTATTGTGGATAAAGTTGTTGAGTTACTCTACGAACACTGGGATCTCTTCCCTACTAAGTTTTTGGATTTGAAGGGCATAGTTGGTGATTTAGACGTTATGAAGATCACTCTGAAGTCGGACATGAAGCCTATTAAATAGAGGATATATTGCCTTAATCCTAAATACAAGGAAATGTTCGCTAAGAGCTGGATAAGATGTTGGAGGCATGCATCATAGAACCGATTGAAGAATCTGATTGGGTGAGCCCAACGGTGGTTTAGGAGAAGAAATAAAAAGGTGAAATACAGATTTGCGTAGATCTGTAGAAACTTAATGATGCGTGTGTCCACGACCCATTCCCAATGCCATTTATAGATGAATTGTTAGACAATGTTGGAAGGCAGGAAGCCTATTCCTTTACTGACGGATTTTCTAGGTATCATCAGATCAAGATCGCACTAGAGGATAGGAGAAAAATGACCTTTGCGACAGAGTGGGGTTGTTTTCAATACACTGTGATGCTGTTTGGGCTTAAGAATGTGCCTATGATATTTTCCCGTGTAGTCATAGCAGCGTTCAAGGAGTTCATTCATAAGTTCCTGGAAGTCTACTTTGATGACTAGATGATGTTAAGATTAGTGAAGCACCATGTAGCAAGTCTGCGCCTGATGTTGGATACATGTTGTAGATATCAGATCATGTTAAATTTGAAGA
Organism: Pinus tabuliformis; assembly: GCA_031772625.1. Classification (NCBI taxonomy): domain Eukaryota; kingdom Viridiplantae; phylum Streptophyta; class Pinopsida; order Pinales; family Pinaceae; genus Pinus; species Pinus tabuliformis. Next base: position 523,426,246 of record CM062812.1, read on the forward strand.
AATGCATATTATGTGTTCCATTTGGGATCTTGCTGGGTCACATGGTGTGCAAGCAAGGATTGATGGTGGACCTTGCAAAGATTGCAGTGATTGTTAGTTCGGAGGCCTTGAGGAACGTCAAGCAGCTGCGCGTGACATTGGGACATACATGATACTATAGAAAGTTTATAAAATCTTACGCTCAGATTACTGCATCGATGGAGAAACTTCTAAAGAAGGACACAATATTATGTTGGGACGAAGAATGTCAGCGCAGCTTAGATGTGTTAAAAGAAAAGATGGTCACTACGCCAATGTTGGTATTCCCTGATTGGAAAAAGGAGTTTCACGTACATGTGGATGCCTCTTGCATTGCGTTGGGTGTAGTGTTAATGCAGGCCGGTGAAGGAGAAATGGACCATCCTATAGCCTTCGCCAGTAGGAAATTATCAAAGGCTGAGAAGAATTATTCAATGACTGAGCGCGAAGGATTGGCCATGGTGTACGTGTTGCATAAATTCAAGAATTATCTATTAGGAGGGCATTTCAAGATGTACACAGATCATTCTTCCTTGAAATACTTGGTCAACAAGCCTATGTTGGGGGGGAAGATCTGCAGATGGTTGCTATTATTTCAGGAGTATGACTTTGAAGTCATAGTGAAGTCGGGGAGGTTAAATGTAGGACTTGACCATCTGTCACGGATCGAAATAGGCGAGGAGCCTAATAATCTCGAGGAGGGGTTTCCATATGCGCAGCTCTTTGCGGTGCACGTAACCAATAATCATTTTGTAGACATTATTCACTTCTTGACTATAAGGATGGCACTAGAAGGATATACAAGTCAGAAAAAGAAGAAATTAGTATTGCGCACGACCAATTTTTCAGTCATTGTGGGACATCTTCATAAGATGGGTGCAGATGAAATATTGTGAAGATATGTGCCAGAATTTGAGCGGGAAAAAATTCTCGCTGAAGCTCATGGGGGAGCCGTGGGAGGTCATTATGCAGGCAAGGCAACTGCGCAAAAGATTTTGTGCACAGGTCTATGGTGGCCAAATTTGCACAAGGATTCCAAGTGATATTATAAGGCATGCGATGCATGTCAAGGAACTGACAAGCCATCACGAATGGATGAGTTACCACTACATTCTTAGGTATCTTTGCAGGCATTTGACAAATGGGCGATTGACTTTGTTGGGTCAATTCAGCCCCATGGAAAGAAAGTGGGTGCACTCTATATTATCACCGTGGCGGAATATCTAAACAGATGGGCAGAAGCACAGCCGATTAAGGATTGTACGGGGGCTACGACAACAAAGTTCTTGTTTGAGTATGTCTTAACCAGATTCGGCTGCTCAGAAGTGTTGATGAGTGACAGGGGTACGCACTTTCTGAACGAGATGATCAGCGCATTGACTGAAGAATTTCAGGTATACCATCAGAAGAGTACAACGTATCACCCACAGGCCAATGGAATTGTTGAAGCCTTTAATAAGATCTTGGAGAAAGTGTTGATGAAGATCTGCAACACGCAGTAGAATGACTGGGATGTGTGCGTACCTGCAGTACTATGGACTTATATGACTACTTATAAGAAGCTGACTGGGCAAACACCACTCAGATTAGTATATGGGGTCAAAGTTCTAATGCCGATGGAGTACATTGTGCCTATTTTGCACAAAGCATCCCTAACGGATATGGCGGATTGCGAGGCCTTGGAGGAACAACTTGTGTAGCTGATGGAGCTCGAAGAAGATCAATTTTTGGTAGGATTCCATCAATAAGTATAGAAGGAACGTGAAAAAGCATGGCATGATTTCCATATCAAGCTTTGCACATTCAAGGTAAATGATCTTGTCTTGTTATATGATAGTAAATTCACTAAATTTCTGGGTAAATTCCAGATGCATTGGTTAGGGCCATATATTGTCAAAGAAATTACAGATGGAGGCGCAGTTCAGCTCGCGAAGCTGAATGGGGAACCCTTCCCGGGAAGAGTGAATGGGAGCAGGTTGAAATTGTATACAGGGGATCTTGCACAATGACTATATGGTAGCAGATAGTCTTAGTGCTCCAGGCAGTTGCAAGGGAGCACAGGACTATAAACTACACTGCTCAACTTAAAGGACAACGCAGTAAGCAGGCTAGGAGACTGATGGAGATGCAACCCAGGATGTTGCACTCAGGAAGTTGTGCCATGAGTGAAGGTACCACTTAGCATAGCAGGAAAGTGACCGTTGGAGTTATCATTCATGACTTGACAGCCAAAAGATGGTTAAGTGAACCGGGGTGGTGGCATTTAAGGCAAAAATCTTTGAAGATTTGTCGCCAAAACAACATTTATTATCAGAAATTGGGGGGAACGGTCGAATTTGAATTCAAAACTCCCTATAAATTACGCGTGTTGGTCCAACAGAGAACACTTTGCGCTCTCAGAATTGTTGCTAAATTTCGCTGTCTGTTGCCTATGAGCCAAGCATTTTGGGAATAATTCTTGTCACGAGCAAGCATTTCTTTTGAAGCCCACGAGTTGTTTATGGAGAGAATGACTGCCACCAACCCCGTTGAAGCCCTGAGTTCGGAAGCAGCGGTATCTGACGCACCAGGATCAAAGGTGTCAAGTGTAGAGGCTATGCCTATTGTGCCAATGGCACCGAGGTTGCTCAGGCTGAAACGGACCATGACAAAAGACAAACAACCTGCCATGAAAGAGAAGAAACCTGCAACAAAGGAAAAGCCAAAAAGCTAGTGCCAGTGCACGCATCCCCCATGAAGCATACTGAAACACAGAAGCAGAAGAAAGATAAGAAACCAGAGAAAGTAGTGGACCTGGAGGTGGAAGAAGCCTAGGGAACAAAGGATATTGATGCTGAAGGAGTGGAACCCATGACAAGGCTCCCTAAGTATATCCCTCCGTGGAAGGGAAAAGCAAAGGTCAGAAAGGACCCAAATGTTGATAATTTCACAATATCCACATCCGTGCTACCTAAGCAAGTCACTTTTGAAGGCCCTCGGCTTGCAAGGATCCCGTTGTTGAAAATGGAAGATTGGGACCTCGCTGACCATGCTAAGTTTCCACACTTGGCAATGGACAAATAAATGTAGAGGGTCTATTATGAAGAAACAAGTGTTACAACTTTGGAAATAGAGGAATGGGTTCGTGGTGTCGAGTAATCGGGGTTGCTCAATCTACTGTGGGTGCCCCACTATCACCGTACCCCCATTAATACAATATGTGTGCGTTAGCTTCTCACATTGGTGCATGATGGATGTTTATGGCTAGGAGGGCTTATCCCCATTACAAACATGCTAATTCACAGAATCATGCACTTGCCTTATAAAGGCGTGAACTTGGCTAAGGATTTTGGTGGAAAGACTAGGGAGAAAGACCTTGCAGAAAGGATGAAGAGGGATTACGACCTCCTCAAGAAATCGCGAGGGTATTTCATTATTTCCATAATAGATCAGGCATTTCAATTGGCTACCCATATTTTAGCAAGGAAGGTGATGCGAAAATGCCACACGAATGAAGTTTTGGCACCAGTAGTTTCCTTGGTTGCACAGTGCTCGAAAGGCATATAATTTAATTGAGAAAGATACCTCTGTCAGGAGTTCCTAGTGAAACGCTGAGAAGTCCAAGATGAAAACAAGCCATTCCAATATGCTTGGTTGTTGCTTTCAATTGTGCTCGTTTCATGGAAATTTCTGGAGGATAGCCAATTTCCTTTAATCAAGGAAGGATTTCCGGAGGCAGCACAATTTGCTTCCTTATGGTCCACAAAGGATGCCACGCAGATTGTAGAGACGAAGATATTTTGGGTTCTTATAGAAATGGATCTTTGTATGGCCATCAATCAGTGTCTGAGGTTGTCCCCAACTTTGTTCATGTAGCTGTCAACCTATGCAGTATTCAAGGATGACTTCCACAGAGTTTATATCCAAGCATGGAAGGATCCAAAGCAGAAATGGCACCAATTGCCATATTTGGTGTCAGAAATGGATGTGCAGGGGATTTTATCGAAATGGCCTATAGAGTGGCGTGCCTCGTCAGAATTAGCTGTTGGACCAAGCACGGGTGCAGAAAGTTCTGCTGCACAGAAAAAAAGGAGGCCATTAAGAAGGTTGCGTATACCTTGGTAGAACAGAAAAAGAAGCAAGCTGCAGAAAAGGTTTGTGTGGAGCAAGAACACGCTGCTAAGGAGCAGGAGGAAGAATAATAACATGAGTCACACAAAGGTGACAAGTCGCCTTCGCTGGAGACGGAGGAAGAAGAGCTTTCAAGATAAGGCGACAAAGGTGATGAGGGGCAAAGCACCCCATATATTTTGAAAAGACATGGCATGACACAGCAGGGAGGAACGCGAAAGAAGCAGAAATTTGATAGAACATGGGTTGATCCCATGGTATTAATAGAAGGAGATCTCGATGAGGTTGGTGATAAAATTCGGGACACTACCACAAAAGTGTTGCACCAGTTCAAGTTGCAATACATGTAGACATTGGGGGGTGTTCAAAAGGATCTATGTGAATTGCAGCTCCAAGCAACCCGAATCCGGGAGGATGTTGAGAAAGTGAGTGGTGCGCAAGGAAATTTGGTACGGGGAAAGAATATAGTCATGGAGATGGCCTGGCTACATGATGTGAGAGTCTTCCCTTTACCTAAAGTGTCAGTCCGCGTCGAAATAGATGAACAATGCGCACTGCTTCACAAAGTCACAAAAATGGGACTGAACCTTGTTGCGCTATCACTTGAATCTTTACATGCATTACTATAGGGAGTCATGAAAGAGCTCAGGATAAGAGAGCAATGGGCACTCACTGCTGTCAGTGAAATTAAAGTCAATAATGAACAATTGTTCGCTAAAAAGGCGCAGGCTCTGAAGGAAAAGGAGGCGCCACAGGTGCATAGTTTACGTTTGGAGTCAGCAGTAGTGGAGGCATGTAAGACAATGCCTGAAATTCACATCCCAAAGGATGCAAAACCAAATATTCCTTCCTTCTATTAGGTCTGTATAAACCTTGTCTCGAAACGTTCGTTCATGAAAAATCATTTCAATGGGGTTCCAGTGACTCAAGATGCTTCTGCGAGTGTTTATTAAATAATGAGTTACCTTTTTCTTAGATGTCGTATGTAAGCAACTAGAATACTAGTACTAACTTAGTGTAATCAAGTAATTAAAGCTATTGAGATTATAATATACTATTCAGAGCGGGGAAAGAAATTCATTTCATAATCACCTGATATGGTATGGTTAGGATCAATCCGAACCAGTTGATTCGATTGATCTTCTTTTGCAACCAGTTCTGCTACAACACCTACTGCTCTAGCCAATTGTCCACCCTTTCCAAGTGTTATTTCTATGTTGTGTATAGTTGTGCCTAAGGGCATATTGGTTGAAGTAGACTCTTATTCTGAAAAGAAGAAAAATTAGAGGAAAAGAAAGAACTATTTTGAACGAAATGAACAATACGATTGACTGGAAGACATCACACTAGCCGCTGGTGTAGGTGAGGCTAAAGAAGAAGTGGGATGAGTCATGTTTGAGTTCAACATGAAGATTGAAGAGTTACAGTTAAAGTTTCAGTCAACAATGTTGCCTGAGGTCCAGGAGCAACACAGAGTTGCAATAAAGGAAGGCATGGCTACCTAGGATGCCACAGTGATTGACTGTGCGGCAATGTTCGAGTAGGCTATGGATATAGTGACCAATGTGCAGGAGGATCTGAATCTGTAGACATTGAACACAGAGGTAAGGGAGTTGTAGTGCTAATATGATGAGGTGAAGGCGACTGCACGCTCCTTAGCACCAACACAATGCCTTGCCAAGTTATAGGAAGGAAAACTGTTGTTGGCACAGGTAGAGGAAGCGTAGAAGAAGGAGGCCTTGCTAAAGGCTAGGTTGCAGCCTTGGTTGGAGGAGGCTTATCAAGTCATGACTACCATTCAGGATAAGATTAAAGGACTACAACAGACACAACAAATGATGAGGTTGGCCGTAGAAGGACTAGCCACAGAAAAATTGGTCGAGGAGGTTCAGCAGGTAGCAACGCAGAGCGTTACCGAAGTTACAGTGGTCCAAGTGGAGCTGGGGGATCTTCACAGTAAGATCATGATGCCAGCAGAGTGACTCAAGGGTGAGTCATGATATTTGTGTTGGGGGCCTATTGGGATGGGGTCCCTTGGGTCAGTTTAGGGTTAAGATAACCCAAGTTTTGGTACAATTTTTGTAAATAATGTAAAGTCTCTGCGATTTGTGGATGTGGAGTGCGTAGATGAACAAGAATCAAAGGGACTTAGCCCCTTGTTTTGGATAAGTTTTGAGTCGGTTTGGAGATTAACCCATGGTTCGTGGACCATGGCATTGTATGAAAAAAACTATAAATAGGTGTGTCTTAGAGAGTCTAAGGCATTAAGAAAAAATAAGAACTACGAAGAACTAAGAAGAAGTGGGTAAGAAAGAAGAAGAAAGGTTCTGCAGCTGAGTGCATAGAGGCCTAGGTAGAGTCTGTAGCTGAGTGCGTGGACCCCTGTAGCTGTGTGAGTAGGGTAGTTTTGAGTCTGTAACCTTGAATGAGATAAATAAAATCAGTTTTCCAAGAATTCCTGAGTATTGTTGTTTATCTTTGTAATGTTATATGCTGCCGATGAATGATTTTTTTAATGAGATATTGATTGAATGTTACGCAATTCTCTTAGATAAGTCTTAATAATGTATGCATTGCATGTTTAAGTATTTCTGCAAAGACTCTGATGAATTCTGTAATGAATTCTTTAATGTTTACTAATAACTTAAGTAAATCTGTGCAAACCCTAATTTAGGATTTCTCTCTGATGTGCATAAGTAGACAAATTGATTGTTAAAGGTTCGCAAGGACTGATAGTAGACCTTCGCGAAGGTTTGAAGGCTATTTTAGCAGAGTTGCAGCAATGTGCCCTAAGATTTTATTGATCTATGTGAAGGCAAATTTGAGGCGCCGGAAGACATCACACTAGTCTCTGGATGTAGAAACTTGGTTCTTGCATCCCCCCATACTGCTTCGGGTGAGACTGCAGCCTGCACTACACGGGTTGCTTCCGAAAGGGCCAATAGTGTAGGGTTTTGTTGGTTGGCGCAGCTAAACTCTAAACCTAGGTCAGGACACCCTAAGCCAACGGAAAGACAAAAACAATAACAAGTGGAGGAGAGAACATAAGCTGAAGATTTTCTCACTTATAGAGCCTCCAATTCCACCAAACTCACCAAAGATCTCAATAGTCACTCTAACTACACAATGGCATTAGGATAGTCATCCAATAGTAAGGTAAATAGAGTCTCTTTCTCATAACTTGCTCTTGTTATAGAAATTTTCAATAATGACTCTTGTCACCTCCTTCAAAATAGTTATTTTCTTTATTGCTATATTTTTCTTATTCATTTATCCATGTGTCAGTCTCTAGCCAACTCTCTTGAAATTATTTTCTTAAATTTTTTATTAAAAAGGTTATTTTCTCTCACCCCCACACATTTCCCTATTTCTTCTCCTAGTTATCCCTTGATCCCAATTTATGCCCTCTATTTTGTGTTCATTAACTTAAGTCAATAGGTAGATCAGAGATTTTGTTCCCCAACTGATCCCTAATTTTTCTTAAGTTAACATCTTAGTTGGATATTTTTGTGTTATGCTCTTTTCACATGGAGGTTCTCTTGTGAAATTCAATTTCTCAAAATTTTGATTACTATTCTTTAATTTCATGTACAACTCCCTTTTCTTAATGAGAGTAAATTTTCATTGGGTTAATGTTTCTATTTTAACTCTATGTCCCATTTTCCCTTTCTTATTAGAATAATTTAGATACATAGGATTTATTGTTAAATTATGGAATGTTCCATGCTTAGAGCAATCTACTTATTTTTCTTCTTTTTAGCCACAATTAGCAATCACATATACATTAAGTAAAGTGTAGATAGAACATTAAATGATCAACAAAAAACAAGCCAAGACAAGAGACACAAGATGTGGTGGCTAGCCAGGGACAAACCCCAATGCGGGGAAACCCTTTGATCAAATCTTCTTTTATCTTCAATAGTTCAGCAGATAGAAATAGTACAAAATCTGAATTCTGTAATTTTATATCAGCAGCAACAAACCCTAGATCAACAAAGTCAAACTTGGTCAAACTAGCTGAAATTGACCTCTAAAATACTTGGTCAATTTCCGGTCAACTTGTCCTCAAACAACCTAAAGAAACAACCCTTGAACATCCCCAAAAGTTCAATCAATTTGCAGATTTCTGAAGTCAACTTGCATCCCTAAACTAGGCCAGTCAACACTAGTCAAACCAGAGGTCAGGTCACCTCGATTTTCATGCCAAAAATTGTGTCCTGCCTAGTAGAGGAAACCACACCCAATCTGCACTTCAGGAAGGTCAACAATTGGGCAACACTAGTCAAAGAGACTACCTGCTGCCCTAGCATCCTTCTTTCTGTGTCTTCTTTGCCCTAGGACGTCTTCCTTTCAGCCACACCTGTGAGAGAGAGAGAGGCTCCTTTTATGCGTAGGAGAGAGAGAGAGAGAAGATGAGTGAAATGAATTGTCCAAATGAAGAGAATGCTCATTGTATTTATATGTAAACGTTGAGGTTGAATAGACATGACTGTTGAGCTTCTGAGCGTACATAAGATTGCTGGTCGACCTTGACAATTTGTCCATAATCAAAATAAATTCATATCTCCATAAATACTTATCGGAATCAGATGATCTTTAGATCAATCCTACAACTCTCGATAAGAGGAATCTAGGAAAAATATCAGAAGCCATAAATAAGGTGATCCACATGGAGTTTGGCCCTAGTTTCCAATTTTAACACTCCCTCTCAACTAGGGAGAACTTCATCTGCAATCCGTCAGACCGTCGCTGCAATCCATCCATCAAATGCACTGTCCTGTACAACTTGACCCCACTCTACTCTACTCTGCTTTGCTTTGCTCGAACTATGAAGAAGAAGAAATGATCGAGGATATATCATACCATCCTCCACTGACCTAAAGTCAGTCTCAGAGTGTAAACCACTCTCACTGATCCCAGATCAGTATCATTGATCCCAGATCAATGGAGGTCATCCTAGCATAGGGAGTACGTTAGATACAACGATTCGTCCATCGATAGTACTACTATGGTCCCTATCCTCATTTCCCTGCTCATCGATCAGATGAGAGGTACTTCCCATGAGTCCCAAACTGCATGGGTAGGATGCCTCGGCAGGAGAACTAATCATCTTGTCCACAGGAGAATGAATCATCCTGTCCAATCGATGCCACGGAGAACTAATCATCCTGGCCTACAGGAGAACTAATCATCTTGCTCCACAGTCACCACGGAGAATGAATCATCCTGGCCCATAGGAGAACTAATCATCCTGCTCCACAGTTGCCACGAGGTTTCATAGGGGAAGGTTGAACCTTTACCCTGAACATAGTGCACCCCCAGGGGATGGTGAGTCACCCTGCGGTCACATGTCGCTCCAAGAAGTACCCCACACCCCCTTGGAGATCCTAGAGCTCAATACATCATACTTGAACCTCATAAGAGGGTCTCTGAACGACACCAAGTCATTCTCAGAAAGTCAGGAATTTGACCTTTCCTAGGGGTTTTGTCAAAATGTCGGTGACCTGTTCATTTGTACCGATATGTTGGAGCCTTATTGCTCCTTGCTACACCATATCTTGAATATAGTGGTACTTGATATCGATATTCTTGGAGCGATCATGAAATACGGGATTTTCTGATAAACGAATCCCGCTCTGGTTGTCACACAGAATCATGGTGGTATCCAATGTAAATCCAAATAGCTCACTGAAGAGCTTTCACAACTAGACTGCCTCACAGGAGGTCATGCTAACAAGAATGTACTCTACCTCGACAGTGCTCAAAGCTACCGACTTCTGCTTCCTGCTCATCCAGGATATCGAGGCAAATCCCAAAGAGAAATAGCACCCAAAAGTGATTTTTCGGTCCATCACACTGCCTGCCCAATCAACATCAGTATACCCAAGTAGTCTCACATCTCCGGCAGTGTATCTCAACCCATGAGTGATTATGCCATGAAGATATCTCAACAGATTCTTAGCACCAATCCAATGTGAGTGGTGAGGCTCAACCATATGTTGACTGCAAAGCATATATCCGGATGGGAGTTCACCAAGAACATTAATGCTCTGACGAGTTGACAATACTTGGTAGAATTTCGTAAAACAGGTCCGACAGCACTACCACTTCTTGAGGTCAAGCTCCATCGAGGTAGTTACGGGTTTGGAGCCCACCATGCCGAATATCTCCAATATCTTCACCACATATTTTCCTTGAGATAGGAAAATCTCCCCTAGTTTTTGCCAGACTTCCAGTCCTAAGAAATAGTGCATCAATCTTAGGTCTTTCATCTCGAACTCAGAAGTCAACTCCCTCTTACATTCGTGAATGAGAGGGTCTGCACTTGTTAGAAAGAGGTCGTCAACATATAACACTAGTATGAGAGGCTTGTCATCTATAACCTTAAAGTAAAGGTTAGGGTCGGCTTCACTCCTAGTGAATCCCAACTTCATCAAGTAGCTATCAATCCTCTCATACCATGCTCAGGGTGCTTACTTTAGCCCATAGAGTGCCTTCTTCAACCTGCACACATGAGATTCTCGATCATGAATCTCAAATCCTTCGGGTTGCTCCACATAGACCTCTTCTTTGATCGAACCATGTAAGAATGTAGTATTGACATCCATCTGATGTAGGTTCCATCCTTACGAAGCAACAAGGGATATGATCGAGCGGATGGTGGAATATCAGGAAACAGGTGCAAATATCTCTTCATAGTCTATACCTTCCTTCTTGGAGAAGCCACGAGTGACAAAACAAGCCTTATACTTTTCCGCACTTCCATAAATTACATGCTTTATCCTGTAAAGCCATTTTGAAGTGACAACTGCCTTGTCCTGGGGTTTGGGGACCACATCCCAGACATCACTATTCATAATGGACTCATATTCCTCGGTCATAGCATCCTTCCATACTTGATGCTTGACGACATCTATGAATGACGAAGGCTCATTTTAGATGATCGTGCTCATGATGGTCAGGTATCCTTGATACCTGTTCGGCTTCTTACTTTCACGGAAGGTTCCTTGAGGTGCAATGTGTCCTTCACCATCATCAAGTGTCCCCATAAGCCATGAAGGCCTATTCCTAGGAGAGGAAGGCTCTTGCAGAGGAGGATCAATAGGATCCATAGGTTCTTTCACATCGGGCATCGTCTCATCTTCTTTTTCCTTTGGTTCCCTGGTGTTAGCTTCTTTAGATCCCCTTAAAGTAGGAAGATTTTCTACCTTGCTAAGAGCCATATCTTTGTCAAAGGTGACATCATGACTAATCTCGACTTCCCTTTGACTAGCTACATAGATTCTATAGCCCTTCATATTTTCGCTATAGCCCACGAAGATTCCTTTCTTTCCAGATGCATCCAATTTATTCCTTTTTCTTTAGGCACATGAAAATATATAGGGCTTCCAAAAATTCTAAAATGAGATACGTCAGGTTTCTTACCGGTGAACATTTCTTCAAGAGTCTTGGAACCCAATGCTTGATGAGGGCATCGTTTTTGTACATATACGACGATATTTGCAGCTTCGACCCATAGAAACTTCGGAAGTCTTTGATCATGGAGCATAGCATGAACAACTTCCACAATTGTACAATTCTTCTTTTTCACCACACCATTATGTTTAGGAGTATATGGTGTAGTAGTCTCCCTCTTAATGCTAGTCTCTTTGCAAAGGTCATGAAACTCATTGGTTTCATATTCAGTCCCATTATCAGTCCTTAAGATTTTGATCTTCTTTTCGGTTTGATTCTCGATCAAGGCTTTGAAGTGCTGAAACCAGGAGAACACTTCATCCTTCTTTTTCAAGAAGTATATCCAAGTCTTGTGAGAATAATCATTTGTAAAAGAGAGGTAATATAAATATCCTCCCATGGAGTTCACAGGCACCATACTGGATATGTCTGAGTAAACCAACTGCATATATCGGAGGTCTTTCTTTGGCTTGAGGGGAATGGTCCCCTTTTGAGCTTCCCTTCGACACATCTTGGACATACACCTTCTTTCTCTAATCTGAACTCGGGCATCCTAGTCACCATTTTTCTTACATTGGGTAGAGCTTTATAATGAAGGTGAGTAAACCTCTGATTGCATAGTTCAGACTAAAGAGATGTGTCACAAGACATGACACCTAGCGGACTTCCACTGACCTGATATAATGAATCAACTCGAAATCCAAGTGTAAAAGCATCTTTAAAGTTCTTTTTCCATACACGTACTTTGCCATTGCTGAAGGCCACCTTGTAGCCTTTATCTTCCATTTCCGAAATAGACACCAGGTTCGTTTTGAGATCAGGTACATATAATACATCTTGTAATTGGATGGTATTACCCTGATTCAATTGAAGAGTGACATTTCCTATGCCTTTCACAGGATATTTTGAATTATCTCCAAGAATAATTTCCAGGTTGGTTTCCTTCTCTATCAGATTATAGAGAGCTTCTTTGTAACCAGTGAAGTGCCTTGAGGCACCACTATCAATAAGCCAATTTCCCAGCGAGTCTGAAGGAGAAATAGTAGATAGAGCTACTGGTAGATAATATTCATATTGCTTATTGTTAATAGTGTTATATTCATACCTGTAATTTCTTGCCTTCTTGAATGGTTGTCCTCTTCCTTGATTTTCGACACTTCTTTTACCTCTGTCATTTGACCTGCCATTCCTTTGATTGCCTTGAGAGGGATTTTGATCATCATCCTGGTGTGAGTCCCTTTTATCAGGGCACTCCCTTGCATAGTGACCCATTTTATTGCAATTGTAACATCGTCCTTTTCTTCCACCCTTTGATCCAGCCTTTCCTTTGAATTTAGCCCCGAAATCGTTTCTTCTTTTAGTATGAGAAGAAAAGGCAGAGGGATTGTTGGGGGGAAAAGTATCCGACTCGGAATGACCCTATCCCTACTCTAAGGGTGATAGTTCCTTAGCAACAACTGAAAGTAAAGCTTTGATATTTTTCCTTTATGAAAGTACAGAGAAGGAAGAAAAGATTGACCAACCGATGTCTTTCGCTTTTGTCGATCCTGTCTTCTTTCTTTGCCTCTTGTTCCCAGCTCCTTGCTCCCTTTGCCGGCCCAGCTACACAAAGATCCTGCAAAAACAAGAGAGGGAAACTACAAGAAACATGTACTCATAACTGATGCATGGATTAGAATGAATCAAATATACAGATAAAAACAATACATCATTGCAATACAAGTATATAGGAGAACATCAAAGCTTTATTGATAGAAGAAAAAGGTTCTGAGAAGGTTACAACCATAAATGGCTCCAATCCAGCAGCACCTCCCCAGCAGCAAGAAATCTCCTCTTCCCCTCTATAAAAGCAATCACCCAATAGCTCTAACTGTAAACCAACAGCACTTCCTTGCTTTGCACAAAATTCCAGCCTCCCTAGACCTCATAGAAGAGCTCTATATATAGGAGATTTGGAGAAAGGATGAGTCAGCTTGAGACTGACCTAAAGCTTCCTTGTGTCCTCTCCCTCTTCAGTTAAACTTCAGTTCTTGAGTCCACTTGAAGATCCTTGCTTCCACATGGAGATCAAGTACCTCTTACTCATCATAGGGCGAATTCCTTGAACCAAGTGTCAGTTTGGAAGCTTCCTGGGCAGTTGACACCTTGCAGAATGACTGTGCCACTTGGCCAATCTCGCCCAGCGCAGGTAGCCTTCATTGGTTTTGACTTTCAGCGCAGGTACAAGGAGGAGCAGTTGACATTCAGCGCAGATGCTCAGTGGAGCAGCTGACATGATCCAAAAATAGCCTGTTTTTGAGTGTTTTCAGGTGGAGAACTGATAGGAAGTGTCGTGGTTTGCTGACCTTGTTCCTCTAGGGGTAAGAACAACATGTTTAGGGACTTTGGATCCCTGTAATTATCGACATTTCATGCTCCATGCTGCGAGGCACAAAAATGTCTATAACAGTTGCCCCCTAAAGTATGAGGCCGTTTATCGGGTGAAATGCTTTATCCAGAGGGTCCGAAGTTCATTCAAGTGCTGAGAGGTGCCCTGTAATACAATACAGTACAATACATTATTTTTCATTCTGTTTTCATGATCTAGCTGAGGCGGGCATTCCCATGCTCAGCTTTATAAATACATTTTGGTACATAGAACAGACGATCGTCTGATGGTAGACTGATAATTCTCTGCTGAAATTATCATCCTTTGAGTAGGATGATCATCTGTTGCAATGATGTACATGACAAATGCTTTTATATTTCCTGAATATGTATCGTAGCCTGGATGGATGAAACTAGATCCGGGGTCTTCAAACTCGTTCGATCTTCACTCTAAGTACAAGTCGATCCATGTGAGAATTTCGCTGAAGTCGAACATGGAAAGACATCGCTTGATTACCGGTCAATGATGAAAACCGTTAACAAGCGCGAGAGGAATCACCGATAATGATAATGACCCTCAAGGTACTGTAGTACAATTCACGTGGCGTGAATAAAGGACTTGGCGTCGAACGCCACGCAAAATCTTCTGGTCGAAGGTCATTGATGTATACCTGTCGCCGGAAGTGAGAAACTTGCCATTGAGGCATGCAAGCTTCAAAGTACTGATGGGGTTGTTCCTAGATCAACTTCTTGGATAATGAGCTGAAGTCGACAAGAAGCGATCCGTCAAAGGAGGGCCTTAATGAATCCCACATCAATGACACGGAACGGAGCTAATGATTTTAGTGGAGGTGAAAACAAACTGTGACATATGATTCAGGGTGGCGATCATGAATGGATGAAGGATAATGTATGGCAGTGGATGGGACACGGTTGACACTTTCAGAATGACCTCTCTTGAACATATAACGACACTGATGCGATGGATCGGTAGCATTACCCCAAAATGTGGATGGTTTGGCGAAGACCATGGTGATGAGACCGGTGAATGAAACAACCCAACCCGATGTGGTACGGAAGAAAAGTGTCATGTTCAAGAGCGACTTGCTACCATTAAGCTTTGATGTTCTCCCAATTTTTCCCCAGTCATTTCTGACCAGTACCTCTTTATTTTTGTCAAGCTTGAGGAGGATAACATATGCTTGTTCTATAACCTGCCCTTCGGGCAAGCCCATCGCTATGATTTAACGAGCTTAGCGATAGGGAAACTCGTTCTCGTCTAAAGACAAGTTTGTCGCTATTTAATCATTTTAACGAGTCTAACGACAAGGAAAACTCGGTCCTTTTCATTTTTAGAGAGTCTGAAAAGGTACAGAAAGTTAACTCCATAATTCCTTTTTCGTCATCTAATCCCTTAAGTCCGAAAAAGTATAAAACAATACAGAAGGGATGGGTGTTCGGTACTTTTAACGAGCCGAACAAGACAAGCGCTTGATCTTTTTGTGTAATAATCCCTCAGGTCCAAAAAGATTAAAGTCTAAAAGAGGGATAGCTCTTCTGGTCCTTTTAACGAGCTGGAAGGCCAGAACTCGGCAAACTTTTCATATTTTACGAGTCAGAAAAGAGCTCAAAGATGACTCGTCTTTTGAGGAACGAGTGATAAACAGGGATAGCAACTGATTCCAGGTACAAATTGGAATTTCCCAATCACGGCAGTGTCACAAGGATGGCTAGGTGAAATCACTCTTCGCAGCTGTTCCTCAAAATGGGTAAACAATCATATGGGGGTGAACGACCGGCCAAATGACGGTGGTGGTGACGGTGCACAAACACGACCAAGGCTTTTATGGCTGATGAATTTACGATCTCAGAAGGTTATTTACCGGGATAGGTTCTTTTTTTTTAGATAAAAATGAGCTTAAACTCTGGAGGGAACATTGCTCACTGCTTTTATTTATTTTTTAACGAGCATGAAGACCGCGTTAAAACTGCTCGGATCTTGCGTTTATTTTTTAACGAGCATGAACCATGTGCTAAAACTGCTCGAAATACCAGTCATAAAATAAGAATGCCTCCTCTAAGGTTCCATTTTTTATAGAGCTTGCGCCTTACCAAAGCTATGCTCCAACTCATCCTTCCTTTATGTAAGTTCGGAAAACGGTTAATCTTAAAACCAGATAAATAACCGCCCCTAGCTTACACTCCAAAAGGTTTGCATGCCCCCAGGTATAGGATAGAATTTCGAGGCTGCCCCTCTTCTCCCCCACTTCTGCTTTTCTTTGGGTGTTCCCAGCTACTTGTCACCTTGCTAATCTAATGTTTAACGATACTAGTCTTCTCGTTATTTTAAGGGGTCTTACGCGGTACTTGTCTTCCCGTCGGCCCAACTTTTAACGAACAGCTGTTTGTGACAAGAGAAGAACACTTCTCAAAGACAAAACATTGGTGTTATTGAAGGAGGCTTGCCTCTTTCTTATTATCCAAAGACGGTTCTATTTGCTGCCGCAAATCAATCTCTTTCTTTGGCGATGTCTATCATTAGGTTACTCAAAGATGGTTACCCTATGTCACAACAATAGAATCTCTTTCTTTGGAGGCTGCCCCTACTTATCCTTCAAAACATTTGTTTTAATGGGTGAGGCTTGCTTTTCCCCAAAGATGGTTACTGCTTGTCGCAATAAGGGAATTCCTACTTGGGCATTGCCCACTTCTTTAGACAAAGGTGAATGATTCTTTTGCCAAACACATAACTTTAACAAGAGAATACTATTCCAGAACAACCCCTCTTCCATCCACGGACGGGGTACGGACTAGTCATATTCTTCTGCGGAAATTCTACCTTATACCCAGGGTTTCTTCTGCCCGAAGCAGACCAGGGTGCATGCCCCTGGGTTCCAGTCTTTCTTTCCGAATCACTCGCACTCATCGGGAAGGAGGACTGGGGGTGGAGGCATATCTTGAGTGAACAGACCATTTAGGATTGGTATTTGACTATTTGTGATAAGAGATCCCGGAAATGAAAGTTGGTCTACGAGCTTGACCATCCTTCCTTCGTGTGGAAAACACATTACTCTAAAGAGTGAGGAGACTATTGCTCCCATGCAATAAATATAGTCACGTCCAAGGAGTAGGTTATAATCCAAGGGTCCTTGGACGACCATCACGTTCAAATTAACGGTCTTCCCTTTCAATGTAACAGGCACATTGGGGAGGATTCCTAATGGTCGACTGGTTCCTTTATCAAAACCTGAGAGATTTCTTAACTCAGGTAAAAGCGCCGGGGAACCCAGTGCTTTCCAAGCAACAGAGGAAAGGATACTCACAGACGCCTCTTCATCAATGATAGTACCAGCCATAATCATTCTATAGATCTGGACAATGATTCTGAATGGTATACTGGCTGGTAACTGGGGTCTGCCTAGTTGATTCCAATCAAAGGATACAACCAGGTTGCTTGGTGGTGGGACCGAATATACGGCCGGGTATGACCCTGATGATGTTCCTTCCTGCGATAAAGGAATGGGCGCATTGCCCTGACGCTCATCAGAGTCGGTGCTAATGAAAAGAACCTGGATGGTGTCATCCTTATTCTCTTCAGTGAGGGTGTCGCATGAAGATGACTCTTCGGCGACGGTGTCATTTGAAGATGAAACTTCTGAAGGTAGAACCGGGTCAACTGCCGTATCGACCTTTGGACTTTCGTCCGGTCTGGATTCAGTAGGTTCATTTTCAGTGACTGACGCTTCAGCCGACCACTTGAGCGGGCCAGCTGTATTTTCAACCAACGAAGGACTTGGCACGAGTTTTTTGTATCCAGGAGGAAGTTTTACCAGTGAAACCGGACGATCTTCCAAAACTCTCTTCGCTTCGTCTAAGAAGGGACAACGGTGGATGGCATGACTGCCTTCACACAACTTACAGGGGAATCTTACTCCCCCTTTTTGTCTTGATCCTTCACTTTCGCTGGTTGACGGAAAGCAATCAACCTGATTGTCAGAGGTTGATGCCCCCGAATTGTGCAGACGAGGGGACCAGTCCCTTAGTATCTGGGGAATACAGGGACAATCTCTGTGGAAATGGTCTCCTCTACATATGACACATGGCGATTTAGGCCCGGTCTGTGTAGTGGGTGGGTTTTTGTCAGATGTCTTTTGCTTGCCCCCAGTCGCCTTAGGCTCCTTCTTCTTCTTTTCTTTCTTCTTCTTTTCCTTCTTCTCCTTGGGAGGCTGACTTTTGCCGGCTCTACCTTGCGAAGATGAAGGATTGGAGGAAGAGTTATCAGAAGTAGAAGGCTGGTGGGCAGCTCTAGACTGATCTAACAGTTGACTCGATTGATCAGGAACCATGGTGGCCTGAACTACATTGGTCGAGAACAGCCAAACTGGCAGGCCTATTGGCAGGCCTATTGTCAGTCCTGGAAGCGACAATGTGGCCATATGGGGCGCACCAACTTCTCCCCAAGAGGAGAAAGGACTAGGACTTCCATCTTGTGGACTTCCTTGGTTGGGGCGTTCCATGTTCTCAACTTACAGATCAACGCGGGAATAAGAGGTGATTATGTTCCGTTTAAAATGAATTTTATAACGACGCTTTATTAGACACAACTTTGCTTTTTCATGCTTTAAGAGTCGAGAAAAAGCTAAAGATGACTCTAGTCGCCTTCGATGTGTTAACGAGCCCGAAGTGACAAATGCTCGGTTGGACTTTTTCAGTTATAGAGTTTGAAAAAGGCCAAAAGAAACTGCTCTGGAGATCTAGGCAGAGGGTGTGCCAAACCTTTCGCGAAACCACAGAATACGTTTTACGGTACGGGTGGTCGATCTTCGTGAATGCTGTGTTCACTGCATCGCGATCAGTAGGGCGGCCGACACGGCTTCCTAAGGATAAAGGCTTTATTCCTATAGGGGTCTCCCAATATACTCGACGGTACGCGGGAGCACAAGTCCGTATTGATACTTATCGCTTCACCGTGGAGGAATCACCCAACCACTCAACGCTAAGATATCACGTTTAACGACGCCGGAACACGTCTCTAGCTTAGACCTCTATGTGTTTGCGTTATGTTTCAATGCGTTGTTATGTAAATTCAATTCATTTTAATGTTGATCTTGCTTAGCAGTTTGCCTTTAAGGATCACCACGAGATGTATATATACAACTTCCTAAATGCAATCTAAGATGAGAAGCAAAACTTTTCAATCTTTCAACTTTGAAAACCTTAATCTACTGAGGGAAAAGAAAGACATCAACTTTTCACACAGATCATAGAACACACACTAAATGCACTTTTTCCTAAATCAACATGCAAACTGTCAATAATGCACATGCACAATGTAGATATTTCTTTTCTTTATCCTTAATGTTGATGTAAGACAAAAAGGAAACTGTTGTATAACTTTGAATCTAATTTCGAGCGAAAGTAAACAAGCTTGTCCAAAATCAAAAGACACATTAAGATCGACTTGTTTAGACATTGGAAATGTATAGATTCAAACCACAAAATGAAAAACAAATAAACTCAAACAGCCATGAACAGTAATAAAACTAGCTCTTAAGATCACAAAGACACCTTTACAGTTCAGGATCTAAGAGGCCACAGCTATACTGGTTTGCTTTTCACAATGGGAAACTGTAACTGAAACAAGAAATACTGAAAGAACAATCACAGTTTCATCACACAACTGAGGCGGAATAATGTCAAGGAAAGTTGGTTTACAGCAAGTACAAATGACAAGCAATCAGCAGCAAAACAACAGTGAAAACAGGGCCAAGACTCAGTAGGAAACCTCAGGAAGACATAGCCTAACTGGTTCAGCGCAGGCTCTGGTCTATCAAACTGACTCTCAGCGCAGTTCCCGAAGGGAATACCTGCGCTGAAATGCAGACTGCCTTTGGACAGCCTGCACTGAGACACGAGAGTTGCGTTTACAAGGATTTCCGGGTCATAAAAAGCTCAAAAATTCACTGTTTTTGCTGAAATAAAAAGCTATAGGTCAAGTACAAGCTAAGGGATGATCAAGAGGATGAAAAGCTATCACAAAGAGCACAAGAGTCCTTGTGGATCAGCTCTTCAAATCATAAACTTGCTCAGAAACTGAGCCAGAGCAGCTGCCCTCTACTTTGCAATTGAAGGACTCAATTGCAGTTCGATTTGGTGCTCTCCTTGTTTATGAGATGAATAGCAAGAAACACAATAAACCAACAAGATACTAGTTTCCCCAGCGGAGTCGCCAGTTTGTTGGGGGGAAAAGTATCCGACTCGGAATGACCCTATCCCTACTCTAAGGGTGATAGTTCCTTAGCAACAACTGAAAGTAAAGCTTTGATATTTTTCCTTTATGAAAGTACAGAGAAGGAAGAAAAGATTGACCAACCGATGTCTTTCGCTTTTGTCGATCCTGTCTTCTCTCTTTGCCTCTTGTTCCCAGCTCCTTGCTCCCTTTGCCAGCCCAGCTACACAAAGATCCTGCAAAAACAAGAGAGGGAAACTACAAGAAACATGTACTCATAACTGATGCATGGATTAGAATGAATCAAATATACAGATAAAAACAATACATCATTGCAATACAAGTATATAGGAGAACATCAAAGCTTTATTGATAGAAGAAAAAGGTTCTGAGAAGGTTACAACCATAAATGGCTCCAATCCAGCAGCACCTCCCCAGCAGCAAGAAATCTCCTCTTCCCCTCTATAAAAGCAATCACCCAATAGCTCTAACTGTAAACCAACAGCACTTCCTTGCTTTGCACAAAATTCCAGCCTCCCTAGACCTCATAGAAGAGCTCTATATATAGGAGATTTGGAGAAAGGATGAGTCAGCTTGAGACTGACCTAAAGCTGCCTTGTGTCCTCTCCCTCTTCAGTTAAACTTCAGTTCTTGAGTCCACTTGGAGATCCTTGCTTCCACATGGAGATCAAGTACCTCTTACTCATCATAGGGCGAATTCCTTGAACCAAGTGTCAGTTTGGAAGCTTCCTGGGCAGTTGACACCTTGCAGAATGACTGTGCCACTTGGCCAATCTCGCCCAGCGCAGGTAGCCTTCATTGGTTTTGACTTTCAGCGCAGGTACAAGGAGGAGCAGTTGACATTCAGCGCAGATGCTCAGTGGAGCAGCTGACATGATCCAAAAATAGCCTGTTTTTGAGTGTTTTCAGGTGGAGAACTGATAGGAAGTGTCGTGGTTTGCTGACCTTGTTCCTCTAGGGGTAAGAACAACATGTTTAGGGACTTTGGATCCCTGTAATTATCGACATTTCATGCTCCATGCTGCGAGGCACAAAAATGTCTATAACAGGGATGACCTTTAAGTATGGGCATTTCTTTCTCTTCCATCCTCATTTATTCTTGAATTCATCTGGCCATTAATTCCTCAAATCTAGGAATTACGTTATTGTTGAGAAGAGTAGTCTTGAATATATACCATTCAGATGGCAGTGCTCCAAGAGTTGTGAGTATCATTTCCCTGTCAGGAATTATGTTAAATTGGAAACTAGCGCCAAACTCCATGTGGATCAGCTTATTTATGGCAGCTGATATTTTTATTGGATCCCTCTCGTCGAGAGGTGTAGGATTGATCCAAAGATCATCCGATTCTGATAAGTATTTATGGAGATATGAATTTATTTTGTTTAAGTAACTATTATCAAACTGACCAGCTCTTATGTAGGCTCTAGAAGCCCAACCGACGTGTCTATTCAACCTATAGATTTCTAGTATAAATAAGAGATGTTTTGGAGTCATTAGAGACATCCTCTTAATGTGTGATCTCCTCTCCACGTCTTGGGTTTTTGGAGAAGGAGAGAGACACCATGGGTGATATGCTGGTCTTCAAAGTGCTGCCCTAGCTACTGTACGTTGCCCTAGTTGCAAAGATCTGGCCACAGTAAAGGAGGCCTCATATGCAGCCAAAGGAAAGGCCCTAAATTACAGTCATGCATGCAAACCTATATGTTGGCATACACTGTTCATAGTGGATACGCTGGTTTCATGCCGTCATGAGAGATATTCACGCGTCAATGGTCATGCTTTCCACAGTCAATGTTCACACTTATACGCAGCCCTAGCTGATACACTGTAGTGGAGCCTAGCCGCAGTAAGGGAATGAGTAAACACAATCTCTATTGACAATGAAGACACATACGCAGGTCATAAAGATCCGCAGGCAAAGGAAGACAGAGATATTCTTACGCTGGAGATTATATAGTTCTCACGCTGTCCACGATGGATTACACATTGTACATGATGAGGTTATACGATGTCATAACACAGTTATGGAAATTCAATGAGGTCATGTATACACAGGGAAATTCAATGCTATCATGTATACAGTAATAACGCAGTCATGGAAATTGGAAACTAGGGCCAAACTCCATGTGGATCGGCTTATTTATGGCAGCTGATATTTTTATTGGATCCCTCTCATCGAGAGGTGTATGATTGATCCAAAGATCATCCGATTCCGATAAGTATTTATGGAGATATGAATTTATTTTGTTTATGTAATTATTATCAAGCCGACTAGCTCTTATGTAGCCTCTAGAAGCCCAACCGACGTGTCTATTCAACCTCTAGATTTCTAGTATAAATAAGAGATGTTTTGGAATCATTGGGGACATCCTCTTAATGTGTGATCTCCTCTCCACGTCTTGGGTTTTTGGAGAAGGAGAGAGACACCATGGGTGATACGCTGGTCTTCAAAGTGCTGCCCTCGCTACTGTACGTTGCCCTAGTTGCAAAGATCTAGCCACAGTAAAGGAGGCCTCATATGTAGCCAAAGGAAAGGCCCTAAATTATAGTCACACATGAAAACCTATATGTTGGCATACACTGTTCATAGTGGATACGCTGGTTTCATGCCGTCATGAGAGATATTCACGCATCAATGGTCATGCTTTCCACAGTCAATGTTCACACTTATACGCAGCCCTAGCTGATACGCTGTAGTGGAGCCTAGCCGCAGTAAGGGAAGGAGTAAACGCAGTCTCTGCTGACAATGAAGACACATACGCAGGTCATAAAGATCCGCAGGCAAAGGAAGACAGAGATATTCTTACGCTGGAGATTATATATAGTTCTCACGCTGTCCACGATGGATTACACTTTGTACATGATGAGGTTATACGATGTCATAACGCAGTTATGGAAATTCAATGAGGTCATGTATACACAAGGAAATTCAATGCTATCATGTATACAGTAATAATGCAGTCATGGAAATGTGTACGCAGGGAATACTTTGTTACGTATACACAGACATTAATATATGTTATGTATGTGTAGAGCATCATGGTATACGCAGACATTAACATATATGTTGTTATGCCGAGCATCATGGTACATGCAAAGATTAACGTATATGTTGTTATGTATATATAGAGCATCATGAGCGTCATGGTATACGCACAGCATGGATACTATACGCGCAGACATAAACACTATCCATTGTCAAAGGTGACTGATATCTGCACCATGGTATAAGCACAACATGAAGACTCTATGCATGATATACGCATGGAAAATACAACATAGAAGCCACATCATAAACAATGCATGGAGCCACAGTAAAGGCGTGAAGCTACTGAGAGCCACAGACAAGCAAATTACTGTGTTGCTATGACTCAATGGTGAGATAAGGGTTCAATGAGGAGATCCTTGGCTTATGTATTATCAACGTATTCCTGTGGCAAAGAGGATCTATAAAAGCCTTCAGCAACATTATGATGATCTAGGCAGCGTGATGATAAATATAGTGTTTATGTAACATGATGAAACTGTCATTATAATAATGAAGCTCTAAATGAAGTTATCTAACAAAGAGCACAGTGAAGACATAAATAGATCTCATCATTGGAAAGATGTTGCTATAACAACTTCAAAAGGTACATCCAGCATGATCTTAGTAAAGGTAAAACTATGGTGCAACTATGATGAATGATGCAACGGGCAGCATCATGATAAGTGTGATCATGAGCAGCATGATGGTGCTACACAGTAAGGTGTAGCAAATGGACGAGATGCAGCACGATGATAGGTGAAGGAGTCACCTTGAGAATCAGTTGAAGCAGAATGTCTTCAACTGATCTCATCGTTATGAGAAATGATCTATGCTAGATCTAGATAAGTCAAAGTGTTGACTTCTGTTGTAAATGTACTCTCTCTCTCTCTCTTTCTCTGCTGAACTTTGAAGATAAAAGAAGATTTGATCAAAGGGTTTCCCCACACATTGTGGGGTTTGTCCCAAGTTCGCACCATATCTTGTGTCCTCTTATCTTGGCTTGTCTTCTGCGTTTTATATTTATGTTCTATTTGCAATTTATCGTAATGCTGATGTGATTGCTAACTATGAAAATTTAAATAAATTGCTCTAGCATAGAACATACCTAATCTTAATATGGTATCGGAGTTGAGGTGAAGACAATGCCCAAGCAAGAGTGAAAGAGCAATCTCCGAAGACAGTTGGGACAAGACAGAAGGATCAATGGGTTCCTCATAATTCACCTAGGGTGAAGTCAAAGCAGAGAATGTTATTAGAATTGCGCAGCGGAAGATTCTGATGGTCCATCTTAAGATCACTTCATTGGGAAGTTCAGATCTAAGGGTGGAAGGAAAGGTGGATGCCTTGTTGAAATAAGTTCGGCCGTTATGTGAAGGAGTGTCCGAATGGCAGAGACACATCTCTTGATGAAGATAACAATCATTCCTGGGACATCTTCAATGATCAAAAGAATGACTGGTAATGCAGGTCATCAAGGAAATGGTCGACTCTTCCACGAAAGCAAGGAACCCCAAAATCTCTTTTATGTACCTGATCAAACTTGATGTCCATCTCGGAAATGGAAGTCAAAGGTTACAGGGTGGCACTTATCGATGGAAAGGTACGTGTTTGAAAATAGATCTTTTAAAGATGTTTTTGAGTTCAGGGTTGTATCAAGTTACAGGAAGTCCATTGGGGACCATGTCCATTGACTCAGCACGGAGGTTTGTGAGTCAGATGGTGACTAGGATGCCTGAATTCAAAAAGAAGCATGAAAGTACATGTCTGAAATGTATCGAAGGAAAATATTATAAGGGGACCACTCCCCTCATGCAGCAGGTTCACATGTTTGGAACAACCCGAGGAGTTTGAGAATCATGATCAAGGAATCTCATGTATATAGGTGGAAGAAAGCCCTCTATGGCTTGAAGAAAAACACCTCGGGCATAGTATGAGAGGATTGATAGCTGTCTAATGCAGCTGAGATTCACTAGGAGTGAAACGAATCAAACCATTACTCGAAGGTTGTGGATGATAAACCTCTCGTAGCGGCACCTATGTCTAACAGGTGCAGACCCTCTCATTTATAGGAGACAGAGGGAGTTAGATTCTGAATGTGGGAAAATAAGCTGCAAGCTTGTGACTTCCTCGAGGATCTTAACTTTTAGAAGTTATATGGTAATGATGTCGGACCAGATTTGGGAAATTCCTCTGAGTTTCATAAACTCATTCGCGTTGATGTTCTTGGAGAACCTCCGTCTGGACATCTGTGTTGCAATTAGCATGGTGAGCTCATATTTGGTTGAGCCTCACTAGATTGGTGCCAAGAATCTTCTAAGATATCTTCAAGGCACAATCTCTCATGAATTGAGGTACACTGCCGGAAATATGAAACCACATGATTATTCGAATGATGAGTGGGCAGGCAGTATGGAGGATCACTAGAGCACTTCTTAGTGCTGTTTCTCTTTGGAATCTGCCTCGATATCCTGGATGAGCAGGAAGCAAAAGTCGGTGACTCTGAGCACCACCAAGGCAGAATACATTGCTGATAGTATGGCCTTCTGTGAGGCAGTCTAGTTGCTGAAGCTCTTCAGTGAGCTGTTTGTACACATGATGAATACCACTATGATTCTCTGACACAACCAGAGATGGGATTCGATTATTGAGGAATCCCGTATTTGACAATTGCTCCAGTAGATAGACATCAAATACTGCCTTATCTGGGATATGGTAAGTCGATGATCAAGGAGGCTCCATCGCATTGAGATGATGTACAGGACAGAGCCCTGAGGAAAGATCAAATTTGTGATTTTCCCAAACGACTTGGAGTCGTCGAGAGACCTTTGTAAAATGGTCCTACATGTTGCATACATTGAGATCTGGGAGCTTTGGGGGGCTTGCAGTTCTATTGGAGCAACATACGACCACAGGGTGACTCACCCTCCCCTGGTGGTGCGCACTGGAACAAGATGATTCGCTCTCTTGTGGGATAAGATGATTCGCTCTCTTGTGTAGCAGGATGATTAGTTCTCCTGTGAGGCCTGGATTGATGTGTTCTCCATGGCGATTGTAGCAGGATTGATGTGTTCTCCTGTGAGGACAAGATTGATTAATTTCTCTTGTCGAGGCATCCTACCCATGCAGTCTGGGACTCATGGGAAGTACCTCTCATCTGATCAATGAGCAGGGAAGTGAAGTTAGGGACCATAGTAGTACCGATGGACGCATCGTTGTATCTACCATACTCCCTACGCTAGGATGTCCTCCATTGATCTGGGATCAATGATACTGGTCTGGGACCAGTGGTAGGAGTTGTACATACTATGACACTGACTTTGGGTCAGCTGAGACTGGTCTGGGACCAGTGGTACATACTCTGAGACTGACTTTGTGTCAGTGCAGGACTAGTCTGGGACCAGTGAGAGTCGTACATACTATGACACTGACTTCGGGTCGGTTGAGACTGGTCTAGGACCAGTAGTACACTCTCTGAGCCTACGATACTGGTCTAGGACCAGTGGTAAGAGTTGTACATACTATGACGCTGACTTCAGGTCAGATGAGACTGGTCTGGGACCAGTGGTACATACTACGAGACTAACTTCGTGTCAGTGCAGTACTGGTCTAAGACCAGTGAGAGTGGTACATTCTATGACGCTGACTTCGGGTCCGCTGAGACTGGTCTGGTACCAGTGGTACACTCTCTAAGACTGTGATACTAGTCTGGGACCAGTAGTAGGAGTGATACCTACTATGACGCTGACTTTGGGTCAGTTGAGACTAGTGGTACACACTCTGAGACTGACTTCGGGTCAGTGGAGAATGGTATGAGACATTCTCGATCAATTCTTATTCTTCATAATTCAGCAGAGCTAAGCAGACCAGAGCTAGCAGAGCCAACAGAGCTGAGCAGAGCAGAGCTAGTAGAGCCAACAAAGCAAAGCCAGCATAGCTAAGCAGAGTAGAGCAGAGCCAGCAGAGTTGGGCAGAACAATGCAGGGCACTGATGGTAGAGATAGTACAGTCGGACTTATGGATCAATGGATGGAGTTCTCCCTAGTTGAGAGGGAGTGTTAAATTGGCAACTAGGGCCAAACTCCATGTGGATCAGCTTATTTATGGCAACTGATATTTTTATTGGATCCCTCTCGTCGAGAGGTGTATGATTGATCCAAAGATCATCCGATTCCGATAAGTATTTATGGAGATATGAATTTATTTTGTTTATGTAATTATTATCAAGATGACCAGCTCTTATGTAGGCTCTAGAAGCCCAACCGACGTGTCCATTCAACCTCTATATTTCTAGTATAAATAAGAGATGTTTTGGAGTCATTAGAGACATCCTCTTAATGTGTAATCTCCTCTCCATGTCTTAGGTTTTTGGAGAAGGAGAGAGACACCATGGGTGATACGCTGGTCTTCAAAGTGCTGCCCTAGCTACTGTACATTGCCCTAGTTGCAAAGATCTGGCCACAGTAAAGGAGGCCTCATATGCAGCCAAAGGAAAGGCCCTAAATTATAGTCACGCATGCAAACCTATATGTTGGCATACACTGTTCATAGTGGATACGCTTGTTTCATGCCGTCATGAGAGATATTCACGCGTCAATGGTCATGCTTTCCACAGTCAATGTTCACACTTATACGCAACCCTAGCTGATACAATGTAGTGGAGCCTAGCCGCAGTAAGGGAAGGAGTAAACGTAGTCTCTGCTGACAATGAAGACACATACGTAGGTCATAAAGATCCGCAGGCAAAGGAAGACAGAGATATTCTTATGCTGGAGATTATATATAGTTCTCACAATGTCCACGATGGATTACACATTGTACATGATGAGGTTATAAGATGTCATAGCACAGTTATGGAAATTCAATGAGGTCATGTATACACAGGGAAATTCAACACTATCATGTATACAGTAATAACACAATAATGGAAATGTGTACGTAGGGAATACTTTGTTATGTATATGCAGACATTAATATATGTTATGTATGTGCAGAGCATCATGGTATATGCAGACATTAACATATACGTTGTTATGCCGAGCATCATGGTACACACAAAGATTAACGTATATGTTGTTATGTATATATAGAGCATCATGAGCATCATGGTATACGCACAGCATGGGTACTATACGCACAGACATAAACACTATCCGTTGTCAAAGGTGACTGATATCTGTACCATGGTATAAGCACAGCATGAAGACTCTATGCATGATATACGCATGGAAAATACAACATAGAATCCACAACATGAACAATGCATGGAGCCATAGTAAAGGCGTGAAGCTACTGAGAGCCACAGACAAGCAAATTACTGTCTTGCTATGACTCAATGGTGAGATAAGGGTTCAATGAGGAGATCCTTGGCTTATGTATTATCAATGTATTCTTGTGGCAAAGAGGATCTATAAAAGCCTTCAGCAGCATTATGATGATTTAGGCAGCGTGATGATAAATATAGTGTTTATGTAACATGATGAAACTGTCATTATAATAATGAAACTCTAAATGAAGTTATCTAACAAAGAGCACAGTGAAGACATAAATAGATCTCATCATTGGAAAGATGTTGCTATAACAACTTCAAAAGGTACATCCAGCATGATCTTATTAAAGGTACAACTATGGTGCAACTATGATGAATGATGCAACTGGCAGCATCATGATAAGTGTGATCATGAGCAGCATGATGGTGCTACACAGTAAGGTGTAGCAAATGGACGAGATGCAGCGCAATGATAGGTGAAGGAGTCACCTTGAGAATCAGTTGAAGCAGAATGTCTTCAATTGATCTCATCGTTATGAGAAATGATCTATGCTAGATCTAGATAAGTCAAAGTGTTGACTTCTGTTGTAAATGTACTCTCTCTCTCTCTTTCTCTGCTGAACTTTGAAGATAAAAGAAGATTTGATCAAAGGGTTTCCCCACACATTGTGGGGTTTTTCCGTAGCTCGTGCCATATCTTGTGTCCTCTTGTCTTGGCTTGTCTTCTGCGTTTTATATTTATGTTCTATCTGCAGTTTATCGTAATGCTGATGTGATTGCTAACTGTGAAAATTTAAATAAATTGCTCTAGCATAGAACATACCTAATCTTAACAAATTACTTCTCCAATAGATAGAAGATTGTTCTTGATCTCGATGATCATTAAGAAATATGCTTGCATACTCCCATATTTTCCCTTCTTAATTTCCTTCAGCTTATTTCTAAGAAAAATGACTTGATTTGCATCATTAAATTTAAATAAACTCACCAATCTATCGTAGATTTCCTTGGAGGTGTTCAGCTTGGAAACATAGGCCATCAAGCGCTTGTTGATAGAGTCCCTGATGATCTTCATTTCTTTGACTTCTCCCTTGGTCCATTTGTTCCTAGCAGTAGTGGATGCATTTGATGGAGGCTCAACAATCCCGCCTCTCACATGGTCCAACACTTCCTGCTCTTTTAATGTTAGATCGAGAGACATCTTCCATTTGTGATAGTCAGACTTCTCATGGAGTTTGTCTTCAACAAGGAAGTGTGTTGAGGACCCCATGATTTCTTTAAGATAGCCTTGCCAACCTTCTCTTCGGTGATTTCTCTTGCTCTTGCTTGGGCTTTGTCTTCACCTCACCTCTGATACCATGTTAAATTATGGAATGTTCTATGCTTAGAGCAATTTACTTATTTTTCTTCTTATTAGCCATAGATTAGAAATCACATATACATTAAGTAAAGTGCAGATAGAACATTAAATGATCAACAGAAAACAAGCCAAGACAAGAGACACAAGATGTGGCGGCTAGCCAGGGATAAACCCCAATGTGGGGAAACCCTTTGATCAAATCTTCTTTTA
The DNA here is from genome assembly GCA_031772625.1 of Pinus tabuliformis. Lineage (NCBI taxonomy): Eukaryota > Viridiplantae > Streptophyta > Pinopsida > Pinales > Pinaceae > Pinus > Pinus tabuliformis. The sequence continues at coordinate 523,456,311 of CM062812.1, forward strand.
TCTTCAATAGTTCAGCAGAGAGACATAGTACAAAATTTGAATTATGTAATTTTATATCAGCAGCAGCAAACCCTAGATTAGCAAAGTCAAACTTGGTCAAATTGGCTGAAATTGACCTCTAAAATACTTGGTCAATTTCCGGTCAACTTGTCCTCGAACAACCTGAAGAAACAACCCCAAACGTTTAGTCAATTTGCAGATTTCTGAAGTCAACTTGAAGCCCTAAACTAGGGCAGTCAACACTGGTCAAACCAGAAGTCAGACCACCTCGATTTTTGTACCAAAAACTGCTGCCTGCCTAGGAGAGGCAACCACACCCAATCTGCACTTCAAGAAGGTCAATGCTTAGTCAACACTGGTCAAAGAGATTACTTGCTTCCCTAGCGTCATTCTTTCTGCATCTTCTTTGCCCTAGGACATCTTCCTTTCAGCCACATGTGAGAGAGAGAGAGAGACTCCTTTTATGCGTAGGAGAGAGAGAGAAGATGAGTGAATTGAATTGTCCAAATGAGGAGAATGCTCCTTGTATTTATATGTAAATGTTGAGGTTGAATAGACATGACTGTTGGGCTTCTGAGCCTACATAAGATTGCTGGCCAACCTTGACAATTTGTCCATAACCAAAATAAATTCACATATCCATAAATACTTATCAGAATCGAATGATCTTTAGATCAATCCTACACCTCTCGATAAGAGGAATCTAGGAAAAATATCAGAAGCCATAAATAAGGTGATCCACATGGAGTTTGGCCCTAGTTGCCAATTTTAACATTTATTTATATATACATTATATATTTAAGGTTTCCAAGAGTGAAGATGGTAGGGTTAATTATTCAGTTTAGCTTATATATATTAATTATCCCTTTCCCCAAAGTATTTCCAATTAATTTTTTCCAAAACACTTTTACTTACATTATTTGTTTTAGTGCTTATCATTGTATGGGCATAAACCATCATTTACCTTCCATCTTTTTCCTAATGGAAAGGGTGCCAAGTCGATCGTGTCCTTCAGTAACCTCCTTTCCAGGGGTGCCATACCACTTTTCCTTCAAGTATCCATGACTAAGACGGGAAACTATGCATGGTGATGGAGACTGTTGTCATCTCATGTGTCACCCTCAATGGTGACACTATTGGTGATGGGGATGAAGAAATACGTCTTGATGCATGCCCCCCAGTAAATCCTTATGAGCAACCCAATCTGGGGTTCACCTTCATAGCATCATGATATTCAAGGCGAAGGCATCCCAATACTTTCCAACCCAAGTCAGAATGGGAGTGCTAGTGAGTAGAATTAGGGATGTTGTCACATCCCTCCCATGAAATTCCATTTGTCCTATAAAACCCCATCAACCTTGTGTGAGTTTTTCATCCAAGAAATTGATTCAAGTATTCAACCATCATCATGACATTAGTAACCATAGCAGGATATTAGTTAAAATTTGAATTCTAGTATCAATAGTATGCAATAAATCAAACCAAAGGTTGTTGACTCATCACATGCATGTGTATTCAGGTGGCATCCTACAACAATCAAATAGCTATTAGTAACATTAGTTCATAAGGTTAGTCCTCGATATAAATGCACATGCTAGAAGGTCATTATAACATAAACATCAACATAATCACTAACTGGAATCAAGAAGATAGTCCTTAAAATATGTAAAATGTGGCAACATATAATGGAATCATCATCATAATTACACATAACATCAAATAGGTGCATCATAATCATAATCACAACGAAATATAACATTGATTTGATACATCACAATTATCATCACATCCACTAATAATAATAATTAAATAATCAAACCCTCAACCTGAGGTCTTAAAGGAAAAATGTATAAGCCATAAGGCCATATCAAGTTTAAGATAACATCAAAATCAATCAACCCAAGCATTATTTTAGTCTAATAAGGAAATTTGGAAGTAAAAATATAGTTACGATAAAATTGGTCACTAATAACTATAGAGAAAATCATGATCCGTCTCTTATAATAACAAATTTGACACCTCATCAAATGGGTAAAATAAGAGTAAAGAGACCATGTTTCAAATATGACAAGAAGTATATTACGGGGCATAAATGTGGTGAGAACGAATTACTTTGCATAGACTATGAAAATGAGATCAAGAATTGAAATTGTCATGAGATCTAGAGCTAGAAGAGACCACTCTAACAATATCTTGACATGCATTGGCAATGTTAGTACTCCACAAACCCTCAAGATACAATGATATATAAAAAAAAAATGTGACATTGTGATTGATTAAGGTAATACCATAACTTCATCAATTACAAATTTGCAAAACTTATTAAATGCTCTATATGCAACACTAAAATTTCAAGTAATAATTGCAAATGAAAGTACAATACATTATATAGGGAAGTTCCATAGTATTAAGATAAATTTGGCAAAGTATTTATTAGATAGTACCATGATTTCAATTCAAATGGATGGTCTTAATGTTGTATTAGCTGTCCAATGGTTACAATCATTGAGAATAATTACCCTTAATTTCAATATCTTTTCACAATATTTTCCTCAGAAGGAAAGGAAATTGATCATAGAGGTATTCAAAGAAAACCCCCTAAAGTGATAATCTCTAATAGCATGAAAAATTGCTAAAAAGGGACACCATGGTTTAATTTCACATTGTATTCATTAGATATTCAAACATCTATATCCTTTGCTCCAATGGATCTCCAAAAAGTTATCAATAATCATTCCAAGGTATTTGGAGAGATTCCTAAGGGTCTTCCACCTGCTCGAGATCATGACCATGTTATTCATTTGCAACCTGAAAGTGTACCACCTAATATTAGGCCTTATAGGTATCCATATGCATAGAAGAGTGATATTGAGCATATGGTTCAACAAATGTTAGAGGCTAGCATTAATCAACCTAGCGAGAATGATTTCTCTTCACCAGTGATGATGGTTGTAAAAATGGATGGTTCATGGTGTATGTGTCGAGATTACAAACAACTTAATAAAATGACAATAAAATATAATTTCCTATTACTGTCATTGATGAATTATTATACAAATTTTATGAAGAAATTTTATTTACTAATTTGAATCTTTTTTCTGAATATCACCAAATTAAAGGGCAAGAACACATTCCCAAAACAACCTTTAGAACACATAAAAGTCATTATGAGTTTTGGTTATGTCATTTGGAATTGTTAATGCACCTTCAATAGTTCAAAGCTTGATGAATTATATTTTCAAAGCCTTCTTTAGAAATTTTTTGTTAGTGTTTATTTATGACATAGTTATCTACAAAAAATCTTGTGAAAGCATGTACAACAAGTTTATAAGGTCTTAACACTATTAGAATAACAACAACTATATGTAAAGCCTTCCAAGTGTGCCTTTGGGGTTCAAGAAGTGTAATATTTGGGTCATATTGTATCCCCATGAAGGTTTCAAATTAGACTTTGACAAAATCAAAGCTATGAGGGAATGACCAATCCTAAGACATTGAAGAAGCTAAGAGGATCCTTAGAATTGACAAGATATTACTACAAGTTTGTTAAGAATTATGGTCAAATAACAACACCTCAAGAAAAATTATTGAAGAAAGAATATTTTTCTTGGACTAAAGAAGCAACTAGAGATTTTGAGAAACTTAAAGAGGCTATGTGTACAACTCTTGTCCTAGCCACACTTGACTTCACAAAAACCTTCATTGTGGAGTGTGATGCCTTAGGACATGGCATTCATGTAGTTTTTATGTAAGAAGGAAGGCCCCGTGAATTTGAAAGCAGTGAAATTAAAGGAAATAAATTACTCAAACCCATGTATGAAAGAAAAATTTTGGTCATACTACATGCAGTTAAAAAATTATGTCCATACCTAAGAGGAAGACACTTCAAAGTAAAAATCATGATCATGATAGTTTGAAGTAGTTCTTGGAATAAATATTGTCTTCAGATGTTAGGTCCCTATAATACTAGTGATTACCCCATTACTATTGTAGTTGTATCCCTTATTAATATTGTTGTGCCCCTATTGTCCCCATATTGTTATTACCGTGCCCCATAGAATCCCTCTATTGTTATTTTTGTGCCTGTTAGCGCTCGAATTTGCCTCAGGCTGAAGAAGGCAAAACTCAAGGCAACATCAAACCACGCTCAGCCTCGTAGCTAGCCCTACGAGGACAGGAGAGGGCTCTCTCCGGTCAATCTCGGAAAAAGGTAATAAAAAAGGCTCGAGATGACTGAATTGATGACTAATTTTAGGCTAGGTATGAAGTACAAGGACTATGGAATTGATTTTTTTGAAGTATTGTTGAATTCAAGGGAAAGGCAATTTTGGGTGCGGGGATGAGGCACAGCTTTTGCAGAGGTCTACTTGGGGCAAGATAGGCGATTGTTTTGATGCCTTTAAAGTGATTGAATGAATAGACCTGACAGGTGAGGAGCTAAGGAGAGCAAGGAAGTCTCAAGGATTCTCCTTAAACTGAAGAAAACATGGAAAATTAAACAAATTTAAAGGCAGAGCATAGCAAAATTATGGATTCTACCTTAACACTTCATTTGTTTATTTGTAGAAGATTAAATAAGGAAAGTGGTACACATACACAAATTACAAGTACTGAGAGAAACACACCATCAACACATATGGCCACATGAATCCCAAATAGTGCTGCAAAACCCTGGTCTATCCTTTGCCAAAATGCTGAAGTAAAATGTACAATAAAGTCTCAAAGCCTCTTCCCCAAGAGTCCAACCATGAAAATGACTAAGAAAATACATAATATAGGCAAGCTAACTCATTCCCTTGCCTCTAGGGGTCAAGCTCATCATCCTAGGAGCTGTTTCAACCAATTCTAAACATGGAGCAAGAATCTAGTTGACCAAAACAACCTACCTCTAAAAAGAAGGAAACTGATTCATTACATTAATTTCTTGGTAACTTGTGAATGAACCATCTAGAAGAAGATAAATAAGTACCATGTTACCTCACATACATCAAATTACATCATGTTTGGTCAAAAATCACATCAAGGAGTGAAACTGGTGAAAACTGGCCGAATTCCTGAGCTGGAGGATGAAAACTTTGCAAAAAAATCCTGATGCATAGCGCACCTGAGCCCTATGCGTAGCGCGCCTTTCCACCTGCTTTTGGGGCACTTCTCGGCATCCAAATTGAGATCAGGTTGGCTTGTTGGAAAGCCCTAGATGTCTTCTTTCCATCCCAAGTGGAATTTTCCAATTTGATGTCTATTTGCCCCTCCAAAAGTGCATTCTCCCAAGGATGCTTCTTGTGTGTCCAAAAAGGGGCAGTGAGGTCATTTTTTGCATGTTTTTTGACCTTTTGGGGACCCAAACCTTGATGAAATGCCTTGGCAATAGCTGATCAGGTGTATTTCATCGTGAAAAATCCAAAAATGCAAACCTTTCATGATTTGGACCTCACAATCTTATGGGTAGCGCGCGGCGCGCTACGCGTTGAGCCCAAAAACTTGTTTTTTACACAAAAATTTCAAAATTGACAAAATTTTCCCCAAACTTGTTGAAATTTGGGCTGGGGGTCCCCAATCAAGTACTATGCTCAATCAAAGAGGCTTTGGCCAAAATCTGAAGTCTATCCTCCCTTTTTTGACATTTTAGTGTCCTTCTGGTACATGCAGTTTCAGTTGTAAAGTCACTGTCTATCCGCCTTCATGGTGTTTCAATGTCTGTTTGGCTTTCAATGAGATGAAGAATGAGAGTTCGACGCAATTTCCAAATATGTCACATGTGTATCAAAGTATCATAGGAAAGCCAGAACGAGAATAGTTTTGTCAAATGAGTTTGCATGAAAAAACAGTCATTGCTTTGATTATGAAGGGATTTGACAAGTGTGTAGAAAAGAGGTGGAAATGACAATGGCTATAACAATGACAGTAGGGATGTAATGGAAAAAAGAGAGTTGAGGTTAAGGTTAAAAATGAGCATGGACACCACTGAAAATAGATGACATAGGCATATATTAAGCCACACAGTCCCTAATATTTGTTTCAAACCCTACGAAGTGAATTTGGAAATAAACATAGGGTTTTACATTTCACACTTGTTTCTCCACTTCAAAACACCATAATCATGTCTAAAATTCACTGAGAAAACATAAAGAACCTAATTGCAAGTAGTTGGAGGCAATTTGGCATGAATCTGGATGAAGGAGCAAAAAATTTTACCCAATGCGTAGCGCACACCTGAGTGCGTAGCGCTTGTGTATTTTTACACTGGCCAGTGAGGCCCAGTGCGTAGCACCCACCTCAGTGCGTAGCACCTTTTTTAGGAGGCTTTTGGAGGCCTTCCCGGTGTCCAAATTGGGCGCAGGATAGCTCGTTGGAAAGTGATTTGAGTCTAATTTCCAACCCAAGTGGAATTTTTTAATTTGAAGTTAATTTTCCTTGTCAAAAATCAAATCTCCCAAGACGGGTCAAAATGTGCCAAATGAGGCTGCCTCAAGGCAGAGTGTTGTTGGAGTCAACTTTTTAATACCTTTCTCAACTCCAAATTGAGCTCATGATAGCTCATTGGAAATATCTTTATGTCTATTTATCATTTGACTCATCAAGAAATTCATTTGACCAACCAAGCTAGGAGAAAACTTGATTTTCCCAAGGTCACTTCAGAGGTGCATTCGATTCTCCTGAGGCAACGGTATTTTTGACATTTTTCTAAAACCATGACACCTGTGTAAAAAGTGAAGGAGGTTTTTCTTCCATGGCCTGTTTTGAAGAAAAACCTCTCTCATTTTTTCCAAATTCATCTTTCCTTGCTCAGAAACATCATTTGAGTGAAACCTATCCCGATGTGTGGAACAAGGGATTTGTCGAAATGAAGTGAAATGAAGGGGATAAGAGGATTCTAAATTCTTGGGGAAATTTTTGGAAGTAGGGAGGGATGTTAGGAAGCAGGGGAAAGTGGAATTGTGGAGATCGAGTGAGGGGAAGGGGTCCAAAAGGGCAAAACACAGGCCCAACCTAGAAAATTGCCAGGTTGTAGCAAGAAACTAGGGTTTGTGGAAAAATGAGGAATTTGGGGAATCTCAGTGATGGGAAGTGTTTAATAAGGTACATGAAGGATAGGGGAAGGTGTATGAACATCAGGATACAAATTTTTTCGATGATTTGACCATCCAAGAGAAATTACCTCCAAAACCCTAGGAGAGGGAAATGGACCTTACCAAGGCACAACTGAAGCATGAACAAGGTGTAGAATGACCCATTGGAACTTGACATGATGATGGCAACCCTCTGAATGATGATACACTCAGCTGAATGATGACATGGACTGACATTTGGACAACTTTAGAAGGAGTGAAAGCAAACCCTAGATCTAATGCCTAGTGACCAAATTTTGCTTGAAGACTCTTTGAAATGACAAAATTTGACCTTGACACTCTGAGACCACTTTGTAAGAGCATATTTGATCACTGGAGGAAGGCTGGAAAGACTGACACTAACATTGGCTCCAATGGGGATGGTAGCTCCTTGGAGGTGCCAAGAACGACAAATCTTTGGGAGAGCAGACCAGCGCCTTATCCATTGGGCAATGGAGTCAAAAACTCAAACTAAAATGCATGACTGAAAACTGATGACTCGGATGACACAAATTGACTCTCACTCAACTAAAAACTGACTCAATACTTAAACACAACCGACAAACTAGAAATGATGCTCAAAGGGGAGCTTATTCATCACAACCTACTCTAACAGTTTCATTCATCACCTGATCAAGTGAAATGAAACAACCAGTGCAACCAAGTAAGTATTCCATCTGCTGTTCGAATTTTCCGCAAGTGCTCACTTATGAACAACAAGAGAGAACTACTGAAAGGCAACTCCCATGACAACTTGGAAACAGATCCGTAGAAAGATATGAATTCTCTATCCACCTCAAAAAACACTGCATAAGGATCTTGAAATTCAAGCACACTGGAACTTAGCTCATCCAATGGATTACTTCTCTTTTCCTCATACCATGAATGCAAACTTTGATCTGAGCCTTGTGACGAGACCTCTGCTAAAAATGACAAAGAAACCGGCTGCCGGATCAAGTTTGTATCAACACACGTTTCAGGCTCACATATAGTTAATGGAGAAAGACTTTGACTGCAAACCTCATCCAAAACATCAGCTATTGGATCATGAAAAACTTGAAAAGACTGCTGTAATGTATCCATTGAAAATGTATGACATCCTTCTAGCTGTTCATCTTTTTCTTGAGAGATTTTACAAAGATTCTGCCTTATAAATTGAAATGCTTCGAAACAAAAGGGTATAGAATCTTCCTGCATCATCAAATCATGTATTTCGTCTTCCACAGCTTCATCTGTAATCTGCCCTTCAATTTCATTTGGTGGCTGCAAATCTGATGCTACAGGCTGCTCAAGAATTTTGTTATCTGTCTCATCCTCAACATTAACATTGAGAGATTGTTGATTTGTTATAGGTTGTTCATTTGAAGATTTACTATGCAATCTAAGCTTCAAAAACTGAAATGATTCAAAACAGAATGGTATGGAGTCACCTTGAATCATTAAATCATGTGTGTCCACTTCCAAGTCTTCAGCTGCAACTTGACAATCAATGGCTTTCGGGGGTTGCAAATCTGAATATGAGAAGTCTTGAACAAAATTTTCATTGCTCTCAAGATGATTCAAATCAAGACTTGTTGACATTTGATTTCTGATTGCATGGTAGTTGTCTTTGATGAACTGACATGAATCAAAACAAAAAGGAAAAGATCCTTCACTTACTTCAAACTTTGATGCACTTTCCTCATCATTGTCATAGCTCATATGTGATGGTTGAACATTGTATTCAAGCTGTTGAAAATGAACTTCTTCCTCCCACAAACTAGCTGCTTGTTTGATTGCAAGATTAGCTTCTGTTTGGAGAACATAATCATCATCATACTGATCAAACTGAGGCAATTCATCATCAAACATACACATCATATCAATAGCTCTCTCTTCTTCACAATGATCTATAAAACAATCACTATCAGATCTATGATAGCTAGGATAAGAAACAAAATGTTTTGGAGCGGCCATTTGTTCTTCTTCAATCAACAAGCCATGAGCTTGAACATCATAATCATTCCTTGCGTTGATCTTGTCCATCATCTTTTCCACTGCACTTACCAAAATGTCAAGCTTCACCTCTAGAGATGTCGATTCCTCCAGATCTAAGTTTTTCATTTCTTCTTCCTTCATCCTTGCCCTTCGGATCAACAAGTGAGCCTCTACATTTACTGCACTGTTCTGCATCTCGTGAAGTGTTGCAATATCCCTTTCTCTTAGCTGAAACTCCATTTCCGAGTCAAAGGCACCCAGATAGTGCAAGAGAGCAGATCTAGGAGTAGGCCTTATCTCAACTGGCATTGAATAATAAACTTGATTAAATCTGGCCGAAAACTGTTGTACTATTTCCCCTGGCAATCTTTTCAGCTGGTTATACTCTTCTACAATCAAGAAAAGGTTATGCCCGATCATCCACTTGTCGAGAAAAGCTTTGACAAACTGCTGGAAATCTGAAATGCTTGCATCAGGCAGGGCTTTGAACCAACTCTTCACTTTGGCTTGCAAAGAAAGAGCAAAAAGCCTAATACTAACATCTTCTTCATCAACTTCAAAAAGATCAAGAAAGGCCTCAAAATTCTGCACATGTTGCTCAACGTTGACATTCTTACTTTCACCAGCAAACCTCGGCAAGTATAGATCATAGTTTTTGGGGAAAGCATGAAGAAAAGAAGGTAAAACAAGAGGTTTATACCGATCTGGAATTTTACAAGGTGTAGGGGTATGTACAGCAGGTATAGAATCAGTCTTGGTCTCTTGAGGTTCATCAATTTGAAGATGGTCATCACAAAATTTAGAAGAAAGGTCTTGATCAAGCTCAAAGGGATGCAAATCTTTGGTATTCACAATCTTCAAAGGGAAAGAATCAACTCCAGGCCGAGGATCTCTTCTCAAATACAATATACTTTGCAAAGCCTTCTTGACATTCTTGGGAAAAGAGAAGAAATAATTTATAACAAAGAACAAAATGCCTTGGTTGAAATTCCAACTTGAATACCTGATCTGTGCATGTTGTCCTTTCATGTTTTTGCTGGTCGGGATCATCCTCCAGTGGAGTCTTTGGATCTGATCTCGAAACTGATTTAGAGTCGCCAGATGAATGATTTCAACCTTGCAAGTGTCTGATCGTTGTCCACCATCAACCATCAGATCTGAACTTGATACATGTACTGGGGTAATTAACAAGTTAAATGTCACGTTTACAAGCTAGACCAGAGATTGACTGAAGCAGCGTTTATCTACTTCCGCTAATGCAAAGCAAAAGCGTTTCGAAGGCTACCTGGCATAACTTCAGGCTCCGTCTGTAGCTATAATAAAATGACATCAACAAGTAAACCATGTTCTTCTTCCCCAGTATGGTCGCCACTATGTTAGTGCTTGAATTTGCCTCAGGTTGAAGAAGGCAAAACTCAAGGCAACATCAAACCACGCTCAACCTCGTAGCTAGCCCTACGAGGACAGGAGAGGGCTCTCTCTGGTCAATCTCAGAAAAAGGTAATAAAAAAGGCTCGAGATGACTGAATTGATGACTAATTTTAGGCTAGGTATGAAGTACAAGGACTATGGAATTGATTTTTTTGAAGTATTGTTGAATTCAAGGGAAAGGAAATTTTGGGTGTGGGGATGAGGCACAGCTTTTGCAGAGGTCTACTTGGGGCAAGATAGGCGATTGTTTTGATGCCTTTAAAGTGATTGAATGAATAGACCTGACAGGTGAGGAGCTAAGGAGAGCAAGGAAGTCTCAAGGATTCTCCTTAAACTGAAGAAAACATGGAAAATTAAACAAATTTAAAGGTAGAGCATAGCAAAATTATGGATTCTACCTTAACACTTCATTTGTTTAATTGCAGAAGATTAAATAAGGAAAGTGGTACACATACACAAATTACAAGTACTGAGAGAAACACACCATCAACACATATGGCCACATGAATCCCAAATAGTGCTGCAAAACCCTGGTCTATCCTTTGCCAAAATGCTGAAGTAAAATGTACAATAAAGTCTCAAAGCCTCTTCCCCAAGAGTCCAACCATGAAAATGACTAAGAAAATACATAATATAGGCAAGCTAACTCATTCCCTTGCCTCTAGGGGTCGAGCTCATCATCCTAGGAGCTGTTCAACCAATTCTAAACATGGAGCAAGAATCTAGTTGACCAAAACAACCTACCTCTAAAAAGAAGGAAACTATTCATTACATTAATTTCTTGGTAACTTGTGAATGAACCATCTAGAAGGAGATAAATAAGTACCATGTTACCTCACATACATCAAATTACATCATGTTTGGTCAAAAATCACATCAAGGAGTGAAACTGGTGAAAACTGTCCGAATTCCTGAGCTGGAGGATGAAAACTTTGCAAAAAAATCCTGATGCATAGCGCGCCTGAGCCCTATGCATAGCGCACCTTTCCACCTGCTTTTGGGGCACTTCTTGGCATCCAAATTGAGCTCAGGTTGGCTTGTTGGAAAGCCCTGGATGTCTACTTTCCAACCCAAGTGGAATTTTCCAATTTGATGTCCATTTGCCCCTCCAAAAGTGCATTCTCCCAAGGCTTTTTCCTGTGTGTCCAAAAAGGGGCAGTGAGGTCATTTTTTGCATGTTTTTTGACCTTTTGGGAACCCAAACCTTGATGAAATGCCTTGGAAATATTTGAGCAGGTGTATTTCATCATGAAAAATCCAAAAATGCAAACCTTTTTTGATTTGGACCTCCCAATCTTATGGGTAGCGCGCGGCGCGCTACGCGTTGAGCCCAAAAACCTGTTTTTTACACAAAAATTTCAAAATTGACAAAATTTTCGCCAAACTTGTTGAAATTTGGGCTGGGGGTCCCCAGTCAAGTACTATGCTCAGTAAAAGAGGCTTCGGCCAAAATCCAAAGTCTATCCTCCATTTTTCGACGTTTTAGTGTCCTTCTGGTACATGCAGTTTCAGTCGTAAAGTCACTGTCTATCCGCCTTCATGGTGTTTCAATGTCTGTTTGGCTTTCAATGAGATAAAGAATGAGAGTTCGGTGCAATTTCCAAATATGTCACATGTGTATCAAAGTATCATAGGAAAGCCAGAACGAGAATAGTTTTGTCAAATGAGTTTGCATGAAAAAATAGTCATTGCTTTGATTATGAAGGGATTTGAAAAGTGTGTAGAAAAGAGGTGGAAATGACAATGGCCATAACAATGACAGCAGGGATGTAATGGAAAAAAGAGAGTTGAGGTTAAGGTTAACAATGAGCATGGACACCACTGAAAATAGATGACATAGGCATATTAAGCCACACAGTCCCTAATATTTGTTTCAAACCCTAAGAAGTGAATTTGGAAATAAACATAGGGTTTTACATTTCACACTTGTTTCTCCACTTCAAAACACCATAATCATGTCTAAAATTCACTGAGAAAACATAAAGAACCTAATTGCAAGTAGTTGGAAGCAATTTGGCATGAATCTGGATGAAGTAGCAAAAATTTTTACCCAATGCGTAGCGCACACCTGAGTGCGTAGCGCCTGTGTATTTTTACACTGGCCAGTGAGGCCCAGTGCGTAGCGCCCACCTCAGTGCATAACGCCTTTTTCAGGAGGCTTTTGGAGGCCTTCCCGGTGTCCAAATTGGGCGTAGGATAGCTCGTTGGAAATGGATTTGAGTCCACTTTCCAACCCAAGTGGAATTTTTTAATTTGGAGTTCATTTTCCTTGTAAAAAATCAAATCTCCCAAGACTGGTCAAAATGTGCCAATATGAGGCTACCTCAAGGTAGAGTGCTGTTGGAGTCAACTTTTGAATGCCTTTCTTAACTCCAAATTGAGTGCATGATAGCTCATTGGAAATATCTTTGTGTGTAGTTATCATTTGACTCATCAAGAAAGTCATTTGACCAACCAAGCTAGGAGAAAACTTGATTTTCCCAAGGTCACTTCAGAGGTGCATTCGATTCTCCTGAGGCAACGATATTTTTGACATTTCTCTAAAACCGTGACACCTGTGTAAAAAGTGAAAGAGGTTTTTCTTCCTTGGCCTGTTGTGAAGAAAAGCCTCTCTCAGGTTTTCCAAATTCATCTTTCCTTGCTCAAAAACATCATTTGAGTGAAACCTATCCCGATGTGTGGAACAAGGGATTTGTCGAAATGAAGCGAAATGAAGGGGATAAGAGGCTTCTAAATTCTTGGGGAAATTTTTGGAAGTAGGGAGGGATGTTAGGAAGCAGGTTAAAGTGGAATCGTGGAGATCGAGTGAGGGGAAGGGGTCCAAAAGGGCAAAACACAGGCCCAACCTAGAAAATTGCCAGGTTGTAGCAAGAAACTAGGGCTTGTGGAAAAATGAGGAATTTGGGGAATCTCAGTGATGGGAAGTGTTTAATAAGGTACATGAAGGATAGGGGAAGGTGTATGAACATCATGATACAAAGTTTTTTGATGATTTGACCATCCAAGAGGAATTACCTCCAAAACCCTAGGAGAGGGAAATGGACCTTACCAAGGCACAACTGAAGCATGAACAAGGTGTAGAATGACCCATTGGAACTTGGTATGATGATGGAAACCCTCTGAATGATGATACACTCAGCTGAATGATGACATGGACCGACATTTGGACAACTTTAGAAGGAGTGAAAGCAAACCCTAGATCTAATGCCTAGTGACCAAATTTTGCTTGAAGACTCTTTGAAATGACAAAATTTGACCTTGACACTCTGAGACCACTTTGTAAGAGCATATTTGATCACTGGAGGAAGGCTGGAAAGACTGACACTAATAGTGCCTTTATATTATTGTTAGGTCGGCTGGGTTATATTGTGACTCCTTAGACTCCTATATATAGAAAGGAGGTTTTGTCATTTGGATCATCAAAGAATCATTCATTTATGTAATGTAAAGGAGTCTGCCCCCTCGAAGAGGCTGAATTCTAAGGCGTTGATCTATCTTTTCTATATTTTTGTGAGCTGGTTTCATAACATTTGGTATCAAAGCTTTGGATTATAGGGTTTCGCTGCTCCAAACAGGTCATCATGGCATTTGTGCTATAACCTTTTTTTTACGACATTTCATACGCTAAAAAAAAAAAACTCATTTGGGCTGAAATTGTTCTAAACCGCAGGTCTGAATTTCAGAGCTTTTCGCGCTATATTTACGGAGATATGATCTGATGAAGTTGGAATTTTTGCAAACTCCCGAATTACATTCCAAATAGGTGACCTAGGGAAAATAGTCATAAATTTCGTTTTGAGCATCAGATTGAAATTTCGTAAGAAGTTACAGAAAGAGGACAAACTGTAGTTTCCTGTGTATATTTTTCAGATCCTAAGGTTGAAACAGTGACACGTGGCACTTCCTATAAGTTCGCTCTTTTGAAAAGGTCTATAATTCGGTCATCTTGGGAGATTGTGAATAACTCTGCCTTGGAGAATCTAAATTCGATCAGATTGGTGGCATTGGAAAGAGGACACAGAGGGATACTGCAGGTCGTAATTTCAAAACTGGATGATCCGAAATTACAGAGATACATCAGAGGCAATATTGAGCTCCTACAAAGTGAAAAAAGGTGTGTAGATTTTTTTAAATTTTTGCTTAAGCTTGGTTTGAAAAATTATTTTGAAGGAATTCAAAGGGCATAGTAGAGAATTATTATCGGTAACTGATGCCCCAAGGAAAGAAAATGCAAACACCTAGTAAGCAACCTAAAAGCTCTAGCATGAATTATGAAGAAGAGGAAGAAATGCAACATGATATGTCAAAATTACGAGACCAAGTGCAACAAATGTTACTTGCACAAAAGGTAACAAAATCTAAGATGGATGGTTTAAAGAAATATGTAGAAGCTAAGATGAATGACATGGAAGCTAAGATGGATGATTTGAAGATAGATTTGAAGACAGATTTGACAAAATTTCTACAAGAAATACTTACTAATGGTGAAAGGGTAGTAAAGGAAACTCATGATGCAAACAAAAGAAATGTTAATCATGATTTCATAGACTCTAATGTTGGATCAAAGACCCACCATATTCCAAAAATTGATATGATGAAGTTTGATGGCAAGGATCCCGCAACATGGAAGTTACAGATGGAGCAATTTTCGATCTCAATAATGTGCAAAACACACAAAAGGTATGTATTGCAACTTTATATTTGGAACCAAATCAGTTTGTATGGTATCAATGGCTTTGCTCTCGTAAACAAATTATCACTTGGGCAATTTTTACGGAAGAATTGACAACACATTATGAGGATACAAAAGGCAACACTTTTTTTAGTCAATTGATAAGTCTCAAACAAAAGGGTTCAATAATGGAGCACATTGAGGAGTTCCAAAAATTGAACATAAGGGTAAAAAATATTCCAGAGGAGCATAGGATTGATGTGTTCATAGGGACTTTAAAGGATAATATCCAACATGATGTTCGCCTTTGGGAACTTGATTCATTAGAAAAGGCATTCAGCTTAGCAATAAAAATGGAAAGCAAAATTATGGCAACCAGGAAGCATACCACTCACAACTATAAAGATGGAAGTGTTGTTGCCCCTAATATTCCACAACCTATAAGGTTGACACCACAACAATTGGAAGAAAAAAGAGCAAAAGGGCTTTGTTATAGTTGTGATAGAAAATACACTAAAGGTCATAAGTGTGTTGAAAAGAAATTATTCTACATAGATTGTGAAGAGGAAGAAGAAAAGGAGCAAGAAAGGTCAAAAGAAGAGGATATACTCTAGAAACAAAGCCTAGATAAAGAAGAAATGAATTCGACCATATTTGTAATGCATTGGCTGGAATTACCACTCCTCAAACCATCAAGATAGAAGGACAAATCAAGAAGAAAAAGGTAATAGTGTTGATTGATTCAGGAAGTACTCACAATTTTATTCATTGTAATATAGCAAAAGAATTGAATTTCTTCCTATATCTAGCACCAGATTGTCAAGTGATGGTTGCAAATGGAGGAACGATAAATTGCTCTAGAAAGTGACATAATATCAAGCTAACCATGGGAGAATAGATATTGACTAGCCAAATGCTTTCCATTCCAATGGGAGGTGCTGATGTTGTACTAGGAGTCCAATGGCTACAATCCTTAGGTACAATAACTTTTAATTTTCAAGAACTTTTCATGAAATTTTCTGCGGAAGGAAAAGAAGTTGAATTATGGGGTATTACATGGAAACCGGGAAGGATAATCAACTCTAGCAGTATGACAAAGCTTCTAAAAAAGGAACAAAGAGGTGTAATTGCACAATTATGTTCACTAGATGTTTCCACATCGAAATCATCTATTTCTCCAGATCTCCAAAAAGTATTGGACAATCATTCCAAGGTATTTGAGACTCCAAAAGGTCTCACAACTATTCATGATCATGATCATGCTATTCATCTGATTCCAGGAAGTGTTCCTCCAAACATTAGGCCGTACAGATATCCCTATGCCCAAAAGAGTGAAATTGAATGTATGGTTGCAGAAATGCTAGAGGCTGGTATAATTAAACCTAGTCAAAGTTCTTTCTCTGCTCCAGTAGCAATGGTGCACAAGAATGATGGATCATGGTGCATGTGTCTGGATTATAGGGAGCTCAACAAGCTCACTATTAAATATAAGTTTCCCATTCCTGTCATTGATGAATTACTGGTGTTGGAAATAATACTGAGAGGGGGGGTGAATCAGTATTATTACGTCAAATATTTTTTATTTTACACCCAGATCATATACGCTACTTTAGTTCAAGAAAACCACGTATATACGCAACTTCAGATAAGAAAACCAATGTATACCATGTAGACTTATAATTTAATGTGTTTTACAGATGTTGATCATTAATTTGTGCATCAGAGTCATATAAACAGTAACCAGGAATAGTAAAAACAGAGTAGAAAACAATCACACACAAGAAAACAAGATATAAGGTGGAAACCCAATGTGGGTGAAAACCACCTACTGCAGTTCATCTCTATATTCTTTTAATTAGAAACTTCTTTTTACAATGATTATGTATTGGTGCAGACTTATACCAGTACGCAGGCTGCAACCTGCAGAGAGCTACAACCCTCTCTCGTTCTCCAGCTTCTCCTGGAAGGGAGCTACAACCCCCTTAGCTCTTGTATTAGCTGAGATACTAGTACGTAGGTGCTGACCTACAAAAGGCTACAACCTTCTCTTTTCTTCCAGGGACCACGTTTCATCAATTTTCAGACTGGATCCATGAATATCAAACAAACATCAAGTATATGTGCATCAACCAATCTCCTTTCCACAAACAACTACTAAATCAACCAATAAATTCTCAGAATGTTGTAACCAGAAAACAATACTAGTAACCAGACACCAATGCTGAACCCAGAATACTGCAGTAATCCATAGAAGCAGCTAAAACATATTTCAAGAGATGTACGCTACTTCACTATGTATAAACCTGCGTACATACGCAGCTGAATCAAGGTCAACCAGCGTATACGCTTTCTTCTCTTGTTGAACCTACGTGTATATGCGTCTTTGCAGAGCAGAACCTACGTATAGATCTATAAAAGACAATTCATCCTTTACACTTAAACAGACTTCAGTTATACTCGAATTATCAGATTTATAGATCTAATTATGTATCGATTATAACATATCAAATCACAAAAAGATATTACTATTCAAGCCTTGAGATCTCGACCCATCAATAGAACTTATCTATCTTGTAATGCTCAGGTTCCTCCTTGATTCAGATCCAGTCACACAAACCAATCATTTGCACGTCTTCAGATATTCAATACATCAGATGATCCTTGCCTAGTGATCTCCTTCCTCTTTTATAGTCTTATGCTTTTCACAATACCACGGTCCAAAACCATAACAAACCAATACCATGGACCCAATACTTGGGATCAACACATCTGACAAGATACTATGGTCCAAAACCATAGGTTCAAATACCAAGGACTAAATACCACGGACCAAACATAAGTTCTCCCACATGTACGTGCTTTTCCTTGCGTGAAAGTGCGTGTATACGCATACGTGACTTTGGAACGTCTAACCCACGTGTATACACAGATTGATCATGATGAACCTGCGTATATATATTTTTCCTTCATTCTGAGCGCTTGAACTGAGATCTGTTACCAGAGTGAGTTGCCATCAAGGACAACACATGTGCCACACCTGTGCCATAGCGCCAAACCTGTGTCATAATTCCAACAATATCCCCCTTTGGACTTGATGGCAACCTCAAAGTCATTCTCCCCCTTTGTCATCAAGGGCAAAGGGTTGTCCTCCCCCTGAATACATGCTAGAATCTCTACTCTGCTGTGCTGACCATGCTCCCCCTGACTGTAGGCAAGATATGCAAAACGATGTTCTTCAAGAACCATGACTTATACATCATAGAAGACCTTCCTATCACCAAAAGACTCTATACAAACATCCATCACCCAACCAAGTGGGGATCATCCACCCAAACAAGTGGGGATACATCAGAAGTTTACATATGACAACCAAGTACATTACATCATTCATCCCAGGCATAGTGGGGAAACCAAAATAGGCTGTTACATGACCTTGACAATAAAAGACATACATGACATAGAGACGAAAAATTTAGAGCAAGACTATGAAAGTCACCAATAACAAATATCAACAGCATCATTATTCAGATCAACAACCATGTTCTCCTTCTACACCCCTTCTGTAGCTGATCCACCTGAACCCAAAACAGCTTGTGTACTCGAACCAAGAGCTTCTAATGTAATGCCAACAATGCATTATTAGAAGATTATCTGCTCCCCCTGAACCTGTGCCAGATGGTCTCTTGTCAGACCCATATCAGACTCTCTTCAATCAGAGTCTGTCCCCACTGATTTCCTTCAAACCACCATATACGTGACTATATCTGCATAAATCAGCATATGTACGCAGATCCTCCTCATGCAACTCACGTACAACCACATTTCTCTGAAACAGACAGGTTTCAGCAGCAAGATGATGCATCAACTACCCCCGGCTTCTGTTTGAGGTATTCAAATGTCTCCTTGGGAAGTGTTTTCGTGAGAATATCAACAACTTGTTCCTTAGAGGGAACGTACTCCAACTTGACCTTTAGTTCAAGCACTTGTTCCCGAAGAAAATGGTATTTGATAGGTATGTGCTTGGTCTTTGAATGCATGACAAGATTCTTTGAAATGCTGATTGCACTTGTATTATCACAAAAAATGGAAATAGGTGGAGTACAAGTGATTTGAAGATCTTGCAATGTTTGCATCATCCAAAGGAGTTGTGTGCAGCAAGATGCAACAGCTACATACTCTGCTTCAGCTGTAGATAATGCAATGGAACTTTGTTTCTTGTTGAACCATGATACTAATCTAGGACCCATGAAGAATGCACCACCACTAGTGCTTTTCCTGTCATCCATGCTACCTGCCCAATCTGCATCTGTGTATGCATGAAGTGTGATATCTGTATCTCTAGGATACCATAACCCATAGTTTTGAGTCCCTTGAAGGTATTTGAAAATTCTCTTGACTGCCTGAAGATGAGTTTCCTTTGGATTTGCCTGAAACCTTCCAACTATCCCTACTGCATGCATAATGTCTGGTCGGCTACCTGTTAGATAGAGTAGACTACTAACCATGGATCTATAGGTAGGTTGATGTACAGCTGTTGATTCATCATTTGTGCTGAGACTGCATCCTGTAACCATAGGAATACATACTGGTTTCGAATCCTCCATCCCATATTTCTTCAAGATCTGCTTGAGATACTTGGTTTGTGATAGAAAAATACTGTCTTTGTTTTGTTGGACTTGTAAACCAAGAAAATATGTGAGCTCACCAAGCATGGACATTTCAAACTCCTTTTGCATTACCAAGGCAAAATTTTGACTCATGTCTTCTTCATTGCTGCCAAAGATGATATCATCAACATACACAACAAGTATTAACAACTTTTCATTGTCAACCTTTATATATAGATTGCTATCTGTTGATCCTTTTGCAAAACCTTGTTGATGAAGGTACTCATCCAATCGAAAATACCAAGCCCTTGGAGCTTGTTTCAGACCATAGAGAGCCTTTTTGAGTCTACATACAAGATTTGGATCATTTCCAAGGATGAACCCATCTGGTTGTTCAATGTACACTTCTTCATTCAAGTCTCCATTCAGAAAGGCAGATTTTACATCCATCTGAAATACTTTGAACTTTTGAAAGCTAGAGAGAGCAAGGAACATTCTTATAGCCTCAAGTCTAGCCACTGGTGCAAAGGTTTCTTCAAAGTTTATGCCTTCCTGTTGCGCATATCCTTTACAAACAAGTCTTGCCTTGTTTCTAACCACATCTCCATTTTCATTCAACTTATTTTTGAAAATCCACTTTGTCCCTATGACATTCTTATCTTTTGGTCTAGGAACCAACTCCCAAGTGTTATTCCTTTCAATCTGCTCAAGTTCTTCATTCATTGCCTTGACCCAGCATTCATCTTTGCATGCTTCTCGTACATTTTGTGGTTCGGTGGAGGAGAGCAATGCTAGATAGCTTGAAGCTTTTGAAATGGTTCTCCTTGTTTGTACACCTGCCTCTTTCTACCCCAAAGTTTGAGATTCTGGATGATTCTTCTTAACGTATTTGGATGGAGTCTTTTCTTCTATTCTTATTTGTTCTTCTGGAGCCTCATGGGTTTCTTCATCATGAATCTGATTTGACGTTGAGGGATAGTCCTCATCATTTTCAAAAAATTCAGATATTTCATGCCTAGAGGTATTTCCTTCTTCATCAATCACTACATCAATACTTTCAATAATTTTTCCAAGTCTTTTATTGTAACACTTTTATGCTTTGTTATGGGGAGAGTAACCAAGGAGAATGCCTTCATCTACTCTAGGTTCAAACTTGCCAATATTTTCATCAGTGCTTTTAATGTAGCACTTGCTTCCAAAAATTTTGAAATATTTCACCATGGGAGTCTTACCATACCAAAGTTCATGAGGAGTCTGAGTGCCATTTACCCAGACATTTGTCTTGTTAAGAATAGTTACTGCAGCAAATGCGGCTTCACCCCAGAAGGTTGCGAGAGTTCCAGATTCATTGAGCATAGCACGAGCCATTTGTTGAACTGTTCTATTCATCCTTTCCACTACTCCATTTTGTTGAGGTGTCCTTGCAACAGAAATTTCCCTTCTTATGCCATGTTCTTCACAAAAATCGAAAAATTCATTTGAGGTAAATTCTCCTCCTCGATCAGATCTGAGACATTTGATTCATCGATCTGATTCGTTTTCAACCAAGGCTTTGAATGATTTGAACTTTTCGAAAGATTCATCTTTATACTTCATGAGTCCTAACCAACACATCCTCGAAAAGTCGTCAATAAACAATATGAAGTACTCTTCACCTCGAGGTGACTTCTTCCTAGTTGGACCACATATATCAGTGTGGATAAGTTCAAGTGGCCTGCTAGCTGATCCTTCCTTCTCAGGGAAATTAGTTCTGGTTTGCTTACCAAACTGACATGATTTGCATATTGTATTGCCTAGAATTTTGATGTCAGGAAGATCACGAACGGCCTGATATTTGCATGCTTTCCTTATCTGAGAGAAGCTAAGATGCCCCAATCTTATGTGCCATAGCCAGCGTTCATCATTCTTGCTTAGATAGCATTGATGTTGTCCTTCTTTGAATATGTATAAATTATTTGGAGTTCTTATGCCTTTGATCACTGTTTTTCCTGTAGATCACGAACACTACATCCATTTGATTGAAATATTACCTCAATTCCTTGATCGCACATCTGACTGACACTCAATAGATTATGCTTTAAGCCATCAACATACATAACATTTCCAGCTTTGACATTTTCTTTCAACTGAACAGAACCTTTACCTTTTATGAACGCAGGGGTGTCATTTCCAAATGAGACCTTCTTTGCCTTTTCTAAGGCACTATAGGATTGAAGTTTTTCTTTATCACCTGTCATATGTTTTGAACATCCATTGTCGATATACCATTGATTTTCCTGTCCTTCTGCATATAAGGCTATCCCACATCTTTCTGGTTGTGATTCTTTCATTCTCCATGTTTTGGCACTTGAGACTTGTTCCTTCTGAGTTGTCTACTGAAACCTGCTCCTACATTCAGAATCTTCATGACCGAAGTTGTTACAAATAGAACATTCTATTTCATTTTCAAGAGCAGAAAAGTTATTGTAGGTCCTTTTCATGATCCCAGACATACTTCCTTATTTTTGAGCTTCTCTAGTCATGATTGTCTTATAGGCAACACATTGAGTTGCTTTGTGACCAAAGTTATGACAAGAGAAACGTTGGCCATTGAAGAAGCTCCTGCGATTATCAAATCTACCAACCAGATGATTATAGTTTCTATTGACATCCATTCTTGAGGTAAATTGAGAATGTTTTACCTATGGCTGGTTGTAGCTTCTGTTCATCCTTAAGGTAGATTGCCCCCGATTTACTTGGTAGTCTCTGTTCATTCTTGAGGTAAATTGTCCCTGATTTACCTGGTGATCTCCATTATGCCTTTGCTGTCGATTATCAATTTGTTCACTCCTCCTTGCTGCATCAAGATAACTTTTGGAGGTGGATGGCTCCTATGCTTGAGACGCTTCTTCATTATATCCCAGACCTGTCTTGATTAGTGGAGAACGCTGCACTTTGATAATCTCATCTAAAGTTTCAGATCCTTTAGAAAATCTGAGATTAAGGGCTTTTGTTTTCTCAATTTATTTTCTAAGTCCCACAATTTCACATTCTAACTTTTCATTGTATTTATCTTTTTTGGCAATTTGGAATGTTAGAGTATCTATAATCATATTCTTTTCCTCTAAACAAACTTTAAGTCTAGAAATTTCTTCATAAATACCTTCTTCATTTATAGCATCCAAGAAATCATCATCTTCAAAATCCATCAAAAGTCTATCATCATTACCTCATTCATCTTCATCACTATTTGACAATCCATCACTGTCTTCATGCGTGTAATAGCTCTTCTTATTCTTCTTTCTGTTCCATCTGACAGGTTCCTTACCTTTGTCTAGTTTATCTTTATGAGGACATTTTGCAGCATAATGACCGACTCTTCCACAAGCAAAGCATTTGAAAGGCAGCTTACCTCTGAATCTTCTAGTTCCCCATTGGAGGTTCTTGACAAAATTTGATTCTTCCTCTTCTTCTGACATATGTCCTGACTCATAGTAATCTCCTTTGCCTGAAGCCTTGAATGCAGCTTCTCTCCTGTCTAATGGTCCTCCTTTTCTCATTTCGTAAGCAGTTAGAATTCCATGCAGCTGTGACATGGTAAGGCTCTGTAGATTATACTTTTCTTCTATGGCAAAGACTTTTGATTCAAACTTAGAAGACAAAGATCTTAGAACCTTTTCAACCAAAACAACCTCTTTTATTTCTTCACCCAAGTTTTTCATACAATTAACAATCTCATCTATACGAAGGAAATAGTTAGCCACACTTTCATCATTGTGCATTCTGAGATTTTCATACTGAATTCTGAGGGTTTGAAGTTTTTCTCGTTTTACCTGTTCATCTCCTTCATAGCTTAGAACGATCTTGTCCCATATTTCCTTTGCGGTTTTGAGCTGCATAACCTTGACGAATTATGTTTGAGATAGACTCCCTAATAGAGTATTGACAGCCTTTGCATTTGTTTCATACTGCTTCTTCCCAGTCGGATCTGTAGGAGTAGCTGAAGGAAATGTGTACCCTGTATCTATGATATCCCATACTTCTGTACCAAGAGATTGAAGATAGGTTGTAATTCTTACCTTCCAATAGACTAAGTTGGTCCCATCAAAAATTGGTGGCCTGATCGAGGCTTCTCTCTCGTAGTTGCTCATGATGATAAATCTTCATTCAAGCAATCAAGCTTCTTCTTAAGGACCTGCTCTGATACCAATTGTTGGAAATAATACTGAGAGGGGGGGTGAATTAGTATTATTAAGTCAAATATTTTTTATTTCACACCCAGATCATATATGCTACTTCAGTTTGATAAAACTGTGTATATACGCAACTTCAGATAAGAAAACTAGTATATCTCATGCAAACTTATAATTTAATGTGTTCTACAGATATTGATCATTAATTTGTGCATCAGAGTCATATAAACAGTAACTAGGAACAGTAAAAACAGAGCAGAAAACAATCACACACAAGAACACAAGATATAAGGTGGAAACCCAATGTGGGTGAAATCCACCTGCTGCAATTCGTTTCTATCTTCTTTTAATTAGAAACTTATTTTTACAATGATTTTGTACTAGTGCAGACTTACACCTGTACGTAGGCTACAACCTGCAGAGAGATAAAACCCTCTCTCGTTCTCCAGCTTCTCCTAGAAGGGAGCTACAACCCCCTTAGCTCTTGTACTAGCTGAGATACTAGTACGTAGGTGCTGACCGACAAAAGGCTACAACCTTCTCTTTTCTTCCAGGGACCATGCTTCATCAATTTCCAGACTGGATCCATGAATATCAAACAAACATCAAGTATATGTGCATCAACCAATCTCCTTTCCACAAACAACTACTGAATCAACCAATAACTTCTCAGAATGTTGTAACTAGAAAACAATACTAGTAACCAGACACAATGTTGAACCCAGAATATTGCAGTAATCCACAGAAGTAGCTAAAACACATTTCAAGAGATGTACGCTACTTCACTATGTATAAACCTGAGTACATACGCAGCTGAATCGAGGTCAACTAGCGTATACGCTTTCTTCTCTTGCTGAACCTGTGTGTATACGCGTCTTTGCAGAGCAGAACCTGCGTATAGATCTATAAAAGAAAATTCACCCTTTACACTTAAACAGACTTCATTTATACTCGGATTATCAGATTAATAGATCTAATTATGCACCGATTATAACAGATCAAATCACAAAAAGATATTACTATTCAAGCCTTGAGATCTCGACCCATCAATAGAACTTATCTATCTTGTAATGCTCAGGTTCCTCCTTGATTCAGATCCAGCCACACAAACCAATCACATGCACGCCTTTAGATATTCAATACATCAGATGATCCTTGTCTAGTGATTTCCTTCCTCTTTTATAGCCTTAGGCTTTTTACAATACCACGGTCCAAAACCATAACAAACCAATACCATGGACCCAATACTTGGGATCAACACATCTGACGAGATACTATGGTCCAAAATCATAGGTTCAAATACCAAGGAATAAATACCACAGAGAAAACATAAGTTCTCCCACATGTATGCGCTTTTCCTTGCGTGAAAGTGCATGTATATGAATACGTGACTTTGGAACGTCTAACCCGCGTGTATACGCGGATTGATCATGATGAACCTGCGTATATATATTTTTCCTTCATTTTGAGAGCTTGAACTGAGATCTGTTACCAAAGTGAGTTGCCATCAAGGACAACACCTGTGCCACACCTGTGCCATAGCGCCAAACCTATGTCATAATGCCAACAACTGGATGAATTGCATGGATCAATTTACTTCACCAAGTTGGATCTTCGTTTAGGATATCATCAAATCAGAATGAAGACTGAAGACATTCCGAAAATAGCATTTAGAACTCAAGAGGGTCATTTTGAATTTTTGGTCATGCCTTTTGGCCTTACCAATGCACCTTCTACATTTTAAGGTTTGATGAATTCCATTTTCAAACCCTTCCTTAGAAAATTTGTGTTAGTATTTTTTGATGATATACTAATCTACAGCAAGTCTTGGAAGGATCATGTTGAACATGTTGACAGGGTTCTACAATTACTGGAGGAGAAACAATTATATGCAAAAATATCCAAATGTTTCTTTGGAGTACAAGAAGTGGAATATCTGGGTCATATCGCATCTCATGAAGTAGTTAAGATAGACCCTAGAAAAATTAAAGCCATTAAGGAATGGAAAATCCCCACATCCATAAAGCATCTGTGAGGATTTCTAGGGTTGACAGGGTATTATCGCAAGTTTGTTAAGAATTATGGGAGAATAGCAACACCTCTAACAACATTATTGAAGAAAGATGCATTTTCATGGACTCTAGAAGCAATAGAGGCCTTCGAACATCTTAAAGAGGCAATGTGCCAAGCACTGGTCTTAGCTACACCGGACTTCACAAAAACCTTTATTGTATAATGTGATGCTTCAAGAAATGGAATTGGTGTTGTTTTAATGCAAGATGAAAGACCCATTTCTTTTGAAAGTTGTCCAATCAAGGGAAAGTTTTTACACAAAGCTATTTATGAAAGGAAATGTTGGCAATACTACATGCACTTAAGAAATGGTGACCCTACCTAATGGGAAGACATTTCAAGGTAAAAATGGATCATGATAGCGTTAAATACTTTTTAGAACAAATATTATCCTCTCAAGAGCAACAAAAGTGGGTCACAAAGATGTTGGGTTATGACTTTGAAATTATCTACAAAAAAGGGAAGCAAAATGTGGTGGCAGATGCACTCTCAAGAAAGGATGAGGATGTGGAAGAATTGTTGTGCGCCATTTCTATTATCCAACCAGATTGGATAAACGAAGCAAGGGAGGAATGGAAGAATGATGAAGAAGTGTGGGCACTTACTCGAAACTTACAACAATATTCCAGTACATCTGATACATTTAGCTAGCAAAATGATTCATTATGGTACAAATATCGCTTATACCTCTGTAAGAATTCCCAACTCAAACAAAAGATTCTTATGGAATTGCACACTTTTCCCTTAGGAGGGCACTCAGGATTTTTAAAAACTTACCACAGGGTTAAGAAGGAATTTTTTTGGGATGTCCTTTAATCGGATATTCAAAAGTTTGTGGTGGAATGTTTGGTTTGCCAACAAAATAAAGTTGAAACAATTAAGACCCCGAGTCTATTACAACCTTTATCCATTCCAAGCCAACGTTGGGAGGAGGTTTCAATGGATTTTATCACAGGTTTACCCAAGTCCGAGGGAAAGAGTGTCATCATGGTGGTAGTTGACAGAATTACCAAGTATGCACACTTTTGTGCATTATCACATCCATTTAAAGCCAGTACAGTTTCTACTGCATTTATGGAAACAATTCAAAAGCTACATGGAAACCCAAAGATTATTGTAAGTGACAGAGATCCCATTTTCACTAGAAATTTTTGGACAGAATTATTTTCTTGTCTTAGTACTCAGTTAGCTCATAGCTCATCTTAGCATCCTCAATCTGATGGGAAAACTGGGATAGTAAACAAATGTTTGGAAGGATATCTTCGTTGCTTTGTATTTGATAAACAGACACAATGGGTCAAATGGTTGCCTTTGGTTGAATGGTGGTATAACACTTCCTTCCATACAACAACAAAAATGACCCCATTTATGGCACTTTATGGATATCAGCCACCATCCATCACATCATATTTAAGAGAAAATTCTAAGGTTCAAGCAATGGAACATCACATCGAGCATCAATAACAAGTCCTCCAACTCTTAAAGGATAACCTTGTGTTGGCGCAGAATAGAATGAAACAGCAGACAGATCAACATCGCAGCAAAAGAAGTTTTGATGTAGGTGATTGGGTATTCCTATAGCTACAACCATATAAACAAATGTCCCTCAAGCAAGCTAAGAAGGATAATAAATTATCACCAAAGTATTATGGTTCGTACAAGGTGTTGCAAAAGATTGGTACTATGGCATACAAATTAGAGCTTCCTGTAGCTTCTCGAGTGCACCCAATTTTCCATGTTTCATGTTTAAAGAAGGTTATAGGCTATAAGCTTCCAGTTCAAACAATATTTCCAGAACTTGACGAAGAAGGAAAAATTATATTGGAACCGAAAGCAGTCACAGAAACAAAAACTCGACAGCTACGAAATTGATCAATTTCGGAGTATCTCATCAAGTGGAAGAGCTTATCTACTGAAGATTCCACATGGGAGGATGAGAATTTTATACAGAAGCATCCAGAACTACTCAAGCATTGAGGACAACACTTTTTTGAAGGAGAGGGGCATGTTAGGTCCCTATAATACTAGTTATTACCCCATTACTATTGTAGTTGTATCCCTTATTAATATTGTTGTGCCCCTATTGTCCCCATATTGTTATTACTGTGCCCCATAGAATCCCTCTATTGTTATTTTTGTGCTTTTATATTATTATTGTTAGGTCGACTGGGTTATATTGTGACTCCTTAGACTCCTCTATATAGAAAGGAGGTTTTTTCATTTGGATCATCAAAGAATCATTCAATTGTGTAATGTAAAGGAGGTTGCCCCCTCGAAGAGGTTGAATTCTAAGGTGTTGATCTATCTTTTCTATCTTTTTGTGAGTTGGTTTCATAACATCAGAAGAGAAACAATAATGGGCTACAAATATGTTGGGTTATGAATTTGAAATTATATACAAAAAGGAAAAGAAAAATATTGTGGAAAAGGAAGACACAGAGTGTTTACTATGCGCTATTTTCATTCCATAATTTGCCTGGGAGGAAGAAGCAAGGTTATAATGAAGGAAAGATGAGATGGTATGTGTTAGCCTCCTATACCAATAGGGTTTCATTTTTCATGATTGATAGTGGAAATGCCAAAAATGTTCATCTTTGATGATGCAAAGGTTCCATTTTTTGTGAATGAAGCAAAAAGTTAAAACATGTAAAGAGGGTATGCCTTAAAGGAATAATCAAAGGGCAAGAAAATGAATTGGTCAGAAAAAATAATTGAAATGAACCCCAAAGAAAGACCAGGAAAGTGGCCACTCCAAATGCCACTGCTATCTTGATGGATGGCTCAACAGTTCAAACTGGGCCATGCCATGTTTTAAATTTCCTGTTTTAGACTAGGGAATGAATACATGTTCAAACAGTTCAAGCTTGACAAATGACTAGCTGGATAGAGAAAGGAAGGAGCCCATCAGCTTAATCTGGGCCCTTGGAAGATATAAGGGTAGATTTAGATAGGAGGGCAGCAAAAAGAAAAGAGCATATGAGGGTTTGCAAGTCTAAGTGCACCCTCCCTGAAGTAACAAAAAATGCTAGGTACTAAGTTGGGTAGGTAGCCAGAAGTTGCTGAAACCTGATCCTATTCAGTTTTGGCCTTGATCAGGAAGGCACATGTTAGCAGTTGCAGAGGTATCTATGCAACATTTTGAAGACAAAATATAGGAGCATGTCTAACTTCCCCTGTTTTCCCCCAAAGGCTCCCTTTCTAACATCCCCTTGAGGACTTTAGGACCTCCCTAAATAGTCCTCCTTGGATTTCTCCTTGGAAAAATTCATGACAAGTTTTCACCTTCTTCTCCAAAAAGAAGCCACATTTCTTGTGTAAAATCATTCCCCATCTACTCCTAAATCTAAGCTCACTCACTAAACTTAGTTCTCTATTCCTCACTTTCAATCCTTCACATCCCCAATTCACACTGACTTCTAACCCTATTATCTAACTCCCTAAGTGCTCCTTTTCCCCTACTACTATAGCACTATTGTGAAAAAACAAAAAAATATGTAAATACCCCCCCCCTTGGGCATTATAGCCATATATTCAAAGTTCGGCAAAGGTTACAGAATCAAAGGTTTTCTTGTATTTGATTCATTTTATAATTGGGGATTGAATTAACATTTGGTTGGTTCAATAACCCTTATCCGCCTTGTGAAACCAAAATATTGCATTATCCCCGATCATTGTATAAATTTTGTAAAAAAACCCACTTTTATCTGCTTTCTCAAAGTTTGTATTTCAGCGCGCCCCACCAAAAAACAAAAAGCATTAAAAAATTCCCGCCGGGTCCCGCCGTATCACGTCCACATGTTTGCGGCCCGTCATCCGTCGGATCCGGGCCCTCCCATCCGACGGCCCACAACCATTTCGGACCACCCCCTCTGCTCGTCCTTTACCGCCCGAAATCTGTCAGAGGGTGACGTAGGGCCGGGGACGCGTGCCCGTCTGTTACTGGAGCGGGCGGCCTCTGACCATTACCGAGCCCGTACATTAAGCGGTCCGATAAATACCGCTTACCACTCTTTGTTACCGCTGTCCCGTTCCCGCCCCACGTCATCTCCGCATCAGCACTACGTCACCCTACCTTCCGCCATTTCTCCGACCTGTCCGCCACATCACTCGTCCACGTCACTCCTCCGTACCCGACCGGACTAATGACATCATGCTGACGTCATCCACTAAAAATGCGCCAAATACCAAATTTCCTATATTATTGCGCAAAAGTCGTTTTTTCCCATTTTTTCGCCAAATACGCACTGTATTCCTGCATGACTATTTACGTCGCCTGTCCGCCAACTCCAAAGCTTGCTCCCTAGTTGCTGGCGCCGTGTGTTCACCCGACCTTCAACACCGTCGTCATACTGTTCCCAGGTACTTATCAATTTCCCTCTGCATACCTTGGTCCTTGCAAAATTCACTAAATCAAACAAGAAAAGAGGGAAAACATAAGAATTGCTAGAAATCCTGAGCAGAAAGAACTTCCATCCCCCACTGTAATCCCCAAATTCACCTGTAGAGGACCCCCATTGCTCAAAATTACCAAAATTCCACAGCTTATTGCGCATTTGCGACTCAAAGCCATTTCCAGACAAAATCCACTGTAAAAACAATACTCAGTCCCAACATTTGCTCTTCAAACCTCTCTCAGGAGCATTTCAACTCTGTTTCACCCCAATTCACCTGTTTCCTCTCTGCAAATTGCCCTGCTCATTGAAATTCACTGCCCTGTATTGCTTTTTCCAGAAAGTCAAGTTCAAACACAACTCCAAATAACAGTTAACAATGGAGACCCCTGTGGCATTAAATATTGCACCTTTGAATGCCCCACATAAGGACCTAGAATGGTTGGCCCTTGCTGACAGAGATTATCAAATGAGAGAAACTGTAGAGCTGTGTAACAAATACCACATAGAAACTGTTTGTGAGTTAAAGAAAAAACACAGAGATGGTACTGACCTCTTGGGAATCTGGAAATCCCACTTGCCAATCTATTATCTCCCTCAGGTCAATGAGTTCCCTGATTTGATTCACCAATGCTGCACAAACTATGACCCCAATCAAAGGGCTGTTCTGAGTCCTTCAGGCTCTGTCTTATTCCATATCACTCCTGAAGCCATCAACCAAATGCTACAGTTTCAACCTACAAAGCCACTGGCTCCTCTTACTATGCAGCTTTTACTAGAGCAAGGTGCCAAGCTCTCCAACTCACAAATTACAAGAATTGGCCAATTGTTTATGCTTCCAGATTACCAGCCCCGACAGCCTCCCCCTTATCTACATGTCTGGTTCAATGATATAGGGAGACTACTAGTAGACATGATATCCTCCATCCTAGGGTTCAAAACCAGTGAGTTTGTGGATGAGACAACATTGGTAGTGCTATCCATTTTCACCCCAGGACAGCCCCCTGCTGTCCAGTATGACTATGCTACATTTATAGCTGATAAGATTCATGAACAGTTCATGAACTTGGAGAGAGAGAGGGTATTCAAATACACCTCATATATATATCATCTGCTATTGTACAATCAGCCTGATAGCTTTCCTATTTTCCTCAAGAAGTTAGATGCAAAGGGAAACAGAAGATCTGTAATGTTCTGGACATCAGTCTGTCATCATATTCATTATTCACCATACAACTACTGTGAGTTTATTGACCTCTTCATTCACCCAGCCTTGTCCCTGCTGCAGAGTTCCCCTCCTCCTAGACTCACTGATGATATGCAGAAAATCCTCCAGCTTTCTAAGAACTATAGCATTGGAGATTGGTACTTTTACCAAGACCACACAGTGATCAGAATATATGGCTGTGAGCTAGCCCCATACAGACTACCAAAGTATGTTCCCATGAGACTTTTTGCATTAGAATACTTCCGGCAGTTCGGCAATGCAGATATGATCCACTTTCATAGCATAAACAAGAAAGCACAGCTGAAAATTAAGCATCAATTGGGTCCATTTATATTTAACAAGAGGGAAGAAGCTTGGGAAGAGGCAGACAAAATTCTCAAAGGCCTCCTCCTCAAGATAAGCTTCTATTGGGCACCCTATGACCCTAACCATTTCATAAGCCTCAGAAGAATCAAGTATAGGCTTGCCACCTATGATCATTTTAGCATTCCAGAAATTGAAAAACATGCTAACCAACTAGAGTGGAGAGAAGGCACATTAGTGGAGGATTACTCTGAAGAGGAATTAGCAGAAAGAGCCATTAAAACTTTAGAAAAGGTAGTTAACTTAGAATATTTTGGACAGGTTTGGTCTTCAGCCCCTCGGCATCTTGGAGAAGCTGCCTCTTTGTCCACTATTCCCCAGTAGCCTGCTAAAACAACTAATCAAGCAGCAAAAATGGCTAAAGGCAAAACAGTACAGCAAGAGGAGTCACCTCCTAATGTGGAACAACAAGTAGAACAGCAAGAAGGTACAGCTAAGGCACCTGCCTCCACAGAACAACAAACACAAGAGCAAATCCCTCCAAGGCAGGAGGTAACAGTTGAATCCTCAGTTTTACAAACACCTACTAATGAGGAAAGAACAAGGAAAAGGGATAGGCAAGAGGACACTCCTCCTACTACTTCAACAGACCAGCAAGGTGAAAAAAGACAGAGGATAAATCCCTTTTCAGAGGAGGAATTGCCAGAGAGACCAACATATACTATGCTCCCTCCTAGCATTGAAACATCGGCCAGCTCCCTGCAGAAAGGACAAGACATGCCACATGGGGCAGAGGTGAGTTCTTCAAGGCAGCGATCCAAGGCAGACTCTAGCATCAAGCAGTAGTTCATAGATATCAAGAAAATAAATGAGCCTCTCAAGTACCAGATCTACAATCAACTCTTGAAAATGTCACCAGCTAATCAGCAGAGGCTAATGTCTGCTTATGATATTCAAGAACAAAAAATGACTCTTAGTCATTTTAGGCCTACTATGCAGCAACCTCAAACAGCTGCTGATTATATCAGAACTAATTTGGAGATTTTCGCCAAAGACATCCACCCCATGGACCAAATCGAGCTACACCGGCAAACAGGGGAGATGCTCTATTCCACATTAGCTGATAAAACCCTACTGGCACACCAATTACAAAATTCCTTACACAATACTACTGCTCAGCTTGAATTAGAAAAGGCATCATCTCAAGCCAAGGACAACAGAATCAAGTCCTTGGAAGAGATCATTATAGAGCTGGGACATGATCCAAAAGACCCTAGGGGTGTACAGGCACTATTGAAGAAAAGAGATGAAGACATAGCAGCTATGAGAAAGCATATCAAGCTGCCAGCTACCCTTCACCCTCAGACTGGAGAGGTGGCAGAGCAAAAGAAAGATCAGGATGTGGTTGCTTTACTCCTGAGTCTATATAAGAGATTGATGGAAACAGAAAGTGCATTGGAGGTAGCATTGAAAACAAGACAAGGTGAAGTACCAATGCAACCAGCACAGACATCTGTAGCAGGTCCTCCCACCGGACAAACATCAGAGGCAGGCCCTTCAGGCTCAGCACCAGCTACAGGAGTATCAGCACCAACAACAACATCAGAACAGGGACCCAGCCTCAGCATGCAGAATATGATGAAGGAGCTTGAAGCACTAGAAGCACAGATGGCTGAACTAAAAGAGACCAAAGATAAATTGGCTGCTATTGAAGAAAAATATGATAAATCAAAGCAGAGCATAGCTGAAAGAACAAGAGAGGTAAGGGCTCTTGAAAAAAGAATAAAGGAACTGGAAAAAGAGCTTTCTCTTGATAAGGTTATAGTTGAAATCAAGAAAATTCTATGGGCCAACATTGGTCAATCTATTACAGACCAGTGGCAGTATATTGAAACTATCCATGAGCATATGGATCTCATAGGCAGGGCCCAATCAGAAAATCAGAGAGCTAGGGCATCTCTAGGCAATATGCCTGAAATAGCCAACAGGATGATCAATGTCCTTAACAATCGCACTGGCCCCCAGCTGGCAGCAATGGGTATCACTAGCAGAACTGATACCATTTTACTAGTAAAGAGGGTGCTTACCTTGAGAAATCATGTACAGACATTGGACAGAAGGTGTCAAGAAATGCAGGCAGATGTGAACAAATTTATTGAAAAAATCACAGCATTGCATAACAGAGGTCTTCCCAGTTTGGTAACTAGTGCAGGAAGGTTACTGTCTCATGAGAACTATGCCAAAAGAGTCAATACCTATGCCACAAACCAGATCACTGCATCAGCAAGTGCCCCAGAGGAAACAGGGCCTCCTTCTGGGTAGAGTCTTTATGACAAACTGGAGAATTTATTCTTTATTATGAATGAGATTAGACATCTTTTTGAAGTGCCTCCAAACTATTACAAATACACTGAGGCAGATGAGACCTTAGGCAAAATCCTGAGACACCAATTGCCTACACAGGAATGGTGGATGGGCATGATACAAACGTTGTTGTGAAGAAACAGGTTTATTCACCAGGTTTTTGTGTATCGATCACAAGTCAGCATTTTCAGAATATTAATATATTTGCTCTGACTGGAAAAGAAGCGGAGAAGGCCAACTCAGCAATCAAATTTGGCAACCAAAGCAGGACCTATAGATGCAGATGACGGGGCTGAGGCAGCCGCACCATGACAAGGCAGGAAAAAGCAGATTCCTCAAAATCAATGCAAAGCACTCAACCGACCCGGTTGCCTCCAAAAGTCAAAGGATTTCTGACAGAAGTGAACAGTCATTCATTGTTCATTTAGAGTAGCAATAACTATTGCATCTGCTATTTTTGAGAGTTGGTAAAGAGAGTTATTGAGCAAATGACTCATCATTAAGATATTTTTGTAAAAACAGTTGTATATATATCCCCACGCATAAACTTATTGGGGTTGTTGATTTCTCCTCAAAAGAGCTATACTGTAATTTCAGACTTTTAATACAAGAAGCTGGTGGAATTTCTGAAGTTCTGCATTATTTGAAGTGTTGTGATGAGCTTGTTTGCTGCTGCAGGATTCCTGCGTTATTTCATGTCACAATAAGTGTTCTGAACCGTGTTATTATGTTTTCTTCTCTTTCATAATCCGCTTATGCTGTATGTTTCGTAGGCTTAGCATTAGAGAAAAAGAATAGTTCAGGATTTGTTCATTGAACACCCTAAACTCAATCTCTGCTGTTATTTATGTCTTCTTCAAGATTAGTTATGAATGTGAAATTCTTAATTGCTCACATTTACACTGAATCTTTCATAGTAAATACTGTTCAGGAATTCTAATTTGCTCCTGAGTAATATTTCCTTTCTCCATATCACCAGCGTAGTGAAATATTCTTAGTTGCCTCTCACTGGCTGGTAATAGTCAATTTTCCCAAATTTGAAGATTGTTTCATAAGTACCCATCTGGCCCTGAAGTATCATCATCCTCACTAAATACCTCAAGCAACACATAATCACAGACTCCAATGCCCAATGGACTGAAACCCTGAAACATTGCATTTTAGCCGTTAGAAGATGTCATCCAACCAAAACTTTAAACAAAATTCAGTGCATCATAACTAGCCTAAAACATTACTAAACAAAGATAAATTCTAAAGAGAGAGCCCTCTCTGATTGCAGGTAGGCTAGAACCTGTGATCCAAAGATTGGTTTGTGGTTACCTCGGCCATATTCCCTTAGGAGTCAAAGGGAACAACCTGAGTGTTAACATAACTGGCGACTCCACTGGGGACAGAACGAATCTTCCAACTGCTGTCTGGTTTAGATAGTGGTTCTAAAATTTAAGCATTCCCTTGACCATTCTAAAAATATTCTTAAAAATACCAAAAACAAGTTCAGAAGCTGGCTCCTAAAAAGAGAACTAGGCATACCAGGTCAAATCCTGACCCAAATCCTCCACCTATTTTCGATAATCCTAATTTGATTCCCAAGACTCTCAGGAACCAAAAGGAACCAGAAGAATCTGCTGAGTCCAGCCCTGAGGTAGTTCAACAAAGTTATATCCCAACCCCTGCCAAACCATCAGTTCATCCTCACATAACCCAGTCTTCCCCCTCTTCCTCATCCACTTCCCAAAATATATTATTCACACCCCCACCCAATACACAAATTGGTATTGTTGTCCCTGTTGTTCCAGTTGTTCCCCTTCTACCTGTTGTCCCATTTATCCCTGCAAATATGGCTAATCGTTATGCTCCCCTTCAGCTACCTAGTAATCCTGGGGCTATGCCTCAGGACTACCAAAGTAAAATCACTTATTTTGATGGAACCAATACATACACTACCTTACAGCATACCAAGAAAATGCAAGATTACTTTGAAAACTATGAAATAGATGATGATGATTTGAGAATGAAAATTTTTGTCCAAAGTTTAACAGGTGAAGTAAGAACTTGGTTTAGAGCACTTGCTGCAAATTCCATAGCTGATTCGGGTGCCCTTTATCAGTCCTTCTTGAACAGATGGGAAAAGAAAAAGGATCCTCTACACATTTTATCTAAATATGACACCATAAGGAGAGGCCCACAAGAAACTGTCCTAGATTATTGTACCAGATTCAACACTGTTTATAATGCCATTCCTCAAAATCTAAGGCCTCCACCTGACTTAGCCTTAATCAAATTTCGGATGGGTTTGATGCTAATATGGCATATCAATTAAGGGAAAGAGCCCCTGCAACCCTGGCAGATATGCAAAACATAGTTGTAAGTGTAGAGGCAAATCTGATTGCTAAAAGAAATCGGGCAAGAACTGAAAGAAGAACCACTTTTAAGGAAGAACCCTCATCATTTGAGCAAAAGCTAGATGCAATCATCAAAGGTATGGACAGACTTGGGGACAGGGTGGAAACCATAGAAAGAAAATCATCATGGGAAGGTCAACCAAGCAATGTTAGAAACCCAAATTTTAGAAAGAATCAAAATCCTAATGTTGGAAGGACTGATCCTGACCAGCACATCAGACCTCCTTTCCAAGAAAATTATGCTGAGGCTTCAACATCTAATGAACCAACTGAGGAACCTCACATCAACCTAATGGGTTTAGACAGTGAACATCAGGTCTTTTTAACACAAGAAGATCAAGAGGTTTATAATGACAATCAATTTCACACTAAGTCAGGAGAATCATTTGATTTCAGAGAAGGTTATGATGCAGCAGTTTATGAGGTACACAAACAGTATAAACTAAGGACTAGAACGATAGATATACCTGAACCTCTTAAACCAAGGGACAATAAGGACCCAAAAAACACCAATGACAAGACTGCTCTTCAACAATCAGCTGGTGATTCAAACCCACACACCACAGAAGTCACTGTGGAGGATATCTCAGAAAAACAGCCCCCTGAAAACCAGCCAGCCCCACTCCATCCTGCAAAGGCAAGGGCAAATACCACCTCGGGAAACAAACATGGTACCACTGACAACCCAGCTGAAAAAGAAAAACCTACTGCACTTAATGCCAAGATTCAAATAGAAAATCCCTTTAACTTGGAAACAGAAATAAGTAAGCTGAAGATATCAGTCCCTCTTTCTGAATTGGCCAAACATCAAGTATACAGACAACAGATTAACAAATCACTCCAAGTATCAAACAATAAAGATGCTGTGAATGTCCTAGATGATTAGCCGAAGTTACTATTTGGCCCTGAGGTTAATGGAAAAACAGGAAAAGGAGGGGTTCCACCCTTCTATGTCAGTTTAAACATTCATGATAAGGTTCTACACAATGCAATGTTTGATTCCGGGGCATCACACAATTTAATGTCCAAATCTGTAATGGAAAAACTCGACTTAGACATCACAAGACCTTATAAAGATCTATTCTCATTTGATTCAAGCCAAGTCAGGTGCCTAGGATTGATTAAAGATTTATGTGTCTCCCTGGTTCAATACCCAACCAAGACAATTTTGATGGATGTAGTAGTAGCTGACATACCTCCTAAGTATGGTATGCTCTTGTCCAGATCCTGGGGGGGCAAGCTCCAAGGATCTTTGCAATTATACATGTCCTATGCTACCATTTCATTCTTTGGGCAGCCAAAGAGATTATACCATGAAACGTTGATGAAATATGTGGTAAGCAGTCAAGAGAAGCCCCAAAATTTCCCAATCTATTCAATACACTATGACATGGATTCATTTATTCTCTATAATGCTGACATCTGCAACAAGGCTTATTCTGAACTATTAATGGCAGCAGAGACAGAGGAATTAAATGAACAATTTGCCCCCCAACACCAAAACACTTTAGGCATAACTGATATAAAGAAGGAGCATGATGTATCAAGCAACTTGCAAGAAACCAATCTGCCCATGACACAATTTTCTAAAGATCTCAATCCAAATCTTGATCATGAAACCTTATGGTATTTAGAATTTGATGGTTCTGTAAACAAGTTAGGAGCTGGGGCAGGAGTCTGGATCCACAATATGCACAATGACCAGGCTGAAGGTCATGCATATAGGTTAAACTTTCGATGCACAAACAATATGGCTGAGTATGAGGCCCTTTTGTTAGGACTGAAACTCATAAAAAACTTGGGTGCAACCAAAGTTTCAATCTTAGGAGATTCAGATCTGATCATACAACAAATGAAAGGAAACTTTACCACAAATGATCTAAGGTTGAGAGCATATAAGGGAGCAGCTATACAGGTACTCGATACCTTCTCAGAATCACAATTGACTAAAATTTCTAGAGAACTCAATCTACATGCTCATAGCTTGGCAACCTTTGCCAGCACTTGCAAGCTACCTTTCAAACCCAATCATACTTTTACTGCTGAAATCAAACATAGACCTGCAATTCTGGACAACATCAAGAATTGGCAAGTCTTTGAAAGTGACACACAGATAAATAACTTCCTCACTCTAAAAGAGGAATTCTCTGGCATTAACATTGATTCAACCACTAGAGAGGATCAACAATAGGCACACACAATTACACAGAATATATCAGCTGAAACAGCTAATATGGTTTTGCACCCTACCACCTTCAACAATGAAACTATACAAAAGTTGAGACAGATAGATGGAGATGAACTAGCTGAAACAGAAGCAGAGGTACTTGAGTTAAAAGATAATTTTCTGCCCACAGGTTTAACCCCTTTGGAGGATCTGTTTGATTCAAATGATATCTCAAGAAAACCAAAAATGCAACCGCTGAATGCTGAAATTGAAGATTGTAACATTGGAACTACAGAGAATCCCAAAATGATAAAATTATCTAAAGCATTACCACCTGATCAGAAATTGAAATACATTGAGTTGTTTAAAGATTTCCAAGATGTCTTTGCCTGGAGCTATGAGGACCTCAAATCCTATGATATCTCAGTCATCCAGCACACCATACCTTTAAAAGAAAACCAAAATCCTTTCAAACAGAAACTTAGAAGAGTGAACCCTGTGCTCCTCCCCCTCATTGAAAAGGAAGTGAAACGTATGTATGAAGCATGAATCATTGCTCCAATCAGGTTCTCAGAATGGATTTCAAACCTAGTGCCTACTAGGAAAAAGACAGGAGAAATTAGACTATGTGTTGACCTAAGGAATTTGAACAAAGTCTCTCTCAAAGACCATTACCCCTTACCGAAAATGGATCATATCCTACAAAGGGTAGTGGGAGCCTCCAGGATCTCATTATTGGATGGATTCTCTGGATTCAATCAGATTTTAGTACACCCGGATGATCAAGACAAAATTGCATTTACAACACCTTGGGGAACTTTCAAATATATCAAAATGCCTTTTGGGCTTAAGAATGCAGGGGCCACCTTTCAAAGAGCAATGGATATAGCCTTCGCCAAGGAAATCCATGATTTTCTGGTGGTCTACCTGGATGATCTTACTGCCTTTTCAAAATCAGACCAAGAACACTTAGAACACTTGAGGCAGGTTTTCACAATTTGTAGAAAATATGGCATATCTTTAAATCCAAAAAAATCACTGTTTGGTCTGGAGGAAGGTAAACTCCTAGGGCATATAATCTCAAAAGATGGTATTAGGATCGATCCAGACAGAATTCAAGCTATCCTACAAGTACCTCATCCAAGAAACATCAAAGAACTACAAAGCTTTCTAGGAAAAATCAACTTCTTGAGAAGGTTCATTCCTAATTTGGCTGAGCTCACAAGACTGTTAAACAATATGCTGAAAAAGGATTCCAAGGTCAAATGGACCATGGAAGCTAGACAAGCCTTTGAGGATATCAAAAGAGCATTGACAAACACACCAGTCCTAACAAGCCCTAGGTTTGATAAAGATTTCATCATTTTTTCTTTTGCATCTGAGCATACAATTGCTGCTGTTCTGTTACAAAAAGATGACCAAGGTTGTGAAAAACCCATTGCATTTTTTAGCAGAGCCCTTAGAGATGCCCCCTTGAAGTATCAGATTATGGAAAAACAAGCCTATGCATTGGTAAAGGCAATCAAAGACTTTAGAATCTATATCCTGTACTCCCATGTCATTTCCTATGTCCCAAATGCAGTGGTTAAAGACATTTTAACCCAAGAAGGAATTGAAGGTAGGAGGGGCAAATGGATTGCCAAAATCTTAGAGTATGACATGGAAATCAAGCCTACCAAACTGATAAAAGGACAAGGTTTAGCCAAGCTGATGGCTGAAACCAATTTCCAAGCCCTTGACATTAATGAACTGGACAACGAACAGGAGATGGCGACTCCACAGATCAACCAAGCCTTTATGCAATCCCCCTGGTATACTGATATATGTTTTGTATTGTTAAACCTGCAAGCTCCTCCAGGGTTGTCCAGAACTAAGAAAAGGTTCTTGAAAATGAAAGCATCAAAATTTTGTATTATAGACAGTGTTTTGTTTTGGAGAAATCATGAAGGAATCTTACTTAATTGCTTAACATTGGATGAAACTGACAATGTCCTCAAAGAATTTCATGCAGGTGACTGTGGAGGACACTTATACTGGAAATCCACAGCTGATAAAATCCTAAGGGCTGGATTTTATTGGCCTTCCTTGTTTACTGATGTAAAAAAATTTGTAATGTCTTGTCACAAATGTCAAATTTTTGAAGGCAAGAGAAAGCTGTTGCCTTTACCACTTAAACCTGTTTCAACTGAGAGACCATTCCAACAATGGGGTTTAGACTTTATTGGTGAAATTCACCCTCCATCCTCTGGCCAGCATAGGTGGATTCTGACTGCTACAGACTATTTCACCAAATGGATAGAAGCTCTCCCCTATAGGCAGGCCAATGACTCCATTATCATACAATTTCTAGAAACCAACATCTTGTCCAGGTTTGGCTGTCCAGACAAAATTATCACAGACAATGCTGCCGCTTTCAAGTCCAAAAAAATGATCAACTTTTGCCACAAATATCATATGACCTTAGGTCATTCCACTGCTTACTATCCTCAAGGTAATGGCCTAGCTGAGTCTTCCAATAAAAGCCTCATCAACATCATCAAGAAAGTTTTGGAGGAAAACAAAAAGAATTGGCATAAGAAGTTGGTGAATGCACTATGGGCAGATAGATTGACCACCAAGAGATCCATTGGTACAAGTCCATATGAACTAGTTTATGGAATGGAAGCAAGGTTTCCTTCATCTTTAGGTGTTCCTGTAATCAAGTTGCTGCAAGAAATACAAGCTGAGCCCAATGACATTCAAAGAAGGATCAATCAGACAATTCACCTACAGCAAACAAGAGAGGAAGTCTATGAAAGAACCCAAGTACTGCAAGAAAAGCTCAAAAGAATATTTGACAAAAGAACCAAAGCTGAAGACTTCTTTATAGGAAACAAAGTGCTGAGATGGGATTCCAGGAGGGAGGACAAAGGAAAACATGGTAAATTTGACTTCTTGTGGAAGGGGCCTTATGTAATTTATGTTGTACAAGGTAATAACACCTATTTTCTAAAGAGTTTGGATGGCTCAAACACTGAGGAAGGCCCACTCAATGGGAGGATGCTCAAGCATTATTTTGACCCCCTCTGATCAAGCACTGCTCAATTGTATATTGTACATAAATTTTTATTTTCAGTATGTTTATTTACAGCGGATAGATGAAGGTCCAAATGAAGTAGATTTTGAGAAGGACTAAGGTGCTGCATTCTTTTGATGTATATTATTCACCTTGTCATGGGAAAGTAAGAGAAGGTACTTGGGAACTATCTAGGAGATGAGAAACACTCAGAGAAGCAAGGTAAGAACAGTGCTGTAATTTCACAGCAGATCAGCTTAATGAGTATTTCATGCAAGTTTCATAGATTCAGATGGACAGTCTTTAACAAATGGAAAGTTTCAGACTACAAAAAGAGTGAAAAAAGAAGGCAATCTGACCTGCTGATCTTGACTTTTCATCTGGAAAAGTCATCCCCAAGTGGAGCCACTGTTAGCCTCCTATACCAATAGGGTTTCATTTTTCATGATTGACAGTGGAAATGCCAAAAATGTTCATCTTTGATGATGCAAAGGTTCCATTTTTTGTGAATGAAGCAAAAAGTTAAAACATGTAAAGAGGGTATGCCTTAAAAGAATAATCAAAGGGCAAGAAAATGAATTGGTCAGAAAAAATAATTGAAATGAACCCCAAAGAAAGACCAGGAAAGTGGCCAATCCAAATGCCACTGCTATCTTGATGGATGGCTCAACAGTTCAAACTGGGCCATGCCATGTTTTAAATTGCCTGTTTTAGACTAGGGAATGAGTACCTGTTCAAACAGTTCAAGCTTGACAGATGACTAGCTGGATAGAGAAAGGAAGGAGCCCATCAGCTTAATCTGGGCCCTTGGAAGATATAAGGGTAGATTTAGATAGGAGGGCAGCAAAAAGAAAAGAGCATATGAGGGTTTGCAAGTCTAAGTGCACCCTCCCTGAAGTAACAAAAAATGCTAGGTACTAAGTTGGGTAGGTAGCCAGAAGTTGCAGAAGCCTGATCCTATTCAGTTTTGGCCTTGATCAGGAAGGCACATGTTAGCAGTTGCAGAGGTATCTATGCAGCATTTTGAAGACAAAATATAGGAGCATGTCTAACTTCCCCTGTTTTCCCCCAAAGACTCCCTTTCTAACATCCCCTTGAGGACTTTAGGACCTCCCTAAATAGTCCTCCTTGTATTTCTCCTTGGAAAAATTCATGACAAGTTTTCACCTTCTTCTCCAAAAAGAAGCCACATTTCTTGTGTAAAATCATTCCCCATCTACTTCTAAATCTAAGTTTACTCACTAAACTTAGTTCTCTATTCCTCACTTTCAATCTTTCACATCCCCAATTCACACTGACTTCTAACCCTATTATCTAACTCCCTAAGTGCTCCTTTTCCCCTACTACTATAGCACTATTGTGAAAAAACCAAAAAATATGTAAATACCCCCCCTTGGGCATTATAGCCATATATTCAAAGTTCGGCAAAGGTTACAGAATCAAAGGTTTTCTTGTATTTGGTTCATTTTATAGTTGGGGATTGAATTAACATTTGGTTGGTTCAATAACCCTTATCCGCCTTGTGAAACCAAAATATTGCATTATCCCCGCTCATTGTATAAATTTTGTAAAAAAACCCACTTTTATCCGCTTTCCCAAAGTTTGTATTTCAGTGCGCCCCACCAAAAAACAAAAAGCATTAAAAAATTCCCGTCGGGTCCCGCCGTATCATGTCCACATGTTTGCGGCCCGTCATCCGTCGGATCCGGGCCCTCCCATTCGACGGCCCACAACCTTTTCGGACCACCCCCTCTGCTTGTCCTTTACCGCCCGAAATCTGTCAGAGGGTGACATAGGGCCGAGGACGCGTGCCTGTCTGTTACTGGAGCGGGCGACCTCTGACCATTACCGGGCCCGTACGTTAAGCGGTCCGATAAATACCGCTTACCACTCTTTTTTACCGCTGTCCTGTTCTCGCCCCACATCATCTCCGCATCAGCACTATGTCACCATACCTTCCGCCATTTCTCCGACCTGTCCGCCACATCACTCGTCCACGTCACTCCTCCGTACCCGACCGGACCAATGACGTCATGCTGACGTCATCCACTAAAAAGGCGCCAAATACCAAATTTTCTATATTATTGCGCAAAAGTCGTTTTTTCCCATTTTTTCGCCAAATACGCACTGTATTCCTGCATGACTGTTTACGTCGCCTGTCCGCCAACTCCGAAGCTTCCTCCCTAGCTACTGGAGCCGTGTGTTCACCTGACCTTCAACACCGTCGTCATACTGTTCCCAGGTACTTATCAATTTCCCTCTGCATACCTTGGTCCTTGCAAAATTCACTAAATCAAACAAGAAAAGAGGGAAAACATAAGAATTGCTAGAAATCCTGAGCAGAAAGAACTTCCATCCCCCACTGTAATCCCCAAATTCACCTGTAGAGGACCCCCATTGCTCAAAATTACCAAAATTCCACAACTTATTGCGCATTTGTGACTCAAAGCCATTTCCAGACAAAATCCACTGTAAAAACAATACTCAATCCCAGCATTTGCTCTTCAAATCTCTCTCAGGAGCATTTCAACTCTGTTTCACCCCAATTCACCTGTTTCCTCTCTGCAAATTGCCCTGCTCATTGAAATTCACTACCCTGTATT
Organism: Pinus tabuliformis; assembly: GCA_031772625.1. Taxonomy (NCBI): domain Eukaryota; kingdom Viridiplantae; phylum Streptophyta; class Pinopsida; order Pinales; family Pinaceae; genus Pinus; species Pinus tabuliformis. Next base: position 523,500,865 of record CM062812.1, read on the forward strand.
GCTTTTTCGAGAAAGTCAAGTTCAAACACAACTCCAAATAGCAGTTAACAATGCAGACCCCTGTGGCATTAAATATTGCACCTTTGAATGCCCCACATAAGGACCTAGAATGATTAGCCCTTGCTGACAGAGATTATCAGATGAGACAAACTGTAGAGCTGTGTAACAAATACCACATAGAAACTGTTTGTGAGTTAAAGAAAAAACACAGAGATGGTACTGACCTCTTGGGAATCTGGAAATCCCACTTGCCAATCTATTATCTCCCTCAGGTCAATGAGTTCCCTGATTTGATTCACCAATGCTACACAAACTATGACCCCAATCAAAGGGCTGTTCTGAGTCCTTCAGGCTCTGTCTTATTCCATATCACTCCTGAAGCCATCAACCAAATGCTACAGTTTCAACCTACAAAGCCACTGGCTCCTCTTACTATGCAACTTTTACTAGAGCAAGGTGCCAAGCTCTCCAACTCACAAATTACAAGAATTGGCCAATTGTTTATGCTTCCAGATTACCAGCCCCGACAACCTCCCCCTTATCTACATGTCTGGTTCAATGACATAGGGAGACTGCTAGTAGACATGATATCCTCCATCCTAGGGTTCAAAACCAGTGAGTTTGTGGATGAGACAACATTGGTAGTGCTATCCATTTTCACCCCAGGACAGCCCCCTGCTGTCCAGTATGACTATGCTACATTTATAGCTGATAAGATTCATGAACAGTTCATGAACTTGGAGAGAGAGAGGGTATTCAAATACACCTCATATATATATCATCTGCTATTGTACAATCAGCCCGATAGCTTTCCTATTTTCCTCAAGAAGTTAGATGCAAAGGGAAACATAAGATCTGTAATGTTCTGGACATCAGTCTGTCATCATATACATTATTCACCATACAACTACTGTGAGTTTATTGACCTCTTTATTCACCCAGCCTTGTCCCTGCTACAGAGTTCCCCTCCTCCTAGACTCACTGATGATATGCAGAAAATCCTCTAGCTTTCTAAGAACTATAGCATTGGAGATTGGTACTTTTACCAAGACCACACAGTGATCAGAATATATGGCTATGAGCTAGCCCCATACAGACTACCAAAGTATGTTCCCATGAGACTTTTTGCATTAGAATATTTCTGGCAGTTCAGAAATGCAGATGTGATCCACTTTCATAGCAGAAACAAGAAAGCACAGCTGAAAATTAAGCATCAATTGGGTCCATTTATCTTTAACAAGAGGGAAGAAGCTTGGGAAGAGGCAGACAAAATTCTAAAAGGCCTCCTCCTCAAGACAAGCTTCTATTGGGCACCCTATGACCCTAACCATTTCATAAGCCTCAGAAGAATCAAGTATAGGCTTGCCACCTATGATCATTTTAGCATTCCAGAAATTGAAAAACATGCTAACCAACTAGAGTGGAGAGAAGGCACATTAGTGGAGGATTACTCTGAAGAGGAATTAGCAGAAAGAGCCATTAAAACTTTAGAAAAGGAAGTTGACTTAGAATATTTTGGACAGGTTTGGTCTTCAGCCCCTCGGCATCTTGGAGAAGCTGCCTCTTCATCCACTATTCCCCAGCAGCCTGCTAAAACAACTGATCAAGCAGAAAAAATGGCTAAAGGCAAAACAGTACAACAAGAGGAGTCACCTCCTAATGTGGAACAGCAAGTAGAACAGCAAGAAGGTACAACTAAGGCACCTGCCTCCACAGAACAACAAACACAAGAGAAAATCCCTCCAAGGCAGGAGGTAACAGTTGAATCCTCAGTTTTACAAACACCTACTAATGAGGAAAGAACAAGGAAAAGGGATAGGCAAGAGGACACTCCTCCTACTACTTCAACAGACCAGCAAGGTGAAAAAAGACAGAGGCTAAATCCCTTTTCAGAGGAGGAATTTCCAGAGAGACCAACAGATACTATGCTCCCTCCTAGCATTGAAACATCGGCCAGCTCCCTGCAGCAAGGACAAGACATGCCACATGGGGCAGAGGTGAGTTCTTCAAGGCAGCGATCCAAGGCGGACTCTAGCATCAAGCAGCAGTTCATAGATATCAAGAAAAGAAATGAGCCTCTCAAGTACCAGATCTACAATCAACTCTTGAAAATGGCACCAACTAATCAGCAGAGGCTAATGTCTGCTTATGATATTCAAGAACAAAAAATGACTCTTAGTCATTTTAGGCCTACTATGCAGCAACCTCAAACAGCTGCTGATTATATCAGAACTAATTTGGAGATTTTTGCCAAAGACATCCACCCCATGGACCAAATCGAGCTACACTGGCAAACAGGGGAGATGCTCTATTCCACATTAGCTGATAAAACCCTACTGGCATGGCAATTACAAAATTCCTTACACAATACTACTGCTCAGCTTGAATTAGAAAAGGCATCATCTCAAGCCAGGGACAACAGAATCAAGTCCTTGGAAGAGATTATTATAGAGCTGGGACATGATCCAAAAGACCCTAGGGGTGTACAGGCACTATTGAAGAAAAGAGATGAAGACATAGCAGCTATGAGAAAGCATATCAAGCTGCCAGCTACCCTTCACCCTCAGACTGGAGAGGTGGCAGAGCAAAAGAAAGATCAGGATGTGGTTGCTTTACTCCTGAGTCTATATAAGAGATTGATGGAAACAGAAAGTGCATTGGAGGTAGCATTGAAAACAAGACAAGGTGAAGTACCAATGCAACCAGCACAGACATCTGCAGCAGGTCCTCCCACCAGACAAACATCAGAGGCAGGCCCTTCAGGCTCAGCACCAGCTACAGGAGTATCAGCACCAACAACAACATCAGAACAGGGACCCAGCCTCAGCATGCAGAATATGATGAAGGAGCTTGAAGCACTAGAAGCACAGATGGCTGAACTAAAAGAGACCAAAGATAAATTGGCTGCTATTGAAGAAAAATATGATAAATCAAAGAAGAGCATAGCTAAAAGAACAAGAGAGGTAAGGACTCTTGAAAAAAGAATAAAGGAACTGGAAAAAGAGCTTTCTCTTGATAAGGTTATAGTTGAAATCAAGAAAATTCTATGGGCCAACATTGGTCAATCTATTACAGATCAGTGGAAGTATATTGAAACTATCCATGAGCATATGGATCTCATAGGCAGGGCCCAATCAGAAAATCAGAGGGCTAGGGCATCTCTAGGCAATATGCCTGAAATAGCCAACAGGATGATCAATGTCCTTAACAATCGCACTGGCCCCCAGCTGGCAGCAATGGGTATCACCAGCAAAACTGATACCATTTTACTAGTAAAGAGGGTGCTTACCTTGAGAAATCATGTACAGACATTGGACATAAGGTGTCAAGAAATGCAGGTAGATGTGAACAAATTTATTGAAAAAATCACAGCATTGCATAACAGAGGTCTTCCCAGTTTGGTAACTAGTGCAGGAAGGTTACTGTCTCATGAGAACTATGCTAAAAGAGTCAATACCTATGCCACAAACCAGATCACTGCATCAGCAAGTGCCCCAGAGGAAACAGGGCCTCCTTTTGGGCAGAGTCTTTATGACAAGCTGGATAATTTATTCTTTATTATGAATGAGATTAGACATCTTTTTGAAGTGCCTCCAAACTATTACAAATACACTGAGGCAGATGAGACCTTAGGCAAAATCCTGAGACACCAATTGCCTACATAGGAATGGTGGATGGGCATGATACAAACGTTGCTGTGAAGAAACAGGTTTATTCACCAGGTTTTTGTGTATCGATCACAAGTCAGCATTTTCAGAATATTAATATATTTTCTCTGATCGGAAAAGAAGCGGAGAAGGCCAACTCAGCAATCAAATTTGGCAACCAAAGCAGGACCTACAGATGCAGATGACGGGGCTGAGGCAGCCGCACCATGACAAGGCAGGAAAAAGCAGATTCCTCAAAATCAATGCAAAGCACTCAACCGACCCAGTTGCCCCCATAAGTCAAAGGATTTCTGACAGAAGTGAACAGTCATTCATTGTTCATTTAGAGTAGCAATAACTATTGCATCTGCTATTTTTGAGAGTTGGTAAAGAGAGTTATTGAGCAAATGACTCATCATTAAGATATTTTTGTAAAAACAGTCGTATATATATCCTCACACATAAACTTATTGGGGTTGTTGATTTCTCCTCAAAAGAGCTATACTGTAATTTCAGACTTTTAATACAAGAAGTTGGTGGAATTTCTGAAGTTCTGCGTTATTTGAAGTGTTGTGATGAGCTTGTTTGCTGCTGCAGGATTCCTGCGTTATTTCATGTCACAATAAGTTTTCTGAACCGTGTTATTATGTTTTCTTCGCTTTCATAATCCGCTTATGTTGTATGTTTCGTAGGCTTAGCATTAGAGAAAAAGAATAGTTCAGGATTTGTTCATTGAACACCCTAAACTCAATCTCTGCTGTTATTTATGTCTTCTTCAGAATTAGTTATGAATGTGAAATTCTTAATTGCTCACATTTACACTGAATCTTTCATAGTAAATACTGTTCAGGAATTCTAATTTGCTCCTGAGTAATATTTCCTTTCTCCATATCACCAGCGTAGTGAAAGATTCTTAGTTGCCTCTCACTGGCTGGTAACAATCCATTTTCCCAAATTTGAAGATTGTTTCATAAGTACCCATCTGGCCCTGCAGTATCATCATCCTCACTAAATACCTCAAGCAACACATAATCACAGACTCCAATGCCCAATGGACTGAAACCCTTGAACATTGCATTTTAGCCGTTAGAAGATGTCATTCAACCAAAACTTTAAACAAAATTCAGTGCATCATAACTAGCCTAAAACATTACTAAACAAAGCTAAATTCTAAAGAGAGAGCCCTCTCTGATTGCAGGTAGGCTAGAACCTGTGATCCAAAGATTGGTTTGTGGTTACCTCGGCCGTATTCCCTTAGGAGTCAAAGGGAACAACCTGAGTGTTAACAGTATGCAAGATCATTTAGCAACTATAGGACGGCCTATATGCAATAGAAAAATTTATGTGGAAGAATGATTTGTTGTGGTATCAAAGATTAATTATGTAAGACTTTTCAACTTAGATAGAAGGTCCTTTTGGAATTACACACTTACCTATAGGAGGACATTAAGGGTACTTGGAAAAAATACTATAGGATTGAAATAATATATTTTTTTGTGAAGTTTTTAAAACATATGTGCTAAAGTTTGTGGCTAAATATATGGTATTCCAACATAATAAGAGAGAAACGATCAAGACCCCAATGCTCCTATGTTAGCCATACTAAGCCAACCTTAGGAAGAAGTTTTAATGGATTTTATTACAAGTTTACCCAAATTTTCAAGAAAGAATGTCATTATGGTAGTGGTCAATGGAATGAAAAAGTATGCCATTTTTTCTCTCTTTCTCATAATTTTAAAGCAAGTACAATGGCAAAAGCATTCATGGAAATTTTCCAAAAGCCACATGGAATACCAAATACTTGGACAAAGATCCAAAACTTCATTGCAAATTTTTGAAATGGATTATTTTCTTGTTTGGGTACTCAATTAGCTCATAACTCATCTTTTATCCTTAATTTGATGGGAAATTTGAGATTATTAGATGGTTTGAAACATCAACCTACAACTAATGATGTGATTAATCTAAAAGAATTCCGAATAACAATATGGATCACAAGAGTCTGAAATCATTGATTGTGGATAAATGTTTATAAGGATATATACATTTCTTTGCATATAACAAACAAACAAAATGGCTCAAGTGTATTTCCTTGTAAGAATGGTGGTACAACACATCCTTCCATTCTTCATTAGAAATATATGCATTTATGACACTATATGGATATCATCCTCCACCCATCACATCACCATTGAAAGAGACTACAAGGGCTCAAGCAATAGAGGACCATATAGGGCACCAATAAGACATTCTAAAACTACTCAAGGACAACTTGGTTATAGAAAAAAAAATAGGATGAAACAATAATAAAATCAACATCACAGTGAAAGGGAATTTCAAGTGGGAGATTGGGAACATATTCCTTTTATGTACTGAAAGAAGAAAATAAATTATGGTGTTGCAGAAGAAAATAAATAGCCCCTATATGGTGTTGTAGAGGATTGGAAGTATGGTTTACAAATTGGAGTTTCCTCCATCTTCACAAGTTCATCCAATATTCCATGTTTCTTGCTTAAAGAAGGTAATCAATGACAAGATCCAATTCCAAACTGTTTTACCAATGATTAATGAAAAATGGAAAATCATACTATAACAAAAAAAGTTTTAGAAACAAGGATTAAGAAATTGAGCAATTACTAAGTACATCAACATACCAATGGAAGAGGTGGCATGGGAAGATGAGTTGTTCATTAAAAAAAACCCATAGATAGACAAATGTTGAGGATAACACTTGTTTGCAAGGGAGGGTCATGTTAAGCCCTACATAATCCCATGTTAACCCTAAAACCTCTTTGTTATAGGCTGTCATGTGGAAAGAGTCAATTTTGTAGACAAAACCGACCTACTAAGGCATTTCTAGTGACAAACAAAACAATCAAGCACTATCTTTCCCTAAATATGCATTTAAAATAAAAGCAACCAGGTGTTTAAGGCTTACCTTTAGTCCAACGCTGTTTGTAGTAGCCAAGCCTCTTCGATCCAGATGAGCTCCTCTCCTTGAAGCCCGCATACACAAACAAGCAAACGATTACATAGCACCTGAATAACTCATATAATAAAACATATTCATCATAAAGACCAAGGAGTTTATGAAACAAATTATATATAACAACTTGTTGAGAAAAATGAACTTAATTGTATTAATTGGAAACAAAAGAAACCTTACAACCAGTGCCTTGGTGTTGTGCAGGTCTAGCAAGAGTTCTCCTCTACTTTGATCAACTCACCCACTTCCAAATGAAGCTAAGAAAGGAATGTGATCTATCCTCTCAAGCTCTATAAGGGAGTCCTAATTTCAGCAGCATCTACCCTTAGGAATGTTCAGCTTTCAACCTCCCTTGCCTCTGGCCCAATGCCTGTATTTATAATGCTTTGGAGGAAGTTAAACAGGTCCACCATCAATGGGATAAGCCCCTCTTTCAAAGGGATAGCTCCCCTCTTCATGGGATAAGTTCCTCTTTCATTGGGATGCATGAACCATCTGGAGGCGCTCAATCCACGTCAAACCATCTTCTAGAATGCTCTAGAATCGACCGCAAGTAAGTTTTTTGAAGTAAAACTTGCGCCTTTTGACTTTTACAGGGGTACGCACCCACCCCTTTACAGACAGAGCGTACAAGTACACAGGTATTATGTACTTGAGGTGCGTGCCCGCAGGTAAGAGTAAGAGAAAGTGCGGAACCAGAGTTATATTGATTTTTTAAAGGCTTTCTCTCTTTTTTGGAGTTTGACATGAGGAGCAGAGGTATAAGACTTGCCAAGGAGGACAGTATGGTTATTGATGGAGCCATACTGACTGCAAATAGTCATGGTGACAAATTTTAGTGTAACAGATTGCCCCCTAAAGTGCGAGGTCTGTAGTAGATCAGGGTTTTATATCATCTAGGAAGGGTGAAGCACTTTATCATTTCGAGGATTATCTTGTGGAGAGCCCAGTCGGAACCTGCAAATATTCAACACAAAATACATATATGAGATCATATCATCGCTGAGGTAGGCATTCCCATACTCAGATCAAAAACTTAACTAACAAACTAACTACTGCTCTAATATAGGAATGATTTCGCAATACATCATAATCATAGACACATGTAGACACAGTATGGATGCAGCCATCTGTTTATAATTAGTCTACTGTATAATGAATACAAAACTCCTTGCAGCCTGGATGGCGGAAACTAGATCCAGGGTCTTCATTTCTGTTTCCCGAAATAGTACGATTCTATCCATGTGAATAAATGAGTTGATGTCGAACATGGTAGAAACCACTTGATTACCAGTCAATGATGTAAATTGTTAACAAGTGTGAGAGAGACCACCAGTGATGTCAATGGTTCTCAAAGTACCCAGTACAATCCATGAGATGTGAGTAGATGTGTTGATGTCGAACATGTCACAGAATCCTTCGATTGAAAGTCAATGATGTAAACTGTCGTCAAAGGCGAGAAACCTGCCATTGAGGCATGCAGATTTCAAGGTACTGATGATTCCTAGATCATCTTTCTAGATAATGTGCTGATGTCGATAGAAAGCGATCCGTCGTAGGCAAGCCCACAACACGAAATCATAGATCAAGTTGAAGAAATTTAGCTGTAAGGACTGACTCAGGGATGGTCAAGATGGATGACAGATATTTTGCAGATGAATGGTTTATTTGCAAGACTTCTCTTGAACACATAACGACACTACAGATGGTTTGGTGACAATTGTCCCAAAGTTAATACCCGGAAACCAGCTGAAGACTTTCAATGTGGTTTGATCAACTATTAGGCAAAGGATTTCCCAACCCAGGTGAATGAAAAGTGTCATGTTCAAGAGTGGTGATAAGGTTTTTCCGAGACAAAGTATAACAAATAGGCTCATTTTCCTCTCTTTTCCCCCACCATTTCTGGCAAGTACCTCTTTATTTTTTACAAGCTTGAGGAGGATAACATTTGCTTGATTATAAGCTCATCCTTCGGATGAGTCCAACTTAGTTTAGATTCGAACCCTAAGAAGGAGTGGTTCGTTCCTGTTTGTAATCGAACAGGTCCTTTACTGTGAAATTTTAACGAGTCCAGTATAGGAGAAACTCGGCGTTTTTCAATTTTAGAGAGTCTAAAAAACTTAAGAAGACTCCAGGGTTGACCTTTTTCGTAAATTTGTGTCTCCCAAGCCCGAAAAAGTATAAAATAATACTTGAGAGAACCACTTGATCTTTTACGACCAAGGAGTACTTTTCGTTATTAGTGTCACTGATCCGAAAAAGTAAAAAAGCGATCAACGACACGTCGTTTTATAACCAATATCGAATTTGAAACGACAAAAATCCGGCAATCTTTTCATGTTTTTTACGGTCGGAAAAGAGCTGTAAGTGGACCGTCTTTTAATTCCGTTTTAATGAGTGTAAAAGAAACGCTCAGCAATCTTTTCATGTTTTAGGAGTCAAAAAAGGGCTTAAAATATGACTCTAAGGTTTCACTTTTTGTAAATTTTAACGAGTTTAAAAAAATGATAAAAATGTACTCATGGTTTTCACTTTTTCGTAAGTTTTAATGAGTTCGAAAAAATGATAAAAATGTACTCATAGTTTTCACTTTTTCGTAAGTTTTAACGAGTTCGAGAAAATGATAAAAATGTACTCATATGGCCGACTTTCAATTTAATTTACGAGCAGGAAAAGACGGAAAGAACTCGGCATTTTCATTTGTTTTACGAGAATGAAAGATAGAAAAATATTCTCAATATTTTCATGAGTTTAACGAGTCTTGAAAATAACTGAAATTGACTCAAGATAGGTTTCATTTTTACAAAAGCTTGAAACAGAGAAAAATTATGCTTCAAAGTAGTTTCATTTTTACACAAGCTTGAAATAGAGAGAAAACTGTGCTTGATGCCCCCTAAGCGTAATTGCTAGAGCGCATGCCCCCCAGCTTCATTTCATTCAACTAAATACATTAATCGATAGCTGGATGGAATGAAGGTTCAGTTACGAGATCATTTGAAAGACTCAACCTAAAACTGTAAGAAAATTATGCAAGAAACTAAAATAACTAACCTAAATATACAACTTAACATTTATGAGATCTAGTCAAACTCTCGACCCAATTAGAGGAGGATTTGTTTCATTTTTTTAACGAGCTTGACACAGAAAAAGAACTATGCTCGGATTCGATTTCATGTTTACGCAAGCTTGAAACGAAAAACTATGCTTGTTATAAGTTCGCATGCCCCCAGCATAATGACACAAATCGAGGTACATGCCCCCCAAGCTTCATTGCATTCAACCAGGTGGATGAAATGAAGGTTTACTTTCGAAATCTTGGAAAGACTCGTGGGAGTTGTTTCATTTTTTAGTGAGGTTGACACAGGAAAAGAACTATCCTCAAAACCTTGTTTCATTTTTTAAACGAGCTTGACACAAGATAAGGAACTATGCTCATAACTACTCTCTACAATCTACCTAATGAACTATACTCTAAAAAACCTTGATTCATTTTTTAACGAGCTTGACACAAGACAAGGAACTATGCTCTAAAAAACCTTGATTCATTTTTTAACGAGCTTGACACAAGACAAGGAACTATGCTCTAAAATCCTTGATTCATTTTTTAACGAGCTTGACACAAGACAAGGAACTATGCTCTAAAATCCTTGATTCATTTTTTAACGAGCTTGACACAAGACAAGGAACTATGCTCTAAAAAACCTTGATTCATTTTTTAACGAGCTTGACACAAGACAAGGAACTATGCTCTAAAATCCTTGATTCATTTTTTAACGAGATTGACACAAGACAAGGAACTATGCTCATAACTACTCTCTACAATCTACCTACTTAACCTACCCTTGTTTCATTTTTTAATGAGCTTGACACAAGACAAGGAACTATGCTCAAGACTCATTGTTTCATTTTTTAACGAGCTTGACACAAGACAAGGAACTATGCTCCAGAAGTTCGCATGCCCCCAGCATAATGATGCAAAGCGAGGTACATGCCTCCCAGGCTTCATTGCATTCAACCAGGTGGATGGAATGAAGGTTTACTTTCAATATTTAACTTGAAAAGGGAGTTGTTTCATTTTTAAGGAGGTTGACACAAGAAAAGAACTATCCTCATACCTGATTCATTTTGTAACGAGGTTGACTCAGTAACAAGAACTATCCTCAAATAACTAATTCATTTTTTAACAAGGTTGACACAGGAAAAGAACTGTCCTCATGGTAGCCTGTTTCATTTTTTAACGAGGTTGATACAGGAAAAAAATATCCTCGTAACACTGATCATGGCTTCCAACTGGAAGAAAGACATGTCAATGGACACACCTTGATCATGGCTTCCAAGAGATCTTCATCAGAAGGAAGAATAGTTCTCTGGAAGGAACACATGTCAAGGGACTCAAAAGGGATATGAACATCGTGTTCAAGTAATCCCATAGAGTTTTCCATGTCAATTATCGGATCTAAATCAAAGGAAGATGAGCAAACAGTGAGAGGCTCACTTACATCGGTAACTGAAAACATGGGACCAGTTGCCACATAATTAACCCGTGGCAGGGTAGATACCACTTTAGAATCAGGAACATTTAGGGGTGTCATATTGTTGGTAGTTGAAACAAGACTAGGGAACGAAAGCTGGTCTACAGTCACAATATTTCCATTGTGAGGGAAAGACATCACGCGAAAGAGTGTCGATACGACAGCTTTCATTGCATAAACATAGTCTTGCCCAAGGAGTAAATTGAAATCCAAGGGACCTTGAACTACCATAAGATCAATACAGACAGTTTTACCTTCCAAGGTAATAGCAAACTTAGGAAGGATCCCTAAAGGTTCACTAATGGTTCTGTTAAAAGCTTTCAGATTCTGGGTAATGGGCGCAAGCTCAGGGGAACCCAAAGCTTTCCAAGTAGTTGAGGATAAAATACGAACAGAAGCACCTTCATCTACCTGTGTGCGATGCATGTCCCTACCACCAGCCTTGACAATGATTTGGAAAGGGATGGAGGAAGGAAGACGAGGTTTTGTCAGTCTATTCCAATCAAAGGAAAAGACCTCAGTACTTGGAGGGGGTTCTTTAGAAATGCCCACCGGCATAGAAGAATCTGATGTAACAAGAAGAACATGAGCAGTATGAAATTCACTCTCGAAAGGGAGAGTGTGATCGACCGAATGTGAAATTGAATCGACCACTTGATCAACTAATGGATCATCAACCTGAGTGATATGAGTTTCATTCTCCAATGGAAGAGTGTGATCGACTGTACTTGAAATTAGATCAATCACTCCATCAGTTGACGGTAGGTTGGGAGAAAGTTTATGGTAACCAGTTGGAAATTCTTGTTGTGGAACAGTAAAGTTTTCCAACAATTTTAAGGCTTCATCCATGTGAGGGCAAATGTGATTTTGATGACTCCCTTTGCATAACTTACAAGGAAACCGAACTTTACCTTTTTTCCCGGGAACCTGACTACCACTGGTTGATGGATCAATGGAAAGTTGATGAGATTTTTCTGACCATACTTCCAAGACCTTTGGAATACTAGGACAATTGACAAGGAAGTGGTCACCCTTACAAAGCCTGCAAGGGTATTTGGGTTTACGATGCATGTTGGAGGTTTCCTCAACACAACTAACACTTACAGCCATGGTTGGTTGGTTGACTTCTTTCTTATCTTGCTTCTTCTTCTTCTTTTTCTTCTTCCCTTTCTTCTTCTTCTTAGACACCTGGTTACTAGCATCAAGGCTTTTACCAAGTGAAGAGGAAGAAATGGAGGAGGAAAAATTAGGCGAAGAAGGTAAAGGGTCAACAGAAGGTTGGTGATGTTGAGATGGTGAACTCTGTTGAGGTGAAGCATTCGGTTGAGGTTGAACAATTGGAGTATTTGGGGCCAACGAAGTTGAAAATAACCATATTGGTAAACCTATTGTAAATCCAGGTAATGACAAAGTAGCCATATAAGGAGGACCAACATTTCCAAAGAAAGGAAAAGTACTAGGATCCTCGTTAAGAGGGGTCCCTAGGTTGGTAAATTCCGGAATAGTTGCCATTATATTCAACTTCGGTGAATTTTATTAACAATTTTAAAACTAAAATTAACAATTAACAATTCACACCTAACAATTAAAATTTACAATTCACACCTATGGTCTCTGAAAGTAAAAACAAGCAAATTAACACGCACTATCAAATCTAGGAGTCAAACCACACACAAACAGTAACTTTCCGTACTGAAAACACTAGTTGGTGATGAAATCCAACGTCGCAGAGTTCAATACAGAAATGGTGGTTGGAACAGTTACCCCGGCAACCTGCTTAATGAATAGATTGGCACAAGTTCCTCCACTAAACCATCTCGAGTGAAGAGAACCCCCCAGAAAATCCGAGTCTAGCCGACGTCTGCTCCAAGTACAGTGGGATCTTCCCACCACTGTCACCTTAGGAAGAATCCTAAAGAATATGGTCACTAAGGTTACCAACCGAAACAAATGTACCTGGGGGAACAGTCTACGATCCGATACGCACGCAAGGGCAGAGTAGCAAGCTCAATCCCCTTGAAGGCTCCTTGACATAATCCAAGGTTTACCAACAAGTGACCCCAGGCTCCTCGACAATGGTTAATCCGAGGTTTACCGTTTTTAATACGTGAATATCTGGCGTCGTTCCCAATGAGGAATGATTGATTCCCACACTGGTTCGGACACGATCTCGTGCTTCTCCTTTAAGAGGAGCTTTCCCAAAGCATAAATGCAACAATTGGATTTCTTCCTACCGCAAGATATAGCTACTTGTTTGTTTTACTGTCTTGGAGAGTTAACTAAAACCTATTCCAAGACACTAGCCTAAGCTAGATTGGTGGAAAGAGCCCTAAAAATGTAAAAATTACTAGATGAATTTTAATTAAGCGCTGTGTTATTTAGGTTGTTATTACTCAAAGGGGTAAATGGATATGAAACCAATGGTATTATTACCTGACTCAAAACTGAATGCAATCAAATATGATAATGTAATCTTTTCAATTCGATGAATCCAAACTAAAGTAAGGAGAGAGTTTCCATTCACTTCCAACAATGCAAGAAATTGATCACTAAGAGAAAATATAACAAATTCTCTAATGCACTAATTTCATCAAGAAAAACTAATGCAAATCAATTCCAAAACCGTTTTTATTTTTATTTTTATATGTTTAAAACAAGAATGAAAATATGTAAATTCAAATCAAAGAAAGCTGATCTAAATCTAAAATTGATTTTTCAGAATGTAAACTATGCAATTGTAATCTATGCACAATTCACTTGAAAAGTATGCAAATGTAATCTATGCACATTTTTCATTCATATTCTGAAAATGAGAATTCTAATTATGCAAAATATGATCTATGCAAGAGAATTCTCAAACACAAGATGATTCTAATGTGATCTAAGAACCAATCAAGTGCAAGTCGAGAAAATTGGGCGAGAGTTCCAAAGATCAAAAATAAAAACACCCAAAGGTGATTAACACTCATACACAATTTAGCCCCCCCCCCACGGCGAATGAGGGGGAATTTTTTTTTGCAAAAACAAAAGCAAAAAGATGCAAAATTGTGAAAAGACTGAGACAAACCTCCAAGTAATGACCAAAGGAAATCAAATTAAGAATTTCTCAAAAAAGAGACTCAAAACACCCAATTGATAAAAGCTTAAAACAGGAATGCCAATGGAATTAACCAAGGAAAGTTTTTGACAGGGAACAAGCAGGTCTGGGTAATGGCTAAAACTTATAAACAAATCCTAAACTGATAAAAAAGAGAAAAATTTAAAATTTTCCAAATTTTTGACAGGGTACGCAGGCAACCTGTTTACACAGGTGCGTCTACGCTCTGTGCACAAAGCAAAAGTGCGTACAAGTACGCACTGTGCTTAACTCAGAGGGTGCATACCTCTCCCAAAACTATGAAAAATGAAAACTAACTCAAAATTAACTAAATACACCCAATCCCACAATCATCAAGTCAAAAACAGAAACAAAAAATATAGTTTCTCAGGTCAAAGTATAGACAAAGAAAACAATCAAGTCCCCAACGGAGTCGCCATTTTGTCATGTGGAAAGAGTCAATTTTGTGGACAAAACCGACCTCCCTAGAAACTAAGGCGTTTCTAGTGACAAACAAAACAATCAAGCACTATCTTTCCCTAAATATGCATTTAAAATAAAAGCAACCAGGTGTTTAAGGCTTACCTTTAGTCCAACGTTGTTTGTAGTAGCCAAGCCTCTTCGATCCAGATGAGCTCCTCTCCTTGAAGCCCGCATACACAAACAAGCAAACGATTACATAGCACTTGAATAACTCATATAATAAAACATATTCATCATAAAGACCAAGGATTTTATGAAACAAATTATATATAACAACTTGTTGAGAAAAATGAACTTAATTGTATTAATTGGAAACAAAAGAAACCTTACAACCAGTGCCTTGGTGTTGTGCAGGTCCAGCAAGAGTTCTCCTCTACTTTGATCAGCTCACCCACTTCCAAATGAAGCTAAGAAAGGAATGTGATCTATCCTCTCAAGCTCTATAAGGGAGTCCTAATTTCAGCAGCATCTACCCTTAGGAATGTTCAGCTTTCAACCTCCCTTGCCTCTGGCCCAATGCCTGTATTTATAATGCTTTGGAGGAAGTTAAACAGGTCCACCATCAATGGGATAAGCCCCTCTTTCAAAGGGATAGCTCCCCTCTTCATGGGATAAGTTCCTCTTTCATTGGGATGCATGAACCATCTGGAGGCGCTCAATCCACGTCAAACCATCTTCTAGAATGCTCTAGAATCGACTGCAAGTAAGTTTTTTGAAGTAAAACTTGCGCCTTTTGACTTTTACAGGGGTACGCACCCACCCCTTTACAGATAGAGCGTACAAGTACGCAGGTATTATGTACTTGAGGTGCGTGCCCTCAGGTAAGAGTAAGAGAAAGTGCGGAACCAGAGTTATATTGATTTTTTAAAGGCTTTCTCTCTTTTTTGGAGTTTGACATGAGGCGCAGAGGTATAAGACTTGCCAAGGAGGACAGTATGGTTATTGATGGAGCCATACTGACTGCAAATAGTCATGGTGACAAATTTTAGTGTAACATAGGCCATTTTGTCACATATGGTCAATAAGCCTACAAATCAACTCAATTCATGTATGTGAACATGTTGTCATCATCCCTACACAAATCCCTAA
This sequence comes from Pinus tabuliformis, assembly GCA_031772625.1. Lineage (NCBI taxonomy): Eukaryota > Viridiplantae > Streptophyta > Pinopsida > Pinales > Pinaceae > Pinus > Pinus tabuliformis. The sequence goes on from CM062812.1 coordinate 523,516,699, forward strand.
GCATGACCTTTCCAAAATGTCTGAGTTTCTAGGTCTAACTGCTCAAAATCAAGCTTTTAAGCCCCAATGCACCCTGCATCTTTAGAGACATGTGTTCAATGTTGGTTGCTTCCTTCTGCACCACCATTGGTCATCAACAACTTTCTCCTTGCTAGGGGTGTGTTGATTCTAGAAATTTGGGAAAATTAAAAAGATTCTTGAAGCTTCCTCTTCCAGAAGCTTCCAGGGGTTGTTTTAACCATTTACTTTGGATAAGAAGCTTGAATCCTATCTGATCCTACCTTGGAGACTTCACCTCTTATCCCTTGAGTTCATATTCCCCTCTTAAGTGGATCTCGAGTCCATATTGGTAAATGGATAAGAATTCCTAAACTACCACACTCTCCTATAAATTTACTGCCATCTACATCATCAGGTTTGGATTTTGGAGACTGATCATGCTCTCATGCTCCTTCCTTTAATCCAAGAGAGTCGTCATCTTCATGCATTAGGGTGACATTGAGGTGTGATTTGTGACAAGGAAGGACAAGTCAACTTGCGGAGATCTCTACAAGATTCAATACTATTCTTGGTTGTAAACTCTCTCCTATTTATATTAATACAAAGAGTAATTAGTTTTCCTAAATGTGTTGTCTCATGTTTTCACTCATGTATTTCAATGCCTTGTTGATCCATTGAATATAGATGTTATATTATGCTACTTTTTTGTTGTAGATCCTTTGCTTTTTTGAGTCGTGTGTGTAAGTTCTATTATAACACTTGGATCTACAATTGGAGCTTACAATAGAGTAGGAATGAGAAGCTTGCTACAAATTCAAGGTAGGCCACTTTCAATGTTCTAACTTCTCTAAGGAAAATTCTATATTATTTGTCTTATGTTGCTATAGACTAGTCCACTAGGTCCAGGGAATTCACCTTTGTCCGCAATCGTAAATTTTGCATAACAATTTTGCTACTCCACTAGGGAACAATTTCTTCCCTTAGTGGTTTCCTTGACCTTAGCACTTTTTTCACCTCTTGAACCGAGCTTGATTGATTCACTCAGACCTTGATTAACCTTAGGAAAACCCTTCTCTGAGCTTGATTTGATTTTATGTGTTGCACTTTGGCCGAATATGCCTCAGCGCACTCCTTGGTATGGAGACAGAGAAATTCAACGCACCCTCTCCTTCTATACATCTGTGTTTCAGAGCACTGTGCTTGTTTTGCGCCTGCGCTGATTCTTGTAAGATGCAAAAAAATTGCATTTCTTGCCTTGCTCTTTGATATTCTTTGGTCCAACAAGCTTTCCTTGTGTCTCTGAGTTTGTCTGTCTATGAGAAGCCAATCCCTTGTGTGAAATTGTGTGTTTTTGCTTGTATTTTTGCAAAACATATTCCCCCTCAAACATCGAGGGGGGATAAATTATGTATGAGTGTTAATGAACTCTAAGTGTCATCACCTTGTTGATAAGATTTTGTTTCGTTCTTTCTTTATTATTGTCAATTTGGGATTGTATGCATAGAGTTTTTTTGAATTTCAAAACAAAATTTTACATTATAGTTAAAGTCTATGTTGTTTTTTTTTTGTCAGCGATAAAGTTGCATTCATATGTTTTTTTCATTTGAAATATTAATAGAAAAGAAAAGAAAAACCATTATTTTCATTGCAAATAGGGCTTTGATTTTGAATGGAATAGTGAAGTTGAGATCGATTGTTGCATCATTTGTTTGTTGCATTGTTGATTGATTTCTTCTTCCCCTAATTAGTTAGGCCTTTCATTATTAAAAGGAAAATGAAAAGATTTCGTTTTGTCATGCTAGATTGCATCCTTAGGATATTCAAGTGAAATTCGCAGTGATCCTTGGAAATTAAAACATAATTCAAGATAAACTTTAAAAGTTATTGAATCAATCTTAAGGAGAATTTGAAACATTAATGCAAACATCTAGAGGTCTAGGCTAGAGAAGTGTTCCAACGTCTATAAACATAGGAGCTATCGTTTTTTTCCAGTGTTGCATTATGGGGGTGATATCTCGTTCCACATGCGTAAGTGATTGAATCGTTCTCCACTACCTTAGGGTATATCATATGGCACTCCATGCATGAACAATATATGGGAACGCTCTCATCATACGGTTACTCATTAGACAACACTAACAGACTACACGTCCATGTACCATCGAGTATATTTTGGAATTACACCATAGGTTGCTATCCTAACCTTAGGTAACGGATTCGGTTGTCTTGTATACTGTGATACACTAAACACAACATACAGGGAGATTTCTTTCCCATACATAAATCCTTGGTTCTCCAAGGTAGTATATTGTAGTTCATAGTTTCTTGGTAAACCCTTTTTCCTAGCTACCCTTTTGTTTTATTTTGTGTCTTTAATTTCTAAAATCAATTAATTGACCGTGGAACAACTCCTTAGTGGATCTTAGGTTGAGACTAATGGAAACAGATCCCGAGTCTACTAATCAAGGAAAAACCTCTAACGGGAATCCTAATATTTTTCCTACAACTGGAAATATTGGTGCTCGTTATATGGAAACCCTTCCTAGATTTACCATTGGTTTACCAGTTTGGTTGTTTTTGACCCCTATGGTTCTGAATGTCCAAACCGCTCCTCAACCAAGTTCTTCTCCACCTAAAAAACATCACCCTCATGTTCATCCTAAAGTTGACCCTTTTCCTTCTTCGCCTATTGTTTCTTCATCCTTTTCTTCCTCCTCCCCTGGTGAAAGTCTTGATTCAAGTAACCAGGAAGCTAAGAAGAAGAAGTAAAATAAGCAGAGGGGAAACCAAGTGACCATTACTATGAATGCAACTAGTATGGAGAAACCTTTCGATTATCGTGCAAAGTTAAATTCCCTTTCAAGTTATGTAAGGGTGACCACCTTCTTAGAGATTTTCCTGGTATTCTCAAGGTATTAGAAGTGTGGTCCACATGCTCACATCAGCTTAACCTTCAACTAGTGATAGTAAGATCCATGGGAAAAAGGGTAAATTTAAGTTTCCCTGTAATTTATGTGAAGGGAATCATCTAATTCACCGTTACCCTTATATGGATGAAGCATCCAAATTTTTGGGAAATATTATTGTTTCCCAACCGCAACTTTCGACTATCTACCAGAATCTTTTCCCGAATCCTCCACTAGTTGATGAAGTGATTGATCAGAATCCATCTCAAATCAATCCCACTCTCTCTAAACATGAATAATATGAGTCTATTCCCAACCAACCATTCGTTGAGAAAATTATTTACTTGATTCCACCTTTAGTTGGTTGTACCTTTCTCGTAGAAATTGAATCTCATATTGCTCAGGTTCTTCTCGTTTCTTCATATTCTAATGAACTAGGGGTAATCCTCCTATTCCAATGTCACATGGGGGAAATCCTCCCGTTCCCATGGTACAAGGGAGAAGTTCTCTCATTCCCATAACATAGGGGTGCATTTCTCTCATTCCCATGATACCCCCTCCAAGTAGTATGGTCACTTCCTTTGATTGGAGTTGACTGGCAGGATATCATCTTCTTCCTAGTGCGCCCTTCTAGATCATAGTATGGGCTTATAACGTGCTCGTACTTGGCACAATCATAGATGGAGGCATATATGTTATTATTTTGTCCTCAATTGCTTTTCAAGCTTTAGGTTCTCTGCAACTTGTGCCTGTTACCCAGAATCTGTTGCCCTTTAACAAAGGAACCAATCAATCGTTAGGGATCCTTCCTTAGTTTCTTATTACTTTGGGAGGAAAGATTGTATATATAGATGTGATGGTAGTCCAAGGCCCTTTGGATTTGATTTAATCCTTGGGCGTAATTATGTTTATGTCATGGGAGCTCTTGTCTCTTCACTCTTTCGTGTGATGTGTTTCCCACATGAAGGAAGAACCGAGACCATTAACCATATTTTATCTGTTGGTCCTAATTTGACTCCTAATCAACCAATTTCCTTAAATGGTCCTTATATGCAAGTGGTATCTCCCCCACCGTAGATTAATTATGTGGAACTTGTTCCATGCCTACGTATACTAATGATCTAGTAGGTGATGTAGTGCATCATTTATTGGGGGAATTGGAGTTTGACCTGTCCATTGGATCCTTTTATCCCTTCCAGTGCATTTTTCTCCCATCTAATGAGAGATTCTTGGAAACCATAGTCTCTAGGGAGCCATGATTAATATAACCATAGTCCTCGGAGCAGAGTTCCTTTTCTTGTGTCAAGCTCCTTAAAAAAAATGAAATAAGATATCATGAGAAAATTTCCTTGTCTTGTGTCCAACTCATTAAAAAATGAAGCAAGTTCCTTGGAGCTTAGTTATTTTCTTTTATCAAGCTCATTAACAAATGAAATATATCCCCTTTCAATTCGACTCTTTGATTAGATCTCGTCAATTCCCAGTCGAGTATTTCACTTGATCTTGTAAATGAACCTTCATTCTATCCACTTGTTCGTAACTAGCAATCTACTTAGGTGAATGAAATGAAGCTTGGGGGGGCATGTCCCTAGAATCACATCATTATCGCATGGGCATGAAACTTATATCAAGCATAGTTTTCCTTTGTTTCAAGCTTGTGTAAAAATGAAACCAATCTCAAGCATAGTAATTTCCCATATTTCAAGCTTGTGTAAAAATAAAACCATTCTCATCCTATCCTTTTTTATTTCTATTTTTATCAACCTATTTCTGCCATATGAGCCTTGGTTTTCTCTTTCCATCGTCACCATCTACTTGGCCGATCATACGCTTTCACTTGGTTTTTTTACCCTTTCCTAAAGAACTGCTATGATGAGTGGTATTATTAGCTAACCTCTTGACCTCTACATCTTTTGATTAGTTCCATGATGACCGGAACCAGTTTCTACCCTTTATACCACTCATTCCTCCAGGTGGATTCCTCTTTCAGCTCTTTTCAGACTCCCTAAATATGAAAATATTGTTGATCTCTTGTCTTTTCAAACTCATTAAAGTAAATGAAAATATGTATACTCAGTATAAGTTTAACTCTTTTCCGAACTGATATAGGCTATTTATGAAAAATGAATACCTTAGTCAAACATGACTAAGAGGTTATCCTAAGTTTCATTTTATGCCTTTTCAGACTCAAGAGACTATTTAATGAAAATGAACCTTTTGAGTTTTCTTTTTCGCCTCTTTTTCAAACTCTCTAAATATTAAAATGGAGGTGAGTTTCACCTTCACTGGACTAATAAAAACATCAAACAATGATGGACTCATCAAACATGACAGTACCGAATCACTCCTTCTTAGGCTTCATTAAAGATACTTAGATGGATTCATTTGAAGGATGAACTTAAAGATCAAGCATATGTTATTCTCCTCAAGTTTCTAAAAATAAAGAGGTACTGAACAAAAATGGTTAGGGAAATTGGGAAAACAGGGTACTCTACCTATTAATGGTAGTGAGCAACTCTTGAACATGACACTCTTCCACTTCATCTTCGTGATTGTTGGGTTGGGAAATATGCTTGTCGTTTTGGTTCATTACACCATATCAAAAGCCTCCATATTCAGTTTTGGGTCAATGCTGCCAACTCCATTCAATGTCGCCAATATGTTCAAGAAAATTCATTCAATTGATATCTCCTACGATAGTCTTAATCCTTCATTCCATGTCTGCCATTCCTAAACCAGTTCCACATCAACATCATTCTGTATCAAATCTTGATACTCATTTTGCTTTGTTGATGGGGGATACATCAAGGCCCTCCTGTGGCGAGTCGCTTCATGTTGACATCATATCATTATCTAGGAAGTTGACTTAGAAACTCCCTTTAATACCTTGGGGCTTGCATACACCGTTGGAAAGTTTCCTCACTCTTGGCGACATGTTTTCATCATTGGCCTTTCGCTGAATGTTTCTGTATGGTGTTCGAATTTAACTCATTCATTCATAGCATACAGATTTTACTTCAATACCTTGAGATCCATTAACATCATCAATGGTTTCTCTCACATCTGTTAGCGACTTACATCAATGGCCAATAATCAGATGGTGTTTACCATGTTCGACTCCAGCTCATTTATTCACATGGTTAGACTCATACATTGCATGATCCAATGAATGAGATAGAAGTCCCCGGATCTAATTTCATCCATTTGGGCTGTGTTATCAGGATTAATACAAGAATAGAAAGCATGATGGCTATGATAATACAATACAGTCATCTAATCATGGGTCCACTCTCTGTTATCAGTGGATGAACTTCTTGATAATTGTACATGTAATGTTAGCTTATGTGTTGAGCATGGGCATGCCTCCCTCAACAAAGAGATCATGATAAAAATTTATTCTAAAAGATGACGGTCTCAACCAATTGTTCTTGATCTGAACTTGTCATAAGGTAAAGCACTCCAATCATCAACTCCGTTTATGACATTGTGCTTTAGGGGGAAATATGTTATAGGCTATTTTGTCGCATCTGGTCAATAGGCATACAAATCAGATCAATTCACATTTGTGAACATGTTGTCATAATCCCTACAAAAAGCCCTAAGCATGACCTTTCAAAAAAAAATGGTTCTAACTGCTCAAAATCAAGGTTTTAAGCCTCAATGCACTTTGCCATTTCAGAGACCTCCACTGGTTGCTTCCTTATGCACCAGTGCTGGTCAACAACATCTTGCTCCTTGTTGGGGGTGCGCTAATTCTATAAATTCAGGAAAATTAAAAATATTTTCAAAGCTTCCTCTTCCAGAATCTTCTAGGTTTGTTTTAACCATTTACCTTGGATAAGAAGCTCGAATCCTATCTGATCCTACCTTGGCGACTTCACCTCTTCTCCCTTGAGGTAACCTTTCCCTCTTCAGCTGATCTCAAGCATCGATTGGTAAATGAATAAGAATTCCTAAACTACCACACTCTCCTATAAATTTATTACCATCTACAACATCAGGGTTGGATTTTGGAGACTGATCATGCCCTCATGTTGCTTCCTTGAATCCAAGAGAGTCAGCATCTTCATGCATTAGGGTGACATTGAGGTGTACTTTGTGACAAGGAAGGAGAAGTCAACTTAGGGAGATCTCTAACATATCAGCTACATTCTTGGTTGTAAACTCTCTCATATTTCTATTAATACAAAGAGTATCTAGTTTTCCTAAATGTGTTGTATCATGTTTACACTCATGTATTTAAATGCCTTGTTTATCCATTGAATAGAGATGTTAGATTATGCTACTTGGTTTTTGTATATCCTTTTCTTGTTTCAGTCGTGTGTGCAGGTTCTAATTATAGCACTTGGAGCTATAATTGGAGCTTACAAGTGAGGAGGAACAAGAATCTTGAGGTAGGCCTCTTTCCATTTTCTAACTTCTTTAAGGAAAATTCTATATTCTTTTTCTTCTATCGTTCTAAACCAACCCACTAGGTCTATGGAATTCACCTTTATCTGCAATCGTAAATTTCACATAACACCCTTATTAAGCCTTATATATTTATTTATTACACTTTTTTGTTATATTGTTATGTCGACTAGAACATTTATGTTGGAAATATTAAGAGGGGGGTTGAATCAGTATTTCACTTTTTCTTACAATTTAGTATCAATAATATTAACCAATAACATCACATCAAAGGAACACATGATATATATATATATATATATATATATAACTTATTTTTATTTGATGAAAGCTACAACTTCCAGTTTACCAACTATAACTGGATGGGATACAACCCTAGATTTACCAACTCCCACTCGAAGGAGGTGACAACATCCTGAAGGACGCTACAACTTCCTTCCCTAGAACCATCCTACCACCCTTAACAATAAAAGAAAGAACAAAACTATTGGGCTCCTGTACTAGGGATAGTGACCCAAATACAACAATAAGCAATCATTGCTATCTCTTATGTTAGGTCCCTATAATACTAGTGATTCCCCCATTACTATTGTCGTTGTATCCCTTATTATTATTGTTGTGCCCCTATTTTCCCCATATTGTTATTATTGTGCCCCATAGAATCCCTCTATTGTTACTTTTGTGGCTTTATATTATTATTGTTAGGTCGACTTGGTTATATTGTGACCCCTTAGACTCCTATATATAGAAAGGAGGTTTTGTCATTTGAATCTTCGAAGAATTGTTCATTTGTGTAATGTAAAAGAGGGTGCCCCCTTGAAGAGGCTAAATTCTAAGGCATTGATCTATCTTTTCTATCTTTTTGTGAGCTGGTTTCATAACATTTGGTATCAGAGCTTTGGATTCCAGGGTTTCGCTGCTCCAAACAGGTTATCGTGGTATTTGTGCTATAAAACATTTTCTACGACATTTCAGATGCTTAAAAAAAACCCATTTGGGTTGAAATAGCGTTGAACCTCGGGTCTGAATTTCAGAGCTTTTCACACTATATTTTCGAAGATATGATCTGAGGAAGTTGGCATTTTTGCAGCCTCCCAAATTACATTCCAAACAGGTGACCTGGGGAAAATCGTCATAACCTTTGTTTTGAGCATTAGATTGAAATTTCATTAGAATTTATAGAAAGAGGACGGATTTTTGTTTCCTATGTATATTTTTCAGATACTAAGGTCAAAATAGTGACACGTGGCACTTCATACAATTTCACTCTTCTGAAAAGGTATATAATCAGGTCATCTTGGGAGATTGTGCATAACTCTTTCTTGGAGAATCTAAATTTTATTAGACTGGTGGCATTAGAAAGAGGACGCAGAGGGCTATTGTAGGTCGTAATTTCAGAACTGGAAGATCTGAAATTACAGAGACACATCAGATGCAATATCAAGCTCCTACAAAGTGAAAAAAGGTGTGTAGATTTTTTTAAATTTTTGCATAAGCTTGCTTTGAAAAATTAGTTGGAGGAATTCAAAGGGAATAGTGAAGAATTATTAGCATTAATTAATGCCCCAAAGAAAAAAAATGGAAACACCCAGTAAGCAACCTGAAAGCTCTAGAATGACTCATGAAGAAGAGGAAGAAATACAACATGTTATATTAAAATTACAAGACCAAGTACAACAAATTTCACTCTCACTAAAGGTAAATGAAACCAATATGAATGGCATGGAAGCTAATATGAATGGCATGAAAATTAAGATGAATGGTGTGGAAGATAATATGGATGGCATGGAAGCTAAGATGAATGGCATGGATGATAAGCTGGAAGAATTGAAGATAAATTTGAATATGTTGCTACAAGAAATGGTCACTAATGGTGAAAGGGTAGTAAAGGAAACTCATGATGAGAACAAAAGAAATGTTAATCATGATTTCATAGACTCTAATGTTGGATTGAAGACCCACCATATTCCAAAAATTGATATGAGGAAGTTTGATGGCAAGGATCCCGCAACATGGATACTATAGATGGAGCAATTTTTTGATCTCCGTAATGTGCAAAACACACAAAAGGTACGTATTGCAACTTTATATTTTGAACCAAATTAGTTTGTATGGTATTGATGGATTTGCTCTCGTAATCAAATTGTCACTTGGACAATTTTTATGGAAGAAATGACAGTACATTATGAGGATACAAAAAGCAACACCTTTTTTAGCCAATTGATAAGTCTTAAACAAAAGGGTTCAATGATGGAGCACATCGAGGACTTCCAAAAATTAAACATAAGGGTAAAAGATATTCCAGAGGATCATAGGATTGATGTGTTCATAGGGAATTTAAAGGATAATATCCAACATGAGGTTCGCCTTTAGGAACCTGATTCATTGGAGAAGGCATTCAGGTTAGCAAGAAAAATGGAAAGCAAAATTATGAAAACTAGGAAGCCTACCACTCACAACTATAAAGATGGAAGTGTTGTTGACCCTAGCCTTCCACAAACTATAAGATTGAGACCACAAAAATTGGAAGAAAAGAGAGCAAAAGGGCTTTGCTCCAGTTGTGATAGAAAATACACTAAAGGTCATAAGTGTGCTGAGAAGAAATTATTCTACATAGATTGTGAAGAGGAGGAAGAAAAGTAACAAGAAATGTCAAAAGAAGAGGATATAATCCAGAAACAAACCCTAGATAAAGAAGAAATGAATCCGACCACATCTTGTAATGCATTGGCTAGAATTACCACTCCTCAAACTATCAAGATAGAAGGACATATCAAGAAGAAAAAGGTAATAGTGTTGATTGATTCAGGAAGTACCCACAATTTTATTCGTTGTAAGATAGCAAAAGAATTGAATTGCTTCCTATATCCAGCACCAGAGTGTCAAGTGATGGTTGCAAGTGGAAAACCATAAATTTCTCTGGAAAGTGCCATACTATGAAGCTATCCATGGGAGAATATGTATTGAATAGCCCAATGCTTTCCATTCCAATGGGAGGTGCTGATGTTGTACTAGGAGTCCAATGGCTACAATCCTTGGGTACAATAGCTTTTAATTTTCAAGAACTTTTCATGAAATTTTCTGCAAAAGGAAAGGAATTTGAATTAAGGGGTATTGCAGGGAAACTAGGAAAGATAATCAGCTCTAACAGTATGACAAAGCTTCTAAAAAAGGAACAACGAGGAGTAATTGCACAATTATGTTCGCTAGATGTTTCCACATCGAAATCCTCTATTTCTTCAGATCTCCAAAAAGTCTTGGACAATCATTCCAAGGTATTTTAGACTCCCAAAGGTCTCCAACCTACTCATGATCATGATCATGCTATTCATTTGATTCCACGAAATGTTCCTCCAAACATCAGGCCATACAGATATCCCTATGCCCAAAAGAGTGAAATTGAACGTATGGTTGCAGAAATACTAGAGGCTGGTATAATTCAACCTAGTCAAATTTGTTTCTCTACTCCAGTAGTATTGGTGCACAAGAAGGATGGATCATGGCGCATGTGTCCGGATTATAGGGAGCTCAACAAGCTCACTATTAAAGATAAATTTCCCATTCCTGTCATTGTTGAATTATTGGATGAATTGCATAGATCAATTTACTTCATAAAGCTGGATCTTCATTTAGGATATCATAAAATCAGAATGAAGACTGAAGACATTCTGAAAACAACATTTAGAACTCATGAGGGTCATTATGAATTTTTGGTCATGCCTTTTGGCCTTACCAATGAGCCTTCTACATTTCAAGGTTTGATGAATTCCATTTTCAAACCCTTCCTTAGAAAATTTTTGTTAGTATTTTTTGATGATATACTAATCTACATGAAGTCTTGGAAGGATCATATTGAACATGTTGACAGGGTGCTACAACTATTGGAGGAGAAACAATTATATGCAAAAAGCTCCAAATGTTTCTTTGGAGTACAAGAGGTGGAATATCTAGGTCATATTGTACCTCATGAAGGTGTTAAGGTAGACCCTAGAAAAATTAAAGCCATTAAGGAATGGAATATTCCCACATCCATAAAGCATCTGCAAGGATTTCTTAGGTTGACAGGGTATTATCACAAGGTTGTTAAGAATTATGGGAGAATAGCAACACCTCTAACAACATCATTGAAGAAAGATGCATTTTCATGGACTCCAGAAGCAACAAAGGCCTTCGAACATCTTAAAGAGGCAATGTGCCAAGCACCAGTCTTAGCCACACCAGACTTCAAAAAAACCTTTATTGTGGAATGTGATGCTTCAGGAAATGGAATTGGTGCTATTTTAATGCAAGATGAAAGACCCATTGTTTTCGAAAGTCATCCAATCAAGGGAAAGTATTTACACAAAGCTATTTATGAGAAGGAAATGTTGGCAATACTACATGCACTTAATAAATGGCGACCCTACCTAATGGGAAGACACTTCAAGGTAAAAATGGATCATGATAGCCTTTAATACTTTTTAGAACAAAGATTATCTTCTGAATAGCAACAAAAATGGGTCACAAAGATGTTGGGTTATGAATTTGAAATCATCTAGAAAAAAGGGAAGCAAAATGTTGTGGCAGATGCACTCTCAAGAAAGGATGAGGATGTGGAAGCATTGTTGTGCACCATTTCTATTATCCAACCAGATTGGATAAACAAAGCAAGGGAGGAATGGAAGAATGATGAAGAAGTGTGGGGACTTATTCAAAAGTTACAACAAGATTCCAGTACATCTGATACATTTAGCTGGAAAAATGATTTGTTATGGTACAAAGATCGCTTATACCTCTGTAAGAATTCCCAACTCAAACAAAAGATTCTTATGGAATTTCACATTTCTCCCTTAGGAGGGCACTCAAGATTTTTAAAAACTTACCACATGGTTAAGAATAAATTTTTTGGGATGGCCTTAAATCGGATATTCAAAAGTTTGTGGTAGAATGTTTGGTTTGCCAACAAAATAAAGTTGAAACAATTAAGACCCCAGGCCTATTACAACCTTTATCCATTCCAAGACAACGTTGGGAGGAGGTTTCAATGGATTTTATCACAGGTTTACCCAAGTCTGAAGGAAAGAGTGTCATCATGGTGGTAGTTGATAGATTTACCAAGTATGCACACTTTTGTGCATTATCACATCCATTTAAAGCCAGTACAGTTTCTATTGCATTTATGGAAACAATTCAAAAGCTACATGGAAACCCAAAGATTATTGTAAGTGACAGAGATCCCATTTTCACTGGAAATTTTTGGACAAAATTATTTTCTTGTCTTGGTACTTAGTTAGCTCATAACTCATCTTATCATCCTCAATCTGATGGGAAAACTAAGATAGTAAACAAATTTTTGGAAGGATATCTTTGTTTCTTTGTATCTAATAAACAAACACAATGGGTCAAATGGTTGCCTCTGACTAAATGGTGGTATAACACTTCCTTCCATACTGCAGCAAAAATGACCCCATTTATGGCACTTTATGGATATCATCCACCATCCATCACATCATATTTAAGAGAAAATTCTAAGGTTTAAGCAGTGGAACATCACATCGAGCATCAACAACAAGTTCTCCAACTCTTAAAGGATAACCTTGTGTTGGCACAGAATAGAATGAAACAACAGGTAGATCAACATCACAACGAATGAAGTTTTGATGTAGGTGATTAGGTATTCCTACGGCTACAACCATATAAACAAATGTCCCTCAAGCAAGCTAAGAAGGATAATAAATTATCACCAAAGTATTATGGTCCATACAAGGTGTTGCAAAAGATTGGTTCTATGGCATACAAATTGGAGCTTCTTGCAGCTTCTCGAGTGCACCCAGTTTTCCAACAAGCTCCCAGTTCAAACAATATTTCCAGAACTTGACGAGGAAGGAAAAATTATATTAGAACCGGAAGCAGTCACAGAGACAAGAACTTGATAGCTACGAAATTGATCAATTTCGGAGTATCTCATCAAGTGGAAGAACTTATCTGTTGAAGATTCCACATGGGAGGATGAGAATTTTATACAGAAGCATCCAGAACTACTCAAGCATTGAGGACAACACTTTTTTGAAGGAAAGGGGCATGTTAGGTCCCCATAATACTAGTGATTCCCCCATTACTATTATCATTGTATCCCTTATTATTATTGTTGTGCCCCTATTGTCCACATATTGTTATTATTGTGCCCCATAGAATCCCTCTATTGTTATTTTTGTGGCTTTATATTATTATTGTTAGGTCAGTTTGGTTATATTGTGACCCCTTGGACTCCTATATATAGAAAGGAGGTTTTGTCATTTGAATCATCAAAGAATTGTTCATTTGTGTAATGTAAAGGAGGTTTCCCCCTCGAAGAGGCTGAATTCTAAGGCGTTGATCTATCTTTTCTATCTTTCTGTGAGCTAGTTTCATAACATCTTCCCAAACATATTCAACTTCATATTTGCTCCAATAAGTATGTCACTATAACTCTAACCTCCAATGCAAAAAAATAGATGATAATTCATACCTTTAATTAACTTCTTTAGATATGCCTTAGAACAGACCTCGAATTGGCTTAGATATCCCTCAAAAACTTTCCCTCCAAAAAGACTATTGATCTTCCTCAACGGGTAACTCGGATCTCCTTCAAGACTTCTATAATACTAACTTCAATATCTACTCCAAAATTCTACAAGAATAACTTCAAGATATGTTATAAACTTCTACAAGAATGATGCAAAAAAGAACTTCAAAAATTGTGCCAAAAGTCCTTCCATAGAGAGCCTCCCCAATTCAACCTCTCCTCACTTCATGTTCATGAGATATGAACCCCATAAACAATTTTCTTCACTTTTTTCAACATAACCAAATTTTCCTTGAGAAAATTGCTAAAAATCCTCCTCCTCACGCCTATATATAGTGCATTTAAGGTCTAGATTGTGCCAACTTCTCCACTGGCTAGATTGGCTTGCACAGCCGGCAGAATGTATAGTAAATATTCAAAAATCATTTCTCCTCAAATGTGAGGACTTAGAGGGAGTACCAAAGGTATTGTAATAATATTTCCAACCATGCATGATATACTTCCACTTGAGTTAGGTAAATGGAGTAAAAATGCATTCAAAGATAATGTATCTAAATGGAACGTCAAAAATCCGAAAATAATTTCTCTTCAATCATGAGGAGTTAGAGGGAATGCCATATACCATTGGAAATTTATTGATGAGGGCTACATGATGATAAAGTCCTTCCTTGAACTTGCTTTGGATTTAACCACATTTTCCTTGATTTTCTTTTGACTGTCAGTTTTGCATTTGAGGACTTAACCCTTTTTCTCTTTAGGGCTTCTTGAAATATTATCACATGCTTTGATCGTCCAAGATCTAGGGCATCATCCCTGATATTATGGCTTTGAAATCAATGACAACATTACTCAATAATGACCCACTCACCTTTTATCATCAATGACAACTTTCATCCAACATCTTTCATCATAACATTTTATTATTATTATTATACCATTTTTCTCCTATATACTAAGAATACCTAGTCTTAGGATCACCAAATATTGTCTTCTACATTGTATTTATTGTAAAATGAAGTTTCCCACTTGAAGTGGACTATAATTGATCTAGGTTTATGAAGGAACAAAATTAAATGAAAATTTAAAATAGAAACAATCAGATACAATGAAACTGGACTTCAATTAATACATAGTAAATGTTGAAAACTATTTACATGTTGAATGAAAGAAAACTAACTCAGGTGATGGTAGCTTATCTTTGAGAAGAGATGTGAAAGCTACATGTCTTCTGAACTGTGTTATAGTGAGGTTCAAAGTCCTTTTTATCATGAAGAAACAATGAGAAACCTTAAACATCCAAAAACATAACCCTAGGAGATGAAGCGCCAAAAGGTATGGCCCCAATGGGTAAGTTGGAACGTCAACTTCCTAGGGTTGTAACTTTGGCATGGATTGTTTAGCATGCACAATATCCCGTTAGAAAGACTTGTCCAAGGAAAACAAATTTCGACTACATGCATGATCTTTCATTAATGTTTGTTTATTTCCCCAAAAAAAAAAATTTAGGGCCTCAAAACAGCTTCGAAAGTTCAAGAACCAAAAACTACCAAAAATAGAAAACTACCAAAATAGGAAATTGTGTTGAAAAGTAGGAAACTGATAGAAAATAGTGCTATGGGTCCTAGTGGAATAAGTGGGTGACTACTAATATCCACTTGGATCAATAATTATTATTTTATTATCATTTTTATGGTGCATGGTTCATAACATTCCTTCAGATAATAAACAGTCATGGTGGTTCAATCCCCTGGATAATCATCATTCGTCATCCACTTCCCTTGCTAATCATTGTTTCTTTGGACAAGTAGTCCATTGATTCACCATGAAGTCTCTTGAGACATGTGGTATCCAGGTAGTCACTATCCATAGTGATAAAGTAAATTTGTATCACCGTAGCAACATCAGTGTCTTCAAAACATAATAATAGGGTAGTGTTGTAGTAATGGTGATGTAACAATGTAACAACATAGTGCTTTTGCTGTAGTAGTGTTGTAGAAATAGTGTTGCAACAACATAACAATAAAGTGGTTTTGTATCACACTTATTTCATATTCTTAGCTACTCACTGAAATCAGTTGATGAAGACTTTTTTTAGCCAAAGATGCTCTTGCATAAAACATCCTTGGTAAGAAAAAATGAGCTTCTATGTCATGTGGACGTGGCTGTAACCATTATAAAGGATGAAGGCCCTCATAGGTGTGCTAATTCTTCTTATAAAACCAAGGATACATCCTTGAAACCTTTGTTTCTCCACTTGACTAAATACTCATAACAATCCTTATTTCAGGTGTTTTTGTTGACCCTCTTCCCAGGACTTGCTTTAATTATTTAGCTACCTTGATGGGAAATTGTTTCTTCCACTCATACAAGGTACCTTCTTCATCATTATTTTATCCTTCATGAAACTTGTACAAGTCAACAAAATTGAATATTGGGGAAATTTCAAAATTCTCCAGTAACTTCAAATTATAGTCATTACAAGAAATCTTCTTCTAGACTTGACATGGTCCATTTTTCTTGTACTAGAGTTTAATGTATGTACTTTTGGGAAATATTTCCTTCCCTCAATGTGCCATCACTAGGACTCCCTCAAAATCCTTTTGTCTTATTTGCAGATCTTCCACCTGCTTATATATGGTGTTGTTGTGCTATATTTTTATTTTTACCTTCTCATGCATTTCTTGGATTTCCTTTACAAACTCATCAACATCAACAATGGTTCTATCCTCCAAATTTGAAAACTTAACCAAATCCGTAGCTCCCTTTTGTGACTTTCCATAAGCAATCTAAAATGGATTTTTTCCAACATACCTGTTGATTCAACATTATAAGTGAATTTATCTTGGGCACAAACTAAATCCCATTATCCTACTCAGTCTATTCTTCCGTTTGTGGATAATATGCTAAACTATAGACCAACTTGGAAGTCATTTTCTTCCAAAGTACCCTTAAAAAGTGTCTAAGGAATCTAATATCTCTATTAAAAGTGATACTCCTTGGTAGTCTTTGTAATCTCACAATTTTTTGAAAGAAAAAAACAACCTTCAAAAGAATCATTTGTTTTATTACATGGTATGAAATGTGCCATCTTCGAAAACTTGTCTACTACAACCATAAAAAAATCATGACTTCTCTATGTTCTAAACAATCCCAAAACGATATGGATACTCCTATATTCCCAAGGTCTATTTGGAAGAACTCTAAATTTGGATTTACACATCCAAGAGGGATTCTTGCTTAGGAATAAAAAAAAAAAAAATCACTAAAACTCATTTCACCTGAATATTGTTAAAGAAATACATATTGGAGGCTTGGGTGTAAATTTTAGTATTGACAAGACCATAAAATTAGTAAAGAAAACATTATTTTGGCCCAGAGAAAATATAGATGTGAATTTTTTTTATTGTTGTAGGATTTTTCAGTTACCAAAAGGAAGGAGTTAGAACACAGGGTTTCATACTCCACTTATAGTACAAAAGAGACCTTGGGAAGATGTAATTATCAATTTCGTTTTGGGATAGTACCAAAACAAAATTGGTATTTACATCTTCCTAAGGTCTCTTTGGTACTGGAAGTAGTGTATGAAGCCCTGTCTTCTGGATCCTTCCTTTTTCTAACTGACAAATCCTACAACAATCAACAAATTGCATATCTATGTTTTCTCTAGGCCAAAAGTGTGTTTGTTTCACTAATGTTGTGGTCTTGTCAACACTAAAATTTCCATCCAAGCCTCCGCTATGTAGCTCTTTAACAAGATTTAGGCGTAACGAGTTTAAATTAATGAAGAAACTTTGATTATTAAGCAAGAATTCTTCTTGGATGTAGAAATCCAAATACAAAGTTCTATCAATACTCCAAGGTGCCTATCACGCCTTCTGGGCTTATGAAGAATATGCATCCTCTTCATGCAAATCCTTCATACATTCCAAGTTCACAATATCATTTGAAAAGTTATTCAATAGCATTATAATTCAAATCAATGCACATGCAACCTTATTTGGATGTCCAAATCTATGTTTCAAAACAAATGTGTAACTTTGTAAAAAAATTATCCATTTGGAATGATTTTGATTGATATTACCTTGACCGTCCCCATAAGTGAATGTAGGAAAAATAAAAATAAAGGATATATGGGTGAATTTGAATATAATCCAATCAAGAAGAGATTTGAGGTGTGGAATACAAGATTGGGAATATTGTTTGGGTACTCTTAAATGTGGAACAAAAATGTGATATGTGGAGTGGACGAATCATCTTAGAATTTTCACTATTTTTCTTTTGGGATTTTTCATACTATTAAATTTTGAGGAGATAGAGGTGAGGTCCTTGTAAATTTAGTAAAAGTTATCGGCTTTGTTTCACTATAATTATGGAGATATAGGCGTATGTAAGTTAGATTTTTTGAATGCTCTCGAAACCTACTTTAAACAATTCAGTTTGGAAATTCCGTTATAAATTATTTTATGATATGTCTCAAGCTATGAAATCTTGAGGATATAGAGGAGAGATCTATAGGTACGTATGGTGAAAAATTTAGACCTTAGTTCGCTATGATTTTGGAGTTATGCCCTATGTAACTTAGGGTCTTTGAATGCTCCTGAAATCTGCTTCAAATGGGCCAATTTGACATTTTCTCTAAAACTTAT
The DNA here is from genome assembly GCA_031772625.1 of Pinus tabuliformis. Taxonomy (NCBI): domain Eukaryota; kingdom Viridiplantae; phylum Streptophyta; class Pinopsida; order Pinales; family Pinaceae; genus Pinus; species Pinus tabuliformis. The sequence goes on from CM062812.1 coordinate 523,535,205, forward strand.
TTTATGATATGTTTAATACTATGCTATTTTATGAAGATAGAGGTGATATCTCTATGTACTTATGGGAAAATTTTCAAATTTTTGTTTAGTATAAATTTAGAGATATACCTTGTGGAAGTTAGGGCTTTTGAATAGTCCTAAAATGAACTTCAAGCATGCTAGTTTGACATTTTTGGTATAACTTATTTTCTGGAATGTTTTATACTAAGAAATTTTAAGAGACATGTGGAGATATATATCAATATGTTAGGTGAAATTTTTATACTTTGGTTTTGTATACTTGTAGAGACATTCCTTGTGGAAATAAGGGTTTTTAAATGATATTGGACCCAATTCTAGATAGGTTAGCTTGGAATTTTTTCTCCAACTTCTTTTCTTGGACTTATCATACTGTAAAAAAATTAGCGATCCAAGGAGACATACTAAAGTTACTCAAGTAAAAAAATTACAGTATGAAAAGTCCCAGAAAAGAAGTTAAAGCAAAAACTCAAAGCTAACCTGTTTGAAATTGGTTCCAATATCATTTTAAAACCCTAATAAAATTTTAAAAATTATATATGTGGAATGTTGTAAAAATATGTTCTTGGGAAGAGGGAAAAAAAATAAATTTTGAGAGAAGCAAAACTGGAGAAGGTAGAAGTAGCAAGCAGGCTTGATGAAGGTAGAAGCAACGAGAAAACCTAGTGAAGGTAGAAGTAGCAAACAAAATAAATGAAGTAGGTTGGTTCTTATGAATATTTGTAGTAGTATGGATTCGTGTCTCCATTAGATTGGTTCGTACAAATATTTTCAGTGGTGGGTATTGGTGTATCCTGTAGGTTGGGGCATATAAATATTTGCAACAATGGGGATTGGGGTCTCTAGTAGATTAGTTCTGACAAATAGTAATTTTTTTTGTGGGTTAAACAACCATAGGGAATTTGAACTTAGAAACTAACAATTTAAATTTATTTCATAACATTGAAATTGCTAATTGAGCTACCCCCCATTGGTCGGTGCCTAGAAATAATTATAAAAATAATTTTTGTGGTTTACTCCTTAAAGGGTTTCCATGTAGATATTATGTTCCATGGTATGCAGTTGATAGATCTAATATGTGTGTTTTCGTACAGTTCAAGAATGTTTGGATAAGTAAAAATTGTCTTGTACTAGTTCACTCCCCTCTCAATATAAGTGTGTGCTCAACAATTGGTATAGCAACAAGTTCCTTAAAAAATAGTCCAACTACTGGAAATGAGATTTTGGGAGCATGCATGCCTATTGAAGAAGGTTTCTCCACAAACAAATTCCCATTAATTGACATAAAAAACTATGTATTCCAAAGTATAAGGATGTAGACTTATCTAATGTCTCTTGGATTTTATATTTGGAAATAAATCATGACTAATTATACAACCCCAATAACTGCTATAATAGATACAAATAGGAAGAAGAAGAATGAACATAACACAAAAGCCATGAACGTTATCTTGTGTGGTCTATTAGAATTAAAATTTGTCAGGGTGATGCATTATGAACTGAAAAAACAAATTTGGGAGAAAATTCAAAACATTTATGAAGATGAATACAAGGTGAAGAAGGAAAAGCTTTAAACTCATAGAAGACAGTATCTTAGTTTGAAAATGAAAGGCAAAGAAAATGTTGTAGCCTATTTCCTTTGTGTGGATGAAATTGTCAACATCATTGGAAGACATGGCGAGGAGGTTGAAGAATCAATAATTGTATAAAGGGTTCTAAGGTCACTCCCCTTAATATTTGATGTCAATATATTTTCCATTGAAGAAATGAAGGATATGGAGAAATTGAAGACGAATGAACTGCATGGGATTCTCACTGCATATGAAATGAGGATAAAAAATTAAAAGTCAACATAGAAGGAAGAAAATTTCAAAGAATCAAATAAGACAAAAGGAAAAAATAATTGTGATTGTTCCAACCATGAATTAGGTACAAAAGAAGCACAATTTGTGTGAAAACTAAAAAGAGGATATGAAAAATACAAAGATAAGCTACCCTTGAAAGACAAAAGGATAGAAATCTTGTGATTGTTCCAACCATCAACTAGATACAAAACAAGCACAATTTGTGAGAAAGCTAAAAAGAGGATCTGAAAAATACAAAGATAAGCTACCCTTAAAATGTTTTAATTGTGGTAGAGTAGGATAGTTACTAAATGTATATATTAAAAAAATTAAGACACTAATGATAAAAAGAACACAACAATTGTTATTTTTCCACAAGTTCTCTACTGTAATAATTACTTAAAGCATTATTTCATTCAATAACATTCATCCCAAAACAATTAATCAATTAAAGAGGGAACAATAATAAACAATTAAAAATAGAAAACAACCATACATAGTGAGACAAAGATTTGAGGTGTGGAATACAAGCTTGGGAATACTCTTGGGGTACTCTTAAATGTGGAACAAAAATGTGATATGTGGAGTGAACGAATCATCTCAGAATTTTCACTATTTTTCTTTTGGGATGTTTCATACTATGAAATTTTGAGGAGATAAAGGTGAGATCCTTGTAAATTTAGTAAAAATTATAGACTTTTTTCTCTATAATTTTGGTGATATGCCTTGTCTAAGTTAGAGTTTTTGAATGCCCTCGAAATCTACTTTAAACGAGTCAGTTTGGAAATCTACTTAAATCTATATTAAGATATGTTTCAAACTATAAAATCTTGATGATGTAGAGGCAATATCTCTAGGTACATATAGTAAAAAATTTAGACCTTGATTCACTATAATTTTGGAGATATGCCCTATGGAACTTAGGGTCTTTGAATGTTCCTAAAATCTACTTCAAACGGGTCAATTTGAAATTTCCTCTAAAACTTATCTTATGAGATGTTTAATACTATTCTATTTTAGGAAGATAGAGGTTATATCTCTATGTACTTATGGGAAAAAAATTAAAATTTTGTTTAGTATAATTTCAAAGATATGCCTTGTGGAAGTTAAAGCTTTTGAATAGTCCTTAAATGAACTTCAAGGATGCTAGTTTGACATTTTTGGTATAAATTATTTTCTAGAATGTTTTATACTGATAAATTTTTAGAGACATGTGGAGATATATATCAATATATTAGGTAAATTTTTTATACTTTGGTTTGTTATACTTGTAGAGATATTCCTTGTGGAAATTAGGATTTTTAAATGATATTGGAACCAATTTCAAATAGATTAGCTTGGAATTCTTGCTCCAACTTCTTTTCTAATACTTACCATACTATAAAAAAATTAGCAATCCAAGGAGACATACTGAAGTTCCTTAAGTAAAAAGTTACAGTATGAAAAGTTCTAGAAAAGAAGTAATAAAAAAAACTCCAAGCTAACCTATTTGAAATTGATTCCAATATCATTTAAAAACCATAATCAAATTTACAAAGTTATATATGTGGAATGTTGTACAAATACATTCTTTGGAAGAGGCCAAAAAAAAAGGTTTTGGGAGAAGTGAACCTGGTGAAGGTAGAAGTAGCAAGCAGGCCTAATGAAGGTAGAAGAAATGAGAAAACCTAATGAAGGTAGAACTAGCAAACAAAATCAATGAAGTAGGTTGGTTATTATGAATATTTGTAGTAGTAGGGATTCGTGTCTCCATTAGGTTGGTTCCTACAAATATTTAGAGTAGTGGGGATTGGTGTATTCGGTAGGTTGGGACATATAAATATTTGAAAATAATGGGGATTAGGGTCTCTAGTAGATTGGTGCTGACAAATAATATGTTTTTTTTGGGTAAACAACCAAGGGGGAACTCCAAGGTGGATGAGAGCGAGCGCAGCAGAGGCACAGCGGAAGCAGATAGGGTTTTAGGGAGACGAGGATTTTTTCCATGGATGGGCACAGAGGAGGGGGCTCCACCCCCTCCTACAAAGCAACAGTGATCAACAACAGCAAAAAACCTCCGAATAATGGCTGGAGAAATGTGGATGATGGAAGGAAAAACTGGGAAGAGGAAGCAGAGGAACCCATATCGACGGATAATGATAGCACAAAATACAAGGAGGAAAGAGCCAAAAAACAAGGAACAAAAGACAAAAATCGGAGGGGACCATGTAAACCCAAGACTGAATTCACTCCAAGAGTAGTTTTAAATAATCCTGAGCTGCAGGCGCACAGGGAGCACATGCAGACTTATGCAATCATATGAAAATTCATGGGACTATGGCCCACTAAAAAGGCATTACAATCTTGGATCAGATACCATTGGAAACCCAAAGGAAGCATTGATCTTCATCTAGGGTCCAAGGGTTTCTTTACTGTGGTGTTCACCAACATTGAGGATAAAGACAGAGTGTTTGAAGGCGGACCCTACTTTTATGTAGCAGCAGGGCTCTATATGAGGCCATGGAATATGAATTTTGTTCCAGAGAAGGAAACCTTCACTTCAGTGCCGGTATGGGTAAGACTCTACTCTCTACCTCTTGATTATTGGCAAATAGAATCACTAGCTGCCATAGGCAATAAATTAGGGAGGTTTGTCAAAGTTGTTGAAGCCACTAGGAGGAGAAAATATACATCCTTTGCTAAGATCTGCGTGGAGATGGATCTATCTGGAGCTCTCCCAGATGAAGTTATCTTGGAGGTCTTGGATGAAGAATGGGTACAGATAGTAGACTACGAGCATATTCCATTTAGATGTCGTAGCTGCCATGAACACGGGCACCTTTTAAGAGACTATCCTCTTAGCAAAGCAGAAAACAAAGCAAACACTAACACAACGAAAGATACAAACAGTTTTGAAAAAGTAGTTCTCAAAGGAAAAAACAACAAAAAAGGGCCAAAACAACACCAAGTGGGAGGTCAGAAGGCCAGTCGGAATCAGTTCCAAGTTCTTGAAGAGGAAGAAGAAATAGTAGGAGAGGATCAAGTGATGAAGGAAGGATATGAAAGGAGGGAAAATGAAGAAAATAATGAACAAACGCAGGAAAATGAAAAACAGAAAGGAAAAATAATGTGTGTTTCAGAACTAGAAATGGATCAGGAGATGAACCAGAAATGGAAGACAATGAGCTACAGGAGATTCTGGACAGGGAAAACCTAGATCTAGAAGGGTTCTTACATCAGGGAACTACAAGTGGGGTAGAATCAATACCACAAGAACAGATCATCAGAATTCAGCAGTTATTCCTGTGGAAAACTCAGGCCAAGGATTTGGAGGAAGTAAACAACACTGATAAATAGAGGAATGAAGGAGTGAAAGTAGTAAAAATAACTCCGGGGCTTGCACCGAGATATCCTGGAAAGAAAAGAGGAAGGAAAAATCTGAACGAGCTCCTGATGGAATGCAGAAAACTCATGGTAGACTCAGGTAAGATGAAAGATCTAACCAGTTACTCCTTTACTAATATTTGATCATGAAGTTCACAACTTGGAATATTAGAGGTCTAGGAAGCAAGAGAAAACAAAGAATTTTGAATAACAGAATGAAGCAAACAGCCCCGAATATAATTTTTGTCCAAGAAACGAAATGCTCTATTCAAAAGTTAAGACAAATTCATAGCAAATGGCTCAGTAGATTTGAGTTTCTGGAAGTTAAAGTGGAAAACACAGCGGGGGGTATCCTCACCCTCTGGAACCCAATGAAGATTGGAATAATAGATGCAGAGGCATCTAGGAATTACTTATCAATGGTCATACAGCCGGTAGGAGACAGGAACACTTTTCTAGTTACGAATGTTTATGGCCCTCAAAGATTAGATGACAAAATTAGATTTATAGACTCCTTGGTGGATCTACGGGCCAGGCATGAAGGAGTACCATGGATCATTGGAGGAGACTTCAATATGATCAGATCCCTCTCGGAGAAAAAAGGGGGCACAAGAGCTCTAAACAAAGACTCCTCATCCTTCCAAGACTTTTCAGAAAACATGAAGCTTGTGGACATTGAGACGAACAATGGCCTCTGCACATGGAATAATAAAAGAGGAGGGGATTCCCAGGTAGCCTCCAAGCTAGACAGATTTATGATCTCAGAGGATCTCATGCTTTTAAACAAGGAAATAATTACAGAAATTCTACCTTTTGGAGGCTCAGATCACTAGCCGGTTCAAATGGAGATCAAGGGCATAGGCACCCCAAGAAACCAACCTTTCAAATTTGAAAATATTTGGCTTTCACACCCAGATTTCAGAAGCAACATTGAGAAATGGTGGGAGGAAGATCTGCATTTTCAGGGATCTTCAATGTTCCTGCTACACAAAAGATTAAAGCACATCAAGATGAAACTAAAAGATTGGAACAAGAATGAATTTGGAAACATTTTTGCAGACAAGAAAACTGTTGAACATAAAATCCGGGAGCTCAGCCAAGCTTTGATCAAGGAGGGATTTGATAAGGAAAAAAATGATCAGGTAGAGAAACATCATCAAGAATGGGAATAGCTATGTAAACAAGAGGAAATTTTTTGGAGACAAAAATCTAGAGTTCAATGGCTAAAGGAAGGGGAGCGTAACACTAAATTTTTCCATAGATCCACGATAGCTAACAGGACCCACAACAGGATCTCCTCGATCAAGGATGAGGATGGGCAGATCCATCAATCCCATGAAGATATAGAAGCGGTGTTAGTTAGACACTTCAGAGGTATTGCCCAGGAAAACTTCTTAATAAGGGAACCTTTCATCAAGGACTTCACTAAACACATACCTAAGCTAGTATCTAAAGAGGACAACTGTAATCTAAACAGACCCATATCTGAAAAGGAGGTCAGTGAGGTACTCAAAGAAATGAAAAATGGCAAAGCTCCAAGACCGGATGGATTCAATGTGGATTTCTTCAAAGCTTGTTGGGACATAGTCCAAAAGGATATTGTAAGGGTGGTAGAAGATTCCAGGTTGAGAAAATCGGTTTTGAAAGCTCTCAACACCTCTTTCATTGCCCTTATTCCAAAACATGAAAATGCTCAAATGCCAGAGAAATACAGGCCCATAGCCTTATGCAACGTAGTTTACAAAATAATTTCCAAGGTGGTGGCCAACAGACTCAAACCTCTGATGCCTTTGCTTGTTTCGGGTGAACAATCGGGGTATGTTGAAGGCAGACAAATTCTAGATAACATCATTCAAGCTCATGAAGTAGTGCACTCGTTAACAAGCAGGAGGAAAGCAGGTATGATAATGCAATTGGACATAGCCAAAGCTTATGACAAAGTAAACTGGACATATATCAGGAAAGTGCTCATGGCGTATGGTTTTGATCATAATTGGATCAGATGGGTCATGGCCCTTGTGACTTCCTCCAGCTTCTCAATTTTAGTTAATGGATCCCCCTCTGAAATTTTTCTTCCTTCTAGAGGTCTCAGATAGGGTGACCCGCTCTCTCCTTTTCTTTTCATCCTCATGATGGAAGGACTCGGAAGGTCCATTAAGCATGCTAAAGTAATGGGAAAAATTAAAGGTCTCCAACTGTCGGAGAATGGTCAAGCCCTGACACATCAATAGTTTGTTGATGATACCATGTTACAAGGAATACCCACAGTCAAGGAAGCGCTTGCCTACAAACAAATCTTGAATGACTTTGCTATGGCAACAGGTATGGAGGTCAATCTTTCCAAATCTAAAATTTTCTTCTTCAACACCCACATTGCCATTTAGAGAAATATATCCAAAATTCTTGGATTTCAAATAGAATCCCTCCCCTTCAAGTATCTAGGAGTTCCTCTAATAACAAAACCTTTGCATAAGAGCATTTGGGAACAGTTAATCACCAAGATGCAAGATAAGGTTAAAAAATGGACGATCAGATCTTTAAATCTAGTTAGCAGACTAGTCCTTACAAAAGTTGTGCTCTAAGCTATCCCAGTCTTTATGATTTCTGCTCTCCCAGTTCCAAAAGGAGTCTTACAGAAACTGTGAAATATACAAAGAGATTTTATTTGGGGCAAGGAGGATACTAGGAAAAATGGGCTTTAGTCTCATAGGAAAAAATCTGTAAACATAAGAACTAGGGAGGACTAGGCCTAGATGATCCAAAGATTCTCAGTAAGGCTCTTGGAGCCAAGCTTTGGTGGCGGTGGGTTAAAGATCCTAAAGCTCAATGGGCAAACATCTGGAAGGAAAAATATGCCAGCTCCTGGCAATATTCTGAGCTAATAAGACTGTCTGGAAATATAAAGGGCTCTCCCATTTGGAACAAGGCATGGGAGAACAGAGAGGTGGTTCAAAAAAATAGTTTTTGGGAAATTAGAAATGGAGATCAGGCACTATTCTGGGAAGATAAGTGGCAACAAGAACCAACACTCTTGAGAGAGGATTTTTTGGGCCTCAAGCATGAGACAGATTACCAAGGACTGGTAAAGGTAAAGGACTTCTGGGATCATAATCACAATACTGGAAAATGGAGAGTGTGGAAAAAAATAGCTTGCAGAGGGGACAAATTAATTGACAGTAGAGCCGAGACCCTAAAGAGGATGTTGGATCAGAGAATGATTCTTGTCACTGAAGGGCAGGACCAACTTAGATGGGGTAACAACAAAGAGGGCAACTTCAATATTAAGGAAGCTAAAGATATACTCTTAGGGACAGAGGCCCAAGATCCGGACAGAATGTGGCAGAAACTTTGGAAAAGCAAGAGTTGGATGAAGATCAAACTCTTTATGTGGCTGGTTAACCACAGAAAAATCTTAACCTGGGACAACATTAGAAAGAGAGGGATGCTAGGGCCCTCCAAATGCCAGCTCTATGAAGCTCAAGAGGAGACAATGGAACATCTTCTCAACAACTGCAGTTTCACCTCTGGGTTATGGGATCACTTTGCCACCATCTTTAATCAGTCTGATAGAGACAAAAATAGTATCACTGACACCCTAAACAGTTGGAGGAATAAGGTCTCAGACAATGCAGTCCTTAACTCGGCCAGGGCTCTCTTTCCAAGCTTCATAATATGGAATGTGTGGAAAGAAAGAAACAAAAGAATATTCAAAGAAGAGAAGAATTCCTCTCTCAGACTATTAGAATAGATCTTGAAACAGTTAAAAGAGACAGTAGGCACAACTGTCAGGGATATTCCCAAGAATTCTCCCTCAGAAATAGATTTGAGAATTCTCAGGCAGTTAGACTTGGAAGGGTTCACTCCACAAGGCACAGATAGGAAAACAAGCATGAGGGAAATGGTCAAGGAATACTGGAAACCCCCTCCAAAAGGCTTTCTGAAGTACAACATTGATGGTGCTTCAAAAGATAACCCTGGAATGGCTGGCTTTGGAGGAGTTCTTCGGGATGAAAATGGAAGCATCATCTCCCTCTTCCACTATCATTTAGGAAAAGCCACCAACAACATGGTGGAATTAATGGCTTTGGAGCAATGCTTAGATTCTCTGAAACAGGGCAATTGCCAGAATGTGATAATAGAAGCTGATTTAGAGTTAGTTATCAATGCAACCAAGAAAATCAGCCATGGTACGAGGCTGAAAAATGTCACAAAACACTGGAGGTTAATAAGAGTGCTCTAGAAAATACAGGTTCATCTTCAAGGACTACGGAATCTCACATTCACTCATGTGTGCAGAAACGCCAACAAATTGGCGGACATTCTAGCAAATCAAGGTGTTACTTGCAGGGAGAGAAAACTTTTGCTAGGCTAGCAAGCTATGCCACAGAGAAAACTAAAAGAACTCTGCCATTTCCGGGCGGAAGAAGATAAAAAAGGGAATGAGAACAACACCAAGAAAGACAATCCGCAACAAGAAGACTGATGTTGGATTCTCCTTTTGGTCAAACAGGTTTAAGGCATTTGAATTGCATGGAATGATCCCGATAACTATGGTTTTCACAAACATTGAAATTCTCCGAAGGAGGGCGACGAGTTGTGCGCAGTTTGGTAAATGGTTGAGTGCTTTAACTGTTGGTTCTGTTCTAGCGGTAAATCTACATTCATCACAGGGTCAGGAGGATAAACCACTTTTGGAGTGGTATGGGCGCGATCGCACCGCTCTTCACACAAAAATGGTTTTTGTTCACAGGGCAACGATACCACACATCAACGGACACATGGATGAGGGCTAGGTTGGAAAACCACCCTCATCGCATGATAAACCTCACGCATTTTGGGCGAGCAATATTCACCAAAACTGTCCGATCTTGGTGGGCCCGATCAACGGTCAGGATAGCACGTTTAGTTTAGTGGGACCGGGGTTATACCACTGCGTGATCGCACCGCTTTTAATGTAAAAGCGGTTTTTTTAAATCGACAGCGATTCCACACATCAACGGACACGTGGAGGAGGACTGGGTCGGAAAACCACCCTCATCGCATGATAATCCTTGTTCATTTTGGGTGTGCGATTTTCACCTCAGTCGTCCGATCTTGGCGGGTCAGATCAATGGACAGGATTGCACGTCTAGTTTGGTGGGACCGTTTTGTTTCTCCGACGCCGGGTTCAGTTAGGCTAGCGGACAGCTGTGTTTTTGTGACTGGTCAAGAGCTTGTTGGCGCGGGTCTTAGTGGGATGGGTTCTTGTCCACGATGACCCTCGTCGTTTATTTCTTTTTTGTTGGCTTTCAAAAGTTTTGCGAGTACTTTATGCGGTCAGAGAGCCTTGTTGTCATAGGTTTTCTCTTTCTACCTTTCACCAATCCGTTTGGTGATTATGTGTAAATAATGTAAATTTTGGTTGATTTATTGGAATTGAAGGTACAACTCTTGCTTAAGAAAAAAAAAAAAAACCAAGGGGGAACTAAACTTAGAAACAAACAATTTACATATCATTTCATAACATGGAAATTGCTAATTAAGCTACCCTCCATGGGTCGGTGCCTACAATCCTGAAAAGGTTTCCACGTAGATCTTGTGTTCCATGTTATGCAGTTGATAGATCTAATATGTGATTGTTTTCATACAATTCAAGAATGTTTGGATAAGTAAAAATTGTCTTATATTGGTTCACCCCCCTCTCGGTATAAGTGTGTGCTCAAAAATTGGTATAGCAACAAGTTCCATTAAAAATAATCCAACTACTGGAAATAAGATTTTGGGAGCACACATGCCTAGTGAAGAAGCTTTCAACACAAACAAAGACCCATTAATTGATAGAACAAACTATGTATTCTAGATTATAAGGATGTAGACTTATCTAATGTCTCTTGGATTTGATATTTGGAAATAAATCATGACTAGCTATACAACCTCAATAACTCCTACAATAGATGCAACTAGGAAGATGAATATTGAACATAATGCAAAAGCCATGAATGTTATCTTGTGTGGTCTATTAGAATCAAAATTTTCCAAGGTGATGCATTGTGAATTGACAAAAGAAATTTGGGAGAAAATTCAAAACATTTATGAAGATGATGGCAAGGTGAAGAAGGAAAAGCTCCAAATTCGTAGAATACAGTCTCTTAGTTTGAAAATAAAAGACAAATAAAATGTTGTAGCCAATTTTCTTTGTATGGATGAAATTGTCAACATCATTGGAGGACTTGGTGAGGAGGTTGAAGAATCAATAATTGTATAAAGGGTAATTCTATAGCATCATTTACCACCTTTGTATACTTGATGCTTTGAGTCATGGCCTTGGGCAGCCCTTTCCCTTTAGACTTGGTCCAAATATTAAAAAATATTATTTTAAATTCCATATGCGACTCTACCCTGCAAAAAGCGCGTGCACACACGGGTTCAACTATACCCAACCAGTGTATATGATTTAAAATATTAAAAAAAATAAAATCCCTATTTTTTGGGCAGGTTTTACAGGTTACAGTGGAAGCCTACCTACAAGAGCTCGTGGCCTAACTATTTCCCAACTGAAAAAAATGTTTTGAGGTCATATAAATACACCTCATGGGGAAGGCCTAAGGGGAGAGAAAGATAGGATATTGATATTATATCCAACTTGTCCCTGATCAAGTCTAATTTATCCTTATGCCTCTTGCACTCCCAACTATAGAAAACCCTTGTTTCATCATTATGATGTCCATCTCCTTCATATGGCATCCATGTGTATGCATTTGAAAGAGGATTATTGAGGCTTGGGCTAGACGGATCCAGAGGAAGGTTTCGCTTGGAGTCAGAGAAGGGTCAAGTTGTATTCTTCCACATTCTTTTGTTGTAATCAATAAAGAATCCATGTCTTGTTCCTAATGTTTAGATCTTAATGCTTTAATTCATGTTTTAATCTAACTAATGTATGATTCCATGTTTTATACATATATTATTATATGATCTAACACTTATATCATGAACATGCTTTCAATTTTTGTTGTTGTATATGCTTTTCTTGAATAAGTTTTAAGGCATTGGAGGAATCAGAGGGTTTGGACCCTACAAGAACGACCTCAAACGTAGGACCTTCAGGTAATGTTTCTTCTTCCTACTTCAGTAGTTTAAGTATTAAGGCTGCTTGTTTGTTTGCTTCTTGTTGGTGTATGCCCTCTTCTTTGTTGGTGTGCTCAACCCATACCCTAGGGTGTATTATTTCTGTAACAGAATTGGCAACTATGTTGGGGAATACTATTAGTATTTCCTAGTTTGGGTTGTTTCTTGCTTGATCTATGCTTTCTTGTTTGGTTTCTTGTCTTTCCAGTATCTTTGAGTTGTCTCCAACCTATGAAAAACTTTTGATCTTCTGGATTAGACCTAAAAACTTTATTTTTCCTTACTAACTTTTATACACGCAAGTTTTAGTTTACATAGTAGTTTATACACACATTTTTGTCCAAAGAAACTCGTGTATACACGTGTTTCCTTGAGAATAGTCGCGTATACATGCAGGTCTATCACCGCACAGTTGTGTATGCCTGGTTTTATTTGTACTTTTCAAATGTTGAGCCTAGTAAATGGTTTTTCCTGATGTTTTTTGCTTTTGTTCAGTCATTTATTGTCTTGGAAAGTCCTGATTCTGGTAGATTATCAGTTTCATGTCTCTCTTTGTGGAAATACCTAGTCAACCTAGGGTTTGCTTTTTGGTGAAGTGTTGGTTTTTGTGTTTGGGTTCAAGGCTTCCCAATGAAGTTCTTGGTTGTTCAGAGTCTTTGGAATAGAGAATTGGTTTCAATTCGTTTATAACCTAGCCTTTGCATTACTTTTCTTTTCTTTCCTGAAAGTTGATGTTCTTGGTTTTTTCTTGGTTTTTGAGAAAGTTTTTCTAGTAATCTTGAGAAGTTTTCTTGGTCTTCTTGAATTATTTTTGTTTGTTGGAGTTTGTGTGTTGCTATTGACATCATTTCATTTGACTTTGTAGCCTCTTTTTATATATGTGGCTTGTGAAGTTTGAGGTTCTTTATGGTTGAATTTGATTGTGAAGCCTTTAGTAGTTTTTGCTTTCTTGAAAACTCTTTGTGTCCTTAAAAAGAAAAGGATAAAAACATTGTTTTGTTGCCTTTCTTTTTTCTTTTTGGTTTTATTTTTGGTCCCTTTATCATTTTGAGAAAGTGTGAAGTTTTTTCATTAGGTTGAATTCCCTTGATTTTGGGAAGAATTTTGATGAGCACCAGTATTGCAGCAAGAATGTTGCAACTCCTGGGCTACCAACTTTACTTTATCAACCTGGGGTTCGTACAAACTTGGAGGTGACAGTGTTGTATACACAAGTAGATGCAATGGGTCCACTCTTTGTCACTACTAAGTTGGCGATAGACCACTAGGGTTTCTCAAACCAACCTTCTATTGATTTAGAAGAAGTTTGATTACCAATGGAGAAAGGGGGATTTTACCCTAATTGAGAGAATTGAAATATTGTCTACTGCAGTAATGAAAGACTGAAATAAATGCTTTAAACACACCACTCATCTAACTACTTGCTAAGAGATCTTACTTCAGAAGAATCCTAAGCTAACATGTGTGTAATCCTAACTATCCTAGGCATGCAATCTGAGATAATCAAACACTTTACTATTGTGCATATGAATGAACACAATAACCTTTTTTTCTTTTTGTCCTTTTTGGTGAAAATATGAATGCTAATTCTTCTTGGTGGTATGGCAGGTGGGTTAAAGATGGTTTTGAAAGGTCAAATGGCTTGGGAGGCAAGTAGGGGTCTTCTCCTATCGCTCTAGATTCTTTTTCCACAAATCAGCCTCAAAACAGGCCACTACAGGTCGTCCTACAGGATGTCCTAATACACCTACATGATGTCCTAATGCTCCTATAGGATTCAGATGAAATAAATAGGAGTGATTTCTAATGTGGTATAGGGCTTAGGGAAGGTGAATGATGGAAGAAATCAGGCAAGGGAGTGTCTAATACTTCCTTAGAACTCAAACCAAAGTTTGTAAGATGGTTGGACTTGCTCAACAAACATGGAAAGTTGTTCTTGTGGAATGATAAATTGGTTCATGGACTTAGTGGCTCTTGGTGATCATGGATGGATGAGGTTAGGTTGGGGTTGCTAACATGAGATCTTCCTGCACTAATGAAACTCTTGCAATACACACATTACTGGCATTTACACATGAATCACATCAAATAAGAAAGATTTCCAATCAACATAAGAAAACAAAATTAAATTATTTAATTGCCTAGTTCATGCATGGAAATGTTTGCAGAATTTTGTGAAACACCATGAGATCTAATACAAGGCTAGAAATAGCAGAGATAACAACTGAAACCTATTCTTGAAAACTGAAAAGATGCTAGCCTGAGTAGCAGAAAACCCTAAATTCCATAAGAAATAAGAATTCTGTCTTTTTGGGGCTAAATAGGAGTTTTTCCTCAAAGCATGGTCCCTTAAGGGAGGAGTGAGGCCAAATCCACCTTCTATAAGCTTTTTTGGTATTCGTTTATCTTTTTAAAGCTACTACTAAAGCTATGCATAAATGGAAGAAAACTAATCAAATTCACCACTACTTGCAATGAAATAACGCTAAAATCAATTCAACAATTAATCTATGAAAGAACCTAGCATACAAATACAATAAGAGGAACCTTTGTTTCTAGGGTTGGGTCCTAACCCAAGATCTTCAACCCTCTGAGTCAACTCAGTGTTGGGTCAAGGAAATTCTCATTCTTATTATCATATCAAAAAAATACATAGCAGTCTTTTGCCACAATCCTTTAACAAGAAAATGCTTAGTGATCTTACATAAAAAATCTGAATCCTAATGAGGCTCTAGGCCTCCTTATTTATACAACTAAAGTCTCCAACAACTTCCTTAAATAATGGGAGGCTTGGTTCCCAAACTCAAGATGAATTGGTTCTTAACTTTCACTGGCTCGACTGCCCATGATCTCCATGACTCGGCTGCTTGCAACTCCAAGCTAGTGTGATTTGATTGAGGGATATTCGAATGAGTGAGGAGTTAACGAGGAAGATCCATCTCCTATAATCTCTCCTTCTTGTCTCATTCGAGTTCATGCACCTTAATTAGCCAAAATTTCCATAATTTTCTCCCAAAAAATTGTAATCAATGCACATTATACCACTAGACATAACATCTTACTTTTACTCATCTCATTAAGCAAAATATAATTAAAACATGTAAGGAATTATAAGAAGAGTTGATTTTAGTAAGCTTGGAGGTGTATTAAGGTCCATATAGTTACCCAATTATGAGGCTCATCATCACCCCCTACTGAAAGTGTTGCTCATCCTCTGAGCAACTTAATCTATGTCCATGTCCTTCATTGCTCTGGTGGCCTCCCTGACATCCCATGCTTCTACTGTAGTTTCCTCTTCCTGTGAATAAAATCTTACCTTCCTCTCTATCTCTTCCCACTGCTTTCTTTCTTCTTCTTCTCTCCTCCCTTCCAACATTCCTAAAAGAAGTGGTGGACTGAGTCTCAAGCCAATCCAATTGACTTTGAGTCTTTGTAGAGCCTGCTTATACATGGGTGTTCTATTTAGTGCCTCTCTCATTCTCTAAGGAGAATGGTATTCTCTGATTTTTAGGTTGTGAGGCAAGGTGTTCCACCTCCTTTGGCAAGCTTGCATGTTGTCATCTCCTAGCAATCTGAACATGTCTTCAAAGTGTGTGACTGCTTGTTCTTGTGCAGCAAGGTACCTAGGTGCAAGCTTAGGATCATTTGAAATGAGGTTGTGGGTGTTGATGACAACCATTGGATTAGATTGTTCAGCTCTGATCATGAGGGGTTTTGTCTCTTCTCTTGCCATTACCTTTTTCATCTCTGTAGCTCTTGCCTCCTCATGATTCATCCATGATGCTAAGGCCATCAATTGCAAGTCTCCTAGTTTTGAATTTGGGTCCCACACATTCAAATCTATCAAGGCCAAGTTGTTTAGGTAGAACTCAGAGATTTTTGCTCTATCTTCCAAGGTTCTTTGATCAAAGAGATCAATGAATTATCTATAGTCCTAAAAGGGCATAGTGCCTTTCTATGCTAAAGTCTTGATTTGGAATCGTAGCCATTGTTCCTTGAGATACAAGGCATAAGACTTTGCTGGCATCCTGCACTAGATTGCCTCCAAGGATAAACTGGCCATAGTTACCAACTGGATTTCCCTTTCTTGTAATTGTCCCCTTAGCCATGAATTCTCTGCTTCTAACTGAGCTTTCATCATTGCCTCTCTATCCCTTATGCTACTCAGTTCTCTACCCATGTCCTTCAATTTCTCCTCCATGTGGCCTACATCCTCCACTCCTTTTGATCTGGCAATTTCCATCGACCTATGTGTCCTTTCCCTCTCTTTTCCAAGTTCCAAGAATAAGGGGATGGAAAAATTTTGTGGGATTACCCTACCTCCTTCAATGAATCTATAGTAGGAGCTGAGATTGGGTTGTGGGCTAGGTTCCCCCAGTTCTTGGTCTTCTTCCTTTGTTTCTTGCTGAGTGATACCTTCTTGGTCCCTTTTCTGTATATCCTGTAGGTTTGACATGGTTTCCTATAGGATGGCCTCTGCTTCTTGTAGGTCTATCCATGTCTCTTGTAGGAGACCTTTTCCTTTTGATGAGGTTGACCTTATGACAAGCCTCCTAACATAGGTGATGGGAGATTTGCGAGAGGCTTGTCATGATGATCTTTCTCCTTGAATTTTCTCTAGAGGGGCTGCCTTTTCTTGCTGCTTTGGTGAATATTCAATGACAATTGGATTTTTTGTGGGGGTTTGAGGTCTTCATTACCTAGTCTGTGTGCTATTTCTTGTCCTTAAGTATAGTGGTGTTTGTCTTTGCCTCTTCCCTTTTGACTTGATAGGTTTACTTAGGGCAGTAAGAGCAATTGTTGCCTCTTTCTCAGTGGGTTCTAGAGATACCCTTGGTGATTCTTCCCCTTCTTCTTGAACTATATACCTTTGTTTTTACTTTTGTTCTGTCCCCTCTTTTCCATTCCGCTTCTCATCCTTGTCTTTCTCACCACCTTCCTTTATTTCCTCACTCGACCCATCTATCTCTTTTTTTGTTTCTTCTTATGTCTCTTCTTCATCCTCCTCCTCTATTTCTTCTTCTTTCTCTTCCTTTGTTTCCTCCTCATTTTCCTCCTCGATTTATTCTCCCTTTTCACTAGCAATGGGACCTTTGTCATATTCAAGAGCTTGAATTTCTCCTCTTGCCTGCGTGTCTCTGAAGGTTGTCCATGTAATAGGGAGTCTTCGATTTTGCAGATCATATTCTAGGATGAGTTTGATCAACCCATGATGTGCTAGTTGTTGATTTTTTCCCTCCTGCACTTTGATGCTCATGTCTATCATTGATTGAAGAAGAAAATAGGGGATACTCAATCTGTTTTGAGGAGGCGTGTTTTCTCCAAATCTCAGTTCTTGGAGGAGTTTGAAGTGGTATCCATAAACCACACTGTATCTCCTTTCACATGATATGTATTTAATGAGGTGGTAACTAACTTCATTCCAAGGGTATGGAATGCTTTCTCTTTTGACCCCAATTTTTTTCCTCCATTAGCTCCTCCCACTCCAAAAAGAATTTATTATTTGCAAGGGTGTTGTTACCCTTATCTTCTTTTCTCCAAGGTAACTTTAAAGGGAGTGTAGTGATTCTGCTTATAACTTCAGGGAAGATTTCTACTGATAGTCCTTTCACCACAACAATGGCATGCGTCCTAGTGAGGGGTATGAGTGAGAGAGAAAAGCCTTTGGTCACCTCATCATCGTATCCTCTCATCCTCTCAAAGAACCCCATCCATTGGTGCCTTGCGAAAATTTCTACTATAGGAGAATGCTGGTGGATCCTTACTATGTTTGTGGGTTCTCTTTTGTTAAAACCTCCTGTCATCTTTCCCTGGTAATTGTGGAGGCTTGTATGGATACAATTCAAGAATTTTGGTAGGTGAGAGAGGTTTGAATGTTAACTTTGCAATACAATTCTCCTAGACTGCAATTCCCTTAATCAAATTGATGATTTTTCTTCTTTCAACTGGAAAACATGGAAAATATAGCTCTTACCTCTCTTGTTATGTTTTGTTGAGGACAACCTTTGATTTCGCCTCCCACGGTGCCCACTAATAATCTTGTAGATTGACTACTCTATATCCTCTAGGTTTTCTTGTAGGATCCTGTAGGTCTCCTGCGCTACAAATTCTAACTGTCTCTTGTAAGTGTTTCTTCAAGAATGTTGAGGGAAACCTCTTTTCGATGAATTCTTAAGATTACTAATGCTTCTCTTTGTATGGGAATCAATATTTTATTTCCACATATGGATGATCGTGTGGGATGGTGTGCTGGCTGTCTAAGTACGAGCACCTCCTTTTGGACTATTGGTCCCACTATCAGTCCATCATTTCACCTTACCTCACAATCATCTCCCACTTCGTTCCTCCATAACTTAACAATTTTTGGCCTTATCTCCTTTTTCTTCTTATTTGACTGCTACCACGTGTGGAGTGGTCTAACTATTTTCTCCTTGTCAACTGGCCAAAGATGGCCAAGTTAACTGGAAACCTTTGCTTATAAAACCAACTCTCACATAATCCTACAGTTTTGATCACATCGTACTAACGTGAGAGCAGGAGTAAGATGACATACTTGTGGGTAAGATGCTTTGATGATGATGCATGCTAGAGAGCGATGTATCTATGTTGTGTATTTGTTGCATATCCTTCTTTGTATTGGCCTCTTTTGATGTGCAGGTGCTGGAAAGTCATGCTGGTGATTTTGCTGCTACTGCTGAGCTTTGGAGGAGCTTCCTTAACCTTGGAATCTTTTTACTGAAGATGGATGCAAACCTATGAATTTTCCTTTGTGGGATAGGCTACTACAGGATTTCCTACAAGAAACCTACAGGATGTCCTGTAGCTACCTCTCCCCTAAAATTTCATACTTTTCCTTACTTCTAGAGCATGAGGGTTGTTGACATGAGTAGAGAAGGGTTGTAGTGAATGAGAGGTGAGAGTTGTGGCCTTAAGGTGTTGTCCCTCTGTACTTCTTCTCTCCCTCTTCTATTTGTTTTTTTTCTTTGAAAATTGTATATATATATATATATATCTATATCTATATATATATATATATATATATATATATAGATATCTATATATATATATATATATATATATATATATATATATATATATATATTGACTTATTGGATGGATGTAGGGGTACATGGTGATGAAAGGCATGGCGATGATGTGGTGGAGTGAATGGTTTTTTTTTAGCCATAGGCTTGTCATCCCCTTGCTCTAGGATCACTTTTCTTGGGATTTCAAGGCCTCTGTAATTCCTACAGGAAACTCTTGTAGGTTTACAAGGAATCCTGTAGGATTACAGGGAATCCTGTAGAAAACACAAAGCCTGTGTAAACTGAGTTGGAGGAGTTCATAAATGGAAGAATGGATGAAATAATGAAGAATATGAGATGGAGGGATTGAAATATGGATTTTGTAGGTCCTTCTGTTCCTCTCAAGATTCGCTTATCCTCCTCTTGCTGACCTGCAAACAACATTTCCAATTTTATTTTATTTTTTTTACCTTTTCTCACTTTTTTCATTTTTTTTTTCTCTTTTTTTTAAGAAAACAACTAGTGTGCCTCCAAGGAGGTTTTCATCCTAGTTTCTTGCCCTGGGTGCCTCAAAAAATGTTTTCACCCAAATATCTCCTTTTTTTTTTCCTCTTTTTTCAACACCATTGGGCTGCCTCAAGAGGTTTTCAACCCAATAGTGGGACTCAGGTGCCTCATGGAGGTTTTCAACTAAGTCTCTTTATTTTTTATTTTATTTTTTTCCTCTTTTTTCAGGGACTTGATGGGGTGGAAGCTGAAACTTGCTCGACCACCATCACTGTCTTGCTGATGCCATTGATGAATTCTTGCTTTGATAAGGGCTTCTTGTAGACCTTCAATCTATACCCATTAACAAATAAAGGGATAACCTCTGCATCAATGGTTATTTTCTGTACCGAACCATTATCATGACATTTTTCTATGACATAAGGCCCTAACCATCTAGTCCTTAACTTTCCTTTAAAATCCTTGTACCTAGAATCATATAACAAAGCCCAATCACCTTATTGAAACTGTTTTTCCTTTATATTCTTGTCATGCCAAATTTTCCTTTGAACTTGAGTCACCTCTGTGTGTTGGAGGGCCTACATCCTAAATTCATCTAACCCATTCAGCTGGATAAATCTTTTTTGTTGTGCCCTAGTGAGATCTAGATCCAGTTGTGCTACCATTCTTAAGGTGTTGTATTCAAATTCAATGGAAAACGGGGCTTTCTTCCCATAGACCAACTCATCAGGAGTAAACTCAGTGGTTGTCTTCCAGGTGGTATTATAAGCCCAAGTGGCCTCAACTAATCTATATGCCCAATCCTTTTTATTGCTACTAATCACTTTGGTCATAATGCCTTCTAGTGCTCTGTTGGTTACCTCCACTTTCCCATTAGCTTGTGGGTGGTAAGGAGTGGATGTTCGATGCTTGATCTTGTGCTGGCTTAACAAATTTTCAATCATGTGAGATGTAAATTGACTGCTTTGATTAGTGACCAGTTATCTAGGGTAACCAAACTTATAAAATACATTTTCCCTTAAGAATTCAACCACTTTTACTTATGTTGCTACTTTGATGGCCTTGGCTTCATCCCAGTTGGTTAAATAGTCAATGCACACAATGATGTACTAATTTTTCCTAGATGGAGGGTTAATGGATCCAATGAAATCCATGCCCCTCTTGTAAAATGACTTGAAAGTCACTTGAGGTTGTAGAGGCATTTCATCCCTTGGGCTAGGCTTCCCCATCCTTTAGCACTGATCACACTGACTAGTATACCTCCTCACATCTTGGTGAAGAGTGGGCGAGTAATAACCATCTTGTAGTACCCTTAATGTTGTTCTTTCGACTGCAAAGTGACCTCCACAAGGCCCATCATGATAGGTCAGAAGGATGTCAAATACTTCCTCCTCCCTGACACATCTTCTCAGAATTTGATCCGGGCCTAGTTTGAAGAGGTTGCCCCCAATCCAACTGAATGGGTCACTCTTCCTTACAATCTTGCTCTTTTCCTTGGAGGACAAACTTGGTGGAAACTATGGAGACACCAAGTAATTTGCTATGTCAACAAACCATGGAGAGAGAACTTAAATGGCAAATAAGTGTTCATCTAATAACTGATCATCAACCATTCCTTCCTCCCCTGCAGGAAAAGTCATTCTGGATAAAAAATCTACAACAACATTCTCCTTGCCAGGCTTATCAATAATAGTTAAATTGAGCTATTGCAATAAAAGTAACCATCTAATAATCTGGGAATTTACATCAGGTTTATTCATCAAGTATTTAGTTGTAGTATGCTCAGTATGTACAAATATCTAGTAACCAATAATGTAATGTCTAAATTTATTCAATGAATGCACAACAACTAGGAGCTCTTTTTTAGTCACTGTGTAGTTCAACTCGGCTTTTGATAGATTCTTATTGATGAAGTAAATGGCATAAGTTATCTTGTCATTTAGCTGGCCTAGCGTTGCTCCTATGGCTTTGTGAGAGGCATCAACATGTATATGGAAAGGAAGAGCCCAATTTGGGCCTCGAAGAATAGGTGCAGTAGTCAACTTGTCCTTTAGGGTGTCCAAGGCTTCTTGACAGCTTTCTAACCATACAAATTTGGAGTCCTTGGCCAATAACCCAAATAAAGGAGAAGCTAACTTGCTGAAGTCTTTTATAAATCTCCTATAGTATCTAGCTAAACCTAGAAAACTTTTGACATCTCTCTATTTTTGCGGAGCTAGGACCCTTTGGATGATGGCTATCTTATTTGGGTCTACCTATAGTCCTTTCTGGGATATTGAGTGACCTAGAACAGTCCCTGCAGTCATCAAGAACTCACATTTTTCAAGACTAAGGGATAGGTTCATTTCAATGCATTTGTTCAACACCTTACCCAAGTTGGAGAGAGCCTCTTGGAAATCACACCCATAGGGTGTAAAGTCATCCATATAAATTTCCACTGCATCATGGACTAGCTTGACAAAGATACTCAGGACTTCCCTCTGGAAAGTGGCAGGGGCATTGCATAGGCCAAAAGGAAGGACCCTATAAGAAAAATTACCCCAAGGATAGGTGAAGGTGGTTTTATCCTGGTCCTCTAGGCTAATCTGGATAGCGAAAATTTTAAGAACCACCCTAAATTGATATGTATAATAAATGGGTGAATCCCCATGATACATAGGAAAAATGGGAGGCGATTTTATCAATAAGATATATATATATAATTTTTTTGGTGAATCTCTCACCAGATTATATTATCTTGTGAAGCCTTGGCGAATGTTTTGTTAAAGTATGAAACCATATATGATAACAGGAAAACATAATCATTAAACTATAATATACTAACATACATGTTTGGAAAAAAGTTCTCTTCCTACAAACAATGTTGCAAGTTTCAGTGGTTGTGTTTGTCAAGGTTCTTACTATACACTCTTTCATATCCTTTTATTAGTTTTGATAATATTCCACAACAATGTTCTTGTAGGTGTTGATCTTGACCACCAATTCTGTCAAGGTAGGAGAGATTAATCTTTTCTCTACCACTTTTGTCAAGCTATCAAATTTCTTTCTTATTCCATAGACTCCAATTGCTAGATAAAAAAAAACACATCAAGTTTGTTTACCCCAACACGCCAACAAGTAGCAAGCCCCAACTATATAATATAAGAAAGTAGTAGGTATCCCAAAAGCCTGAAGGGGATCTAATGGAAAGAAGTGTCCGTTGTTAGAAGCCTTCCAATCAATATATAAATATATAAATGTAAATTTATTATTATTTTAATTGGAAATCTTCAATTAAATAATAAAATTTAATTACATATCTCCCAATCTAAATTTCTTATTAGCATAATTCACTACCTTCATATGTCTTGCTTTTTTTAACAGCATTGTAACATGTAGATTAATTTCCTTTTTGGTGCACAATCTTCGCCTTTTAGGACAATATAGTGCAATAACCCAACCCCTATAGATCATTACGACAAACTAAGAATAACAGAGAAGATGAAAGGTTGTACAAACCAACATATTTTTCAAACAACTAATCCAACATCAGTACCTTAAATTTTTTATGAAGATATCATATTGAGAACGTTTGAAAAATGGTGGGAAATTTGGGCAGCAAATATCTCTCTTTTGCGAGGGTGATGCGAAAAAAATGATAAAATTTCACTATTTTGAATTTTTGTTTTGTTAAATAAGAAAAAGAAATATTAATGGAGATATTGGTATTTTTTACTAAATTTTGTGAAGTGACTAAATGTAGCTTTAACCATTCACCTTAAGATGTTTTTTACAATATAATTTCCTAAGTCTACTTAATATCTTTATTATCAAAAAACCAACCTATATCCATCTTAACTCCACATCTACCACTCTTAGAGGGATGAAATCTATTTATCCCTCTCAGCACTTGGTAGACCCAGAATTAAGATGGATCTAAGCTGATAGAATTTCCCCTTTAAATAGTCTATGCTCACATGAATACCATGGTATTACCATGGGTTATCATAAACCTGGAGCTTAAGAACTACTATTAGTAATTTATAAAAATTAATAAAATTAACAATTAAATTTTTTTTAACCAATTTAAAATGTTCAAGTGATATTGAACTACAAGATCCATTTTTACTCTTGATCTACCAAGCCCCGAGAGGGATCAAATATTTTTCACTCTATGCTAGTTTTCATATCACAATATTTGATCCCTCTCAGCGCTTAGTAGATCCAGAGTAAAGATGGATCTATGCTGGTTTAATTCCCCCCTTTAAATAGGCTACATTCCACATGAATACCATGGGTCAATACCACGTGTCATCTTTATTTTTATTAATACTATTATTAGGGTTAATAATGTTTTTTTGCATGGTATTAATAATAATTTGGCCCATAGGCTTCACCGAAATATAATGCAGTTTTTTGAGTGTTCGTAAATATAAGGTGACTTATGGAGTAAATATACAAAAAAATGTTTTATTTATTTACCATACCTCTCGTTTATTTATATTTTTATTAATTTACCATACCTCTTTTATAAATATGGTATTTGGCCCATAGGATTCACTTAAATAAAACCTCTTTTTTGAGCCTTCTTAAATAGAAAAAGGGTCATGAACTAAATATCAAAAGAGGTTTTATTTATTTACCATACCTCTAGTTTATCTATATTTTTATTTATTTACCATACCTTTGGAGTAAGTATAAAAAGAGGTTTTATTTATTTACCATACCTCCACTTTATTTATATTTTTATTTATTTACACCCTTGCGTGTGTTCGTAAATATAAGGTGATTTATGGAGTAAATATAAAAAAATGTTTTATTTATTTACCATATCTCTCGTTTATTTATATTTTTATTAATTTACCATACCTCTTTCATAAATATGGTATTTGGCCCATAGGATTCACTTAAATAAAAGAGCCTTCGGTTATAGACTAAATATAAAAAAGAGGTTTTATTTATTTACCATACCTCTAGTTTATTTATATTTTTATATATTTAACATACCTTTGTAGTAAGTATAAAAAGAGGTTTTATTTATTTACCATACCTCTGCTTTTTTTTTATTTTTATTTATTGGGACCAAATACAACCTCCCAAACCAGAAAATGGGCGATTGCAAATGAAATTAACATTGCAAAGAAGAAAATCAGGTGATTGTAATGGAATATAACCTCCCAAACCACACGAATCGGGTCAAATGAGTCTTTTCATAGTTTATCCACCTCTTTTTTTTGGGCTAAAATGAAAAAAATAATAATTTTTTAAACAAAAGTTGGGCTAAATGTATGAAATGGGTGTTTTATAAAAATTTTGCCCCTCTAAAATGAAAAACCCCTTAAATTTCACCCTTGGGCTAAAATTCACCCCTAAAATTTACCATGAATCTGGATTTGATTGTACCCGCTAAACCCATCTAGGAAAGAGAAAAACTTTTTCCTTGCCAGGCCATTTAACACTTGGTCAATGAAAGGTAGAGGGAAATGGTCCTTCTTTGTTGCTTTGTTTAATGTTATGGAACCAGCTCACAAAAAGATAGAAAAGATAGATGAACACCTTAGAAATAAGCCTCTTCGAGGTGGAAACATCCTTTACATTACACAAATGAACAATTATTAGATGATACAAATGACAAGACCTCCTTTCTATATATAGGAGTCTATGGGGTCATAATATAATCAGAGCCGACATAACAATAATAATGTAAGGGCACAATAATAACAATAGTGGGCTTCTATTGGGCACAATAATAACAATATGGGGACTACATAGGCACAACAATATAATAAGGGGGTTGCACTAATAACAATAAGGGGTTACACTAGTAGTATAGGGACCTAACATGCCCCTCTCCTTCAAAAAGTGTTGTCTTCAACGCTTGAGTAGTTCTTGAGCCTTTTGTATAAAAATTCTTGTCCTCCCATGTGGAATCTTCAGTAGGTAAGTTCTTCCACTTGATGAGATACTTTGAAATTCATCGATTTCGTACCTGTTGGGTTCTTGTTTCTGTGATTGCTCCAGGTTCTAATATGATTTTTCTTTACTCTTCAAGTTCTAGCAATATTGTTTGAATTTGGATCTTCTGCAACTTTTGAATGAGTGGCCACACATCTTCATCCTTCTTCCATTAATCCCTTGCTTTGTTTATCCAATCTCGTTGGATAATATAAATAGCACAGAACAATGCTTCCACATCCTCATCCTTTCTTGAGAGTACATTTGCAACAAAATTTTGCTTCTCTTAAGTCATAACCCAACATATTTGTGACCCATTTTTTTGTTCTTTTAAAGATAATATTTGTTCTAAAAAGTATTTAAGACTATCATGATCCATTTGTACCTTGAAGTGTCTTCCCATTTGGTAAGGTCGCCATTTCTTAAGTGCATGTAGTATTTCCAACATTTCCTTCTCGTAAATAGCTTGCTTGAGATGTAGCCGTAAAAATACCCAATCACCTACATCAAAACCTTTTTCACTACGATGTTGATCTACCTGTTGTTTCATTCGATTCTGCACCAAAGTGGCGTTATCCTTTAAAAGTTGGAGAACTTGTTGTTGATGCTCGATGTGATATTTCACTACTTGAACCTTTTTCTTCTTGATATGTCCTTCTATGAGAGATTTTTCGGCATAAATCACATGATATTTCATTTGTCAACGCGTTTCGAACCAACCAGTGTGGTTCATCGTCAGGACAAGTTGAATGAATAGATCTCGCTTTGCATGTTAAATAGATAGAGCAGAACATCCAACGACTATTTGACCAGGTAATGACTATATTGACAACAGCTAGATTTGACTGGGAAACGGTTAGTTTGGACTAGATTAGGGGTATAACCTTTAATTTAATTAAATAAGTTAATTCAGTTAGTTATATTCTTATTAAAATAAAAGTAAATGGACCATTTTATAAACTAATACTTATAAATATATATTAAAATAAATAAATTATAAAATAAATTAATTTAAATTAATAGTTAGTTATCCAAGTTATTATATCTAAATATTAGAGTAATTACTAGTTAGTTATAAAAGTTATTGAATATATAAATATTAGAGTAATATATAAATAGTTAGTTATATTTTTATTAAAATATATATTAAAATTAATTAATTAATTTAAATTAATAGTTAGTTAACAAAGTTATTATATCTAAATGTTAGAGTAATTAATAGTTAGTTATAAAAGTTCTTAAATATATAAATATTAGAGTAATATCTAAATAGTTAGTTATATTTTTATTAAAACGTAAGTTAAAGGGACGGTTTCATACACTTATAATTATAAATATATATTAAAATAAATTAATTTTAAATTAATAGTTATTTATAGAAGTTAATTAAATATATAAATATTAGAGTGATTTAAGGGTTAGAAAGAATATTTTAATATTTAAAATTAATTAATAGTTTATTTAAGGGTTAAAATTAGTATATTATCATAGATTAATTTCTGTTATTAGAATAAAACTAATAGCATAAATAAGTGCTATTACAATACCTCTAACAATATCAATCACACCTCAAAGAACAAAGGCCACAAGAAACGAGAAACAAGGGAAATAACTTAAAAGACAACAAGATAAAGCTAAACCTAGGGAGGGGAAGAATGGAAGAAAACGACTAGGAGGAGAGGGTTGGGACCCAGCAACTACTGATCTTCCAGCCATCCTCTCTATTGAGATTGTTCGGCCTTTTTTCAATCTCAAGGGCTTCCCTAAATTTCCGGTGATGGAAATGGGACACTCTAGCAATAACACTAGCCTCCTCGATACAGACATGATGATTGGTTTTCTCCACATGTTCTGCTAAAGCAGAAGACTTGGTTCTCCTATGCTTAAGGTCAGTTGTGTGCTCACTAATCCTTTGATTAATGGAGCGACCAGTCTCACCAATATAGGGGGTCCCACATGAACAAGGAATAATATATACCCCTTTCATGTCCTTGGGGTCGATAGGATCCTTCACTGATCTGAGGGACTTACGAATGGTGTTAAGAGGTCTAAAGGTCGAGGGGACATTATGCTTCTTAAGAATCCTCACAATCTTATCCGTGGTCCCCTGAACAAACGGAAGATGGACACCAGGGATCCGTTCCTTCTTGTCTCTTTTAGTTAACGAATTCTTAGCTGCTTTGAGGAAAGCCTTCTGTCCCAAGTGTCTACTATAACCATTCTCAACAAAGACATTAAGGAGATGGGATTTTTCCTCCTCGAAGCTCTTTTCATCAGAGATCCTTAAGGCATGAGTAGCAAGGGTGTTGATAACCCCCAACTTCTGAGCTGGGAAATGGTGGGAACTAGCATGAAGGTACTACTCTGTATGATTTTTCTTAGGAAACACTCGGTGGGAGAGGGAACCATCACTATTCTTAGAGATAAGAATATCAAGGAAAGGGAGGCAACCATCGACTTCTTGTTCCTTTGTGAATTTAATGGCCAAGGATTGACTATTGAGATGATCAAAGAAGAGATCTAACTCCTCTTGGCCATGAGATCAAATGACATTAGTGTCATCTACATATCTTTTCCAAAGCTTAGGCAGGAGGCGGGCTAAGTTTAGAGCCTTGGATTCAAAATCCTCCATAAAAATATTTGCAACAACAAGGGAAAGGGATGGGCCCATGGCAACCCCACAGGTTTGCTCAAAGAACTCACCTTCAAAACTGAAAAAGGTCGAAGTGAGGTAGATCTCCACTAACCGAGCAGTATCAAGATCTTAAGAGTTTGAGGAGTAGTAATTATTTCCAATGCTTTACAAGATGTGGTCAGATTCATTTCTTCTTTCTCTAGGGTTGGTTCCTAGTGTATATACTCTTCTTTTGACGTTTGTTGATCTTTTTCTTCCTCCTCTCCACAATCAATGTAAAATAATTTCTTCTCAGCACACTTATGACATTTAATGTATTTTTTATCACAATTGTAACAAAGCCCTTTTTCTCTTTTTTCTGCCAATTGTTATGGTGTAACCCTTGTAGGTTGTGGAAGGCTAGGAGAAACAACACTTCCATATTTATAGTAATGAGGGGTAGACTTCCTTGTTGCCATAATTTTTCTTTCCACTTTGTAACAAATCCCTTTTTCTCTTTTTTCTTCCAATTGTTGTGGTGTTTCTCTAAAGAAGGTGTTTCTCTTTGTATCCTCATAATGTGTTATAATTTCCTCCATGAAAATTGACCATGTAACAAGTGGTTTACGAGAACAAAGCCCTTTATACCATAAAAATTGATCTTGTTCTAAATATGAAGATGCAATACATACTTTTTGTAACAGTGGTACACCATGTAGATCAAAATATTTCTCCATCTGTAGTATCCAATTTACCGGATCCTTTCCATCAAACTTCCTCATCTCGATTTTTCTTGATTTTAAGAGCTCGATCTTGAAATGACTATAACTCTGTAATTTCAGATCTCCAAGTTTTGAAATTTCTTCCTACGGTAGCTCTCTTATTTCTCTTTCTAACCCTGCAAGTCTGATCAGAATTTGATTATCCAAGAAAGAGTTATGCCAAATCTCCCACGGTGTCTTGATTATAGACTAGTTTAGTAGATAGAACTTGTACGAAGTGCCTCGTGTCAGTATTTCAACCTTAAGACCTAAAATTGATACAAAGAAAACTACAGTCCATCCTCTTTTTGAAACTTCTTACAAAACTTCAATTTGATGCTCAGATAGAAAGTTATGACGATTTTCCCAAAGTAACCTGTTTAGGATGTAATTTGGGAGCCTACAAAAACCCTAAATGTCTCAGATTATATCTCCTAAAATATAGTGAGACAAGATCTGAAATTCAGATCTGCGCTTCACCAAGATTTCGGTTCAAATGGGTTTTAATTTCAGAGTCTGAACCTTCATAGAACAAATATTATAGTGAAAAGTTCACAATGACCTATTTGAGATGAAATTTTGGAGCTTACAAAAACCCTAACTTCCTCAGATCATATCTCTAAAAATATAGCAAGACAAGATCTCAAATTCAGATGCACGGTTCAGACCGATTTCTTCTCAAATGAGTTTTTTTTTAGCTTCTGAAACTTTGTAGAGAAAAAGTTATAGCGAAAATGCCACGATGACTTGTTTGGAGTAGTGAAACCCCATAATCCATAGCTCTGATACCAAATGTTATGGAACCAGCTCACAAAAAGATAGAAAATATAGATGAACGCCTTATAAATAAGCCTCTTTGAAGGGGAAACCTCCTTTACATTACACAAATGAACAATTATTAGATGATGCAAATGACAAGACCTCCTTTCTATATACAGAAGTCTAAGGGGTCATAATATAATCAGAGCCGACATAACAATAATAATGTAAGGGCACAATAATAACAATAGTGGGCTTCTATGGGGCACAATAATAACAATATGGGGACTACATGGGCACAACAATATAATAAGGGGGTTGTACTAATAACAATAAGGGGTTACACTAGTAGTATAGAGACCTAACATTTAATTCTCTGTAATCAACACAAATTCTCCACTTCCCATTTTTCTTTGGAACCAACACCAAAGGAGACACCCACTCACTATCCAAGATAGGGTAAATGAATCATGCATCCATCAGCTTTTGCAGTTCTTCTTTGACTATATCCTTGAGAGCTAGATTCATTCTCCTTTAGGGTTGTCGGACTGGTTGCAACCTTCTTTGATATAAATTTGGTGAGTACACACCGATGGGTGCACTCCCTTCACTTCTTTGTAACTCCAAGAAAAGGCATCCAAATGTTCCCTTAGCATGTTGCACAACTCTTCTTCTTGATGTAAAAAAAGAGAGGGGTTGATTTTCAAACTTCTTTCAGGGCCAAATTCTGTTGTCTTGACACAAGTAGGGTTTGAATCAGCGAAGCATAGATCAATCCAATGGTTACTCTTGGTTTCCTTCACTACTTCTTCTAAGGTCAAGGTGTTGGGAGTTGGATTTTGGAGTATGTGCTCAATCAAATCATCTTCATCAGGCTGTCCCCCTCCCATGGCAATTTCCAGGGTATAAAGTGTTGCGAGTGAGAACACCCTAGGGTCTTGGGTTGAAAACCCTAACAAAGCGGAGGGCAAACAATAGCAAGAAATGCTCATACAAACAATCTCAATGCTTATTCTACTGAACTGGGAAGAAGTGTCCTTACCTAGAGGTCCTATGTTTGGGTAGATCCCGCAGGATGCAAACCCTCTGCTTCTCCTTATGCCTTTGAAACCTATAAATTATTCAAGCAAAGCATATACAATAGTAGAAACATAAATAATATTCACGATATATACGTTAGATCATATACACGAATGAACAATTACGCATTAATATAAGATTTATAAATAAATCACAATATAGATCAATGCATAAACACAATTAATATTAGGAACAAAGCAACATTTATTTATTGATGTAAGCTACATGAAAGGTGAAAAGCTACAACTTGAGTCTTCCTCTAGCTCCAAGCGGAACTGTCCTTCGGATCTATCCTTTCTCGGTCTCAACAATCATCCTCCATCATCATACACAAGGATATCTCAAGAAGGATGAAGGATATCTCAAAAGAGGAGACAAGGGTTTCCTAAAGCTTTGGGGAGTGTAGGAGGCACAGGGATTTCATCAAACTCGATAAGGGATCAATCAACTATAATATCAATATCTCATTTCTTCCCCTTAAGGCCTTCCCATGGAGGTTTATTTATACTTCTTCAAAATAGTTTTTTCAGTTGGGAAAAGTTGGGCCACTGGCTATAGGAGGTGAGTAATAAGTAAAACCCATAAACTCCGCCCAAAATTAAGCAAATTTATTATTTTTAAGTGTTTTAACACATGTACACAGGTTGGGTACACACTTTTATCACAGGGAAAAGTAGTGTATAGGAAATAAAACAGTGTTTTTTAGATTTTGGACCAAGTCTGGAAATGAAGGGTTGCCCTAGGCCATAATTAGAGCATCAAATCTACCAAAAGTGGTAAATGGTGCTATAACATAGAGTTGGGCTGAGTAAACTTCATCTTCTTCCTCCTCTTCGAGCCAAACGATAAATCATGTTCTAAATATGGCTGAGCAGGAGGGTACAAGATCAAGTGCTTGGATAGATGCCCATTTTTTATAGTCATGTTTCCAACCCTGCAGCTAATGTAGGCATTGATAGTGGCTAACTAAGGCCTACCAAGTATGAGAGGATAACCATTAAGCTTGGTCGTAGGCTAGATAACTAGGAAGTATGCAGGGTACTCCCAAGAGTCAATGAAGACCATCACATCCTCAAAAATCCCCTCAAGGGCTACTGTGGATCGGTCTGCAAGCTACAAGACTGTTGTGGTATTTCTTAATGAACCCTGGAAATTCAGCTTGAGCATGGTGTCCTTGGTCATTCCATTAATGGAAGCCCAAAGATCAATCAAGGTGTGTGGGAAAATGGTTTCATTGATGTGCACATCTACTATAGGGCTTCCAGGGTATAAATACTTTGAGCAAATTACCTACCCCAACATTAAGTCGGACAGTTGTCCAATGAAATTAACGGTAAGGGTGTCTCTTTTTCGCCTCCCTAGATGTTTGAAACACTTCTCTTTAATCACTTTTTTGTAAATAGGTACATCCTTAATGGCTTAGAGAAGTGGAATTTTGAGACATAGATTTTTCAGTTCACCTAGAAGTTTGTTCTCTTCTGGGGTAGGCTAGACCGGATGAGTTAATCTTTCAGGAAAGGGTGGTGGATTCACTCTACGTATACTTTCCTCTCTTTCCTCCTCACTCTCCCTCAGTGGAGATGGAGGTTGGTTTTCTAGGAGTACTCTCCCAAACCTCACGTTGATTTCCTGAATCTCCACAACATAAGCAGGGTAGGATGTCTCTCCATTGTATACCTATTGTTCCTGTCTGTTGTTCAGGTTTGGATTTGGTTGGGCAGGCATCTGAAGTTGTTTAGGTGGAGCAGAGTGTAAAATTTTTGGTTGAGTAGGAGGTGAAGGAAATAAACCTGGAGCATTGTTGCATGGGGGCCTCCACCCTTGGGGTGGTGCATTCCACTGAGGCTATGGAGGAGTATATGGCTGAAATGGTTGGTTGGTCGGCTGGGAATGGTAATGAGGTGCAAAAGACCAAGGAGAAGGTGTAGACCAAGAGGGATGAGAAGGGGCCCCCCAAGAGGGAATGGATGTGTTTTGGTTAGGGTTGTAATATGCATAGGATGACCCTTTCATGCCCTGCTGGTATGGTCGAGGCCCATGAGGCCTCCTTTTTAATTTATGTAGCAGAGATGTTCAGTCACCCCTTCAATTCCCTGATACACAGCTTTTAGTCTAGGTAGAGAAGTGAGCTTGTTTGTGGAGTGGGTTTCTTCACAGACGGAGCAGATTTCTATAAGGTTTAATGGACATTCATTCCTAGGGTGCCTCCTTATGCATCTGGGACAAAAGATGGCTAATGCTCTCTTTGCTTCCTCCTGCTTTCTCTTGATGTGCATAGTGTCCATCTATAGGGCAAGGGTTTGCAACATTTCACTCTTGAAATCTTCCAACATATTTCCAATTTCACCTTTTATGGATGTGTTGGAAGAGGATGAGTTGGTCATTGGTTGACTACCCCTACCCTTTTTCCTAGCTGCCCTAGAATGGTTCTTAAAGATAGTCTTGATATCTTCATAAGGTAGTTGGTAGATGTCCCCTCTTGCTAGCAAGTTTAGGGTATCCAGAAGATCTTCCCTAACCCCCTTGAGTAGGACTAGCTTCAGTGACTCAGGATCAAGTGTGCACTTGGCCCTTTTGTAGCTAAGTTGGAATCTTTCCTCATAATATTCTAAGGACTCATCATGCCCTAAGGTCATTCTAAAAATTTCCTCTTTAGTGTCTTTGGACCTATAGTAGTCCCAATACTTGTTGTTGAAGGCTTGTTACATCTGAGCCCAGGTGGTGATGCTATCCCCAGGTAAACCCATGAACCAGCGCAGAGCTACATCCTTGAGAGTGGATGGGAATAATTTCAACTTCTGATCATCAATGGTGTAATCATAAGTTCTGCATATGACAACAAAATTAAACAAGAAAGTATCTGGATCTTCTAAGGTTAGGCCATGGAAGTGAGGAAGAGAAGAGGGGCTTATGTTTTTAATCTTGGCATTTCCATTGGTTTTTCTGATGGGAAAAACACCCTCAATTATTTCTCTATCTCCTCTCTCATTTCTATTTTCAGCCATTGGGTCAGTTGGAATGGGTTCTCCTTCTTCTTCTCCCCCTCTAGGTTCTTCAAAAAATCTTTGGTTGATTGCCTAAGGGGTCCTCCAATTCACAACCGCCAAAGAAGAGGGAAGGTTGGTTGTTTGAAGTGGTGGGGGTATTTGGTAGAATTTTTCCTAAGTTATCCCTATTCCTACAAGGAATGAAAGAAGTGTTTTTGTTTTGTTTTGTTTTTCAAGCTTTAAGACTAATTGAAAAATTGAAATAACAAACTGAATGGAAATTAACTGTTGAATGAAATCTTACTTGCAGAATGGAAAGGAAAGCAAACCAAATTACAATTGATTTTGCAAAAAAATGTGGCTAATAGCAGAACGGAAGAGATAAGAAATGGAAGAAAGAAAGCATAAATCACATCTATTCAGACACCTCCCCAGAAACAACGCCAAAAAGTGATGAGCACCAGTGTTGCAGCAAGAATGTTGCAACTCCTGGGCTACCAACTTTACTTTATCAACCTGAGGTTCGTACAAACTTGGAGGTGACAGTGTTGTATACACAAGTGGATGCAATGGGTCCACTCTTTGTCACTACTGAGTTGGTGATAGACCACTAGTGTTTCTCAAACCAACCTTCTATTGATTTAGAAGAAGTTTGATTACCAATGGAGAAAGGGGGATTTTACCCTAATTGAGAGAATTGAAAAATTGTCTACTGCAGTAATGAAAGACTGAAATAAATGCTTTAAACACACCACTCATATAACTACTTGCCAATATAACTTGCTTCAGAAGAATCCTAAGCTAACATGTGTGTAACCCTAACAATCCTAGGCATGCAATCTGAGATAATCAAACACTTTACTGTTGTACATATGAATGAGCACAATAACCTTTTTTCCTTTTTGTCCTTTTTGGTGAAACTATGAATGCTAATTCTTCTTGGTGGTATGGCAGGTGGGTTAGAGATGGTTGTGAAAGGTCATATGGCTTGGGAGGCAAGTAGGGGTCTTCTCCTATCTTCCTAGATGCTTTTTCCACAAATCGACCTCAAAACAGGCCACTACAGGTCGTCCTACAAGATGTCCTAATGCTCCTACTAGATGTCCTAATGCTCCTACAAGATATAGCCGAAAGAAATAGGAGTGATTTGGAAGATGGTATAGGGCTTAGGGAAGGTGAATGATGGAAGAAATCAGGCAAGGGAGTGGCTAGGACTTCCTCAGAACTCAAACCAAAGTTTGTAAGATGGTTGGATTTGCTCAACAAACATGGAAATTTGTTCTTGTGGAATGATAAATTGGTTGATGGACTTAGTGGCTCTTGGTGATCATGGATGGATGAGGTTAGGCTAGGGCTACTGACATGAGATCTTCCTACACTATTGAAACTCCTACAATACACACATCACTGGCATTTACCCATGAATCATGTCAAACAAGAAAGATTTCCAATCAACATAAGAAAACAAAATTCCATTATTTAATTGCCTAGTTCATGCATGGAAATATTTGTGGAATTTTGTGAAACACCATGAGATCTAATACAAGGCTAGAAATAACAGAGATAACAATTGAAACCTATTCTTGAAACTAAAAAGAGGCTGGCCTAAGTAGCAGAAAACCCTAAATTCCAGAAGAAATCAGAATTCTGTCTTTTTGGGGCTGAATAGGAGTTTTTTCTCAAACCATGGTCCCTAAAGGGAGGAGTGAGGCCAATCCACCTGCTATAAGCCTTTTTGGTATTCCTTTATCTCTCTAAATCTATTTCTAAAGCTATGCACAAATGGAAGCAAAGTAATCAAATTCACCACTACTTGCAATGAAGCAATGCTAAACTCAATTCAAAAATTAATCTATGAAATAACCTAAGCATACAAGTACAATAAGAGGAACTTCTATTGCTAGGGTTGGGCCCTAACCCAAGAGCTTCATCCCTCTAAGTCAACTCAGTGTTGGATCAAGGAAATGCTCATTCTCATTATCATATCAAAAAATTACATAGCAGTGTTTTGCCACAATCCTTTAACTCGAAAATGCTTAGTGCTCTTACACAAAAAATCTAAATCCTAATGAGGCTCTAAACATCCTTATTTATAAAAATGAATTCTCCAACAAATTCCTTAAATCTAGGGAGGCTTGGATCCCACACACAAGATGAACTAGTTCTTAACTGTCACTGGCTCGGCTACCCATGATCTCCATGACTCGGTTGCTTGCAACTTTGAGCTAGTGTGATTTGATTGAGTGATATTCAAATGATTGAGGATTTAATGAGGAAGACCCATCTCCTATAACCTCTCCTTCTTGTCTCATTTGAGTTCTTGCACCTTAATTAGCCAAAATTGCCATGATTTTAACCCAAAAACCTATAATCAATGCACATTAGACCACTAGACATAACATCTTACTTTTACTCATCTCATTAAGCAAAATATAATTAAAACATGTAAAGTATTATGAGAAGAGTTGATTTTAGTAAGCTTGGAGGTGTATTAAGTTCCATATAGTTACACAATGATGAGGCTCATCAAATTTGTGAGTGAATTTGTTTTTCCGTTTCTCAAGTTTGGCCTCTTGATCGTTTTGAGAAACACATTTGCTTGTTTTTAGAGTAGTCTTTTAAATCTTGCATTAAGCATTTAGTTTGCATTAGGATAGTTGCATTGTAATCATTTTTATCCCTTTTTGAAGATTTTGAATGTGTGAGCGTGTGTTTTGAAGAAAGAAAAAGACATTTTTTCTTCCATAGTTTGTTCGTAGAACCTTGTATAAATATCTTTTCATCGAAAGAAAAAAAAGGTGTATGTTCCTATAGCTAGGTTTTCTATTGATTTCTTTTGCATCCATAACATCATAAAGTTGCACTTCCATATTACCCCTAACCTAAGAAAATCCATTAAAATCAAGTGCTTAATTTAAAATGAACTATATTTTTTAAGTTTTCTTAGCAACATCAACTAGTCTAGGTCATATTAGGGCCTTGGAATAGGCAAGTGGAGATTTAACACTCACTCTAAATTTAAAATGATAAGTTGATTAAAAGAGTGAAATCAAGTGCCGTGAAGTTGACCAGGAAATCTCTTCTCTTCTGGGATTTAAGCATGAGAGCGAGTGAAGGTAGGAAAGAGAGATACCCCCTCTCTGACTTGTTGGATCTCGAGTAAAGACTGTTCTACCTGGCTGCCAATATGAACTGGTGACCATAGTTTCCTTTCCTAGGGACCACATAGGTGACTACGGGGATGAATACCCCTGGTACATGAGGCAAACATTGTATCACTCTCATTAGTACTTCTGGAGAGTGCCCTTGTGAAGCTTGGGTACTTGCACAGGAAAAGGCTTTTGATTGGAGGTCAACGTAACTATTTTTGTTACCTTCACTGATAGGCTTGGTCCTAATCACATGGAGCGGAAATACCTGAAAGTATCTTGATTAATTGTATCTTTAAGTACATTTCAATGAGTGCTCTTTACTCCTAGATTGCCATAGCTTTATAATTTTTTTAGTCTTTACAAGTTCTCATAATAATTAAAAGTGGTTGATCGACCATTTCATCAATCTAGGAGGCTCAATGGGCTCTCACCTACGAGTGTCGAGCCTTCTTCTAAAAGGCATAGGAGCAATTTTGTTTGTGATTTTCAATTAGTAGCAGCGAATGTATTGGAGGTTGATCCTCCGCATCAGGCTATAGTTTCAAAGGTTAGACCTAGTGCAAGTTGTGATTTGGATAGGGATACCCCTGTCCTTTATAGGGTCCTCTTCCAGTCTGAAGACAAAGTTGAGGTTGAAGAGATTCCTGAGTCACCTGTAACTCCTTCACCTCTTCCTCCTAATTATCCAGATGTTCTTTTGTGTGTTGGGACCTCGACTCACACACCGGTGAGCCCTAGTTTTTATTGTCCTTTTCCTTCGATGGCCACTGCTAGGAGCACAAATCTGGCTATGGGTGCTACTAGTGAGCATACTCCTCTTTCAGTTCAAGGAGGAGGTACTATTGCTATCACTCCTAGTACTGCAATATTTGGATCTACTTCCATTCCATTTTCAAGTCGGGGCAACCAAGCTTTTCTTTCCCACACTGGTTCCTTCCCCTTTGGGATGCCTTCTAGTGAAATTCCCTCGATTCCTCTATCCATACCATCTGATGTTTTCACATCCATGACTTTATGGCTAGTGGTTCAACCTCTTTTCAAGGTTTTCCTTTTGGAAGTGGTCACATACCTCATTCTAATCCTTCTTTAGGATCTCTTCCTTTTTTCACTCAAGGTCAAAGTTATAATCCTTTTCAAGGGTGGACTAACCCTGCTTTTAGTGGCTTAGGAACCAGGAATTAGTTTTCTTTTGGTCAACAGGGGAACATGCCTTACTCCTCCATAAGTTCCTTTCAGGCTTTTTCTCCCTTCGCTAATGCATGGAACCCTTACCAAGGGCTCTCCTCTCCTTTTAATACTTCGCTTGGGGGAAATATTCCTGGTTATGGTAACTTTTCGGCAGGAGTTGGTCAAAATTTGAATTTATCTGGACCACAAGGTTTTCCTTACGGTTCAGTTTCTTCTACAAGAAATCCTTAGCAACCTGGTGCCTCTACAAATCCAAGATATTCTTTTCAGACTGTTGGGAATCCATCTCATAGTGGGTGGAATTCTCAAGCTCCTCCATGCTTACCATTCCTGGCAACCCTAAATTTTCCAGATCTCTCAAAATTGACGAATGATCCCATCCGATATAATCCGGCGTGGCCTCCAATTCCTACCAAACTTCCATCAAATATTCTAAAATTCAAAGGAAAGTATGGGGAGGATCCGGTTGACCATATAACAACATTTCATTTATGGTTTTCATATAACTCCCTAATTGACGATTTAATCAGGTTGATATTGTTTCAGCGCACCTTAATTGGAAATGCTGCTAAATGGGATATGGAGCTTAATGGGGGTACCTTTGCTTCATTTGGTGAGCTAGCTACTATGTTTTTGAACCATTTTCAGTTTCTCATTTGGTATGATGTAGGAACTGAGCTATTGGATAGTTTCCAACAAGATACGACAACTCACATTTCTAACCATATTCAGGAATGGCGGAGAAGGAAAAGGCTCATCAAAGCCTATATTCCCAATGAATTCCTTCTCGAATGGTTTTTAAAATATTTATAGCCAGAAATTTCTAAGGATGTACCGCTCTGCAGAGTGTTCACCAATGAACAGGCTATCTTTAGAGCCCAACAATTAGAACTTATATATTCTTAGTCTAGGATTCTTGAGCAGATTTTGCTTGATTATCCTCGATCCAAGATCAATTTAGCTAAACCGAAGCCAAGTACTTGCTAATTCAATTGCAGTAGTTGTCTTTACAAACTGCTTCTTCAATTTAGGCATCACCGTCAATGTCTATGCCTTCTCAACCTTCAGCTATTAACGTTGTCCAATATTCCAACCCTAAAGGAAATCAACAATTTGATGGGAAGAAGAAGGGACGAGGTAAGAAGAAAGATAAGGATGGGAAGGGTAATGCGAACAAACCTAGTAATAATACTGGGGAGGGTAAAAAGGAGTCTAAAAAGAAAGTTAAGTTCCCTTGCAAATTATGAAATGGAGACCATTTAACTCATATTTTCCCTAAGATTTAGGATGCTCAGTGCTTGTTAGTGTAGCAGGGTTCTTTTAGCTCCCAAGAAGTTCTAACTAACCCTTTTCCCCAAGGGCAGCAAATGTTTGTTGGCACGAATGCTAGTACTGGAAACCCCACAGGGGGCAACTAGGAAGGGGAAAATCCATCAAATGTATATATGATGAGTACTCATGTCGATGTTGCTACAAGATCACATGATTATGGTGAACCAGAATCCTCTAAGGCTAAGGCCGCTCCCAATGTTTCCAAAGTCACTCCATATTGAGAGGCCCGTAATTGAGTCTATACCTCAGATACTGAAAGGATCTACAAAACATTTAATGATTAACCCTAATTCCAGGGTTGCCCATAACTACTCCATTATTGAAGATCTGGCCCAAATCCCTTGTGCGATGTCTGTGTTAGAGGTACTCCAGTCGTGTCCAACACAAAGGAGTGCGCTTCTCACTACGATCAGGGCTATAGA
The DNA here is from genome assembly GCA_031772625.1 of Pinus tabuliformis. Lineage (NCBI taxonomy): Eukaryota > Viridiplantae > Streptophyta > Pinopsida > Pinales > Pinaceae > Pinus > Pinus tabuliformis. The sequence goes on from CM062812.1 coordinate 523,575,295, forward strand.
TCCGAAAAACTCTCTTATTGTTACATTTGACATGTCAAATATTAAGAAGAGACTACCTCATCACATGGCTTTCCAAATTAAATCTACATATCAAAAGATCAATATCTTTCAAACTATAGTTGATGAGGGAGCTTCCACATGTGTCATGTCTATTGCATGTTGGAAATCTATCAAATCTCCTCAAGTTGTTCCTTCACCTACTCTCTTGACTGCATTTGATGGTCATTCTCATAGGCCGCATGGAATTATTCTAGCCTTTCCCATCTGTGTTGGGGGCAAGGTGGTCAATATAGAGGTGGAAATAGTCGATGCAAATTTGGATTATAATCTTCTATTGGGACAAAATTGGATTTATGAAATGGATGCCATTGTATCATTATTTTGCATCCTATGCTTTCCCCATGAAGGGAGAATTGTTATTGTTGATCAGATGAAGTATTCTCCGAGAGAATCCAAGGCATCCTCTGATTCCTCTGTTCCCATGGTGAATAATCCCAGGCAACCTGTTGAGAATTTAGGAGTTGAAATGTATTCTTCATTAATGGTTACTTTTGTTCTTCCTTCTCTTGTTGCTCGAATAAATGCCATTTCATTGTCCAAGACCCCTTCTCGAAGAGATTTTTTTTAGAACTAATTTTTTTTCAGATCCTTAGCCCTTACCCTCTTCTACCACCACATTAGAAGCAGGTAAAGTGGGTGGAATGGCATATCCTATGCCTGCAGCTGAAATTGCTTATCAATTTATTGTCAACACTATAGATTTTGATCCTACTCCTTTTTCGCTGGAGGAATTGGATGGAGATGTGGCTTCGGCTTGGACTCTTGACTCTAATTCTTCTATGGACTACTTTGATATCATTTTAGCATTTGAGGAAGCAATCCTAGAAGCAATGAAGGGTATAGACAGATCGTGGGATGATTTGCATCATCATTCATATTTTCTCCCAAACTTGCGTGAAGTAGAATCAAGTTTGTCTAGTCCTTCATTGACTAGTGATGTTCACACAATTTTAAACCCTTTGGCTCCAACACAAGTTTTTTCCGAAGGCAACATGTATGTTATTTCAGAAACTATTCCAGTGAACATCTCTAGGAATCCCAATATAATCAAGAATGTTTTCATCGGAGTTGAATGCTCCCCTGAAGAAATTCAAATCTATACTGATCTTTTTAAATAATTTTGTGATGTGTTTGCTTGGTCTTATGAGGAAATGCCTGGAATTGATCCATCAATAGTCCAACATGAGATCAAGACTTACGTGAATGCGAAGCCTATACGAAAAAAGCTTCGGTTGGTAAACCCTAGGAAAGCGGCAGCTATCAAAGCTGAGGTTGAGAAGCTACTCAAGGCGGGTTTTATATACCCCGTTCTGTTGATTGAGTGGGTCTCGAATCCAGTCCCAGTTGATAAAAAATAAGGAACGATCTACGTATGCATATACTTTAGGGATTTAAATAAGGCTTGTCCTAAAGATAATTTCCCCACACCATTTATTGATCAGATTATTGATGAATGTGCAGGAAATGAGATTTTCTCCTTCATGGATGGTTTCTCAGGTTATAATTAGATTACTATTCATCCCGAAGATCTACATAAGACAAATTTTATCTACCCCTGGGATACTTTTGCATACAAAAAGATGCCTTTTGGCATTAAAAATGTTGGAGCTACTTTTGAGCGGGCCATGTCCTATGATTTCCACAATATCAAACATATCATTGAAGCTTATTTATATGACATAGTTGCTTGTTATCGAAAGAGAATTGATCATCCTTGTCATCTTTGATTAGTTTTTGAGCGATGTCGTTTTTACAAAATCCGGTTGAATCCAAATAAATGTGTTTTCGCTGTCACATCTGGTTGATTATTGGGATTCATCATATCTATTGAAGGGATTCATGTAGATCCTTTCAAGGTTGAGGAAATACTTTAGTTTCCTCCCCCATCTACCATCCATCAACTTCAAAGTCTCCAAGGAAAATCCAATTTATTGAGGAGATTTATCGTCAATTACGCTGAGATTACAAAGGGATTTATGTGATTGTTGAAGAAAGGAGTTCCATTTCTATGGGACAATTTCTCTCAGCACTCGTTCAATGCTTTGAAAAAATCATTGACCTCTGCTCCATTATTGAGTCCACCCGATTATAGCAAGAATTTTCTCTTATATCTCGCTACAACATAATAACCATTGGTATGGTTCTGGTTCAGGAAGATGATGCCCTTTGCGATCACGTGATTTATTATTTGAGTCGAGGCTTGGTAGGCCCTGAACTATGATATTCTCCTATAGAGAAATTAGTTTTTGAAACTTTTCATGTTGTCCAGCAACTTAGACACTATATTCTGCTTAGGAAAACTTTTGTCTTGGTGGTTGTCAATCCATTTCAGTTTTTTCTCAGTAGGTGAGTGATTGGGGGAAAATATAACAGATGGATTGTTATTTTACAAGAGTTCGATCTCGAGTTCTTGTCAGAAAAATCTAAGAAATCGTTAGTCTTTGCAGAATTAATTTGAGAGTTGCCTTATGAAGAAGAAATAGTTTATAAGGAATCATTCCCTGATGAGCATATTTTTCTTATTTTTTCACAAGATCCTTGGTATGGAGATATTATTATATATCTTCAGACTTCGAAGTTTCCCCTCTCTTTTTCAAAGGATGAGCGAAGAAAATTGCGTCACTTAGCGAAAAGTTATGTTATTATTGGTGACACTTTATATCGTCGCGGGGTTGATTCAATCCTTAGACGTTGCTTAACCTTAGAAGAAGTTGAGTCAATGCTGAATGATTTCCACAGTGGAGCTTGTGGTGGTCATCTATCTGGGCTTGCTACAACCCAAAAAATCTTTCATGCAGGTATTTTTGGCCTTCGATTTTCAAAGATTGTGTTGAAGCAGTCAAAAAATGCCATCCTTATTAGGTTTACACTTGGAAAATGCGCGCTCATCTAGCTCTACTTTTTCCTGTTATTACCGTCGATCTGTTCACAAAGTGGGGAATTAATTTTACAACTTCTATCCCTCCTTCAGCAAAGGGTCATAAGTATATTATTGTAGCAGTGGACTACTTTACCAAGTGGGCTGAATCTATGCCCACTGTAGTGAATGATGGTGAAACAACAACCCTATTTCTTTTCAACCAATTCATTTCTCATTTTGGTACACCAAAGGAGATTGTAACTGACCATGTAAGTCATTTCCAAAACAAGAGGATGGTTGAATTGGCTCTCAAGTTGGGTTTTCAGCAGGAGCATTCGTCTCCTTATTATCCTCAGGCCAATGGTAAAGTGGAAGATGTGAATAAGTCCCTGAAAGTTATCCTGCAAAAGACAATTTATAAGGCTCAATCCAATTGGCATATCATGTTATATCATGTGCTTTAGGCATACCATATGTCGGTTAAGACCGTTATGGGCTTCTCTCCTTTTCAACTAGTTTATGGTTTGGAATCGATATTCCTTATGGAATGTGAAATTCCTTCTCTTTAATTAGTTGTAGAACTTCTTCTAGGCAATTCTAGTCTTGAAGAACCCCTTGTTCATTTGGAACATCTTGACGAGCAGTGTTAAGATGCTTCCACAATTAACGAAGCTCATAAAAAAAGAGTTAAAGTCCAATATGATAAGGTTTTGTGTCCTAGGGTTTTCTCAGAAGGTCACCTTGTCCTGGTCTATGACCAAGACAAAGACACCTTAGGGGTAGGTAAGTTTAAACCCATGTGGTATGGTCCTTTTATTGTAAAAAAGGTCTTAAAAAGGGGAGCTTACGAATTGGTTGATTTTGATGGAAACAAGCTGTCGAAGCCAAGAATTGGGCTTTATCTTAAAACGTATTATGCCTAGGTTTCTGCCTAACATTTTCTTGGTTGTAGATATTGTATATATTTGTGCATATCGGTCTATAGGTTTCATAGTGATATCGATATTTTTATCTACTTTGGTAGGTATCGATGGATGATTTGGTATATCTTGGGTTCACTAATGGTGTTATACAACATACCCAGAATTTGGCTTCCACGACTTGGTTAATTTATGATCCATCCAGTCTATTGTTGGCTTCAAGAGGCATATGTATTGGCCCTACTTCAAATAATGTTGTCGAATATACTGTTATGGTTAACCTACTATCTGAAGCAATATCTCTTGGTATTGATTCGTTAATAGTATACTTAGATTCACAACTGGAGGTTTCTCAGTTAAACAACATCTATTGCGTGAGAGATCCTTATTTATATCACCAATTTCTGAGAGTGTGTTTATGACAAAGATCATTTAATTTTATCACATTTATTCGTATTTCGCGATCAGAAAATTCATTTTCGGATTCCATAGCTAATCAAGTATTAGATTGGCATATTAATCATTCATCACATTAAAAATAAAAAATAATCGAACATCATCTGTATATATGATCATCACATTATGAAACCGTTTGTATATAGATAGAATTTTTTGTTCAAAATGTTATACAAAATCAGGACAAAAATGTCCTACAAAATTAGGGCTTAAGCCCAATTGCGCCTATCAAAATCTGGACATCTCTAATCTATATCATAAAAGAATCCTCTTCTGGATCCCAATAATTCACAAGCATCTCCAACAACCTTGTGTTGGTTTTCATATTAGGCATTTTGAAAATTTTTAATAATCCACACCCTCTCAATGCATCTAGTGACAATGGGTCATTCATTACTTCATTTTCTACTGCACTATGCTCTCTTTCTTTCCATGTGATATTCATCCTGCAATTCAAAAATTTTCATCCATTAAAATCATAATTTGAAAATTTTCACTGCGCACACGCGGGTTCACTTTATACACAGTCGAGTATAGAGCTTACTCATATGCGGCTTCGATATGCCCATCCCATGTACACATAGAGAAAAAAATCTAAAAACAAGATTTTTACTATAAAAATCTTGAAAAAATGTTTGAAATGCACATAAATTAATTAAAATATCGAATTTGAGGAATACCTGGATGTTTGGTAACTGTTCGGGCCAAGAAATAGGGTGGATTGTGGTTGCTGGTCTTTGCTCCAGAGCTCCTTCTCTCAATTGTTCAAAACACAAATGAATTTTGTTGGGCCAAAAGGTCTATTTATAACTTGTAATTTGAAAAAACTTTAAAAATCAACTTTTCAAAGTTTATCTTTTATTTTTAATAATTTTATAAACTTTGTGACCTTTTGGCTTAAGTGTTGGGATAGGTTGTCTTTTAGGTCAAATTGAAGAGTTTGAGATTTTTTCTACCACTTTGATTCCATGACCACTGACCCATGATGGAAGGTATCGTTTTTCATTACTGGCATATAGGTTAGGGAAGATCACTTTTTCGTTGCATTATGCATTCTAGCATGCATACTGCGATATGTTGCCTTAAGGTCAACCCCATCGTGTTATGATTCTTAAAACTATTTTCACTCACCGACTTATAAAATCATGACATGATGGTAAAGCCTTCCTTTACATGGGCCTCCTAGTTAGATCCTCACTAACATATGTTGCCCATGCTACAAACATTGAGTAGGCTCGGGAGTCCTCTTTAGCCCCTCCATGACTTTTTTCAATGAAGCTTCATTTTCCTTCTTCTTCATTGTCTTTCTGGCTTTATACCCTAGAGGCTTCCACATGTTGAGTTGTACTGCTACATTGCATGTTGACTATTTGTACCTTTTGGCCTTAAGCCGACTTCACTTGGACTCGTGTATAAGCCACTTTTTGACCATGTCTTTTTGCAAAATCAACCTTGCAATCACTTAGCCTTTGCAACTTGACACCTTTTTCCCATGGAAAGAACATTCCTTTGAGTGTCATTGACCAGTTTCATCACCTTGCATTGAGCATAGGAATGTTCCCCTCCCAGGAACTAGCACATTTGTATTTGGACACTCGTTCTTTCCACTGTACCATAGGCATTATTTTATTCCTTTTTAGGCTTTCCAAATATGAAAAAGACAAAAAAATAATATATTCCAAAAAAGAGCGGGAACGAGACTTTACTTCCATCATTTTTGGCAACAAGAGTCAGTTGTGTCGCCCTTGAACAAAGCACTTAAAACGAGTCTTTCCTCCATTGGGATGGGATTTAGTTTGACTTAGGAGAGCCATAACCTTGTTATTGAGTCAGTACTCCTCCGGTTGGTTATCTCTTCCAATCATATGGAGAGTTTGTTTATGCCTCCTGCATGAAAAACTTATAAAAAGTTATCATATGTTGTCATATAGTTATAGTTGAGTCGTGCTTTTTTCAAGGGAAGTAAACCTAAGTCAGCCTTTCTGCAGTATCTCTTGACTCATATTTCGTCGTCCATACTCGTTCTATCAGAGTTATGTTTAGTATCACATCAGCTATTTGGTCCTTTTCTTGTGCTGGTTTGAGAAGGTCTTCATGGACTTCTTGCTGGCAGGTTTTCTCTTATATACTTCGATATATTTCTCTGAGGGTATCCCTAGAGTTGCACCTTGGCCCTATTTCCATTATTGATAGGTGACCTTGTGCTCAAAATCGATCAGTATTATGGGTCTTTGACTAAGTGGTTTCCCTTGTGTTCGACGTCAACTTACATTATCATACATTGGGATTCGTGCAGTACCTTGGTTTCCATTTGACCCTATTGATGGATTCCTCACCTCTGTGTCAGCTTTCATTATTGGTTGGTTCTTAGGATTTTTGTCATGTGCTAGCCACATCTTGTGTATGCCAAAAACGTGCTTCAGTTTGGTTAATTCATCTTTCTTTGTCCGATTCCTTCCACATTATTGGCCTACAGGTTACACTCACACTAGATTGATGTAGGATGCCTTAATGCCTGCCTTCCAGCAAATATTTTCCCATCGACTCTGACTTATTGCTCTGGGAATAAGATCTAGAGTCATTTTTTCAGTACCTTAGGGTTTGTAGTCATTAGTGGCAGACTCCTTCATTATCGACAATGAGAATACATCAATGTCTCATGATTGATAGATTCTTTCAAGTGTTTGACTTTAACTCATTTATTCGCACTTGTTATATTGTACTGGGGTACCTTGACTCTCATCATCATTATCGGTGAGTTGTCTCACGTTTGTTAACGATATACATTAATGACCGGTAATCAAACAATTTCTCACATGGTCGACTTCAGCTCATTTATTCCCATAGTGTAGAAATGTACCATGGCGGTCAGTGAAGACCTTGGGTTGCATTAGCATTTCATGGTTCACATGTCAGTCCCTCCAGTTTACTGCCAGTGACACCATCCACCTTATATGTTTCAGTTCATCACAACAACATCCTATATGTTGGCACCCAAGTTGCATGTAGTACCATTATTCTACTTTTTGATTTGGTACTTTTGAGGATCAGTTATGTGACTTCAATAATCAGATATCTACTTTAGCATCATTGATCAATTCTTCTACATGTGATATTGTGACATAGCCTTGATACGTACTTTTGAGGTTAGGATCAGTATTTCTCAGTGTCCTTTGTACTTGTATACATATTGGATCCGCTCTACACTTGATATGTAGACATGCTTTACTATCTCTGAGCATGGGTATGCCTGCCTCAAACATGAGCTTTCTTTTTTATCGCTTCCATTGGTTTGGCAGGCTAGAATCTGGTGATATCCTCCCACGTCCTTGCATGATTCTTTCTATACACTTAATACATTTCAGCCATCATGTACCCCTTCTGACCTCATATAATAGGGGGCATCTATTATAGAATCATTTACCACCTTTTTATACTTGATGCTCTAAGTCATGGCCTTAGATAGCCCTTTCCCTTTAGACTTGCTCCAAATATTAAAAAATATTATTTTAAATTCCATACGCAACTCTACCCTACAAAAAGTGCATGCACACACTGGTTCAACTATACCCAACCCATGTATATGATTTAAAATATGAAAAAATATAAATTCCCAATTTTTTGGGCAGGGTTTACGGGTTACACAAAAAGCCTACCTATAGGAACATGTGGCCTAACTGTTTCCCAACTGAAAAAAAATTGTTTTGAGGTCATATAAATAAACCTCATGGGGAAGGCCTAAGGGTAGAGAAAGATAAGATATTGATATTATATCCAACTTGTACATGATCAAGTATAATTTATCCATGTTCCTCCTACACTCCCAACCATATGAAACCCCTATTTCTTCATTGTGATTTCCATCTCCTTCATATGGCATCCATGTGTATGTGTTTGAAAGATGATTGTTGAGGCTTGGGCTGGATGGATCCGGAGGAAGGTTTTGCTTGGAGCCGAAGAAGGATCAGGTTGTATTCTTCCATATTCTTTTGTTTTCATCAATAAAGAATCCATGTCTTGTTCCTGATGTTTAGATCTTAATTCTTTAATTCATGTTTTAATCTAACTAATGTATGATTTCATGTTTTATACTTATATGCTTATATGATCTAACACTTATATCATGAACATGCTTTCAATTATTGTTGTTGTATATGATTTTCTTTAATAAGTTGCAAGTTTTAATGCATTGGAGGAAGCAGAGGGTTTGGACCTACGAGAACGATCTCAAACGTAGGACCTTCAGGTAATACTTCTTCCTACTTCAGTAGTTTAAGTATTAAGCTTGCTTGTTTGTTTGCTTCTTGTTGGTGTATGCCCTCTACTTTGTTTGGGTTCTCAACCCATACCTTAATGTGTATTATTCCCGTAACAGGTAATAAGGTAACCGCCCTTAAGATTTCATTCCAAGTCTTTTCCACTGAATACAAGAAAGGATATGGAGAAATTGACGATGAATGAACTGCATGGGATTCTCACTGCATATGAAATGAGGATAGAAAATGAAAAGTCAACATAGAAGGAAGCAACTTTCAAAGAATCAAAGAAGACGAAAGGATAGAAATCTTGTGAATGTTCCAACCATGAATTACATACAAAAGAAGCACAATTTGTGCGAAAACAAAAAATAGGATCTGGAAAATGCAAAGATAATCTACCCTTCAAAGACAAAAGGACATAAATCCTATGATTGTTCCAACCATGAACTAGACACAAAACAAGCATAATTTGTGAGAAAGTTAAAAATAGGATCTGAAAAATGAGAAGATAAACTACCCTTCAAATGTTTTAATTATGGTAGAGTAGGAAAGTTACTAAATGTATATATGAAGAAATAGAAGGCGCCAATGATAAAAATAACATAACAATTGTTATTTCTCCACAAGTTCTGTACTGTAATAATTACTTAAAGCAATATTTCATTCAATTACATTCATCCCAAAACAATTAAGAAATTATAGAGAGAAAAATAATAAACAATGAATAATAGAAAACAACCATGCATAGTGAGACAAAGATTTGAGGTGTGGAATACAAGTTGTGGAATACCCTTTGGGTACTCTTAAAGGCCGAACAAAAATGTGATATGTGGAGTAAACAAATCACCTACGAATTTTCACTATTTTTCTTTTGGGATGTTTCATACTATGAAATTTTGAGGAGATAGAGGTAAGATCCTTGTAAATTTAGTAAAAATTATACACTTTTCTTCTCTATGATTTTGGAGATATGCCTTGTGTCAGTTAGAGTTTTTGAATTCTCTCGAAATCTACTTTAAACAGGACTGTTTGGAAATTTCTTTATAAATTATTTTATGATATGTTTGAGACAATGAAATCTTGAGGATATAGAGGCAAGATCTCTAGGTACATATGGTAAAAATTTTAGACATTGGTTCACTATAATTTTGGAGATATACCCTATGTGTAGGAATTTACAGGGTAAGTTCCTTAAATAGAACACTAAAAGACATCGCTCACAAACAGAGCACAAATTGGTACACAAGTATTCTTGACATGGTTAAAACCCTCAAAGAGGGAAACAATTCACAACCTGAGCCAACGCAGCCACTTCAGGCAATTTATTAATGTAAAAGAAAGAAAATTTACATAAGATTCTCTCATGAACAGTTGCGTTAGCTCAGGCCATGGACTGTTTCCCTCTTTGAGAATTTTAACCACGTCAAGAATAATGGTGTACCGATCTGTGATCTATTTGTGAGTGGTGTCCTTTGGTGTTTTATCTAAGGAACTTACCCTGTAAATTCCTACATGGTATTAGAGCCACGGGGCAAAGAGCATATGCAGAAATGAAAGGTACAGATCCGGTAATAATAAGAAAAATATAGAGGACTATAAACCAAAATAAACAAAGAGATAGTGTTAGGTCCCTATACTACTAGTGTAACCCCTTATTTTTATTATTGCAACCCCCTTATTATATTGTTATGCCCATGTAGTCCCCATATTTTTATTATTGTGCCCCATAGAAGACCACTATTGTTATTGTTGTGGCCTTACATTATTATTGTTATGTCGGCTCTAATTATATTATGACCCCTTAGACTCCTATATATAGAAAAGAGGTCTTGTCATTTGTATCATCCAAGAATTATTCATTTGTGTAATGTAAAGAAGGTTTCCTTGTCGAAGCGGCTGATTTTGAAGTTGTTGATCTATCTCTTCTATCTTTTTGTGAGCTGGTTTCATAAAATTTGGTATCAGAGCTTTGGATTCTAGGGTTTCGCTGCTCCAACGGGTCATCATGGCATTTTCACTATAACTTTTTCTCTACGAAGTTTCAGAAGCTAAAAAAAAACCATTTGCGCCAAAATCTTTCGAAGCCTAGGGTCTGAATTTCAAATCTTGTCTCGCTATATTTTCAGAGCTATGATCTGAGGAAGTTAAGGTTTTTGCAAGCTCCAGAATTCCATCTCAAACAGGTCATCATGGAATTTTCTCTATAATTTTGTTTCTACAGAGGTTTAGACTCTGAAATTAAAACCCATTTGACCCAAAATCATGGTGATGCTCAGGCCCAAATTTTAGATCTTTTTTCACTATATTTTTGGAGATACAGTCCAAGACATTTAGGGTTTCTACAGGCTCCTAAATTACATCCCAAACAGGTGACCTTGGGAAAATCATCATAACTTTTTCTCTGAGCATCAAATTGAAATTTCATAAGAACTTATAGAAATAGGATGGACTTTAATTTTATGTGTATTGTTTTCAGGTATGAAGGTCGAAACAGTGACATGTGGCACTTCGTACAAGTTCGCTCTACTGAAAAAGTATATATTCTGATCATCCTGGGAGATTGGGCATAACTCTTTCTTGGAGAATCCAAATTCGATCAGACTGGTGGCATTAGAAATAGGACACAGAGGCTACTGTAGGTATCAAGTTCAGACCTTGGAGATCCAAAATTTCAGAGATACAATAGATTCAAGATCGCGCTGCTAAAAGCAAGATAAAGAATGACTCGAATCAAGAAAAGAAACTCCTAATAAGAAAAATTGGATGGATGATTTGAATAATGTGATCGAAGCTATGATAAATAGTTTTATATGTGTCATGGAAGTTAATATCGATGGTAGGGAAGCATATTCGAAGAAATGCATGGAATATTTGAAGAAAGACATGGAAGGTTTGAAGGAAGGTGGGACAAATTTGCTACAAGAAAGGTCTCCTAATGACGAAAAGGTAGTAGAGGAAACTCATGATGAGAAAAAAATAAATGTTAATCATGATTTCATGGAATATGACATTGGATTGAAGACCCACCATATTCCAAATATCGATATGAGGAAGTTTGATGGCACGGATCCCATAACATGGATACTACATAAGGAGAAATATTTTGATCTACATGACATGCAACTGTTACAAAAGGTACGTATTGCATCTTTATATTTAGAACCGAATCAATTTTTATGGTAGAAAGGGCTTTGTTATCGTAAACCACTTGTCACCTAGTCAATTTTCACGGAGGAAATGATGGCACATTATGAGGATACAAAGAGCAACACCTTCTTTAGCCAATTGATAAATCTCAAACAAAACGGTTTAATGGCAAGCACATTGAGGACTTCCAAAAATTGAATATAAGGTTAAATGATATTCCAGAGACGCACAGGATTGATGTCTTCATAGGGACTTTAAAGGATAACATTCAACATGAGGTTCACCTTTGGGAACCTGATTCATTAGAGAAAGCATACAAGTTGGCGAGAAAAATTGAAAGCAAAATTATGGCAACAAGGAAGCCTACCACTCATAACTATAAAGATGGAAGTGTTGTTGCTCCTAGACTTTCACCACCTACAAGGTTGAGACCACAAAAATTGGAAGAAAAAATAGAAAAGGGGCTTTGTTACTATTGTGATAGAAAATACATTAAAGGTCGTAAGTGTGCTGAGAAGAAATTAATTTACATAGATGGGGAAGAGGGGCAAGAAAAGGAACAAGAAACGTCAGAAGAAGAGGATATACACCAAGAACCAATCCTAGAGAAAGAAGAAATGAATCTAACAATATCTTGTAATTCATTTAAAGGAATTACCACTCCTAAAACTCTCAAGATAGAAGGGAATATCAAGAAGAAAAAGGTAGCAGTGTTGATTGATTCGGGTAGTACCCATAATTTTATTCATTATAAGATAGCCAAGGAATTGAATTGCTTCCTATATCTAGCACCAGAGTGTCAAGTAATGGTTGCAAATGGAGGAACCATAAATTGCTATGGAAAGTGCCATAATATCAAGCTATCCATGGGAGAATATTTTTTGAAGATTCTAATGCTTTCCATTCCAATGGGTGGTGAAGATGTTGTACTAGGAGTTCAATGGCTACAATCTTTGGGTACGATAGCATTTAATTTTCAAGAACGTTTCTTGAATTTTTTTTGGGAAGGAAAGGAGGTTGAATTAAGGAGTATCACAGGGAAACCAAGAAATATAATCAGCTCTAACAACATGACAAAGCTTCTAAAGAAAGAAAAATGAGGTGAAATTGCACAATTATGTTCACTAAAGGTACCCATATTGAAATCATCTATTTCTCCATATCTCCAAAACGTTTTGGACAATCATTCCAAGGTATTTGAGACTCTTAAAGGCCTCCCACCTATTCGTGATCATGATCATGCTATTCATTTGATTCCAAGAAGTGTTCCCCCAAACATCAGGCCTTACAGATATCCATATGCCCAAAAGCGTGAAATTGAACGTACTGTTGAAGAAATGCTAGAGGTTGGTATAATTCAACCTATTCAAAGTTCTTTCTCTACTCCAGTGGTATTGGTACACAAGAAGGATGGATCATGGTGCATGTGTCTGGATTATAGGGAGCTCAACAAGCTTACTATTAAAGATAAATTTCCCATTCCTGTCATTGATGAATTATTGGATCAATTACATGGAGAAATTTACTTCACCAAGTTGGATCTTCATTCAGGATATCATCAAATCAGAATGAAGATTGAAGACATTACAAAAAAAACATTTAGAACTCATGAGGGCCATTATGAATTTTTGTTCATGCCTTTTGGCCTTACTAATGCACCTTCTACATTTCAAGGTTTGATGAATTCCATTTTCAAACCCTTACTTAAAACATTTGTGTTAGTATTTTATGATGATATACTAATCTACATCAAGTCTTGGAAGGATCATGTTCAACATGTTTATAGGGTGGTCAAACGATTGGGGGAGAAACCAATTGGAGTACAAGAGGTGGAATATTTGGGTACTCAGTTAGCTCATAGCTCATCTGATCATCTTGAATATGATGGGAAAACTGCGATAGTGAACAAATGATTGGAAGGATATCTTCATTGCTTTGTATATGATAAACAGACATAATGGGTCAAGTGGTGTCCTCTAGATGAATGGTGGTATAACACTTCCTTCCGTACTGCAGCAAAAATGACCCCATTTATGGCACTTTATGGATACCATCCACTGTCCATCACATCATATTTAAAATAAAATTCTAAGATTCAAGCAGTGGAGGATCACATCGAGCATCAACAACAAGTTCTCAAACTCTTAAAGGATAAACTCACTTTGGCGCATAATAGAATGAAACAACAGGTAGATCAACATCGCAAGGAAAGAAGTTTGATGTAGCTGATTGGGTATTTTTATGAATACAACCATACAAACAAATGTCCCTCAAGCAAGATAAGAAGTATAATAAATTATCACCAAAGTAATATGGTCCTTACAAGGTGCTACAAAAGATTGGTACTATGGCATACAAATTGGAGGTTCTTGCATATTTTTGAGTGCCCCCAGTTTTCAATGTTTCATGCTTAAAGAAGGTTATAAGTGACAAGCTCCGAGTTCAAACAATATTGTCGAAACTTGACAAGGAAGGAAAAATCATATTGGAACCTGAAGCAGTTACGGAAACAAGAACCTGACAACTACGAAATCGATTAATTTTATAGTATCTCATCAAGTGGAAGAACTTACCCACTGAAGATTCCACATGGGAGGATGAGAATTTTATACAGAAACATCCAGAACTACTCAAGCATTGAGGACAACACTTTTTGAAAGAGAGGGGCATGTTAGGTCCTATACTACTAGTGTAACCCCTTATTGTTATTAGTGAAACCCCCTTATTATATTGTTGTGCCCATGTAGTCCCCATATTTTTATTATTGTGCCCCATATAAGCCCACTATTGTTATTGTTGTGCCCTTACATTATTATTGTTATGTTGGCTTTGATTATATTATGACCCCTTAGACTCCTATATATAGAAAGGAGGTCTTGTCATTAGTATCATCCAAGAATTGTTAATTTGTGTAATGTAAAGGAGATTGCCCCCTAAAAGAGGCTAATTTTGAAGTCGTTGATCTATCTTTTCTATATTTTTGTGAGCTGGTTGCAGAACAGATAAATAATTGTAACTGCAAATAAAGACTGTATACCTCTAGATCTTAAAATGAGATAGCTAGGGCTACCAGAAACCTTTTCACATGAAAATAAAGGGGTTCCTCACTGGAATAGATGCTCCTAACATAATAGAGTAGTACTATCAGCCCAAAAGCAATCAGAAATAGTAGATATAGGAAACGATAGTCGGATGCAGTTCTACCGGCTTTGGATTTGGATCACCCATGGATACGGCCCTTGAATAGCTCTAATACCATGTAGGAATTTACAGGGTAATTTCCTTAGATAGAACACCAAAGGACACCGCTCACAAATAGATCACAGATCGGTATACCATATTCTTGATGCAGTTAAAACCCTCAAAGAGGGAAACAATCCACAACCTGAACCAACGCAGTCGTTTATGAGAGAGGATTATGTAAATTTTCTTTCTTTTACATTAATAAATTGCCTGAAGTGATCGCATTTTCTCAGGGCATGGATTGTTTCCCTCTTTGAGGGTTTTAACCATGTCAATAATACTAGTGTACCGATCAATGATCTATTTGTGAGCAATTTCCTTTGGTGTTCTATCTAAGGAACTTACCTTGTAAATTCCTACACTATGGAACTTAGGGATTTGAATGCTCCTGAAATCTGCTTCAAGCGGGTTAATTTGACATTTTATCTAAAACTTATTTTAGGAGATGTTTAATATTATGCTATTTTATGAAGATAGAGGTGATATCTCTATATACTTATGGGAAATTTTTCAAATTTTTGTTTAGTATAATTTCAGAGATATGCCTTATGGGAGTTAGGGCTTTTGAATAGTCTTGAAATGAACTTCAAGCATGCTAGTTTGACATTTTTGGTATAACACATTTTTTGGAATGTTTTATACTGGGAAATTTTTAGAGACATGTGGATATATATATATATATATATATATATATATATATATATATATATATATATAGATATATATATATATATATATAGATATATATATATATATATATATATATATATATATATATATACATATACATATACATATATATAGATATATATATATATATATATATATATATATATATATATATATATATATATATATACATATACATACATATATATATATATATATGTATATATATCAATATGTTACGTAAAAGTTTTATTCTCTAGTTTTCTATAGTTGCAGAGATATTCTTTGTGGAAATTAGAGATTTTAAATGATATTGGAACCAATTTCAAATAGGTTAGCTTGTATTTTTTGCTCCAACTTCTTTTATCAGACTTATCATACTCTAAAAAAATTAGCGATCCAAGGAGACATATTGAAGTTCCTCAAGTAAAAAATTTACAGTATGAAAAGTCCAAGAAAATAAGTTAAATCAAAAACTCCAAGCTAACCTATTTGAAATTGATTCCAATATCATTTTAAAAGCCTAATCAAATTTACAAAATTATATATGTGGAATGTTGTACAAATACATTCTTGGGAAGAGGCCAAAAAAAACAGTTTTTGGGAGAAGCAAACCTAGTGAATGTAGAAGTGACAAGCAGACCTGATGAAGGTAGAAGCAATGAGCAAACCTAGTGAAGGTAGAAGTAGCAAATAAAATCAGTGAAGTAGGTTGGTTCTTATGAATATTTGTAGTAGTCTGGATTGGTGTCTCCGTTAGGTTGGTTCCTACAAATATTTGCAGTAGTGGGGATTGGTGTATCTGGTAGGTTGGGGCATATAAATATTGACAATAGTGTGGATTGGGGTCTCTAGTAGATTGGTGCTGACAAATAATATTCTCTTTTGTGGGGTAAACAACCACGAGGGATTTGAACTTATAAATTAGCAATTTACATATTATTTCATCACATGGCATTTGTTAATTGAGCTACCCCCCATGGGTCAGTGCCTACAAATAATTATAAAAATAAGTTTTGTGGTTTTCTCCTCAAAGGGTTTCCACGTAGATCTTGTGTTCCATGTCATGTAGTTGATAAATCTAATATGTGATTTTTTTCTTACAGTTCAAGAATGTTTGGATAAGGAAAAATTGTCTTATACTAGTTCACTCTGTTATAGCTCCAAATATCACCCTTGGTATTTGTGATGCTTGGTTTATGGCCTAGGGCAACCCCTCCTTCCAGACTTGGTCCAAATATTTTAAAAACAGTGTTTTACTTCCTGTATGCTACTTTTCCCTATGATAAAATCATGTACACACGGGTCAGTCTATACCCAACCCGCGTATATGTGTTAAAACACTTAAAAAAATTAAATTTCTTTAATTATGGGCGAAGATCATGGGTTTTTCCTATTGATTACCTCCTAGTGCCCATGGCCCAACTGTTCCCAACTATTTCCCAACTAAAAAACTAATTTGGGAGAAGTATAAAAAGACTTCAATGGGAAGGCCTTAAGGAGGAGAGAAATGATAGAATTACTATACTGAGATTATCCCCTGATCAAGTTTGAAGTATCCTTGTGCTTCAAGCACTTCCCCAAGTTCAGGAAACCCTTGTTTCCTTGAGTGTTGATATTCTTTCACTTGTTGGAGATATCATGGTATTGGTTATGGAAGCAAGTTGTTGAAGACTGGGACTGGACGAACATGAAGGACAGTTCCACTTGGAGCCGGAAGAGGAAGACTCAGGTGAACTCTTTCCATGTTTACTATAGTTTTCTACAATAAAAAGAAATGTTGTCTTGTTCCTAAGATCGACTTTGTTTATGCATCAGATGTTATTGTTATGGTTTATATATGAATGACTATTTCGATGTATAACTCACCATCTACTTATATGATATAAAGTTGATTTCACTAAAATGCTTTATCTATATGCTGCTATGTGTATTTGAATTGGTTGATTTGTAGGTTTGAAGATCATTAGGCAGAGGGTTTGAACCCTGGCTAGAACTACCCAAACGAAGGACATCCGGGTATGTTCATCCTCGCATAGTTAGTTTGTTTAAGCATGTTGCCTGAGTTGTATGCGTCTTTAATAGGGTTCTGACCCAAAGCCCTAGGGTACCTATTCCCTTAACAGAATTGGTGACTCCGCTGGGGATAACAATCTTGTTATTCCTAGTTTGGGTTGTTTAATGTCAATCAGGGCTCAGTTCTTAGTTTTCTTGCTGTAATAGTATTGCCTGCTCCTGTAGGAACTCAAACTTCAAGTATGATATTTTTCATCAGGCCTCATTTTTTATTTTTCTTGTAAAACTTCTTATACGCATCTTTGTCTATTTACAAAAGCGTACACACGCTTGTTTCTGTGAACTGAAACTGCGTATACGTGAGTTTCTTTTGGCAGAAGCACGTGTACACGCACCTGTGTAGGGACACAGTCACGTATACAATTTTTTGCATGCTTTTTTCAAATCTTTCTACCTAGAAAGATTTGTTTCTTGATTTGTGTGGTTTCTGAGTGGTCAGTTTATGTCTCTAGATTTCAATGATTCAGTGAGCTTACTATTTTGAATTCTCTCCTGCTTTGAAAATTTTTGGCCTCAATTTGCGTTAAGAGTGAGTTTTATGATTTGTGTTTGAACACACAAGGCTTCTTATAGTGTTTCTTGATTGTTCTGGTCTTCCGAAATAGAAGATTGTTTGCAATATTTGTGTCAAACTTCATTATTGGTCTACTTGCTTTGCTTCCCGTCATTTTTGTATCCATACACTTTTTCTTGCTTTTCGAAAGTTTCTTGTTGATGAATTTGAAAGTTTGTCTTTCCTGATTTCTTGATTAGTTTCTCAAAGCTCTTTTTGCTGCTTTTGGATCGTTTAGTGCAAGTTGAAACACCCATTTTGTTCAAGTTTTCATTCGTGATGAATTGATAACTTACAAAGTTTCCTTGTGTTTTGCTTTCGGTCTTTGAGTCTTTGGTGGCATTTTGAGTGCTTTTGAAAAGTTGTTTTCATTGCTTCTTGAAAAAGAAAAATTCTTCAAAAACATTGTTTTTGCTTTCTTTTGCCAAATTTGATTTTGGTCTCTTCGGTTTTATGAAAGTGAATTGTGATTTTTCAAGATTTTCCTTGCTTATTTGGAGGAAAATTTGTATTTGAAACTTGCATTCTCTTCAAACATTTAAGTTGGCTTATTAAAAAAGTTTTAAACAATTGCTTTCATCTCTTTTAGAGTAATCTAGAATTTTGCATCATCATATACACCTTGCATTAGGGTAGTTTTGCATTATTAAAGCATCAATAGTATTTTAGTTTTTGTGAGTGTGAAGTCTACTGTAATAAAAGAAAAAAAGCTTTTGCTTTATAGAAGTTTCTTAGAACCCAAGTAGAAGTTGCTTTTCATCGAAGAACAAACAAGTGCATTGCATATAAGTTAGTTTTTCATTAATTTCTTTTGCATCATAAAACACCATCAGTTTCATTTCCATATTGTCCCTTGACTTAAAAGAACAACCACTTAAAATCAAGCGCTTAATAAAATAAACTAGAACTTTTTATATTGTCAATCAGATACACCAACAAGTTTTAGGTTATTTAGGGCCTTGGATTAGGCGAGAGGAGAGTAAACTCTCCAAGGCCATTCTAAATTGTAAAACATAGAAGTCTAAATAAAGAGTGAAATCCAATAGCGTTAGGGAGACTGGGAAAGATCTGTGACTAGGAGTTAAGCACGAGGGTTTGTGAAGATAAGGACGAGAGATACCCCCTCTCTTACTTGTCAAATCTTATCTCACGACTATTCTGCCTGACTTCTGATACGAGTTGGTATCTTTAGTTGCCTATCCTAGGGATCTACATAGGTGGCTACTGAGGGGAATCCCATGGCACCTGAGGTTGATGTTGCATCACGTTCAATGGTACTTCTAGAGAGCACCCTTGTGAAGCTTGGGGGCTTGCACAAGCAAAGGCTATTGTCTAGAGGTCAGTGTAACCACCTCTGATACCTTCGCCAGTAGACCTAGGGCGTAATTACCCTAGTATATTTTCAGAAGGCCCTTATTATTCACTTTCTTGTATTTTGGTGTTCGGTACTAATCACTTGGAGCAGAAATACTTGGAAGTTGTATGACTGCTGAATTCTTTAAGGACATTTTTAGTGTGTGTTCTACGCTCCTAGTTGGCCTAGCTTTCGATTTTTTTTAGTCTTTAAGTAGATATAAAATAATTCAAAGTGGCTGAACGACCACCTCGACGGTCCCCTAGACTTCGTGGGCTTTCGCCCACAAGTCCAGAGCCTTCTCCTAGAAGGTGTAGGAGTGATACTTCCAGTGGTTTTCAACCAGTGGCAGCTAGCGCATCAGAGATTGATCCTCCGCTTGGGGGCATTAGTTCGCAAGATAGACCTGGTACTACTACAGAGCTAGAGAGAAACCCACCAGTTCTTTCTCGAGTGCTCTTCTAGTCAAAAGATAGTATTGAAGTGGAAGAGCTTTCCGAGTTGGTTGCAGCTCCAAAATCTCCTCTGCCTCCTTATCACCCAGACATATTGTTATACGTTGAAACTCCGACTCACAGGCCTTCAAGCCTGGGTCCACACACATCTATCCCTTCGATGACCACTGCTGGAAGCATGGCATCCACCATGAGTGATGCGAGTATGCAGACTCCCATGTCAGTGCAAGGGGGAGGAACTATTTCCATCCCCTCTACATCCTTATTTGGGTCTACTGCTAGCACATCCTTATTTGGGTCTACTTCCATTCCATTGACGAGTGGAATTTCTCAAGCCAATGCATCCAGTTTTGGATTCTTCCCTTTTGGAATGCCCTCTCAAGGTATTCCTTCAATTCGATTAAGTGTACCATTAACCGCCTCCATGATGAGTGGATCAACCTCTTTTCAAGGTTTCCCATTTGGAAGTGGTCATATACCACATTCCAATCCGGCAGTGGGGTTTATGCCTTTTCCTTTCACAAGTCAAGGTAGTAATCCCTTCCAGAGTTGGACAAACCCTGTGGTTAGCGGGATAGGAACTGGGAATCAGTTTTTTGGCCAATAAGGGAATGTGTCGTATTCCTCAGTGAATTCATTTCAAAGTTTTCCACCCTTAGCTAATGCTTGGAACCCTTACCAAGGGCTGTCAGCTCCTTACAATAATTCGTTAGGGGGAAACTTTGCCGGTTATAGAGGTTTTTCGGCTGGAGTTGGTCAAACTCTGAGTTTTGTTGGACCACAAGGGTCACCTTTTGGTTCAGCAGGTTCTACCAGTTACTTCGGGCAACCTAGTGCCTTTCAAAATCCAAGTCATTCTTTTCAGACTTTTGGGAACCCCACCCAATCTAGGTGGAATCCCCAAGGTCCTCCACGACTTCCTTTTCTAGCCACACTTAATCTGCTAGACTTGACTAAGTTAATGAACGATCCAATCAGATATAATCTGGCTTGGCCTCCGGTCCCAACCAAACTTCCATCAGATATTCCAAAATTCGAAGGGAAGAGTGGTGAAGACCCAGGCGACCATGTAACCACGTTCCATTTATGGTGTTCATCTAACTCCCTGATCGATGATTCGATCAGGTTGAGATTATTTCAGCGCACCTTAACTGGGAATGCGGCTAAGTGGTATATAGAGTTGCCAGGGGGCACCTTTACGTCTTTCGCCAATTTGGCTAACATTTTCCTAAACCATTTTCAGTTTTTTGTCCGTTACGAAGCCAGAACTGAACTTCTGGCCAATTTTCATCAAGACATGGCTACTCACATTTCAGATCATATCCAGGAATGGAGACGAAGAAAGAGGCTCATCAAAGCCAAAATTCCACCTGAATTTCGTCTCGAATGGTTTTTAAAATCGTTACAACCTGAGATCTCTAAGGATGTTTCTATGTCCGACATTTATTCAGAAGAGTGGGCTATCTTTCGTGCCCAGCAATTAGAACTGATATATTCTCAGTCTAGGACTCTTCAGAAAATCTTTCCTAATGCTCCTAGATCCACGGTTGATATAGCCAAACTAAAGCCAAGCCCTCATGCTGATGGTATTGTTGGATCGATTGATGTAAATGTGGTGAAACTTTTGAGCCAATTGCAGCAGTTGTCTCTACAAACTACTTCTTCCAATCAGGTTGCACCGTCTACTCCTTCACCTTCCCAACCTTCTTCCATAAATGTCGTTCAGGCTTCTAACCCCAAAGGAAATCAAAATTATGATGGGAAGAAGAAGGGACGAGGTAAAAAGAAGAATCGGGATGGGAAGGGTAATGTGAACAAGCCTGACGATGGTGCCGACGAGGGTACAAATGAGTCTTAAGAAGAAAGTTAAATTTCCATGCAAGTTATGCAGTGGAGATCATTTGACTCATCTCTACCCGAAAATTCAAGATGCTCAGTGCTTGTTAGTGCAGCAAGGGTATTCTAGCTCCCAATATGTCTTAACTAACCCTTTCCCCTGAGGGCAGCAGATACTTGCTGGCATGAACTCAAATCCTGGAACCTCTGTTGGGGGCAACCAGGAGGGGGACAATTCCTAAAATGTTTTCATGATGAGTTCTAATGTCAATGTGGCTACACAATCACGAGATTATGGTGAAGCATAAACATCTAAGGATAAATCTGTTCCTGGAACTACGGATCCACTTCATATTGAGCGACCCTCTATCGAGTCTATACCTCAGATAGTGAAAGGTTCCGCCAAAAGCGCAATGATCAACCCTAATGCTAGGGCAGCCCAGAACTACTCCATTGTGGAAGATCTGGCTCAAATTCCTTGTGCTATGTCTGCTTTAGAGGTACTCCAGTCGTGTCCTTCTCAAAGAAGTGCTTTGCTTTCAGCAATAGGGGAAGTAGATCCAAAAAATTCTTCAACGCTCACTTTTGATATGCTCAATGTCAAAAAGAGACTCCCTCATCATATGGATTTCTAGATAAAGTTTACTTACCGGAAAACCAATACTTTTCGGACAATTATAGATGAGGGAGCTACCACATGCGTAATGTCTATGTCATGTTGGAAGGAAATTGGATCACCTTCAGTCATTCCTTCACCGACTCTCTTAACAGCATTTGATGGTCATTCTCATAGGCCACATGGGATTATCCCAGCCTTTTCTATATCTGTTGGAGGAAAGGTCGTTAATATCGAAGTAGAAATCGTTGATTCCAACCTCGATTACAATCTCCTCTTAGGATGAAATTGGATTAATGAAATGGATGTCGTAGTTTCGACTCTGTTTCACGTCCTTTATTTTCCTCATGAGGGGAGAATTGTTAAAGTTGATCAATTGGATTATTCTCTAGCTAACCCTCGTGCAACTTCGGATTCTACTGTTCCATTGGTGGATAACCCTCGGCAACCTATCGAGAATCTAGGAGTTGGGATGTACTCTTCCTTGATGAGTGTATTTGATCTTCCCCCTCCTTCAGCTAGAATCTATACGATTAACCTATCGAGAATCTAGGAGTTGGGATGTACTCTTCCTTGATGAGTGCATTTGATCTTCCTCCTCCTTCAGCTAGAATCGATATGATTTCATCCTCCAAGGAGCCTTTACAGAAAGAGTTTGTTCAAACTCATTATTTTTCAGATCCTGGAACCTTACCTTCATCTACGACCACATCAGATGAGGGGCAGGTGGGTGGAATAGCATCTCCTATGTCTACAACAAAACTTAGATATGGATTTATCGATAACTCTATAGATGACCATCCGACTCCTTTTTCAGAGGAAGAGTTAGATGGCGATGTGGCTCCTTCTTGGATGCTTGACTCTACTTCTGCTATGGATTTCTTAGATACAGTTTTTCCATCTGACGAAGAAATTTTCGAAGAAATGACAATTGTAGATTGACCATTGGAAGATTTACATCATCATTCATATCTTCATCCTCCTTTGCAAGAAGTCAAATCTAGGTCCTCCAATCTGCTTACCAGCAATGTTTGTACAGTGTTAAACCCTTTGGCTCCAACACATTTATCTACCAAAGGTCATATATTGATTGGTTCAAGAACTGTACCTGTAAACATCTCTAGGAACCAGCCGGGGGAGCCCCCTGATGGGCTCTACCTCAAGAAGTACTTTGCTTAGGTTACAGCCAAGCAATGGCTTCTTTGTATATTTTGTATTTTTGTACATATTTTATTTGGAGTTTTTGTGATATCGACACTTTTTTTATCTGCTTTGGCAGGTTTTGATGGATGACTTGGTCTATTTCAGATTCATCGATGGTGCTAGTCGGCACACTCAAAACCTCACTTCCGTAGCTTGGGTGATTTATTATCTAACTGGTCAGTTGATAGTGTCAAGGGGAGTATGTATTGGTTCTGCGTCAAATAATATTGTCGAATATACTGTTGTCATTAATTTACTATCCAAAGCTATTTCTTATGGAATTGATTCATTGGTAGGGTATCTTGACTCACAGCTGGTAGTGTCACAAATGAATAACATTTATTGGGTTCGGGATCCTTATTTATATCACCAATTTTTGAGAGCAAAGGTGTTGCAAAGATCATTTGTTTTTATTACTTATTTGCACATTCCACGATCTAACAATTCATTAGAGGATTATATCGCTAATCAAGCATTAGATTGGCATATCATTCATTCATCAAGATAAAAACAAACATCAAAAATTTGGAACTTTATTTATATATCATAAAACCACCCATGTGTACATAAAGTGTTTCAAAAATAATATACAAAATCGAGACTAAATTCCCATAATCATGTCCAATCTATCTATGACCCAGCTCAGGATGAGCGGCTAAGAAGGTGACCACTGCGTTGGCCACACACCGAAGAATGCAAACCCAGTCTCGTGGTACTCCTACCACGTGGCGCTGCATCTCCTTAGGTAGATCTTCTACGACCACCATCAGTACCTGGTGAGTCAATCTCACCAAGTTTCTTTGGACTGCGTATAAGACCCTCTCTGTCTCAGCAGCCACCTCTTCGGCACCTCTTCCACAACGCCTGTGCTGCGGAAATCCATCTGGTCATATCGAACCCACATCTGGAACATGATCATTATGTCAGTATTTTAATCCCATCAAAAATATTTCTAAAGTTCATTTTTCATATTTAAAAAACAAAAAATCTTAAAATTGATAAAACTTAAAAAATGGTTACCTATCTCTCCCCATGCAGCGTTTGGTGGTAGCACCAAGTCCAGATCTCCTCTGAAATCCATGCCAGCATAGGGATAGTCGTCCACAACGATGATTTGTTGTTCCCACCAGGAGAAAAACTCATCATCGAATGCAGTCTTCGGCACGTCCTCACCTCCAAGGCATTTCATCAGGTCGACCCAACTTCCCATCCAAGGATCTCGGGGGCTAATGATAGAAACTAATACTCAGGGACATATCCCAAGAACCTTCTCGAAGAAGAAGGAGCACAAAATGGTCCCATATCCAAAATTTTTGGTCTGTCCTTTCTGAATGGAGGACAACTGGCTCTTCATATTGGTAAGAAGAGGTGTACACCAATCAAAAACAGTAGTGAGACACTCCACGACCAAGCTCATGGATAGTCATGACGCTTGGTGCAATGAGGCTGATCTGTTTATCCTGGCTATGGTGAACAGTAAGATCCTCAGGGACAAGCTCTCCACATGTTTTATTGGAATCTGGCTTCCAATTTTCTCCGGATGCCCCGAACAGTATATATGTACGTAGTCTTCCACTAAAAGACTACCTCATGTCTGGCTAGTCAAATGTACAACTTCTCCTCTCCGAGAGAGACCAGTGATAAAGTAAATATCCTCTACCTCTATCCTTAGAGGCATTTGATCAATCATAAATGCATCATCTTCAATACTCCAATAGTGGATTAACATTTCAAGCAAGCGGGTGTTGGCCTTCATATTTGGCATTTTGAAAAATTTTAATAAGCTACATCCCCTCAATGAATTGAAGGCCTGCTGATCATTCATAACTACATTATCAATGGTAATATGATCCCTCTCTCTCCATGTGATTGTCATCCTGAAAGAAAATTTAATTTCAATCATTAGATTTTTGTTTTTAAATTTCAAACCACATATACGTGGGTCCCTTTCATACACAGTCGTGTGTAGGGCCTGCGTGTACGTGGGTTTATAATATCCAACCCGCATATATGCCGCATTGAAATTTTTAACATAAATTCCTATGGTCAAATCTCAATTAAAATTTCTAAAAACAATCATAAAGTAATGCAAGCTTGAATTTGGGGTTACCTGATGATTTTGATCTAGTTTGAACGGTCCAATTCTTTGGGGGGAAATTTTGCTCTTTTTTCTCCACAACGTTTGCTCTCAACACAAATGGTACAAATGGTGAGTCAAAAAGTCATTTTATAAGCTTTGAAAATGTCAAATTTTTTCAAAACTTGATTTTTTTCGTCTCATGAATCTTTTAACTTGTGAGCTTGGATTATTAGGAATAGGTTGTTTTTCAGGACATTTTGGACGCTTCTTCAGAAATTTCACATCGGTTCCATGACTGCTGACCCGTCATGGCAGGTATCGTTTACTTACTGGCATATAGGTTAGGGAAACCATTTGTTTCGTTGCATTTTTCATATTATCTTCCATTTGTCGATACACTTGCCATAGGGTCGGTCCCATCGTGTTATGGTTAGTAAACCATGTTCACTCACCGATTTCTAAATCATGACACGATGGTAGAGCCATCCTATACATGGACATCGTAGTTAGCACCTCACTGACATTGGTTTCCCATGTTGTTTTATTGAGTAGGCTTGGGAGTCCTCTCTAGTCCCGCCATGACTTGTGCGTTGAAGACTCATTCCTCTGTGCTTTTTCACTTCATTCTGGCTTTATACCCTAGAGGCTCCTTTATGTTGAGTTATACTACTGCATTGCATTTTGACCATTTGCACCTTTTGGCCTTGAGTCGGCTTCACTTGGACTCGTGTTTAAGCCACTTTTTGACCATGTTTTCTGCAAACTCAAACTTCCAATCCCTTAGCTTCTGCAACTTGACACACCCTCTGACTTGTGGAAGGAACATCCCTTTGAGTGTCCTTGACCAGCTTTGCCTCCCTGCATTGAGCATAGGATTGTTCCCATCCCAGGAACTAGATCATCTGTTTCACTGACACTCGTTCTTTCCACTATACTATAGCATTCTTTTATTCTTTTTCCAGCTTAAAGAAAAAGAC
The DNA here is from genome assembly GCA_031772625.1 of Pinus tabuliformis. Taxonomy (NCBI): domain Eukaryota; kingdom Viridiplantae; phylum Streptophyta; class Pinopsida; order Pinales; family Pinaceae; genus Pinus; species Pinus tabuliformis. Next base: position 523,602,059 of record CM062812.1, read on the forward strand.
AAAAAAATTATATATTCCAAAAAAGAGTGGGAACGGGACAAAATTTCCATATATTGTTGGCAGCTAGAGTCAGTTGTGTCGCCCTTGAACAAAGCACTCAAAAGAAAGTCTCTCCTCCATTTGGGTGGGATTTAGTTTGACTTAGGTATGCCTTAACCTTGTTATTGAGTCAATTCTCCTCCGATTGGTTATCTCTTCCAATCATATGGAGAGTTCATTCGTGCCTCCTACATGATGAACTTATACAGAGTTATCATATGCTGCCACATAGTCATCATTGAGTCGTGCTTTTGTTCAAGGGAAGTAAGCCTGAGTCGGCCTCTCTATGGTGTCTCTTGACCTATTTTTTAGTCGGCCATCCCTGGTTGTCAGTGTCTTGTTTGTCATCACATCAGTTATATTGGTCCTTTACTCGTGCCGGTTTGAGAAGGTCTCCATTGACTTCCTGTTAGCAGGTCTTGTCCTTATCAATGACAACATATTGCTCTGATGGCAGGCCTATAGCCGCACCTTGGCCCTATTTTCATTATTGATAAGTCACCTTGTGCTCAACATCGATCAGTATCATGAGTCTTTGACTGAGTGGTTTCCCTTATGTTCGACATTAGCTTTCATTATCACACATTGGGATTCGTGCAGTGCCTTGGTTTCAATTTGACCCTATTGGTGGATACCTCGCCTCTGTGTCAGCTTTCATTACTGGTTGGTTCAAAGGATTTCTATCATGAGCTAGCTAAATCTTGTGTATGCTGGAAATGTGCTTCGGTTGGGTTATTACATCTTGTTTCGTCTGATTCCTTCCACGTTATTGGCCTGTGGGTTACACTCACGCTAGATTGATGAAGGATGCCTGAATGCCTTCCTTCTAATGGACTTTTCCTATCGACTACCACTCATTGCTCTAGGGCAAAGATCTAGAGTCCATTTGGCAGTACCTTGGGGTTTGCAGTCATCAGTGGCAGATCCTTCCCTATAGACAGTGGAAAACCATCATTGTCCCCTAATTGATAGATTCTTCCAGGTGTTCGACCTCAGCTCATTTATTCGCACTCGTTAGAATGTACTGGGTACCTTGACTCTCATTATCATTATCGGTGACTAGTCTCACATTTGTTAACGGTATACATCAATGACTGGTAATCAAATGATTTCTCACATGGTCGACTTCAGATCATTTATTCCCATTGTGTAGAAATGTACCACGGCGGTCGGTGAAGACCTTGAGTTGCATCAGCATTCTTTGGTTCACTTGTCAGTTGCTCTTGTTGTTGCTAGTTGACACCATTCCACCTTATATGTTGCAGTCCTTCACAGCGACATCTTATATGCTGGCATCCAAGTTGCGATGTAGTATGATCTTATTCCATCATGTTCATTTGGTACTATTGGGATCAGTTTTTTATATTAGTGATCAGCTTCATCTTCTAGCTTCATTGATCATCTTCTTATATGTGATATTCAGACATGTACTTGTTCGATCATGATTAGATGATCCATTGTGTATTTTCAGTTCTTTATACTTGTATACATAGTGGATCCACTTGTACTTGATATGTGGACATGCTTTACTTTTTCTTAGCATTGGTATGCTCGCCTCAGACAGGTGTTTCTTATAATCTTCTTTTTGATGGCTTGGTAGGCTGAAATTTGGTGAAGTCCTTAATTTTTAACAAGTTTCCTTTCCATATACTTAATACATTTCGGCCATCATGTACCCCTTTTGGCCTCATATATTAGGGGGCATCTGTTATAGCTCCAAATATCAACCTTGGTATTTGTGATGCTTGGTTTATGGCCTAGGGCAACCCCTCCTTCCAGACTTGGTCCAAATATTTTAAAAACAGTGTTTTACTTCCTGTACGCTAATTTGCCCTGTGATAAAAGCGTGTGCATGTGGGTCAGTCTATACCCAACCCGCGTATATGTGTTAAAACACTTAAAAAAATTAAATTTCCTTAATTATGGGCAGAGATCATGGGTTTACTTGTTGATTACCTCCTAGTGCACGTGGCCCAACTATTCCCAACTGTTTCCCAACTAAAAAACTAATTTGGGAGAAGTATAAAAAGACTTCAATGGGAAGGCCTTAAGGAGGAGAGAAATGATGGAATTACTATACTGAGATTATCCCCTGATCAAGTCTGAAGTATCCCTATGCTTCAAGCACTTCCCCAAGTTCAAGAAACCCTTGTTTCCTTGAGTGCTGATATTCTTTCACTTGTTGGAGATATCATTGTATTAGTTATGGAAGGAGGTTGTTGAAGAATGGGACTGGAAGGACCTGGAGAACGGTTTCGCTTGGAGCTAGAAGAGGAAGACTCAGGTGAACCCTTTCCATGTTTACTATAGTTTTCTATAATAGAAAGAAATGTTGTCTTGTTCCTGAGATCGACTTTTTTTATGCATCATATGTTATTGTTATGGTTTATATATGAATGACTATTTCGATGTATAACTAACCATATACTTATATGATATAAAGTTGATTTCACTAAAATTCTTTATCTATATGCTGCTATGTGTATTCGAATTGGTTGATTTGCAGGTTCGAAGATCATTAGGAGTTGCAGAGGGTTTGAACCCTGGCTGAAACTACCCAAACGAAGGACATCCGGGTATGTTCATCCTCGCATAGTTAGTTTGTTTAAGCATGTTGCCTGAGTTGTATGCGTGTTTCTTGTTGTAGATTACTCCTGCTCTAATAGGGTTCTGACCCAAAGCCCTAGGGTACTTATTCCCTTAACACACTCCCCTCTCATTATAAGTGTGTGATCAATAGTTGGTATAGCAACAAATTCCTTCAAAAATAATCCAACTATTGGAAATAAGATTTTGGGAGCACACATGCCTAGCGAAGAAGGTTTCTCCACAAACAAAGCCCCATTAATTGACAGAACAAACTATGTATTCCAAAGTATAATAAGTAGACTTATCTAATGTCTATTGGATTTGATATTCGGAAATAAATTGTAACTAGTTATACAACCCCAATAACTCCTACAATATATACAACTAGGATGAAGCAAAATAAACATAACGAAAAAGCCATGAATGTTATCTTGTGTAGTACATTAGAATCAAAATTTGTCAGGTGATGCATTGTGAATTGAAAAAAGACATTTGGAAGAAAATTCAAAACATTTATGAAGATGATGACAAGGTGAAGAAGGAAAAGCTCCAAACTTGTAGAAGACAATACCTTAGTTTGAAAATGAAAGATAAAGAAAATGTTGTAGCCTATTTCCTTCATGTGGATCAAACTGTCAACATCATCGGAGGACTTGGTGAGGAGGTTGAAGAATCAATAAGTGTATAAAGGGTACTAAGGTCACTCCCCTTAAGATTTGATGCCAAGGTCTTTTTCATTTAAGAAATGAAGGATATGGAGAAATCGACGATAGATTAAATGCATGGGATTCTCACTGCATAAGAAATGAGGATAGAAACGTCAACATAAAAGGAAGATACTTTCAAAGAATCAAATAAGATGAAAGGACAAAAATCTTGTGATTGTTCCAACCTTTTTACATACAAACGAAGCACAATTTGTGAGAAAAATAAAAAGAGGATCTGGAAAATACAAAGATAAGCTACCCTTCAAAGGCAAAAGGACAAAAATCCTGTGATTGTTCCATTACATACAGAACAAGCAAAAATTTCTGAGAAAGCTAAAAAGAGGATTTGAAAAATACAAAGATAAGTTACGCTTAAAATTTTTTAATTATGGTAGAGTAGGACAATTACTAAATGTCCATTTAAAAAAATAGAAGACATTGATGATAAAAAGAGCATAACAATTGTTATTTTTCCACAAGTTCTCTATTGTAATAATTACTTAATGCAATATTTCATTCAATTACATTCATCCCAAAACAATTAAGCAATTATAGATAGAGAAATAATAAATAATGAACAATAGAAAAAACCATGCATAGTGAGACAAAGAGTTTTGGTCAAAGACCAGGATAAAACCCCAAAAGGTGGGAAACCCAAATCAATTCTTCTTCTTAGGAGAGATTCATTCAATTTTCAACTAAGATATAATATCCAATTTGTACATCAAGAATATTCCAACAAGATTCCAAATTTGACCTCAAAATGTCTAAGTCAAAACTAGTCAAAGATGATAGAGAAATTCTACTTTTGGTCAAGGTCAAGTTTGCAACAATAAGGGCCAACTTTCAGCCTTTGTAAGACAGTCCAACCTCAGTCAAGGAATCCTAGAATCTTTGATCAAATGCCATAGTCAAACCTTCTAGTCAACAAGATGGAAAATAGGGCAAGACTTTGTTCAAACCAGTTCAATGAGAATATGCAATTTTTGGCCTCCTTCGATAGTAAAAAACTCAGTCAAAATAGAACCAAACCATCCCATGTCAATGAAATTCAAACAGAGAAAGATATGCTAGTTAGTGCAGAGAAGAAAATCTCCTTAGACTCATTTAGACATGTGAAATACTCTTGCAATTTCAGACCGAATTGATGTGTGATGTGATGGTACAAATGAGGTTCAATGATGCCATATTTATATGAGTTAGAGGAGGTTCCATTTCACACTTTTTGTTTTGACATGTCCTTCTTGAGTTCGACTTGATCAAAGTCAAGGATTTGAATTATCTTCTTTAATTTCCAATGAAAATTCCGACCAAACTGCCAATATTCAACACTCCCTCTCAACCAAGGAGGAATTTTCATTTGCACCATAGATCTCATCTCAGTTGACTAATGATGTCTCGATCCATAGAAGAAGAATGATATGGGAGATCGATGTACCAAAACCAAGTCCATGTCAGTCACATATGACCTTGGTAAAGATCACACACCTTATGTACACTAATTGATTCTCACCTAGCATGATCCTTAGTGATCAAGTGGGAGAAAACCTGCATCCAACACTTAGTGGAGATCAATTTACCACAACCAAGTCCATGGAAGTCACGTTCGACCTTGGTAAATATCACACACCTAAGTCTTCTCACCCACTAGCCAGATGGGTGGCAATCCCAACAAGCTTAAAAATCTCAATATGACCGTTGGTAAATAATGACATCAAGGTGACTTGCAGGTAGGATGCACATGAAGAAATATAAGAAAAAATAATAATAATTAGAGAGACAAAGAAAATTGGAGGAAAATTATTTAAGCCATAATGTGTGTTCACTCATGTTGTACTTTTCTTAATGATATATATATATCTATATATATATATATATATATATAGATATAGATATATATCTATAGTACAATGATGAAACCACCTCATATGTTCTCTACTTGACACCTCACAAAAGAGATAAACAAGGATGGGAGAGAATAGTATCTAGAAACTTTAGAAAGATACCTAGGATAAAAATTGTATCCTCAATAAAGGTGGTATATTAGGACTTAATGATTGTTTATGTGAGTAAGAGAGTACCATCCCCCCATATTGATTATAAGTCTGAGAAATAATACCATAAATGCAACATAAACTGGTACTATCTCCAGGTCTTCATGCGTAAATTCCTATGTTGAGTTGCAATGAAGAACTGCCTAAAATATGCCAAAACTGGATGACAAAAACTCCAATATGAAGAGAGAAAATCAAGAGAATTTAATTAACTGCAAGTCTGATACATCCCTAAAAAATGCTTGAAAAATCAATCTAATGACAAGTTCTAATATAGAAAGATCCATCTATCCTTTGATAGGTCGAATGACCATACAAGTAAACAAAAAATGCCCACATTTTGCACTCAATTAGCATCCAAATCGCTTTCCCGCTGAAAATTTCTTTGTATTGTTGTTGAAACTTTCAGTATGATAAACTTCATCATCAATTCAATTTCAATTTCATCATCAATTTCCCTCTTTGTCAGCTGGAAGGAGAGACCAATTCACTTGATTTTTTAATTCACCTGATCCAGGTGGATCTTCGGACACCATGGGATGAACGCTCAAAAATCAAAGTCTTTGTAATGACTTTGAACTAGGACCAGATCGAAGAGCTCATCTACTTGATCGTGGAAGTGCGAATGGTTCGTCAATCCAAGCCCGGATGATGAAGTTATCGCGAAATGAAGGTTAGCTTTTTCCTTAAGAAAATGAGGCATTTTCTCATAAAAATGGGTTTTTTCGCCTTAAGGGAAAAATCGCATCAGGAATCGTGCCAAGGGTGGACTTAAGGTGGGCCTTTGGAATCCCTGATCAGCGATCTCCGGTATCGGAGTTAGGGGTAGGCAATCGGCGATATCGAGGGCATAAGACATGCGATGAGCGATAATATCGGTGATTGGCATCAGCAATCGACGTCGCCGATTGTCGTCGGCATATGCCAATGTATCGGTGAAGGACCCTGAGCCACAGTGATTCGATATAGCGACGCAATCTCAGCCATCAGATCTGGAACTAATCAATGCTCCAGATCTAATTGGCGACATCGGCGATCAGTGATCAGCACCTTGCGATCCCGACTTGCGATATATCTCGAACCCAATAAATTTATAAGTCTGGTTTCATAAATTTTGAAATCTGAACTTTCGGATTTTTCACTATTTTTTGGATTTTTGCCTAATTGTTTTAAAATGATAAAAAGGCTATTTTTAACAGTTGTTGCACCCACCGATGCTTATTTGCAAATGGCTTCTATTACAAGCAACAGACCTCCGATTTTTATGCACTGCCCTGTCCCAAAAATGTGTTATAAAACACGATGGGTAACAGAGATGCGGAGGTGGCATGCTAGAGGAAAAAGGTTGGAGAGACAGTGCCAGAGAGCCCAAGAGCCTGTATTGGGGAGTGCTACAGAAGTCTGAGTGCCAGAGACCTCAATTAGGAGGCTGCGCCTAATGGAGAGCTGCATAACGAAAGGGCCAGGCGAAGACAGAGATAGCCACAGAGCTTGATCAATCCAGAGCGCCGATACACCGCAGGGAGTCACAGCGCTTGAAATTCTAGCAGATTCACAGGGTTGTGATGATAAACCCGAGTGCTATAGGGCCAGATAGCCATAGAGCTACAAAATGAGAAGACCCGAGTGATTCTTCTCTTTATGATCCGTTCTGTTCTTGTTGATCGATTATTCTCTTCATGATCGATTCTTCTTCTTAGCATTTCATCTGTTGATTAATGATTCTTTGATCTATTCTTCTTCGATTGATTATTCTTCTTGCATATTGATGTTGTGAGATTAGTGTTTCAGCAAGCTTCAGCACTTTAGCAGTTACTTCAGAGCAGTGCTTCTTCATATGGCCATTCATAGTGAGGTCGTGACAGATTGGGAGCAGACTGTGCCTGTGCAATGATGATATGAACAGATGTTCACTGTGGATCATTTTATCCACTTCTTCATTCATATCTTCAGATGGCCCGTGGTTGGTGTGAGGTATATGATTATTTCATATATTTCTTCTTTTACATTATGCTGTAGATCCTAGATTGATATTGATGCAGGATCTTCTTTATTTTCATGTTGTCATGATTCCTTGCTTCGTGTTATGCGGAATCTTCATATGATGTACTTTATGCTTTGAGATCCCTTATTGTATGTTTCTGGGATACTCTTGTTGTCATTGTGCATGTGTTTTTCTTTGACATCCCTTTTGTGCCTTGTTGGTGGGATGCACACCATGCGTGTTTTTGTATCATACTCATAGGAGTCTTTTGATTGAGAGTTCTAGTTTTGGAATATCTCTTAGAGCCACTCCTGCGTGAGGGCCTTCTTCCTTGTATGATTGAGACAAAAAAATCTTGTGTACATCACTTTTATTGACAACACCTAATGTAGCGGCCTACACCACCTTGATTGGGGCCCAGAGACGTAGTCCCTCCTAGATGAACTCCGTTAACAACGGCTTTTGTTTCCATGTGTTGATGATTTTTATGTTCCTCTTCTTTATAGTCTGCAGCTATATTTATTAATGTTCTTTTAAAATGCAATTTTAACACATCATGAAAGTAAAAGGTCTTGGAAAGGTCCTTCTTCACACCTGGACCTGGATCAAGTGGTATCAGAGCAGGTCTTAATGCTGATGTGAATTGCAGTGTGAACAATGACAAAGGACGAAAGAGCAATGTATGAGACCATGCTTAACATTTCCAAGAAGGTGGAAATTATGTATAAAACTCTACAGAAAGAAATAGAGGAAAAGGAGCACTTACAGCTTCATTTGAAATCCACAGAAGAGGCTATGGAGGAACTGAAGCAAGACAAACATAATCTTCAAACAGAGAATGATGAATTGAAGATGCGTCTACATGAAGAGAAAGAGGAGAAACAAAGTTTGCTACTACAGCTGTAAGCAAAGGACAAGGCCTTGGAAAAGCTGCAGCGAGACTCATGTGAGGTAAAAAGTAGTTCTCCATCTTCATGTATGTTTCCTTATGATGATTTCACTGTGTTTGAAAATCATACCACAGGAATTGGCTCCAAACTGTTAAAGAGAATGGGATATGAAGGAAAAGGCTTGGGCGTTAATGGCCAAGGAATTGTCAATCCCATCCAAGTAGAGGAATTTTCGTGTCGAGCAAGACTTGGGTATGTCAGGAAAGAAGCTGGGGAATGCGTTGAGACAGTTAGCGATCCACCAACAACGAATGATGAGTAGCCCTTATCAATTCTTTCCAAATCAAAAGAGAAGGTAAAAGATGTTGATTTCCTTTCGATTTCATCTTCTGATAGTATGATTTCTGTTGGAGATTTGGAGATCCTGACTACAAGGAAAAATATGAGGCTCCTTATAAAGATAAGGCACGAGGAGAAAGAGTTTGGTGCTAACAACCAAGGCATTGCTCAACCTTTGGAGTTTATGCATGAACCTCGATTTGCAGGCTCAAGGTACACTAAATGAGAGTGCTCAAAGGTTTCAGATTCATTCGATACTTCATTGAGGAAAGAGAATGATGGGAAAACATCCCCATCATCCCATGGCAGTTTCCATTGAAGGGAGAGAGCTGAGGCAAGCTCTCATCGCCATGTTGACATCAGAAACAATAAAGGAAGGTATAATCACTTTCGATCTTCGAATGTTCATTTTGATCATGTTGTTAATAATGAATGAAGACAAAGGCATTGAAAAATATGAAATTTTTGTGGTTTACCTAACCATACCTTTTCCAAGTGTTGGAAAAGAATGGCAGCACTCATGAGGCGTGAAAAACCCTCTCAGCAGCATGAGAAGAAACAGGTTAAGAAGGTATGGAGAAAGAAAGCCTATTGTAGTCATTGCGATAGAAATGGCCATCATAAAGCCACTTGTTGGAAGCTCCATCCAAAGAAGTGCCTTAAAGACAAAGCGTTAGTGCATGAACCCGGAAGAGTAGTTGTTCGACAAGAAAAACCACCTCAAGGAGGTGATCCATTCACATTGATAAGTGAAAAATGGTTTTTTTGACTTGCTTTCATTTGGTCATTCTTTGCAAATCATTTGTTGCATTTTTAAATTGTGAAAGTGATGTCGTGTTTCCATCACTTGTCAAAACAATAATGTTTGGCCTTATGATTGTAAATCATGTGTTGCAGTGATGATGTGTTTTCCATCGCTTTTTTGAAGCAACCATGATGGGTTGGCCTTATTGTCATGACTGGGGCATTTGCGTCCATCTTGTTGTAAACTTGACCACCGAGTATGTGTTATAAACTCGTGGCAAGTATGGGATGTTTTGGGTCTTTAGTTGGTCATGTCATTTAAAGCATGTAATTGTAAATCCATGTACTACAGGTTACAAATGTAGCAAGTGTTGATTCGTCGCTTAAGGCTCCAAAGAATAAAGATGAAGGAGATGGAAGCGAGACCTTTTCAGGATGCTTGTGATGCACACAGGGTATAAAGAGAGTTGTAGATTACTTTTTATGCTTTTGGAGGACCAAAAGCTCCTCAGTGGGGAGGATTGATCCAGGTGGATCTTCAGACACCATGGCATGAACGCTTAAAAATCAAAGTCTTTGGAATGACTTCGAACCAGGACCAAATCAAAGAGCTCATCTTCCTGATCATGGAGGTGTGAACGGTTCATCAATCCGAGTCCAGATGATGAAGTTATCGCGAAATGAAGGTCAGCTTGTTCCTTAAGAAAATGAGGCATTTTCTCATAAAAATGGGTTTTTGGCCTTAAGGGAAAAATCGCATCGGGAATCATGCCAAGGGCGGACTTAAGGCAGGCCTTTGGAACCCCCGTTCAGCAATCTCCGATATCGGAGCCGAGGGTAGGCAATCGTTGATATCGGAGGCATAAGACATGTAATCAGTGATAATATCAGTGATCAGCGTCGGCAATCGGCGTCGATGATCAACGTCGGCATATGCCAATGTATTGGCGAAGGACCCCGGGGTGTAGCGATAACGATATCGCGATGCAATCTCAGCCGTTAGATTTGGAACCGATCAATGGTCCAGATCTAATCAAAAACATCGGCGATCGGCGATCCCGACTTGCGATATATCCCGGACCCGATAAATTTATAAGTCCGATTTCATAAATTTTGAATTCTGAACTTAAGGATTTTTCACTATTTTTCAATGTTTTTCAGATTTTTGCCTAATCGTTCTAAAACGATAAAAAGGCTATTTTTAATGGTTTTTGCGCCCGTCGATGCTTATATGAAAACAACATCTATTACAAGAAATAGACCTCTGATTTTTATGCACTGCCCTATCCCAAAAACGTGTTATAAAACATGATGGTTAACAGAGATGCAGAGGCGGCGTGCCAAAGGAAAAAGGTCGAAGAGACAGTGCTAGAGAGCCCGAGAGCCTGTGCTGGGGAGTGCTATAGAAGTCTAAGTACCAGAGACCTCAAATAGGATGTTGTGCTCAATGGAGAGTCACAGAACGAAAGGGCCAAGCGAAGACAGAGATAGCCACAGAGCTTGATCAATCCAGAGCGCTGATACACCGTAGGGAGTTGCAATGCTTGAAATTCTGGCAGATTCACAGGGTTGTGATGATAAACCCAAGTGCTATAGGGCTAGATAGTGATAGAGCTACAGAACAAGAAGACCCGAGTGATTCTTCTCTTTATCATCAGTCATGTTCCTATTGATCAATTATTCTCTTCATGATCGATTCTTCTTCTTAGCATTTCATCTGTTGATTAATGCTTCTTTGATAGATTATTCTTTGATCTCTTATTCTTCTTGCGTATTGATGTTGTCAGATCAATATTTCAGCAAGCTTCAGCACTTTGACAGTTGCTTCTAAGAGCAGCGCTTCTTCATATGGCCATTCATAGTGAGGCCATGATAGATTGGGAGCGGACTATTCCTACATAATGATGATGTGAACAAATGTTCACTGTGGATCATTTTATCCACTTCTTCATTCATATCTTTAGATGGCCCGTGGTTGGTGTGAGGTATATGATTATTTCATATATTTCTTCTTTTACATTATGCTGCAGATCCTAAATTGATATAGATGCAGGATCTTCTTTATTTTCATGTTGTCATGATTCTTTGCCTCGTGTTATGTGGAATCTTCATATGATGCCTTTATGGTTTGAGATCCCTTATTGTATGTTTCTGGGATACTCTTGTTGTCGTTGTGCATGTGTTTTGCTTTAACATCCCTTTTGCACCTTGTTGGCAGGATGCGCACCATGCGTGTTTTTGTATCATACTCATAGGAGTCTTTTGATTGAGAGTTCTAGTTTAGGAATATCTCTTAGAGCCACTCCTGTGTGAGGGCCTTCTTCCTTGTATGATTGAGACAACAAACTCTTGTGTACATCACTTTTATTGACAACACCTAATGCAGCGGCCTACACCACCTTGAGCAGCCTACACCACCTTGATTGGGGCAAGAGACATAGTCCCTCCTGGATGAACTCTGTTAACAACGACTTTTGTTTCCATGTGCTGATGATTGTTATGTTCCTCTTCTTTACAGTTTGCAGCTGTATTTATTAATGTTATTTTAAAATGCAATTTTAACACATCATGAAAGTAAAAGGTCTTGGAAAGGTCCTTCTTCACACCTAGACCTGGATCATCACCCCCTTGAGATGTCAGAGAGTTTCACCAGTGTACTCCCCCTTTCAAGTTCATGAGAGTATTGTCTTATTTTGATTGTTGGATTTGTCTTTATGCAAGATTGAATTCTTTGATAAAACATATATAATCGTTTGACTATTGGAAACTCATTCACAATTAATATTTAATATGGTTGGTTTCTTTCTTTTAGAACAACCCTCTGATGAATGATTCTTCTTCCCACAATGGTGAAAAATATGGAGATCAAAACAATGATCTTTTGTGTGACCAACTCGATTAGAATGTTGGCATCTGCGAATTTGTTGTAGCAGTGAAACAGGAGCAAGTGAATATGAATCATCATGAAGAAACACAACACTATGAAATTGGATGGGCTTGGAATAGTCTAGAATATGAAGGGAAACATCCTTGTCATATCCAAGGCTAGATCTATTCATGTTGTTTCTTCCCAAGGTCTGATGATGGGCTTGGAAAGAGAAAGTTGACTTTTATCATGTACAACTTTATCATCTTCTACATTTGAAGTCGTATTGTTGATTGGCTTGGAATTATCATCTTCTGTTGTTGAAGTTGTATTTTTGAATGGCTCAGGATCATGATCTTCATCATCATCATCATTATCATCAAATAGAGGATTGTTATGAACCAAAACCACTTCAGAATCACGACTCTTCTGTTACAACTCATCTCGCTCTAGTTGTGACTCAAGTTGAAGAAACCCAATCTTCTCATGTACATGATGTAGATGAATTTTAATATTAGCAAGAGTGGCTTGGTTTATTTTCATTGTGTCCTCAATAGTAGATAGTACCAAAGTATTTAGTAACTCTAAAATGCCATCAGTTTTTTCCATTTTCAAAAAACGCATACAATCAACCTAAAAAGGTGTCAACTTCAACTGAAAATGCACCCAAAATTTTAACTTATAAAACAATTAACTCCAAAAACTCAAATTTGACACTTTACATAAATGCCTCTCAAATAAACTCTCATTTGATTTTTTAAACCAAAACATACTCTCATTTAATTATCTTAACTTTACATACATATTCTCTAGACTCATAAACACTTCAAAAATTTGTGGACCTGTTGAAACCAAAAAGCCAAACCAATATTCAACTAATTCTCTCGACACAAATTCTCTCTCATTCAAAATTAATTCTCTCACTCATTTTCTCATTTTCTATTCCTATGAAATTTTGGTCAAATTTTAATTATTTTATGAAGACCAAAATTTTAACCTTCATATGCTTGTGAATAAGAAAGAATTGACTTTCTTGCATCGGATTCATGCATAGGTTTTCTCCACGCAAAATTCCACACCATTCTTTCCTAGCTTCTTTCCACCCTATATTTCGTGCTTTCAGGCCACACTCCATGCTACAATTTTAACCTTCCATGCTCAACTTCACAATAAATCTTGAGTAGTAATCCTTTTGGCAACAATCATAAACAGGGTAGTTTCTTCAACCACGTGTAGTTCCAGTGGGTGGTGGTTCCTCTTTCAAACAATGATTTCTTCTCAACCACTGTAGTTACAGATCTTCCCACCCAATTGCAATTAGTTGATTTCTAATGCAAGATTGTTGTTGAAGATGCAATTCATTAGAGGTTTGATTCACTTAAGAAGATCTTAGTATGTTAGGCGTAAATTGTTGCACACATATAATTTCATAACATTATGTATTTTCCAAGTGTTAGTAAATATAAACATAAAAAATAATATTGCCAGTCCATGCCCATGCAATTCCCCCATGAAGTTTGCCTAAATATTAGGATAGCTCATGAATCTGCTACACATTACAATATAATTTCAAGGGATATGATGTATTGAAGAAATATGACTTGAATTTGTTTTATCAGTGCCCAGATCTATAATTTTGTTGGTTAATTACTACCATTACATGCACTTAATAGATCAAAAGAAGAATTTGATCACAAGAAGACAAAACCAATTACAGTTATGAAACTTCGTTGATGATTTATGATCATTTCACGTCTAATACACTAAGAAACAACCATGCCAATGGTTCGAGTGGCGGATGCTACGTATCTCAACTTGCAACGTAGTGAAATTGATGGAAATTTCAATCAATGATATTTCTAGCACAACTTTTCCAACTTATAAAGTGATTTGCACAACATAACACACATTTAGCAGTCACTCAACAATACACAGGTGAACACACATTTGGTTGTCTCTCTCACGCAACGTGTAGAATCCATTTACAATACATAACGTGTAGCATATATATATATATATATATATATATATATATATATATATATATATATATATATATATAGATATATATATATATATATATATGCATTACTAACATAATACATGAAATATTTTTTTCAACTGAAGAAATCGGGGCTGAGAAGCTCTTAGGCATACATAGTCCTATCCAGGATTGGACCACAAGACTTGTGGGAACCAAACCTCCCAACTAAACGATGGATCACACTTTCAGTACTATCCACACCAAACTTCCTTACGTTGGTCTTATTCACTAACAACAGATCTCCACGCAAGTTTCTTCCTCCACGCTACCACTGCAACGTTATCCAATGATCTTGTACACAAGCTAGTTTTGAGTCATACTTTCCTCATCCACATTTAAATGAAAGCGTGATTTCATATTTGTTTCATAGATCTATTGTTTCACATCCATCATTTGGAAAAATTCCTCCCAGGAAGGATCGATCTGCCTTTTTCTTTTGGGTAATGACAAGATGATCTCAGAACACCTTGATATGGTTCAAGATTGATTGCCACCATTTGATTCTATTTTCTCTAGAACTATGAATTACACTTCAATTGAGAGAAATAATAGATAGTTCAAATCTAAACACTAAGATCCGAACAACTTCTATGAACCAATATAAATCATTTTGAATAGATCACCCTACTATTTTTAGAGAATATCCAAATTTGAATATACAAGTGAAAAGTAACACTACTGATTGAATTCACATAAATATCCCAACCAAAAATGCAGACCAACACATTTAATTAGTAAAAATTGGGATAGTGCCAAAAAAAAACTTTATATTGGGGCAATTTATTGTAAATCCCATCAAGCAAATGTTGAGAACTTAGCACTGTCGAGCCAAAATGTCTTTCTAGATCTAATCAGAAAGTGGAATGGAAGCTACCATGCAGGTTATACCACATTGTTATCCAAATGTACTTGAGGTTTGATCTGTTCAACATGCAAGATTCTAATTTTCCAAGAATTGAATCCTCTTGACAACACCAGATGTGAACTCCAATTGTGTGGTATCTATCTTTTGTTGCTTCACTTTGAATCTAGCATATATCGTATTTTTTCAAGCCCATATTTTCTTCAACTGTCCACTCTATCATGAATAGCTCCTGGAAAACTACCATTGATTACCAGGCCCTATAATTTATAATGCTCTGATACCAATTGAAGAAATATAAGAAAACATAATAGTAATTTCAAAGACAAAGAAACTTGGCAGAAAAGGATTTAAGACATAATGTATATTCACTGATGTTTCACTTTGTTCAATGATACAAATATATGTATTACAATGATGAAACCACGTCATATGTTCTCACCTTGACACCTCACAAAAGAGATAAACAAGGATTAGAGAAAATAGGATCTAGAAACTCTAGAAATACACCTAAGATAAAAACTATATCCTAAGATGTCAAATAAAAAAATGTGGTACATTAGGACTTAATGATTCTTTATTTGAGTAATAGCCTAATGGCATACTAGGGCATGTACTCAGCCAAATCCATGGCTCCAAGGAGTAACGTTGCACCCAGGAGCTACTCTTCTCATCCCCCCCTCACCAAGTCCATGGCTAGTCGAAATACCGAGGGAAGAGAATATGCTCAATGCTCTCAATCAATAGTGTTACATGTTATACAGTAATTTGTCGCACTCCCTTTCTCACACCCTGAGTTGTCTAACTTCTCCCAAAATGTCACAAAGTGACAAAATTTGTTAGTGTACTCACTATGAAACACATACAGAAACATCCCTAAAGAATAGAAGAAAAACTGCCCTAAGTCAATTCTAGAGAAATTTTGCTGAAACCCTAGTTTTCAGGACCAGCGCTTTTTGCACTATTGTTGGCCCATGATGATGGCCCACTGTAGCATATTTACCTAGCATTTCCAGTGCAGATTTTGATATGAAAACATGTGTTGAACCTCTTCTGGCAGTCTTTCCTAAAGTGGAGGAGAAGCTTCGCCTGCTAGAATCTTCAAGAATAGCGAGTTGGATGTTGTTGGATAGATATATGGTCAAGCTCTCCCATTTTGAGTCCTTGATCGTACCTTTAGGGATCTTCCCCTTCAGATGTGGACCTTCCTTCCTCTTTTGTGGATCCCTAACTCCCTCTCCCATCCTATAAATCAAGTTCCTTCCATCCCCAAATGGTTGGTCATTTCTTGCTTGCATTCCTATGTTGAAATTATGCCCAAATGCTATCCATCTAACTAAGCAGAAGGAGTGCTTGAATGTTCTTGGCTTGGACTTGGAAATCCACTACAAAGGAGGTCTCCAACATCAAGGAAATGGTTGTATGCTTCCCTTTTTTATTCATTAATATATACATCTGGTGTTTACTTCCCATAAATGTCTAAATATTTATTCATTTGGCATGATGCTCATATGTCATGTAGTTTTTGTTTGAATTATACTATGTATGCTCTTGTATCTCTTGTTGTCTTTTGATCTCTCTTGCAGGTATTCGAACGCACAAAATAGCGAGGACCAAGCTTGGAAGCTAAGCGATCGAGATCATCATCAGAGGTTCAGTGCTTAGCATCAGAGTGAGGTAGGTTTCTCTCTCTCAATTTGCATTTTTCAACATAAACTAGGAGAATTTCACACTAGTTTGTCTGATTTGTTGTTGGATCCTCTCATTATACTAGAGAGATCGCTTATGTCCGCAGAGGGTATTTTTCTTCACAACAAAATGGTGACTCCACTAGGTAGCCTATAGCCCTTTCAACCTCTTTCTTGTGTTTGGTCTTTTGATTAGTTTGGCCAACCATTGAATTATCAGTCATTTGGATTTTGTATAGGTCTACACTTTGAGTGATTACTGTTTTAGAGTGTTAAGTTTAGACTTCTTGTTGAAATTATTTTTATTTTTCCCAACCTTTCTCATCTAGCACGTTTTTTTCTGGAACAGTCGCGTTGCCAGCACGTTTTTCTTGATAACAGTCCCGCTAAAAGCCCTGTCAGCACGGGTTTGACTGTAACAATCACGTTGATCCCAAATAATTGAGAAATTTTAGGGTTTCTGTCATAGGGTCCAATGCGTCTTGACCTCTGAGGTCTTTCCCTATCTTGTATGCTTGGATTTGTCAGTGTTTTGACTGATTGTCTTGATTAATTTGCAAAAATTTTCTTATTGGTTTTGAAGTGAAATCTGATTTGAGTTCTAGGGTTTCTAGTCAATTGGTCATCGCTTGTTGCTTGTTTGTGTCATTGAGATGTTGGTTTTGTTGATTGATTGAGTGTTGTTTTTTGTGGAAATCATTGAAAACATCATTTTTCATTTGTTTTAGCTTGTCTTTCAAAATTTACTTTTCGTAAAAGTGCATTAGATTACTTGCATTGAAAAGTTATTTTTTGAGATTCATCATTGAAAATAGATCACATTTTTTGGTGATTGAAAGCTAAAGAGTGCATTAAATCATTCAAAACGAAAATAAAATCATAATTCATATAAGTGCATCTTAGTAAAAGTGAAAATCATTTTACTCTTGAAAAGTTGCATTCAGGATAGTGGAAAGTGAAAAATCATTTTTACTTTTTGGCATTGCATTTGGAAGACGAAAGTGAAAGTTAGTAGAAGGCGTTTTGTTTGATGCATTATTGATTGAAACTTCTTCCCTTGATTAGTCTAGCTTTCATCGAAATGGAAAGTTTTTCTTTTCTCATGATAGTTGCATCATAGGAGTTTAGGTGACATCGTTTTGAGCCCCAAAACTGAAACATAATTCAAGATAAACATTAAAATTTACTGAATTAACCTAAGGAGCATTTGGAACTTAATGAAAACATTTAGAGGTCTAGGCTAGAGACGTGTTCTAGTGTCTATAAACCTAGCAGTTGTCGTTATCTGCCAACATTGTATCCCGAGGGTGATATCCCATTCCACGCATGGAAGTATATAGGATCATTCTCCAGTACTTTCAAGTATATCAAAGGTGCTCCCCGTATGGTAAGTATATGGGAACACTATAATCAAATGATTATGCATTAGACAATGCTAACATGGACTTGTGCTCCATGTATCGTCGCGTATATATTGGGAGACCCCACTAGGTTTCTATCCTTTAGCCACAGGTAACCAATCCAATTGCCTTCTAGACGTGATACACCAAACACACCATCCATGGAGATTGGTCATCGTATGTAAAGTCCTTGGTTCCGCCAAGGTGTATATTGCGGTTCACGGATGCTTGGTAAACCCTTTTGCCTAGATCACCCCTTTTTGTTAAGTTCTAAAATCAATTAATTGACCGTGGAAAAAACATTTTTCTTATGGAAATACTCCTTAGTAGATCTTAGGTTGAGACTAATGGCAACAGTTCCTGAGTCTACCAACCAAGCAAACCCCTCTAATAGGAATCCTAGTCCTTTTCCTTCTTTTGGAAATGTTGGTGCTCCCTATATGGCAACATTGTCCCTTCTTGGGTTTACCATTGGTTTTCCAGTTTGGTTATTTTCAACCCCTATGGTTCCGAATGTCCAAATTGCTCCTCAACCAAGATCTCCTCCACCTGAGCAGTATCAGCCTCTGGTTGATCTTAAAGTTGACCCTTTACCTTATTTTCTTGTTCGGTCTTCTTCCTCTTCTTCCTCTTCATCTGGTGAAAGCCTACAAGCTAGTAACCAGGTGGATAAGAAGAAGAAGAAAATGAAGATTAAGAAGAAGAAAAATAAGCAAAAGGCCAACCAAGCAGTCATTGCTATCGATGCAGTTGATGTTGAAAAATCTTCCAATTAGCCCTGAAAAGTGAAATTCCCTTGCATGTTATGTAAGGGTGACCACCTTCTTAGAGATTGTCCTAGTATTCCTAAGGTCTTAGAAGTGTGGTCCACAGGTTCCCATCAACCTTTGTCGTCAACCTCTAGATATCATGTTGGTGATAAACCTTTAACTAGTGGCAATAAAGCCCACGGGAAAAAGGGAAAATTCAAATTTCCATGTAGGTTATGTGAAGGGCACCATCCTATTCACCTTTGTCCTCATATGGATGAATCCTAAAAAGTTTTGGATAACCTTGCCGCTTCTCAACCTCATCTTCCGACTGGTTATCGGAAGCTTTCCCTTGATCCTCCACTAGTTGATCAAGTGATTGATCAGAAATCATCTCTGGTAAATCCCACTCTCCCTGAAGCTAAATCCCATGAGTCTCTTCTCGACCAACCATTGGTCAAGAAAATGGTTGACCCGATTTCACTTTCAGTTGATCATATCCATCCTATAGAGAGTGAAGTTCATACCTTTAAGGTTCTTCTAGTTTCTTCATATTCCAAAGAATTAGGGGGTGATACTCCTATTCCCATTATACAGGGGGAATATCCCTCTATTCCCATCATCCATGGGGGTGATCCTCCTCTTCCTGTAACACAAAGGGGGGAATATCCCATTCTGATGGCACCCCCTCCAAGTAGTTTAGTCACTTTCTTTGATTGGAGTCAACTGGTAGGATATCGTCTTCCTTCTTATGTGCCCTTCCAAATCACGGTGCAAGCTTATAATATGGTTGTACCTAGCACAATTATAGATGAAGGCACATCTATTAGTATTTTTTCCTCCACTACTTGGAAAGCTTTAGGTTCTCCACAGCTTATGCCCATTACCCAGAATCTAGTAGCTTTTAACAGAGGAACTAGTCACCCATTAGAGATCCTTCCTAAGTTTCCTATTACTTTGGGAGGAAAACTCATCTACCTCAATGTGATCATTTTCCAAGGCCCTTTGGATTTTAATTTACTCCTCGGTCGTGACTATGTTTATGTCATGGGAGCTCTTGTCTCTTCTCTCTTTTGTGTCATATGTTTCCCACATGAAGGAAGAATTGTGTCCATTAATCAGCTTTCGTTCATTGGTCCTAATTTGACTCCCAATCAACCATCTTTCCTATATGGTCCTTGTATGCAAGTGGTATCACCTCTGCTACAGGTTAATTATGTGGCCACCTGTTCCGTGCTCGCGCCTATTGATGATCCAGTCAGTGATATAGTGTGTCATGTACTGGGGGCACTGGAACATGATCTTTCCATCAGATCCCTTGACATGTATCCCTTCTAGAGTGTTGCTCTCCCATTTGATGAGAACCTCTTGGAAGCCATGGTATCTTATGGGTCGTAATCTAGGTCCCCATGAGGATAGTTCTTTTACTATGTCAACGTCGTTAAAAAATGAAATAGGTCCCCATGAGGATAGTTCTTTTACTATGTCAACGTCATTAAAAAATGAAATAGGTATCACGAGGATAGTTCTTTTACTATGTCAACCTCATTAAAAAATGAAATAGGTATCATGAGGATAGTTCTTTTACTATGTCAACCTCGTTAAAAAATGAAATAGGTATCATGATGATAGTTCTTTGTCAACCTCGTTATAAATTGAAATAAGTGTCATGAGGATAGTTCTTTTACTATGTCAACCTCGTTAAAAAATGAAATAGATGTCATGAGGATAGTTCTTTTACTATGTCAACCTCCTTAAAAAAAGGAAATAGGTCCCCATGAGGATAGTTCTTTTACTATGTCAACCTCGTTAAAAAATGAAATCGGTGCCCATGAGGATATTTATTTTACTATGTCAACCTCGTTAAAAAATGAAATAGGTCCTCATGAGCAGAGTTCTTTTACTTGTGTCAAACTCATTAAAAAATGAAACAAGGTGTTGGAGCAGAGTTCCTTTACTTGTGTTAAGCTCGTTAAAAAATGAAATGAGGTGTCATGAGCATGGTTCTTTTCCTGTGTCAAGCTCATTAAAAAATGAAACAAACCCCCTTCCAATTCGAGTCTTTAATTAGATCATGTAAAATCCCAGACGAGTCTTTCACTTGCTCTCATAAGTAAAACTTCATTCCATCCACCTGTTAGTAACTTACAGTCTACTTAGGTGAATTAAATGAAGCTTGGGGGGCATGTGCCTCAAATTGACAGATTATGTAGGGAGCATGAAAACTCATCTCAAGCATATTTTATCTTTGTTTCAAGCTTTTGTAAAAATGAAACCAAACCCAAGCATAGTTTGTTTCCATTTCAAGCTTGTGTAAAAATGAAACCACTCCCACTTTACCTCTCGTGATTGCCATTTTTTATCAGCATGTTTTTGTTGGACGAGCCTTGGTTTTTTCATTCCATCGTCACCATCTCTTTGGCTGATCTTACACTTTCATTTTGTTGTTTTACCCTTTCTTGAGGAACATCTACGATGAGTGGTCTTATTAGCCAACCTCTTGACCTTTACATGTTTTGAGTAGTTCCATCATCACCAGAACCAGTGGTTATCCTTTATACCACTCATTCTTCCAAGCAGAGTCATCTTTTAGCTCTTTTCAGACTCCAAAAATATGAAAATATTGTCGAGTGCTTGTCATTTTGAACTCGTTAAAGTAAATGAAATGATGTCTACTCATTATAATCTTAACCCTTTTCCAGACTGAGATAGACTAGCTACGAAAAAGGAATACCTTAGTCGAACATGGCTAAGAGTTTCTCTTGAGTATTGTTTTCTAGATTTTCGGACTTAAGAGACTATCTATGAAAAGGGATATCTGGAGTTTTATTTTCTGCCTCTTTTTCAAACTTTCTAAACATGAAAAAGATGTCGAGTTACCCCTCTACCAAACTCGTAAAACTTAAACGACGCAGGACTTGTCACCATGGCGAGACCGAGTTACCCCTTCCTAGGTCTCATTAAAATTACTAGGATGGATTCGTCTGAAGGATGAACTTATACTTCAAGCATATGGTATCCTCTTCAAGCTTGTGTAAAAATAAAGAGTTACTCGCTAGAAATAGCATGGGGGGAAATGAAAGTGAATATATCTTGTATTTTTTGTAAAGGTGGCATGTTTCTCTTGAACATGACACTTATCTATTGCTCGTGTCAAATTTGGGTTATCTTCACTTCATCACTTGCATTCCTAAGTTTGGGAAATCCATTTTCCTCTGATTCGATCACCCCTATTGTCACCATGACCTTTGATCCCATTTCAAGTCAAATGCTACCAAACTCTGGAGTCATTCGATATGTTCAAGAGAAGTCCCATCTACAAAGTCAAACTTCCAATACTTATTTGACCCTCTCTGTAACAATCTTGAATCACTCCTATTATTTTGAGATATCCCATGTTTCGTGTCAATGATGTGGGAAACATTATGGCCCTCCTTTGATGGATCACTTCCTATCGACTTCAGCTCATTATCTAGGAAGATGATCTAGAAACTCCCTTTCAGTACCTTGGAGCTTACATGCCTCAATGACAAGTTCTTTGTGTTCAACGATATGCTTACATCATTGGCCTTCGATCAAATGATTCTGCAAGTGCTCGACTTTAGCTCACCTATTCACACTTGTAGATTATGTTGGTGTACCTTGAGGGCCATCGTCACTATTGGTGGTTTCTCTTGTGCATGTTAATGATTTACATCATTGACCAGTAATCAGGTGGTTTTATATCATGTTTGACCTCAACACGTCTATTCACATGGTAGAATTCGTACATTGATCATATCGGGATAAATATGAAGACACTGGATCTTATCTGTTAAAGTACAGGCTACAAGGAGTTATTGAGTATTCATGATTATATACATGATCCCTTTTAGTCGGATGGTTGCATCCATGCCATGGATCCATACACATGATCCTTTCTGGTCGGATGGTTGCGCCCATGTTATGGATTCATGTATTGTTATATGCCTATTCATAGATGTATCATTAGGCATGTCTATATCAAAGATGTTAGATATGTATATTGTATCATGTTTGATTTGCAGATCTCCTGACAGTGTTTTTCTGGGTCCTTGCCTTGACTTGTAAAGCATTTCAGCCATCACCTCCTGTTCTGACTTCATACTTTAGGGGGCATTTGTTATACAATAATTTATTGCACTCCCTGTCTCATACCCTGAGCTGTCAAAATTTACCCAAAATGTCGCAAAGTGACAAAATTTGTTAGTGTACTCACTATGAAACACATATAGAAACATCCCTGAAGAATAGAAGAAAAACTTCCCTAAGTCAATTCTGGAGAAGTTTTCTTGAAACCCTAGTTTTTAGGACCAGCGCACTTTGCACTACTATTGGCTTGTGTTGATGGCATGTTGCAACATATTTACCTAGTTCTTCCAGCATGAATTTTGATATGAAAACCCATGTTGAACCTCTTCTTGAAGTCTTTCCTAAAGTGGAGGAGAAGCTCCGCTCGCTATAATCTTCGAAGACAACGAACTAGATGTTATTAGATAGATATATGGTCAAGCTCTCCCATTTTGAGTCCTTGATCCTACCTTTAGGGATCTTCTCCATGAGATGTGGACCTTCCTCCCTCTTTTGTGGATCCCTAATTCCCTCTTCCATCCTATAAATCAAGTCCCTTCCATCCCCAAATGGTTGGTCATTTCTTGCCTGCATTCCTATGCCCAAATGTTATCCATCTAACTAAGGAGGAGTGCTTGAATCGTCTTGGCTTGGACTTGGAAATCCACTACAAAGGAGGTCTCCAACATCAAGGCAATGGTTGTATGCTTCCCTTTTTTATTCATTAATATATACATCTGGTGTTTACTTTCCATAAATGTCTAAATATTTATTCATTTAGCATGATTCTCCTTGATCTATCATGTAGTTTATGTTTGAATTATACTATGTATGCTCTTGTATCTCTTGTTGTCTTTTGATATCTCTTACAGGTATTCGGACGCAAGGAATAACAAGGAGTGAGCCTGGAAGCTAAGGGATCAAGATCATCATCAGAGGTTGAGTGCTTAACATCAGAGTGAGGTAGGTTTCTCTCTCTCACTTTCAATTTTCAACATAAAATAGAAGATTTTTGCACTAGTTTGTCCGGTTTGTTGCTAGATCCTCTCATAGGACTAGAGAGATTGCTTATGTCTGTAGAAGGCTTTTATCTTCATAACATTCCCTCTCAAGGAGGGATACATTCTCCTTCACTCCAAGCTGGTCTTTGATGAACAAGAACTTCGCTTTGGGAAATGGCTTGGTGAGAATGTATGCAACCTACTTATCTGTTGAAATGTGTTGGAGCCTCACTACTCCTCTTTGTACCATGTCTCTGAAATCCTAGTCCCACTTTATTTGTAATAGTATATCACGGTTGTATCTGGCATGTTAGGGTCCTATAATTTATAGGATCTCAAGGTGATTCAGTATTTTATCTCAGAAATATCAAATTGTAAATAATTTTCAATCTGCAAATGATTTCCAAATAAAATAAAAATGAAAAGAGGGTATAAATAGAAAAAAAAAGAGGAAAACAGAAAATATTGAAAAATAATGAAAGATAGAACCCCATCAAAATAAAGAAAAACAAAAAAGAAAATAATACTTAAAGTGTTGCAAATCTAAATGCCACTACTGATAGATAGTTTTCTTCGTGATTGGTAAATAAAGGTTGTGTACATCTTGTTTAAGATGCCACAATGACTAGTTATTTGTTAATCATAGAGTATAATCATGGTTAAACATGTTTAAATTTCTGTAAATTAGACTAGAGAATAAATATTTGACAAACGGTTTAATCTTGGCAAATCAGTAGTTAGGTAGAAAATGACATTGATTCAACTGTTTAATCTAAATCAATAGGAGAAATAAGTTATAGTATTTAGGTAGTTTTTCATTTTCATAAAAGAAAATAATATGGGTTTGCTAGTCTAAATGCACCCCCTTTAGAAAAATAAAAATGTTAGCTTAGTTAAAGGGTAGGCAGAAATAGTTGGTTTTATAAATGTATTTATGTGCCCTTTACTCGAAGTCTTAACAACATCATAACGAAAGTGCATGTTGGGGATAAAGTGTTTTTATATGTTTTATATTCCAAACTTTATCCTAAGTTTAAAGAGCAAAAAAATCAAAGATGCCTATGGACAAGATTTGTTTTGTCATTTATAGTTAAAGGGGGCCGCACTCAAAGCTTCGGGATTCACCAAGCTCCATGATCGACGACCCTTATCTTTTTTCGGCCCCCCTCGCCATCCTACCTTTACCGTCGGGGGGAGGGGATGGTGGGTCCGAAAAGGTGGTATTCTCCATCGGGCCCCATCCTTATGTGTCGTCTTCCCCTCATTTTGCACCCCCCCGACCGATACCGCTTACCACCTCATACCCCCTCCGAAAACCGTCTTCCCCTCATCTGCTTTACCATGTCCCTACCCTGACACCTCCGCCACTCATGTCGCGCCACATTTCATAGTCGTTGCCCAATTGAATGTGTTCCCAAAAAAATTACTGTTGTGCATTCAATTTTCCCTCCCAGGTAACCGTTCAACCTTTAACAGTCCTGTGTCAACCTCCAACGGAACTTGCCATCCTTCCTTAAAAATCCTGAACCATCTTCATCGCCCGTTTCACTTGTTTATTTTCTGTAATTCACAATTTTCTACAAAGTGACCAGTTGCAAAAAATTTGTTGAACCAGATCAAAATTGTCAGTGCTTTGCCTCCTTTCCCCTGACAACTCATAACCTCAAATTGTTCCTGTTAATATTTTCCTTCAATCACTATTATCATTCACTGATCTAAATATGCCTCCAAAGAGTAAAAGCTAGGAGAACCCTATTAATCCATTAATCCCTACATCCATAGACTTAAATCATATTCCATTAGATGATAGGGATTATAGGATCAATGAAACACAGTACGACTGTGAAATTTTTGAGCTTTACTGTTGGCTGGAGGACAAACATGATGAAAAACAAATGAAATTGGACTCTGGGAGTCCAATCTTCGTCATTATATTTTCTCTTTGACCTTCCATGCCCCTGAATTCACCAGAAAACGCCAAGCCTTTTATGTTCCCTGTCAAAGAGCTATTATGACCCCATCTGGTGAAATCATGTTTTCACTTACTGCCCAATCTATTAACCAAATGATGCTAGCTCCCCATGTGGAAAACAATGCTCGATTCTCCTTAGAATCCCTCACCCAACTCTATCAAAAGCTTGATTTTGCTACCAGGGCCAAGATTTTTGAAATCTTCTTACCAGAAAATTCCCAATTACCAAAGAAGGATCCTCCATACCGTTCCTCAATCTTCCCTGATCAAGCTAAACAAATTATATCCATAATTTCATACATTCTGGGTTATTATTCTGATCAGTGTGTAGATGAACCCATTCTAGGACTCCTTTCCATCTTTTCCACTAATAGAAAACCATCTGTTTTGTTTAATTTCAGTCAATTCTTGGTTGATAACATTCATAAGCAGTTTCTTAAATTTTCAATAGAACAAGTGTTTAATTACACTTCAATTTTAGTTTATATGTTTCTATATTATCAAGTAGACAAGTTTAGTTTTGCCATGCAAAAACTAGATGATGAGGGAAACCAGCAACCTGTGATATTTTGGACTTCATTAGTCATGAAAGAGCAACAAGAATTCTCATATAAATAGTTCATTGAAGTTTTGTTCTCCTAGCTATGAATTTTTTAAACAACTCAGTACAACCCAAAATCAGGGAAGACATCAAAAGGATTTTTCATTTGACAAATCAGGCCAGGACTGGAGATTGGTATTTATTCCAAAACTATATAGAAATCAACATTTATGGATGCAAGTTAGCACCATACAAACTCCCAAAATAACTCCCTGTGAGGATTTTTTCCCTTGAATATATCAAAAAAAATGCTAAATTTAGATGATATTCACTTTGTTGTGGCCAAGAAGAAGTCCCAGTTTCAGATAAAGACACAGGTGGGCCCTTTCATATGCAATACCAGGTCAGCAGGATTAGAATAAGATAAGATCCTTAAAGAGATGAAATTCAACCTAAGTTTCACATGGTCTTATGACCCTTGGGGTATTATTTCCAAGCTGAGAGTAGAAAACAAAACTACTCCATATATCCATACCTCAAGGCATGAGATAGAGAAATATGTGAACCAGTCAGAATGGGCAGAGAATACATTGCAAGAAGCTGAAGAACAATTGTTTTCTACTTCAAATTTATAGACTCCCACTCCTCAAGAGAAAACAAGTAAAAGATAGAGAGAGGAGGGATCATCATCAACAACAAGTAGTGAGTCCCTTTTAGATGTAGAAAAGGAGACAGAAGATCATGTTGCCATCATAATTGGAGAATCACCACCTTCAAGCAGAAATTTTGTTACATCTATTGGACCTTCAATATCACATGGTCAAAACGAAATAGAGCTATCTTCCCAAGATGTCTAAGGAGAAAAGGAAAAGAGTGTTTTTGACAGGTACCGAGAGATTAAACTTAAGAATGAAATTCTTAAGAACAACACCTATAATCAGTTTTGGAAGAAAACTTCTAGTTCACAGAGAAAATTATTATCAGTTTTTGACACAAAGCATATTATTATCAGTTTTTGACACAAGGTGGGGAAAGATGCATATGGCCTTCCTTGAGGCCCAAATTCCACATCCAAAGACACCAGCAGACTACAAGAGAATCATTTGAATTCAGTACCAAAGATATCCATCCCATTGATCAAATGGATATGCATAAACAAACTGGTGAGATGATTTCCTCTACATTAACTAATACTGCCATGTCACTGTCAAAGCTGTAGATTTCATATGCAAACATTTAGTCTCAGTTGAAAATGGAAAAGGTGTCTTCTTTAGCAAAGGACAACAAGATCAAAACTTTGGAAGATTTGGTAGTCAAGATAGGATATCATCCTAAAGATATAAATTTTCCAGAGGAGATCATCAGGAAGAAAATTCTTGACATTGCAGCATTGAGAAAGAAATTGAAATTGCCAGCTACAGAGGATCCCTTGACTAAATATATTGAAGAAAATGAGACACAGAGGGATGACATTCTGAAACTAATCATAGGGCAGAATATTCAGATTGGACAGATGGAGGCGAAAATGGAGAAAATGATTAAAGAAAAAGAACAGAGTCAAAGGATGGCCATAGTCCCCCTGGATGTTATACCCATCACTCAGCTCCCAACTACAGGAACAACAACTACAACAACTTCTTCAACTCAAACTACAAGCACTGAACAGGTGACAAAGACACTGGAAAATATGTCAATCCAGTCATAAGAAATTAAGACATTGCATGGGCAGCTCAAAGCTCTAGAAGAACAAAAAGCCAGAACTGAAGCTTCTCGTCTAGTTGAAGTGCAGAAGTCACAAAGATTGTTAGAGAGATTACAGAAGGTGGAGAAGGATACATCAATTGGTCAGACCTTGGCCCAAGCCAAGGAAACCATTTGGATGGGTATTCTGGATTCCATGAATGAGATGTGGCAATGCATCCAAATCATCTTTTAACATAAAGAACTTATACAAAAGGCCACTGACACCATTGTTCAAATAAGGGAAAGGCTGGGAGACATGCCTACAGAGGCCTCCAATGTTATCAAATTCCTGAATTCAAAGACTAAATATGAACTTGAAGAGTTAGGAATTAGTGACAAGACTGCCACCATCTTGGAAGTCAAGAAATTTTTTACTAAAAGAAATCTCATTGATCAATTGGAGGAAAAGTGTAAAACACTAGAGTTGGGAGTGAATAAGTTTTTCAACAGGATTGCAGCTTTAATTTAGAAAGGATTTTCCAACATATATGTCATTAATGATAAAACCATTACTCAAGAAGATTATGTTTTAAAGATGAAGGAAGTGGCAAAAATCAGTATCAAATTCAGTGGTAGAAAAGGCAGCATGACAGCAATAGCATTCTTAGAGACAATGGGAAATGATTTCTTCATCCAGAATGAGGTAAAACATGTCTTCAAAGTAAAGTAAACATTTGCAAAGTATACTGAGGTTGATGAGATTTACTGAAAGGTAATTAAATTAACCATTCTAGATGAAAAAAGGTGGGAGGAACTATGTGATTTATTGGATTGAACTCGGTTGCAGTAAGCATTATCAACCATCACAATAGCCATCGCAACATAGTTATAGGCTGATTCAAAAACCGAATCCACCAAAACAAAGCCACCTCTTCATGCAGTTGTCCACCTTGCCTATCATTCTGCAAAAGATCGATTTTATTATTTAGGATAATGTTAATAATACACTGTCAGTTGAGACAACGATTTTGTAATTATTTTGTAATTATTTGTATAAATACTTCATAGTTTGAAGTATTAAGGGTTGATTGTTGAACATGATTTTCCTTTGCAAATTGTAATTTTTCAAAGTTTCTAGAAGCATCAATAATACAGGAACATTTTCACAGGATTCATGTGGTGTACGAAATGGTGATGTTCTTCTTCGATTTATGCGTTTAAATCATTGTTTATTTTCTTTGTTATTTCTTAAAAGCTTAATTACATAACAGAAACTGTGATGAATAGGATATCTTATTTAGAGCACCCTATTCTGGTTGTTAGTAATTTATATGTTTTTTTCTAAAGTCAAATTAAGGAATTCTTCTTTTCTCCTTAGTTTCTACTAAATCTTACATTTCTTCTGTTTCATAATCCATTTAAAATTATGAAAGATCCAACTAGTATAACCTAGTTTTCCATGTGAAACTCCTTCAAAGTTTGATGCAGATCCAGTTAATCTTTAGACTCCATAGCCCAATGGAATTATAAAAATTTAATCAACCAAACAATCCAATAAAAAGCAATCAGTACGATCATAACTAGCCTAAAATTCACATAAAACAAAGCTAAATCCTATAGAGAGATCTCTCTCCAACGCTGGCAAGGCTAGATCCCAACTTCCAAAGTGGTTTTGATGTTGTCCTATGTGTCTACTCCCTCAACCTCAAAAATACAGAACAACAACATAGTGGCGACCACACAGAGGACTCAAATAATTTTTTAAATTGAAAAATAATTATTCCCTGGTAGTCAATCAGTGTTTCAAAAAATCAAAACTCCTATATCACTATGAAATACATGATCTGAGGTTGTAATATTGTATATATTTAAGTGTGTTATTAATTTTGATTTTATTAACTATGTGATGAGTTTTCAATAGATCTAGATCCTAAAAAAAAATCACTAGAGCTCACCCAGATCCCAACCTTGCTGATTTTTTAGATAATCCAGAGAAATTAGTGAGAAAGAAAAGTCTTACAAAGATCTAGGGTAGTAATAGTCCTTTGTCTAGGTTTAACTCTCTTCCTGAGAATAGTCCTTTGTCTAGGTCTAATTCTCTTCCTGAGAAGTTTGAAACTATTCAAGACATAGAGTTTGATTTTCCTTTCCAACATAGTTTGTTTAGGACAAAATCTAAGAGTTTTGTAGATCAAAATATCATTGATCAAGCTTTACTACGACCATATAGACCCCAAACTCAGCCTCCTGAATTAGATCTTGATCTAGAATACCTACAACAATTTGATAAATTACAGGGTCTAGTCTCGGTTTTGGACCAAGCCATTGAAGAAGCTTATATTCAACAATCTGTTGAATTTTTAGCTTTAACAGTTGCAGCAACTTCTTTGTCCACCCAATCTTCCCAGTCTGTTAATCTACAACCCCCTAGTCCTACTCATTCTATAGTCTCTACTTTTTCACCTATAATATCTCAAACTGTTGTTCCTACTATCCCTGTAGTTATTACAACTACACCTTCCACAGGTCCATCTTCTAGTCAATCTCTCAAACCAACTATGGTAGCTAGGTATGCACCTTTGGTGTTACCAGACCAACTAAATGTTATGCCTGTGGATTATCAATATAAAATTCTAACATTTGATAATACTGGTTCTCATACTTCTCAGCAACATGTGGATAGAATGAATGATGTTTTTGACCTTCAAGAAGTAGATGAGGCTGATGTAAAGATGAGATTGTTTGCTCAAAGTCTAGGAGGTGATGTCAAAAAATGGTTTAGGAGTTTACCTGCAGGAAGTATATCCAATCTTGATGCATTCCATCAAACTTTCTTAGCTAGATGGGAAATCAAGAAAAATCCACTTCAACTCCTAAATGAATACAAAAGACTTAAAAAAAAACCAATGAAACTATGGAGGAATACTGTGAACGGTTTAACATTGTTTACAATGCAATTCCTACTGACATCAAAACCTCCCCTGATCTAGCGTTAATTGATTTTATTGATGGTTTTGATGTAGACATGGAGTATCAACTTAGAGAGAGAGACCCTACCACTTTAGAAGAAATGCAAGCCAATGCTATAAAAGTTGAAGCTAACATCTTAGCCAAGAAGGCCAAACTAAAATCTGAACACAAGGTTACCATTAAAGAAGAACCTTCCACTTCTACTTCTGATCACAAAATTGATAACCTAGTGAGGGTAGTGGAAAAGATGATGCAAAGAGTAAACATAAATGATCAAGCTCAAATGAGAGAAAATCAAATTGCTCCTCAAAATAGGAATCAAAACTTCAGAAGGAATGTCCCCCAGATCAAACAACGAGAGAAAAAGGGTCCAGACTAGCAAGTTCGGCCTCCTTTTCAGGAAAACTATACTAATGATGAGGGTAATATAATTGAAGATTTAGATGACAGTCAAATAAATATGATGGGAATAAATGATGATGAAACTATTTTTCTCACTTAAGAGGAGCAAGAGCTTTTCCTCCCAACTCAAACTGAACTTAATTATGAGGAACCAGATGAATATAAACAAGGTTTTGAGAATGCCATTATGGAATTCCATGGGCAGTATAAACCTAGGAGCAAAACGACTCTAGACACTCTCAACAATAAGAACTTTGAGAATCCGTCTAAGATATCCTCTGACACTGATGCTAGGAAACCACAGATAATTCTCCTAAGAATATTGTTTATAATTCTGGAAAAAATAAAGTAGAAACTCTTGTCAAAAAGTAGTTGATACTATTTCCAAAACTACTCAAACTGATATCCCAACCACAAGTCAGTGAAAAGAGCCTATATCAAAAGAAATTGCTTATCAATCTGATTTTCCCAACCTGATTAAGATTCAAACATCGTTAAACATTCATAATGAATTAGCAAAACTAAAAATTCCTATTCCCATAACAAAGTTAATGAACAAAAATATGTACCGACCTCAAGTGATGAAAGCTCTAAACATAGGGGAAAACACAGACTCTGTTAATTTGAATGATGACCATCCTGAACTCTTATTTGGGCCAGAAGTTGAGGGAAAACCACAGGAAGGGGGTGTTCCTCCATTCTATGTTAGCCTGAATATTCATGATAAGATCCTCCATAATGCTATGTTAGATTTAGGGGCTTCCCACAATTTAATGCCTAAAGCTGTTATGGAAAAGCTAGGACTTGATATTACCAGACCTTATAAAGACTTATATTCCTTTGATTCCAACAAAGTAAGATGTCTAGGTCTCATCAAAGACCTGTGTGTTACTTTAGCTCAAATCCTGGCCAAAAGTCTAGTAATGGACATAGTGGTTGCAGATATTCCCCCTAAGTATGGCATGTTGTTGTCACGCTCATGGGGAGAAAAATTACAAGGGACCCTACAGATGGATATGACCTTTGCCACCATACCAGTTTTTGGTCAGCAAAGAAGATTATATAGGGAAAATTTGATGAAATTCATGGTGAGTAGTCAAGAGAAGCCTCACAACTATCCTCTTTACTCTGTCCACTCAGATTTAGACTCTTTCATTCTTTATAATGATGGAGACATCAACACTCAGGTGATCAAAGCAGAAACTAAGATTTCTAAAACAGATCCAAACCAAACACAAGCACTA
The DNA here is from genome assembly GCA_031772625.1 of Pinus tabuliformis. Lineage (NCBI taxonomy): Eukaryota > Viridiplantae > Streptophyta > Pinopsida > Pinales > Pinaceae > Pinus > Pinus tabuliformis. The sequence continues at coordinate 523,634,916 of CM062812.1, forward strand.
GAACAAAACACTCTTCCTGAACCTCTTTGGAACATGAGCTTTAATGGCTCTTGTAGCAAAGATGGTTCTAGAGCAGGAGTGTGAGTTGCAAATACAAGAAATAATCATGTTGAAGGTCATTCATATAAGCTCAACTTTCAATGTACAAACAACATAGCCGAGTATGAAGCTCTTATATTAAGATTGCAATTGTTTAAAAATTTGGGTGCCAAGAGAATCTCCATTCAAGGGGATGTCGAGTTAATCATTAAACAAATTAAAGGAGAGTATTTGGCCAAACACCCTAGATTGAGAGCATACATAAATGTTGTGCTTGATTTTCTAGAGAGTTTTATGGAATATGACCTTTCTGCAATTCTTAGAAATCAAAATATCCTGGCAAATAGTTTGGCTTTTTTAGCCAGCTCCTGTAAAATGCCTTACCCTAATCAATAATATACACTGGGAGTGAAACATCAACTTGTTGTACCAGATAATATGAATTATTAGCAAGTGTTTGGCAGTGATAAACAAAAACATAGGTACCAATCAAATGAGAAAGTTAACTAGTACTCGTTTTTTTTATGTAGCAAAAAATCACCCGATTTTGAAAAGTGGTGATGCCAGAATAAACTTTTTTTTAGCATATTTTTGGCACTTTAAATTTTCTTATGTATCAAGTATGAACATTTTTTTTCTGATGCTAGTGATTTTCATGTTGATTTTGAAAAGTGCTGATGCAGCATCAACCCCTTTTTTTTAGAGGGTTGATTTTTGACACTTTATTTTTTTTTTTATGTAGCAAGTATGAACACCTTTTTTAAATGTTAGTGATTTTTATCTTAATTTTGAAAAGGGTTGATAAAGCATCAACCCTTTTTGTTTAGAGAGCCTATTTTTTACACTTTAAATTTTGTAATGTATTAAGTGTGGATATTTTTATTTTTTTTTGTCTCTGATTTTCATGTGCGTAAATGCCAAAAAAAAAAAAACATGACAAAAAAAACTCAAATTAAAAAAAAAAACAAACAAACAAACAAACAAACAAAAAACAATAACAACAACAACAACAAAACAAAAAAAAAAAACAACAACAACAACACCCATAAAAATGTAAAAATAAAACAAAATTCAATTGTTAAAAAAAAACAAAACAAAACAAAAAAAATAAAGTAAAATATTAAAAAATATATATATTTCAAAAAACATAAAATTAAAAAAATAAATAAATTGAAAAAAAAAAAACAATTTTCTATATATATATAAAAAAGGTAAATTAAAAAAACTAAAAAAATAATTATATATATATATATATATATATATATATATATATATATATACACTAAAACAAAAAACGTTTAAAATATATATATAAAAAATTAAAAAAACAAAAGTTAAAAAAAAAATATATATATATATATATATATATATATATATATATATATATATTAAAACACAATTTAATAACCATTATTAAATAACAATTATTAATTTAAAAGAAAAAATTAAAACTAAAAAAAAAAAAAAACCAATTTCCGCCACCCCCAAGCGGGGTTGGCGGGGAGGCAGTTGCATGCAAAACACCTCCCCGTCCACGCCCACGGGGTGGCTGGCCTATTGTTTTTCTTAATTTTTTTTATAATTGTTATTTTTAATTGTTTGTAATTTTTTTTTAATATTTAATTTAAATTTAATTTTTTTTAATCAAATTTAATTTTTAATTTAGATTTAATTGTTTTTTAATCAAATTTAATCTTTAATTTAGTTTTAATTGTTTTTAAATTAAATTTTAATGTTTTTTTTTAATTGTTTTGTTTTGATTTTTTTTTATATTCAATCTAATTTTTTTAGTTGTGTATTTTTATTTTATTTTATTTAAAAAAAAACGGTTTTTATTTTTATTTTGTTAATTTATTTATTTTTTTGTTTAATTATGTTTATTTTTGTTTTCTTTTACTTATTTTATGAATTTTTTTCCTTGTCTATTTTTTATATTTATAAGTTAAATTTATATTTTTTTTATTTTTTGGGGTTTTTTTTAGTTGATTTTTTTTGTCATGTTTTAAAGTTTTTTTTTTATGCTTCATTTCTTGTTATATATGTACATGTGTGTGTTTTTCTATATTTGAATTTTTGGTGTTTTATATTATTTTTTACTGTTTTTAATTTTTTATAATTTTTTTTCTTTTTTTTTTGTATTATTTTTTGTGTTTTTTTATTGTTTTTTTTTTTTCAATTTTTAAAATTTGCTTTCTTTTTTTTGTGTTCTTTTTCATTGTTTTTTATTTTTATCAAAATATATATATATATATAGATATAGATATATATATTATTATTTTTTTGTGTGTTTTATTTATTGTTTTTATTTTTTTTCAATATCTAAATTTTTGTTTTCTTTTGTATTTTTCATTTTTATTTTTTTATACATTTTTTTTTGTTTTTATTTTCAATTTTTTTCTACAGTGTCTGTGTCAATGCTCGTCTGATAACCTGATCCCATTTTGGGCAATTTGATAGTTGATTTTAAAATTTTCGTTATAATGAATCAAGTCTGCCCCCACAATGTATCAATTTCATGGTTGGTCTTTAAGTTGTCATTACATCGAGTCGAGTTCACCTTCACCGCATGTCAATTTGATGGTTGATTTATAAAAAAGATTTGCAATGTATTGAGTTGTCTTAGGCTAAGATTTTAAAATCGCTATATATTTTGCATTTAAAAAATAAATTACTCTTGAGTGTTCATTTTTAAAGATTTTTGTCAAAAATTTTCATAATGTCATGCTTGAAATATTTTGAAAACTTGAGATTTTTTGTAGTCATAATCTTTGGTTTTAATTGCATGGTTGAAAAATTGTCAAAATTTTAATGTTTTTCTAAGTCATGATATTTTATCTTTAATGCCATGGTCGAAAACAATTATAATTTCAAGGTTTTTTAAAGTCAAGATATTTTATCTTTAACAACATGGATGGAAATAGTTCGAATTATCAAGATTCGAGACATGATATTTTATCTTTAACGTCATATCCGAGAATTGTTGGAATTTTACAGTTTTTTAAAGTCCGGATATTTTCTCTTTAACTCCATTGCTAAAAAATTTCAAAATTGTAACCCGATTTTTTTTTTGTTATTCAAGAATAAACTAATTTTTTTAAGGGTGTTTTTTCATCCATTTAAAAAAAATGGTTTTTACTTCCACTTAAAAAAAAATGTTGAAAATTTACCCTAAAAAAAACATCATTCTAGATTAAACAATTTTTTTAACGGTGTTTTTTTCACCCATTTAAAAAAAATATATCTTTTACTTCCATTTAAAAAAAAATGTTGAAATTTTACCCTAAAAAAACATCGTTCTAGAATAAACAATTTTCATTTTTGGGTTGTTTTTTCATGTTTTTTTGGGGTTTTTGGACTTGAGTACCCGTTTTCAGGTAATAGTTCTCGTTTCATCCTAACTATATTCAAATTGAAAGTTTTCTGCAATCTAAGGATGAATTTGAAGATGATAGTATAGACTTAGAGTCTGAGTTAGAAAATCAAGTAGTTCTACCTTCTAATGTAGAAAGGTAGTTAGAAAACTCATATGTAAATATACAAATAAATAAAGTTGTAAATAAACTAGCAATTGTCCCAAAAGGTACAAAGAGAGGCCGATAGGATTATTAAAAGGAAGAAACCTCTATAGATAGTCAAGCATATATAAAGCTCACTAGTGACGAAGGCAATAACCACGATGACCATCCCGTACCAGCACATTTGATATTAAAAGAACAAAACCAAAACCAAACCATTCATATCAATATATTAAGTCTAGAACGCGTTCATACTTAAAACTCAATAGATTATTGGCAACACGCTTTTTTTTAAATAAAAAGTAAATTACAGCTTTTTACATGGTAAATGAAAAGCGGAGAAATTTGTGATTCGCAAATATTAAAATAAATCACTTACATTGCTTGTTGACACTACAACTAAAACATTAACTAATTGTAAGATGCTTTTCATAAACATTATTATTATTATTTTTAATAAAAATAATTTAATTAATTATGGAAATTAATATTATTAAAAGTTTGAAACTCATTTTAAATTCATGTATTCTATTTTTCAAAGTATTTTGGGAAATCTTCTTAATAAGTAATGCAATTGCTTGTATAACCAACTTATATATAAGATATTTTTTTTAATAAGTAATTGGTTTTAAAATTAATATAATTATTACTCATTTAACCTTATATAAACCCACGATAGCCTCATATCAACCTCAACAATTTGCGAGGAAACTTTGCCTCGTCTATAGATGAACCAAAAAAATAGTCTTGTGCAAATGGATATCTTTGTGTAGAAGGATGAATTCGGACCTTAGATTGTATTCTTTGAAGTCCAAACCCTTGCAAGGAAGTAGGGTAAATATGACCTCTAGGACCTGTGCATGTAGCCTCATAAAGGGTCCATAGAAGTCTATTAAAAGAGAGCGAACTAAGGGACAAAAAGCCCACTCAGTGGATTCCAAAATCCCAACAAAAAAACATAACCAAAAACATAAAAGATAAACCCAATCAACTCCAAAAATGTGACCTATTACTACATGTGTGCATGATTACAGAGACAATTGGTTTTCACATTGTTGTTTTTTTGGGGAGAGTTTTCCCTTATCACATATTCGCCTTGAACTTGGGGTGAGTCTTTGGGATTTCTAGGAGCTTCAATTTCATTTCTTGGAAGTTGGAAACATATTTTGAAAATTTAAATCTAGGAGCTTCAATTTCATTTCTTGGAAGTTGGAAACATATTTTGAAAATTTAAATCCAGGAGCTTCAACTTCATATATTGGAATCATATTTTTAGTTGAAGAGCAAATAAGATACAGAAATTTGAGAGTAACCCACTAAAGTTGAAATGGCCCTTACAGAGTTCATGTTCCATTACCAAGGATAGAGTTCCGAACACATTACAAGGATCTATCAAACTGAACTTAATAAATATCATAAAGGTAACCTTAACATGACTTGATCAAGAAGGATGTTCAGAGATCACTATCATTAAAATTTTATATAGAAGGAAACCATTAACAATTTGAAATTGAAAACTTCAATATTTGGAAATACAGAAGCCCTTACTTTCAACTCCCAAAAGGTTTTTTTAGAAAATTGTAAATAGCGATGGATAAGAGAAATTTGCAAAAGACAAATGAATCTGGAAAATACAAATTTGCAACTCCATGGGATACCTGGTTAACTATGTGGACGAGCCGAAGACAAAAAGAACCATGTGTGTCATGATTTCATACAATATCTTTCAACTTGGATAAAAAAACCAAAATATGCTTCTTATCATTTGTAATCTTGACATTATTGGACATGGTAAATTGATATTGGAATTGGATTTTTGTCCATATCTGCAAATTTCTAAGCAATTGAGAGTATTAGAATACAGATTAATAGCAGTGTGCAACCCATTGTGAGTGTCTGGAGCATCTTCCAAAGCTGAACATCCAAATGATATAAAACTCAAGTATGTGAATGTGACGAAAGGCTAAAATGCTGACATGTTTTTGTTGTTTAATGTAGAAGGAATCTTGCCATTTGGGCTCTAGAACCCAACCTGCTCTCTCTTATTGCAAAACACAGAGCAGTGGACCATGTACTCGATTATTTTTTGTTCATACCATAGAGAACTGTTCTATCAAGTACGCAAACCCCTGTTCTGGGGTATACTGCATTCAATGGAAAAACAACTCATCTCAACTACCTGCTTAACTATTCAGAGAACAGAAAATGCACCGTGTTGTTGATGCCATAAATTTAGTAGACCTTGGCCATACTATGTTATGAAGTATGGCTCTGTTGGCTATCAGATTATTTTAGGATTGTGATTTTGGACACCAAGGTTTAGATTATTTCTTTATTATGGTGGCTGTAATGAATGAATTTATATTCCATTCATTCTTACTACATTTGGATAAATGCCCTTACTACTTTTTCAATAGGTTGTTGTAAACATCGACCTATCTAAAGTGAGAAACGTTTTTCTTTATAAAAAAAGTTGTTGGTTGATTCATAAAACCCAAAACAAAGAGCAGTGGACAACGTACTTGAATACTTTCCGTTCATACAACAGAGAACAATTCTATTAAGTATGCAAACCCTTGTTCTGGGGTATACTGCAGGCAATGTAAACACAGGTCAGTTCCATAAATGGGTTACAAGTTTACTCTATGGCATGGCCATTGAGAAACCTCAATTTGTAAATTAATATAAGTCCCATCACCCTATTTACTATCCCTAATTTTTTTAATGAAATTAGATTTGAACTAAGTACAAATCCCATCTCGTCACCTCACTTCTTCTACCTAAACTTTTTAGTGAATCTAGAGTCTATCTACATAGCAACACCGTGTTCTTGGCAGTAAATATTTCCCTTCATTATTGGATAGAGAATATGCAGATCACCTTGACAAGAATGGAACATTCAGGATACTGAAACAAGGTGGTTGAGGAGACATGAAGCCTCAAGGTATCTAGCCATCCAAGTATTTTGAGATTAGAATGTTTAGGTGGTTCAATCTTCGTATGGGTTCAGCAGCAAAAGATAGACTATGTAGCACTGACCTTACAAATGCACGTTGTGTAGTTTGCTAGGAGATGCATAACGGTTAGGCATATTATGTGGATTTGAAAACTTGCCAAAACATTTTGGGTCTGGATTGTCGCATAGTACAGGGGTGTCTTTTTCTCTCCTTCACATAGGAAAATGATTTTTTTTGGGGATCAAATGAATGAGTTGAAAAATAGTAGTGGGTGAAAGGTGATAAGATTGATTGGCATATTTTTGTTCTGAAAACCAAGAGAAAGAATTGGTCCATTCAGCTCAGTATTGTTAATCCCATGCTGGGATAACAATACTGAGCTTACCAGTAACAAAACCAGTGCCCTTAATGCAATAATCATTTTGGTTTCAGAAACAAAATGGCTAAAAGCATGTTAAATTCAGCAAGAAAATTGATTATTCTGTACATAATTTGCTATATGATCTACCTATTTACAATGCTACACATATCCTTTCATCCCCCACTGAACGTAAAAGCACCAGATGCATTTCACATACACGAAGTTCAAAACATGTCAAACTCAAACCAGAGAACTGATCCTTTAATCTATAAAAGATCCTTTCTATTTATTTACATGGCTGGAACGTAATAAATCTCTGACATTTTCCAGATTAGGCCTGCATGCATGCACGTTGAGAACATTATTTACTGTACAAATTGTAGATACCCATCATATCACATTTTGACAGTTACAGCCAATCAAGCAAACGATGGGATTTTCCTGCATATATTCTCCTCTTAGTCCACATCAATAGTGCAGAGATCTACGATAGAGAGGTCCCAGGTTCTCCTCAAGCAGTTTGATAGACATTACAAAGTTATATATGCCCGAAGTATCACTTACCAAATAGTTGATCATCTCTTTAGAACAGAGGAGCAGTAAGTATAAATGGACATGAGAAGCCCAGCACTGAACATCTCTACCTTGAAGGTCTAGCCTCAAAAAGGGAAATAAAAACCCTCTGTTTATTCTTTTTTACCTGTCCACCACAATCAATTTCTTGCCTGACAACTTAGAATCCGAACCAGAGATGCAGCAAAGTAGCTTTACAACGTTGGTATGCCTAATCTTTCCTAGAAGGTCTATCTCTATTTGAAATCTCTTTTCTTGGATAGATCGTGGGTTCTCGTTATTCCAGATCCTTTTCACAGCAACAATATTACCATTTTCCAGTGCCACCTTGTAGACTTTGCCAGCATGTGCACTTCCAATAACATGATACTCTGTCAATCCATTCAGAATGTCTGACACTTCAAAGTTAACCATGTGAAAGGATGTGAGTGTCCAAGACTCTATACTTGTGTTAACCTGCACGGAAATCTTGTGTCTCTTATGGAGGAAACCTATACCAATCAAGCAGACTACTATGGCCACAACAATAACCGAAATCAATACCCTGTGTCTATATGCTAGATTATTGTAACCAACAGGGACAGAGCCAGACAAGTGGTTGCCAGACACATTAAGAAAGCTCAACTTGAGGTTATCTATTTCAAGGGGTATTTCCCCTGAAAGCAAATTGTTTGAGAGGTTAAGGCTGTTAAGAACAGGCAACAGCCCAAGTGATGCAGTAATTGATCATGTGATTTTGTTGTTGGCAAGGTTAAGCTGAGAAAGACCTTTCCATGATATTATCGTTCTTGGAAGCTCCCCATGCAACATATTGTGATAAAGAGAAAGCCACGACAATGAGCATAAGTTAGTAAGTTCCACTAGGATAGTCCCTGATATATTGTTGTGACTGGTCAGAAACTTGTTGAGAGTCCACAATTGTCCAATGCCAAAGGGAATACTTCAGCTGATTTGATTAATGCGTGTGTAAACTAAAATGGTAGAATGTAAAAGTAGGGTATTGGTCTGTAGTAGGCTCTTGATCTAGTCTAAAAATTGTATGCATATTCGTTGCACAGACAATATTCCTTTGTGATTTAAAATGCCAAAATGCATATATGTATACTACAAGGAAAAGGAAAACACCCAACCTATTTACTAATTACATTCACATCCATACAAAACTCTGTGGAGAATATAACCACTGTAAATTATGAAGAGAAATTTAAACACTGTAATTCCATGAATTGCATAAATAGATCTTAACAAAACGAGAACAAAACAACGGAGTTTGGTCCAGAGCTAAAATGCTCAACATCCATAATAATCTGAAGACCCTAAAGTCGACAGGGACAAGTCACTCTAGACATGGAGATGTGTTTGGTAAGATATAACTAAACATATATACAATGAAAGTATTCGTTGGCTTCTAAACATATGTACAATAAAAGCATTCTATTATGTAGAGATGTAATTGAGAATGAGCAGCTAATCATATATGCATGATGGGCCATGGCATCGGCAACACCAGTTAGTGTTTATTGTGGTGCCATATTGTGCGAGCTGTTCTTGCAATTGATGGCGCATTTGCCTGTGTGCATCCCTTTCATGGATGTGAATTGTTATCTTAACAACTTAATGGCTGGGCACAAATGGTAAAGTGGCATTGATTGTTGTGGCAGGATCCGTGTCTGCATATCTTGTAACGTAAGTTCTTGTTGCTGAATTTCTTCGCAACACTCATAAAACCTTCGTAGGTAGCATGTATTCATACCTGTTGCCATCCAAAAAGGAAACATTGTAAGTGACAATGAATATGTTTGATGATTTTGTTTGAATATTCAAAATAAATTAAACGATTCCAAACGAGTATAAAATCATATGAAACTAAATGTAATAGCAAGCAAATCTATGTGAAACTTCATTATGTAGTGAGTGGTGTTTACCATGTGGGTAATTCTGGAAGACAGGTTGTACGATTGGCTAAAGTGTATTATCCTGAATAGATTTTGATGCAAGGAATGATTCCTCTTGCTGTCTACGCTTAAGATATGGATTCTTGTGCATTTGTGCAATGCGGGAGAATGGGAATGCTGGATTGATGTGTATGTCTGCTAGTGACCAACCCATGTAATTTCATGACCTGAAAGGAAGGGCTTTGAATGATCTCACCTCCTACCTATCCTTAGGATTGGACAATCAAAATTGGCTCTAAAAATGTGTGCTCACACCATGTTTTGTCTACTGGTATTGTTAGTATCTCAGTTTCTTATGCACCACACATGCAGAATTCAGAGTAGAATGACATATGTTGAAGAGAAATAGGGAGGAGCCTCAGCCCAATAAATAGATAGATCATGAGAACTTGCCACTAGGATGGAATGTGTTCTCCTTGGAAACCAGCAGATGTTGATGTTGGAGACATGTTCACCACTGAGGAAATTAGGGGTGAGTGCTTAACAATAGGGCTGACACAACAGGTGTTACAGTCCCTGCCTTCCAAATTTCAGAGGTAAACTCTGTATGTTGACACTTTACCATATTCACTTTAGGGAGGCTGGCATCATATACCTATTTTGAACCCAATCATGAACTCCATGGGTAGCAGTCATACGCCAATGGTGTTGCACATGGCTTACCCAACATGGGATAATATTGGCATTTGCATGGGATGAGTTGACCTAGTAATAAATTTAGGTACAATTCGGTAGCAATGATGAGTTAAACGTTAATTATTTACATGTTAGTAATGCAGTGGAGTTGATCCTAGCTAAGCAACCATCATCATTATACATGTTCTAACTGTGTGTATGCGTATATAAAGTTGGTTGGGTGAAGCTACATATTTATTAGAATCCATTTTGTTTCCACAAGGTTCTGCTATATACCTGCATGCTGGAAACCATGGCTGAAGTAATGTTGGGCTGCATTTTTACAACTAATTATGCACGCACTTACCATTCTATGAAAATTGCATGATGTCTGAATTGGATATTAAAAGCAGATGATTCTAGGCATTAATGAAGCACGGATTGTCTTGACTCTACCAGTTGTGGAAGCCAAGGTTACAACTCATGTGGTGGTGGTTATTGCTAAGGTGACAACCCTTAACATGGACATTGATTGTTTAAAAGAAGCCACCTGCATGTAGATTTATAAAAAAGGGTGACTGACACACATGTTGTGACAGCTATGATGGAGAGATGGTGCAGGGTCTTATGTTGAAGGGTATGGTGATACTTAACTCCTCACAAGTGTAATACACCCTAGAAAGGAGCGAAGCGCGTGAGGTTGGCAAAAGAAAGGATGTATTTCTTTTTTAGGCATTCCTTCCTTGAATAAGGAGAATCTGGTTTATGGTCACCAAAGGCTGGCAATGATAAAGGACCATATTTTCATTTCCTACAACTAACAACCATCATCATTTGTTCCATGATCTAACATGCCTGAGGAGTGCTAGGAAGGTGTGACTATTGGTTTATACCTGTTCTAGCTGTCTGTGTATGTATACATAAAGTTGGTTGGGTGAAGCTACATATTTATTGGAATCCAGTTTGTTTCCACAAGGTTCTGCTATATGGCTGCATGCTGCAGATGCAGAGCTTGACTTCTGTGGATTTCTCCTACAATAATATGTCTGCTGTTGTACCAAATGGTGGCCAGTTCACTTTCTTCAATGCAACTTCTTTCGTTGGGAACCCTGGATTGTGTGGGTTGTATCTGGGACCTTGCACAGTTCAGCCCAATTTGCCACATGCTCATGTTAAGGGTTCTTTGATTTCTTCCACTGTAAAGCTGGTTCTGGTCATAGGTTTGCTATTATGCTCACTAGTTTTTTCCTCTACTGCCATCATCAAAGCCAGGGCTTTGAAGAAAAGCAATGCTTCAAGATCCTGGAAGCTAACAGCATTCCAGAGGTTGGACTTCACCTGTGAAGATGTCTTGGAGTGTTTGAAAGAGGAAAATATTATTGGAAAGGGAGGAGCAGGGGTTGTGTACAAGGGTTCGATGCGTAGCGGTGAGGAATTTGCAGTGAAGAGGTTGCCTGGGATTGGAAGAGGGTCTTCTCACGACCATGGTTTTGCTGTAGAGATTCAGACTTTGGGCAAGATTCGACATCGCCATATAGTGAGACTGTTGGGGTTTTTCTCAAATCAAGAAATCAATATGCTTGTTTACGACTACATGCCAAACGGAAGCCTGGGAGAGTTACTGCATGGGAAGAAAGGTGGGCATTTACAATGGGCTACCAGATACAAGATTTCTGTTGAGGGAGCTAAAGGGCTCTGTTATTTACACCATGATTGCAGCCCGATTATAATACACCATGATGTAAAGTCCAACAACATTCTATTGGATTCCAATTTTGAGGCCCATGTAGCTGATTTCGGCCTTGCAAAGTTTTTGCAGGATTCTAGGGCTTTGGAATGTATGTCAGCAAAAGAATTGAAAGTTGGGAAAAAAGCGCAAGGAGGAAAAGAGTCATGTTTTACTGTTCAGAAAATATTACTTCCAAGTCAAACATATTCATTCATGAAACTCAATTTCGAATCCCTGAAGTCATTAAGAAACAGAAAACAAAACAAACTGGAAGTTACCAGTCTGCGGACTCCAGGTTGTTTTAGCCATCCCCGTGTCAAAGCTCATACCCCAATGAATCAGATAACTTTTGCACACACCCAATCTAACTGACCTCAGCCACTTGTGGGAATCATATTAACAATATTGCTTTCAAGGCAAACGTTTCTTGAAACAGTACTAACAGATATCGTATATCTTTTTTAGTATAATCTGTAGAATTTTGAAACTTTTCCAACATTTCCTGTGAACTCTCATCAGGGAAAATAGATATGACAGATATTCATATAGAGAGAACTTAGATCAACATCATGACATACAATTAGTCTCTTAAATTAAGAAAAAATATCATCCTGTACAAAGGTAACTATTCCATATACCAATATTGGCTCTGACTTTTAAGTTTTCACCTAAACTGAGAATCTTCCAAAGTTACCATGCAAAAGCATTAGTTGTAGAACGAAAACCCACACATGGAAATGCACTTCACAATCAACTAACTTAAACAAAACAAAAGTAACATTTGTCATTCTCTATTGTTGTTTTGCACAAAAGTGGTTTTGAGGGGAATATCAAAGGAAGAAGGCTAAACACTATGTTTTTATCCTTTTCCAGTTTGCCATCAACCAAATCGAGCCAGTCAATCTTTGTCAAAATTGCAAGTTTGAATCAATAAAATTGTTCGTTTTAATGCAGAAATGGATTTGGCACCCTTTAACACTTCTACTGCAAACAGATTGTAAAAATTAACATCTGATATGTGCAATTCCATCAAAACCAAAACGATTCTTGCTGGATTTTGGGATAAAAATACTGGTTTCCCTTCTTGCTACTTTAAGCAGCCGGAAAAGGACCATTTCATAGCACATTTAGACTACAGCATAGTAAAGTCAAAAGATTTCACTAAAGACAGAAATTTAGAAATGGTGCATAATCTGGATTCCTAAGGTGATCGATATCTCAGATGATAAAATGAGAAATATATTTTACTTTTCAGTCCATGAATATATGTTAATTTTCTTCCAATATCTCCTAAAATGGCAAATGAAATGCTACCAAAGTGGAGTTGGCTTTTATGCCCCAAGCAAAGCCACTCCAACTCTAAAAAAAAAGGCAACAGGTACTACTGTTTCTCAAGCCAAAACATCATATAACAGTTTTCTGAATGAAATGCCATTAATTCATTTAGAAATTGATTATACAGAAATATACTGGGAAGAAAGCAATATCAAAATCTCCATGCCCTCTGTTTCTCTGAAGAGAATCAATTAGATGAAGGCTGATGATGGATCGAGTGCTTATATGTAAGTTCTCATACAATATTTTTCTTGTGTTATTTTTTCAGAATATGCATACACACTGAAAGTGGAGGAAAAGAGAGACGATGACCTGACCTGGAAGAAATGATGTTGTGCTGATGTTTTCTAAACAACAGCTCCGGCTCACGATTTCCAGCTCCGATACCCGTTCGTGAGATTGTCAAACCAGGCTCCTTTGTCAGTTTGAACAGTGCTATACTCTGTGAGATTGATCGAAGAAGGCTGCCAGTAGTTTGATCCAAGAAGGCTCCTGGTCATGGAAGCACGGAAACTGAAAAACAATTGATTGTGCATCGCAGAACAACTGTGCACCGCAAAACAGGGACTGCATAACTGGGTAGCTGCCAAACGGACAGAAGGTACCATAACACAATGCGCCATTACTACTGGAGCTTAAGAATGCATAAGCTGCGGAAGAGAACTGCACGAATTTAACCGTAGAACTGCCTTCATGAATATCCATGAATACACGACGCCGCTCCCTCACAGAACTGTGCGGTTATGCCCGCTCTATTCCGACGCCACGTGTCAGCACGAGATTGCAGAACTCCCGGTTGTGCCGCTCTATTTCGATGCCACGTGTCAACATGAGGAACAAAGGGACGACGAAAGTCCCTTTCAAAGGAAGGCCTATCGGCCTAATTAGAATTTCTTGAGATAGATCTATAGAAAGAAGAGTTTGAAACACTTCTGTTAAAGGATAACGTTTTACCAAGAGGTCTAGTTCCACTAGAAGAATTATTTGATTTCAATGATGTGGCTAAAAGCCTAATATTGAGCCCACAGGGGCAACAGTGGAAGAATGCAACATAGGTAGTGAAAAAGATCCTAAAATCATAAAACTGTCCAAATCACTCCCAACTGTTGAAAAACAAAAATACATTGCTTTATTCAAAGAATTCAGTGATGTTTTTGCCTGGAGCTATGAAGATCTAAAAACTTATGATACAGATATTATACAACATAAAATTCCAATTAAAGAGGATCAAAAACCATTTAAACAAAAACTTTGGAGAATAAATCCATTATTGATGCCTTTAATTGAGAAAGAAATTAAAAGAATGTATGACTTTAAAATCATAGTTCCTCTGAGGTACTCTAAATGGGTTTCCAATATAGTACCAACTAGGAAGAAAACAAGTGAAATCAAATTATCCATTGATTTTAGGAACCTTAATAAAGTTTCCTTAAAAGACAACTACCCTTTACCAAAAATGGATCACATCTTACAGAAGGTAGTTGGATCTTCTAGGATTTCTTTATTAAACAGTTTCTCAGGCTACAATCAGGTTTTAGTTCACCCTGATGATCAAGATAAAACAACCTTTACTACTCCATGGGGTACCTTCATGTATGTGAAGATTCCTTTTGGGTTAATGAATGTTGGAGCCACATTTCAAAGAGAAATGGATATTGCCTTTTCTAATGAAATTGCCAGGTTTATCGTGATATATCTAGATGACATTATTGTTTATTCCAAGACTAATGAAGAACATTTGTTACATCTAAAAAGCGTATTTTAGAAATGAAGAAGGTTTGGAATTTCACTAAATCCTAAGAAAACACTTTTTGGCCTTAAAGAGGGAAAACTTCTCGATCATATCATCTCTAAGGAAGATATTAAAATTGATCCCAAAAGGATTGAAGGTATTTTGAAAATAAACCATCCTATAAATATTAAGGAACTTCAATCATTTATTGGCAGAATAAAATTCCTAAGGAGATTCATCCCCAACCTTGCAGAACTTCTCAGAAACATAACATAATGGAAAGCCTTCACATTAATAAAAATAATCAAAGATTTCAAGGTCTATATCCTCCATTCTCACATAATTTCTTATGTACCAAATGATGTGGTTAAGGATATTTTAACCCAAAATGGACCAGATGGTAAAAGAGGCAAATGGATTTCCATCATTCTTGAGTATGACATGGAAATCAAGCCCACCAAGCTTATCAAAGGACAAGGGTTAGCCAAATTAATGGTTGAGTCTAACTTTAATGCATTGGATATCAAATTTATAGCTGCATTAGATGATCAAGAGGAGTAAGCGACTACACAATTAGATGAGGCTTTTATGACCTCACCCTGGTATGCAGACCTCATTTTTTTTTTATTCAATTTAAATGCTCCTCTTGGTCTAACTAAGACAAAGAGGCTAGATTTCTAAAATTAGATGTAGTGAAATTGTGCATCATAGATAATGTTTTATATTGGAAAGATGCTGGTGGTATTTTACTAAAGTGACTATTGAAATATGATGCAGAGAGAACAATGCAAGAATTCCATGAAGGTGATTTCAGTGGACATCTATACTAAAAAACCACTGCTAACAAGATCCTTAAAGATGGTTTCTACTGGCCTACCCTTTTCCCTGATGTTCATAAGAAGGTAACCTCTTGCCACAAATGCCAACTATTTGAGGGAAAAAGAAAATTATTGCCTTTGCCCTTAAAACCCATATCTGTTGAAAGTCATTTCCAACAATGGGGATTGGATTTCATTGGAGAAATCCATCCACCATCCTCTTCCCAACATAAATGGATCCTCACAACTACCGATTACTTCACTAAATGGATTGAGGCCACACCTTCCAGATTAGCTATCGATGTTGTTATTATCAAATTTCTGGAAACCAATATCCTGTCTAGATTTGGTTGTCCCAACAAGCTCATTACAGATAATGTTGTATCTTTTAAGTCCAAGAAAATGATAGACTTCTACAACAAATATCATATTACTTTGGGACATTCAACTTCTTATTACCCACAGGGTAATGGGTTGGTTGAATCTTTAAATAAGAGTCTAGTAAACATTATTAAAAAGTTGTTATAAGAGAATAAAAAGTAATTGGACAACAAGTTAATAAATGCACTTTGAGCTAATAGACTTACAACAAAGAAATCAATTGGCATGTCACCATACCAATTGGTTTATGGGATGGATGTTGTTTTCCCATCTTCTTTAGGAGTTCCAGTTATGAAGATAATTTAGGAATTGCACGTTGAGGTTAATGACATCCAGAGGAGGATTGATCAGACTATTCAATTGCAGCAATTAAGAGAAGAAGTCTATAATAAATCTCAGGTCGTCCAAGAGAATATCAAAAATATTTTTGATAGAAGAACTAAAGTAGATGGTTTCACCTTGGGTGACAGAGTTCTAAAATGGGATTCCGGAAGAGAGGACAATGGAAAGCATGGAAAATTTGACAATATATGGACAGGACCTTATATCATTGATGCTTTCAGAGGACACAATGCATTTTTTCTCAAACATCCAGATGGAACAGAAATGCCTGATGGACCTGTGAATATGGCAAAATGACAAAGCATTATGTCTCTTAGCAATAAAGGTTTTCTTACATCAAACCATTGTAAATATCATTGTTTTTATTATTTTGATTGGGTGACTTATTGACAGAAGTTGAAGCCCGCAGAGAAGGCCCTAAGCTTCGATTGATATGTTACCATAATTACTTCAACAACTAAAGAAATCAGGTGTGGATATTGTTGAAATGGAACACTCAAGGCTATTGATCAAATGTTCTTGGCACCTCACAGGGAGAGTGCCATCCCCAGCTGGAGCCACTGTTAGGGTCCTATAATTTATAGGATCTCAAGGTGATTGAGTATTTTATCTCAAAAATCTCATATTGTAAATAATTGTCAATCTGCAAATGATTTCCAAATAAAAGAAAAAATAGAATAAAAATGAAAAGAGGGTATTAAAAAAAGAAAAGAAAAGAGGAAAACAAAAAATATTGAAAAAGAATGAAAGATAGAACCCCATCAAAAGAAAGAAAAACAAAAAAGAAAATAATATCAAAAGTGTTGCAAATCTAAATGCCACTACTAATAGATATTTTCTTCATGATTGATAAATAAACGTTGTGTGCAACTTGTTTAAAATGTCACAATGACTAGTTATTTGTTTAATCATATAGTATAATCATGGTTAAACATGTTTAAATTTCTGTAAATTAGACTAGAGAATAAAGATTTGTCAAACAGTTTAATCTTGGCAAATCAGTAGTTAGGTAGAAAATGACATTGATTCAACTGTTTAATCTAAATCAATAGGAGAAATAAGTGATAGGATTTAGGTAGTTTTTTCATTTTTCATAAAAGAAAATAATATGGGTTTGCTAGTCTAAATGCACCCCCTTTAGAAAAATAAAAATGTTAGCTTAGTTAAAGGGTAGGCAGAAATAGTTGGTTTTATAAATGTATTTATGTGCCCTTTACCCTAAGTCTCAATAACATCATAAGGAAAGTGCACGATGGGGATAAAGTGTTTTTATATGTTTTATATTCCAAACTTTATCCTAAGTTTCAAAAGAAAAAAATCAAAGGTGCATATGGACAAGATTTATTTTGTCATTTATGGTTAAAGGGGGTTGCACTCAAAGCTTCGGGATTCACCAATCTCCATGATCGATGACCCTTTTCTTTTTTCATCCCCCCTTCTCCATCCTACCTTTACCGGGGCGGTTTGAAAAGGCGGTATTCTTCGTCGAGCCACATCCTTACATGTTGTCTTCCCCTCATTTCGCACCCCCCCAGCCGATACCGCTTATCGCCTCCTACCCCCTCCGAAATTCGTCTTCCCCTCATCTGTTTCACCGTGTCTCTACCTCGACACCTTTGCCACTCATGTCGTGCCATGTTTCATAGTTGTTGCCCAATTGAATGTGTTCTTGGCAGAATTACCATTGTGCATTCAATTTTCCCTCCCGGTTAACCATTCAACCTTTAACGGTCTCGCGCCAACCTCCAACCAAACTTGCCATCCTTCCTTAAAAATCATGAACCATATTCATCGCCTATTTCACTTGTTTAATTATTGTAATTCACATTTTTCTACAAAGCGACCAGTTGCAAAACATTTGTTGAACCAAATCAGAACTGTCAGTGCTCTACCTCCTTTCCCCTGACATCTCATAACCTCAAACTATTCATAGTAATCTTTCCCTTCAATCACTATTATCATTCACTGATCTAAATATGCCTCCAAAGAGAAAAAGCTAGGAGAACCTTATTAATCCATTAATCCCTCCATCCATAGACTTAGATCATATTCCATTAGCTGATATGGATTATAGGATCAGTGAAACCCAATGCAATTGTGAATTTTTGGAGCTTTACTGTTAACTAGAGGATAAACATCCTAACAAAATAGATGAAATTGGACTTTGGGAGTCCAATCTTCCTCATTATATTTTTGCTTTGCCTTCCATGCCCTTGAATTCACCAGAAAATGCCAAGCCTATTATGTTCCCAACCAAAGAGCTATTATGACCCCATCTGGTGAAATCCTATTTTCAATTATTGCCCAATCTATTAACCAGATGATGTTAGCTCCCCTTGTGGAAAACAGTGCCCCATTCTCCTTAGAAGCCCTCACCCAACTCTATCAAAAACTTGATTTTTCTACTAGGGCCAGGATTTTTGAGATCTTCTTACCATAAATGCCCAATTTCCAAAGAAGAATCCTCCATACCCTTCCTCAATCTTCCCTAATCAAGCTAAATATATTATATCCATAATTTCATACATTTTGAGTTATTATTCTGATCAGTGGGTAGATGAACCCATTCTAGGCTTCCTTTCCATCTTTTCCACAGATAGAAAACCATTTGTTTTGTTTAATTTCAGTCAATTCTTGGCCGATAACATTCATGAGTAGTTTCTTAAATTTTCAACAAAAAAAGTGTTTAATTAGATTTCAATTTTAGTTTATATGTTTCTATATTATCAAGCAGACAAGTTCAGTTTTTCAATGTAGAAACTAGATGACAAGGGAAACCAACAACCTGTGATATTTTGGACTTCATTAGTCACGAAAGAGAATAAATAAGTCTCATACAAACAGTTCATTGAAGAGTTTGTTCACCCAGCTATGAATGTTTTAAACAACTCAGTACAACCTGGAACTAGTGAAGACATCAAAAGGATTCTGCATTGACAAATTAGGCCAGGACTGGAGATTGGTATTTATACCAAAACTATACATAAATTAGGGTTTTTGGATGCAAGTTAACACCATACAAAATCCCAAAATACCTCCCCATGCAGATTTTTTCCATTGAATATATTAGACAAATTCTAAATTCAGATGATATTCACTTTCTTGTGGCCAAGAAGAAGTCTTAGTTTTGGATAAAGACATAGGTGGGCCATTTCATATGCAATACCAGGTCAGCAGGAGAAGAAGCAGATAAGATCCTTAAAGAGATAAAATTCAGCCTAAGTTTCACATGGTCTTACAACCCTTGGGGTATTATTTCCACACTGAGAGTAGAAAACAAAACTACTCCATATATCCATACCTTCCCATATATACATTGCAGGAAGCTGAAGAACAACTATTTTCTACTTCAAATTTACAGCCTCCCACTCCTCATGAGAAAACAAGTAAAAGACAGGGAGAGGAGGGATCATCATCAACAACAAGTAATGAGGCCAAGGAGTTCAGAATCAGTTACAGGAAAAGGGCAAAAGTGACTCCTCAGACAGATGTAGAAAATGAAACAGAAGATCATGCTTCCATCATAATTGGAGAATCACCACCTTCAAGCAGCAAGTTTGTTACATCTCCTACTGGACCTTCAATATCACATGGTCAAAAAGAAACATAGCTATCTTCCCAAGATGTCCAAGGAGAAAAGGAAAAGATTGTTTTTGACAGGTACCGAGAGATTAAACTTAAGAATGAAATTCTTAAGAACAACACCTATAATCAGTTTTGGAAGTAGACTTCTAGTTCATAGAGAAAATTATTATCAGTTTTTGACACAGAGCAGGGAAAGATGTAGATGGCCTTCCTTGAGGCCCAAATTCCACATCCAAAGACACCAGCAGACTACAAGAGCACATCATTTGAATTCAGCACCAAAGATATCCATCCCATTGATCAAATGGAGATGCATAAACAGACTGGTGAGATGATTTCCTCTACATTGACTAATACTACCATGTCACTGTCAAAGCTGCAGATTTCATATGCAACCTTTCAATCTCAATTGAAAATGGAAATGGTATCTTCTTTAGCAAAAGACAACATGATCAAAACTTTGGAAGATTTGGTAGTCAAGATAGGATATGATCCTATTGAAGCCCCGAAAATTGGGTCGACAACAAGGGGGATACCCGCCCGGTCCGGACCTTGGTTGGCAGCTCCTTATCCATTTGGTATAGCGGTTCTGACTGGGGATAATGGGACCAGTTTCCCAATCTATGAGTGTGTGTGTGTAGAATTTTATGTTGCTGATCTAACAGTTCCTAATTAAGATTTTCTAATTCTAACTTTAATCTAATTCTATGCTATTGTATTCTAATAAACAGCACATCTAAGTCTATACTAACCCGGGATGTAATTATTCTATTATGCGATCTAAAGAGATTTCAAATAACAACTGGTAATAAAGATCATTTAGCTATTATAAGAAAAGAAATTAATAAGGATGAACCACTTCGCATAAAAAGTTAGACGAAACAGTTGTGAAAAACATATCGTATAATGAGCTATTCATACATTAAGCATAAATAAATAGCTATCACTGTACAAAAGTGCCAAATGATAACTCAGGCATTCATGCAATAATACACAAACAGCTAAAAACTGTATATCACTTTAACATATAAGCAAAAATGGTCAAGAGATAAAAGTACCATTTATGACTAGTCCTACTCATAAGCTTCAAGCGACAATGATTTATCTCTCCTTGCTCTAACATCCACTAAGAGTACAGAAGTGCAACATCAGTAGCAGATATCAAATGCAAACATCAACAAATCTTGATCCATTCATTCACCAAAACCTCCTCTGAGGGTGAAAAAATGCATGTTCTAAGGACAAGTTTTTGATAAATTTCTGGACCCTTCTCTAAATGCATGAGAAGGGTTTAAATACTACTAACTAAATAACTTAATTACACAAATTCAGGATACGGTTTAAATGGCCGCCCTTTTTCTAAGCAAAAATAAAACAAAACTATTTCTAAAAATTAAATCTAATATCTAACTATTTCTGCATTTGCTCCTTAATGTTGCAAGCATTCAGTATTTTCCTGGGTAAAGTCGGCTCACTGTCTTTCGCTTTTGGTTGAGCTAAGCAAACAGAATTGGTAAGAGCTGGCACCACCTTTTTAGCAAAGTCAATGATATACTTGAGAGTCATCCTCTGACTATGTGGATTTACTGCGTATGCCCAGTAATAATCTCAGTTCACTTGATTAACCCTTTGGATCGCTTTTGCCTTTTCTTTAGCTTTCTGTTTCCAGTTTGTTCTTTACCATTGTTTTCTTGCATTTTTCGGTCTTACAGGTGACTGAGCAGTTAGAGGCTTTCCTTCTCGCATAATTTTCTCAGCGATGCAGTGCTAATCGCGCATTGGAAACTGCCTCCGTTCTTTGATCCGGGCTTCTCTGATGCGTTTTTCTCCTTTTGCGCCTTTTTCTTCACCGGGTATAAAGCTTCAAAATTTGTAAAAATAATTCTTTCCTGAGCTCTTGACATTGAGCATTAAACTTCCTGTTGATATCAGCATCGTTCAATACTCTTTCAACCATGGTTGTAAATGAAAGATCTGTAATGGATGGCTCAGCAGCATTCTGTGAATCTGCGGCTCTGTTGCATGCGGTATCTATTTATGAGAGCGTCTTTTCTTTGTCTTTGAACATTGGAGCTTTACCCTTTTTCCTCATAGCTTCCTGCACATTGCTTTGTGTAACTTTTGTTTTTCATTCCTGCAGTTCACAGGTGAGGAGAGAGTAATGATAATAAATAACGACAGGAAAGCTTTAAATGCTACGGATATGAAAAAACACGCCACCTGACATGAACTGGCTCTTCGAACAACACAAAACCATATTTCATTAACAACTAGCATATAATACATTAATTATCATTAAAGCGCATATCCAGTCCTTGGTTTATGGAAAACTTTTTCTTGAATATTGAGCCAGGAAAATCTGCGATGGAATGTTTTTGCGATCTGCATCGCAGTATTGCATTTCGCTATATCGCATAACCACAATTTCATCGTGCTATGCTATCGCAAGGTTGGTTGATCACGCTATCGTAAGATCGCGGATCGCAGTATCGCAAGATCGCAGATCGCAGTATTGTTAAATCGTTATATGTCTTTCATGCAATTTTGCGATATGTGATATGCGATATCGCATGTCGGCGATTCTTTAAGGTTTTCTAACGTGATCTTTTCTTAATGCATGCGATGCGATGGAGTTCACATCGCGATCTCGCATTTTACTTTTTGACTCATAAGAAACTACCCTATCATTCTTTGCGCGATGCGATGTTTCTTGAGTAACATATATGAGTTGATTTTTTGAATTTTTTGACTAAGGGTCCCCACTTACATAGTGTTATTGCTAATTCTAAATAAGGAGGGGGGTTGTTGGTGGCCACAACAGATCCTAAAGATATAAATGTTGTAGAGGAGATCATCAAGAAGAAAAATCTCGACATTGCAGCATTGAGAAAGCAGTTGAAACTGCCAGCTACAGAGGATCCCTTGACTAAAGATATTGAAGAAAATGAGACCGAGAAGGGTGACATGATGAAACTAATCATAGATTAGAATATTCAGATCATACAAATTGAAGGCGGAAATGGAGAAAATGATTAAAGAGAAAGAACATAATCAAAGGATGGCCATAGTCCCCCTGGATGTTATAGCCATCACTCACCTCCCAGCTATAGGAACAACAATTGCAGCAACTTCTTCAACTCATACTACAAGCATTGAACAGGTGACAAAGACACTGGAAAATATGTCAATCCAGTCATAATAAATTAAGACATTGCATAGGCAGCTCAAAGCTCTAGAAGAATAGAAAGCCAGAATTGAAGCTTCTCATCTCGTTGAAGTGTAGAAGTCACAAAGACTGTTGGAGAGATTAAAGAAGGTGGAGAAGGATACATCAATTGGTCAGACCTTGGCCCAAGCCATCAAAACCATTTGGATGGGTATTCTGGATTCCATGAATGAAATTTGGCCATGCATCCAAATCATCTTTGAACAGAAAGAACTGATACAAAAGGCCACTAAAACCATTGTTCAAGTAAGGGAAAAGTTGGGAGACATGCCTACAGAAGCCTCCAATATCATCAAATTCTTGAATTCAAAGACTAAATATGAACTTGAAGAGTTAGGAATTAGTGACAGGACTGCCACCATCTTGGAAGTCAAGAAAGTTTTGACTAAAAGAAATCTCATTGATCAATTGGAGGAAAGGTGTGAAACACTAGAGTTGGGAGTGAACAAGTTTTTCAATAGGATTGAAGCTTTAATTCAGAAAGGATTTCCCAGCATATATGTCATTAATGATAAACTCATTACTCAAGAAGATTATGTTTTAAAGATGAAGGAAGTGGCCAGAAGCAGTATTAAATTCAGTGGTATAAAAGGCAGCATGACAGCGAGAGCATTCTTAGAGACAATGGGAAATGATTTCTTCATCCAGAATGAGGTAAAACATGTCTTCACAGTAAAGCCAACATTTTCAAAGTATACTGAGGTTGATGAGATTTACTAAAGGGTAATTAAATTAACCATTCCATATGAAAAAAGGTGGGAGGAACTATGTGATTTATTGGATTGAAGTAACTCAGTTGCAGTAAGAATTATCAACTAGCACAACAGCCATCACAACATAGTTATAGGTTGATTCAACAATCGAATCCACCAAAATAGAGCCACCTCTTCATGCAGTTGTCCACCTTGCCTATCATTCTGCAAAAGATCGATTTTATTATTTAGGATAATGTTAATAATACATTGTCGGTTGAGACAACGATTTTGTAATTATTTTTTAATATTTTTATAAATGCTTCACAGTTTGAAGTATTAAGGGTTGATTGTTGAACATAAATTTCCTCTGCAAATTGTAATTTTTCAAAGTTGTTGGAAGCATCAATAATATAGGGACATTTTCATAGGATTCATGTGGTGTATGAAATGGTGATGTTCTTCTTCAGTTTATGTGTTTAAATCATTGTTTATTTTCTTTTTTATTTCTGAAAAGCTTAATTACATAACAAAAACTATGATGAATAGGATATGTTATTCAGAGCACCTTATTCTGGATGGTACTAATTTATATGTTTTATGCTAAAGTCAAATTAAGGAATTCTTCATTTCTCCTTAGTTTCTACTGAATCTTACATTTCTTCAGTTTCACAATCCATTTAAAATTTTGAAAGATCCAACTAGTGCAACCTAGCTCTCCCTGTGAAACTCCAAATTTTGATGTGATCCACTTAATCTTTAGACTCCATAACCGAATGGAATTATAACAATTTAATTAACCAAACAATCCAATAAAAAACAATCAGTACGGTAATAACTAGCCTAAAATTCACCTAAAACAAAGCTAAATTGTAGGGACCAACCCTAAAAAAAAAAAAAAATTCTTAAAAAGAAACTAAAAATACAACCATAAGAAAATACCATTGGGAACTCAAAAATTATTAACCACTATATAAAACATCCCTGAATTTCACTTCATTGAATATATCATCTAATTTACATGTTATTAACTAAAGCCATAATGAAGTCATACAAAAGAATATTATAATAACATAGGTACTATTCACCAGGAGATGAGATTCAAACTTGACTTGCCACTACTTGCCCTCCTTTGTTGTCGGTCACCTCCAAGTGTGAATGTCGACGTGATTAATCTGAACGCAGTGACCCACTGGTTGACCTCCCAGCCTACTCCTTGGGTACTCTCATTCCCAGTGGACCCCCAATCTACAGTGGGGTTGTACAAAGGAGGAATGTATTAGCTGGTAGAGGACAGCACTCTTAGGCTCAAGATTCCCCTCTCTAAAGTCCTCTACCTCACCAAACTCACTATAGCTCATAGTCACTACTTTGACATAGTCTCATCCATCCAACAATAGGGTAAAGGAAAAGTCCCTTCTCTCATGGCTTGACCCTTCTTTTATAGGAGTCCTCATAGGTGACACTTGGCACTTCATGCATAATTAATTATTTTTGTTAATCCAATAGTTTGATTATTAACCCACCCATGTGTCACTCTCCCATCAAGGATCTCCAAAATTATTTACCTAAATTTTAATTTAAAAATAATATTTTTCCTCATCTCAACAAGACTTCCTATTTCTTCTCCTAGTTGTCTCTTGATCTCGCTTTTCTACTCCTTAATTTGTGTTCATTACTAAAGTCAATTGATAAGTCGTATATTTGATCCCCTATCTACTCCCTAATTTAACTCAAGTTGCCTCTTAGATGGATATTCTTATGTTGATTGTTGCCACATGGAGGTTCTCTAAATTTCTCTACAATTTAATTTATTAATCTTATTTTAATTCACTACCCTCTTTTCTTACTTAGGTTTAACTATTTTAGGATTAATATTTATACTTACATTTATGTCCTTCTTTCCCCTTTTTTACCTAATTAAGTTACCTTATTTTCCTAATATTTTTCAACATGGGAAGGGTAGAGTTTTTAAGGTAAAATATTTTATTTCTTCCTATGATCCCCTTAACCCAAGTTTTATTCTTGATTTAATTACCTTGGTTCTAACATCATTTACCACTCGATGTGAATTTACATGGTTTTCATATCTTGATTATATTTATTAATTTATTTATTTTTAATGATTCCAAGGGTGCCAAGTTTGGTCGTGTCCTTCAAGAACTTCCCTTGAAGTTCCAAGGGTGTCACACCTAAGAGTTTATTTATCATGCCAAGGGTGCCAAGTTGGTTGTGCCCTTCAATAAATTCCCTTGAAGTTCCAAGGGTGCCATGCCACTTGCCCTTCAAGCATTCAGTGGCTACAAGGGGAAAGTAAAGGTGCAACAATAGAGACCACTATCATCTCTTATGTTGCCTACTATAGTGAGACTAATGGTGTTGGGGATCAAGGAATCTGCCTTGATGCACGCCATCAGTAAAAATCCTCATGAGCAACCCAACTTTGGGACCTGCCCCTCATGCCAAGGGTGCCAAGTTGGTTGTGCCCTTCAATAAATTCCCTTGAAGTTCCAAGGGTGCCATGCCACTTGCCCTTCAAGCATTCAGTGGCTGCAAGGGGAAAGTAAAGGTGCAACAATAGAGACCACTATCATCTCTTATGTTGCCTACTATAGTGAGACTAATGGTGTTGGGGATCAAGGAATCCGCATTGATGCACGCCATCAGTAAAAATCCTCATGAGCAACCCAACTTTGGGACCTGCCCCCACGAAATCGTGATCTTCAAGGCAAAGGCATTTCAACCTTTCCAGCGCAAGTCACGACGAGAGTGTTAGTGGGTGAGATCAAGGACACTGTCCCACCACTCCCATGCAGTTCCATCAAATTGTACAACCCCATCACCCATATGTGAGTCATTCAGCCAAGCAACTAATATGTGCCTCCAACCACTAACATATCATCAGAATATAGATATACTCATATAATAGGTTTCAAAATTGACTTAGAATTTCAAAGACAAAATATAAATTTTCATCAAACCAATTATCACCAACTCATCATATGCGAGTTCCTCTGGTGGTTTCCTGCCATACTCAATAATCATTAGTAACAAGTTTTTTCAGTGTTAGTCATTATCATAATAGCATCATCAACATCACCTAGTCATTCACATCATTGTTCATTGTGAACCAGAACTAATGTAAGTAGCTAACATAAGGACACATCCATCATGGCTATCATCGTCATAACATCAATGGAAACATGCATATCCATCAAAGCTATCATCATCATGATATCAATAGAGAGCATACATATCCTTTACTGCTATTATCATCATAAATTCAATAGAGAACAAACATAACCATTTATGCTACAATAATCATAATATCAATAGAGAACATGCAAAACCATTAATGCTACAATCATCATAATACCAATAGATAACATACATAACCATTAATGCTATCTTCATCATAATATCAATGGAGAACATACATAAACATCACAACCACTAATGATAGAGTCATGTGTCCTCAAACTGAGGTCCTCAAAGAATAAAGTGTGTGCCTTAGGGCTAAATAAACGTTAATGTCATATCATTGGCAGTCAAGTAGAGCGGGGCACTACATACACCCCCTCTGCAATGATTTCTCTGTTTCCAAATATTATAGAGCTTTTATGGGGCCTTACTCTCAGGAACACCCTATCTCCCACTTCATAACTTTGGTCTACCCGATGAGCATCAGCATAGCTCTTTTGTCAATCTTGTGCTTCTTTTAGCCTCCCCCTAATCATAGTCATTTATTCTTCCATCTCTTGCACCACTTCTGGTCCTATTAATACTCGATCCTCTAATCGGTCCCAACTGAGAGGTTTTTTGCAAGGTCTTCCGTACAAGAACTCAAATGGCGCCATCTTGATGGAACTCTGATAACTATTATTGTAAGCAAATTCCATGAGGGTTAAAAACTCCTCCCATCTCTTTTTTTGTTCCATCACATACATCCGAAGCATGTCCTTGAATATTTGATTAGTCCTCTCTTTCTGCCCATCTGTCTCAGGGTGATAAGCAGTGCTGAAGTTCAATTGGGTTCCCAAGGCTTCTTGGAAACTGGTCCAAAACCTTCCTGTAAACACTGCTCCCTTATCTAATATGATCTTCCTAGGCACTCCATACAATCTCATAATCTCATTGATAAAAACTCTGGTTATTGTGTAGTGTTTTCTTCTTCCAGGATTATCGCATCCATGATTATTTAAATCGACATTTCGAGCCATCCATTGTGGTTCATCATCAGCATAGATAAAAAAGATGTATAAGCTAGATCTCAACAGGATGTATATGTAGAGGTGTGAGAGAACGGGAATGATGGTAGCCGACATGTTTTTAGGTTAGGTTAATTACTAATTAATAATACTCAATAATTATTATAGTTAGTCATCTTATAATATTATTTGGTTTATAAATCAATATTGAACTTATTTTAATTGTAATTAATATTAACTTTAGTTTCTTTTAATTATAATGTGTAATTATAAGAATTTTTATTTATTATATCATTTATAATTGAGTTTATATAATCAATTGATTTTTTTGATTGAATTAATGGAATTTATATGATATTAATTAATTTTAATTAATATATTTGATTTTTATAAATTTGCTTTATGTGAATTTAATTAATTAATTTTTATGTTTATTTTATTTTAATTCTTGTGTGTATTTAATTATATATAATTTAAAAATTTTAGTATATTCAAAGTTATTTAATTTAGTGAAGGTAATGTTGATCTTAATGATTGATTCAATTTTTGATATGTTTAGGATTAATTCAAATTAATTATTTATAAAAAATTTCTTAGTTTGATTAAATTCAAATTTAATTAATTCTAATTAATTTTTATTTTTATTGGTGTAAATCTAATGATATATAATTATAATTTTATTGGGTATATATAAATTTTAGGTGTATTCAAAATTGTTTAATTTGATGAAGGTGATGTTAATATCACTTTTGATTCAATTTTTAATATGTTTTGGATTAATTCAAATTATTTATAATCTTTATAAATTTTTCTTAATTTAATTAATTTCAAATTTAATTATGGAATAATTAGGACCAGAATTAGGGTTGTGAATTGGTTGAGAGAAGTGTAGAGAGATGGGAAAGGTTCGAGATAGGGGTAATTCAGGAGATTAAGGTTGATTTAAGAGGTTAAGGTCGGAATCCAGTTGTCACTTATTTTCCATCCTTCATCACGATTGAGGTTGTTTGGGTGTTTTCCTATTTCTATGGCTTCTCTAAATTTTCTATGGTGATAATGATCGATTTTGGCCACTACACTTGAGTTTTCGATATAGACATGATGATTAGTTTTACTAGAATGTTCAGCTAGGGCTGAGGTTTTTGAGCGGTTGTGTTTGATGTCAGCTGCATGTTCTTGAATCCTAGTTAGGATAGATCGCCCAGTTTCCCCTATGTAGGTTCTTCCACAAGAACAAGGAACCATGTAAACTCCTTTGTGGCATTTGGGATCAACAGGGTCTTTGACTGATTTAAGGCATCTTCCGATTGTTTTCATGGGTTTAAAGGTGGTTCTAATATTGTTCTTTTTTAAAATGTAAGCAATTTTGTCTGTAGTGCCCAATATGTAGGGGAGGTGAACCTTACTTATTTGATCGTCCAAAGGTTGTTTGCTTATGGGATTTTCAGCTTTCTTAAAGGCTTTGATCATTTGGTGTTTGTGGTATCCATTCTTTTTAAATACTTTCATAAGATGGTTTTTCTCTTCCTCAAAATGATCCTGATCCGAAATGCGTATTGCCCTGGTTGCTAGAGTGTTGAGAACATCGATTTTTTGGGACGGATGGTGGTGGGAATTGGCATGCAGGTAGTGTTTTATGTGGGTTTTCTTACGATAGACCTGGTGAGATATGGAACCATCCTGATTTCTATTGATTAGAATGTCAAGAAAAGGAAGGCTGCCATTTTCCTCCATTTCCATGGTAAACTTGATGGAATTAGATTGGTTGTTTAAGTGTTGTAGGAACATGTTGAGTTTCTCTATTCCATGGGGCCAAACTATGAAAGTATCATCGACAAATCTTTTCCAAAGTTTGGGTTTCAGAGGGGAAGATTCAATGGCTCTAGTTTCAAAGTCCTCCATAAAGAGATTGGCAATGACAAGTGATAGAGGAGATCCCATGGCCACACCGCAGGTTTGCTCATAAATTTCATCTTTAAAACTAAAGAAGGTTGATTTGAGACAAACCTCAATTAATTTGGTTGTGTCAGAGCTTGTGGTTTTTTCGACTATTTTCATGGCTTCATCTATGGGAATGTTGGTGTATAGAGATTTTACATCAAAACTAACTAATATGTCATTTGGGTCAAGGTTTAAATGTTTGATTTCATTGATGAAGTGGGTGGAGTCTTTGACAAAGGAACTTGTGTTGCCAACCAAAGGCTTAAGTTTCTTAGCTAGGTATTTTTCCAGATGGTAAGTGGGTCCTCCTATGGTATTGACAATGGGTCTTATGGGGATACCCTCTTTGTGTATCTTTGGGGCTCCATAGATCCTAGGGGTGTAGGGGTTATTTTTTTGTTAGATTTTTGATGTTATGTTCCTTACTTGTTTTTATTAGATTTTGTACAATTTTGGAAATATTTCTTAAGGGGTTCTTCTTTAATTTATTGTAACAACCACTGTTGGTGAGGTGGTCTATCATCTTATCATTATAATCATTTGTGTTCATAATGACTGTTGCACCACCTTTATCAGCTTTTAGAACCACTATATTGGGGTTTTGGTTTAAGTTTTTGAGTGCTAGATATTCTTGCTTGGAAATGTTTTGGGGGGGTTGGATTTTCTTAGGATGATAGAACAGTCTTGTCTAATAGTTTCTTTGATGTCGTCAGGTAACTCCTTGATCCCATACTCAATGCTGCACAGTATGTCTTCCTTAGGAATGGTGCGAGGGGAAATGGAAAAATTTAAACCTTTTTCAAGGAGATCGATTGTATTTTGGTCTATATGGTTGCTGGATAGATTCACAACGTGCTTATTCTGTGTCTCTGCATTAGTCAAGGTCACTGTCTCTGCGTTAGTCAAAGTTGTTGTCCCACGCATGTCATTTGTGATGTTGTTGTTGCTTCTTTTATTTGTTGTGCATTTGTTTGCTTCATCATTCGTGGTAATCACATAGCTGCTATCAGCTATAACCTTCCAAACTTCCCTATCTGCGTGCGCACCTCCTCATTTTACCATCTGTTCATTACCACTTCCCTTTTGGTTTTTAGGGACATCGGTTTCACACAGTGTTGGGTTAGTGTAGCTATGTTTCTGAGTGACTGCGGTTAACTCCATTGCAGCTGAACTATGGTTATTTCTGGTGCCTTATATGTAGACTTAACTAATATGAAATGGGCACTCTTGATCAACGTGTCCACCACTACAAATATGGAATCATGTCTTCTTGAGGTCATTGGTAGTCCAACAATGAAGTCCATCGATATAACTTCCTGTAAACTAGATGAGTCGTTCTTGCAGACAAGACCAACCTCCCTAGTATCTAATGATATCTAGCGACAAACAAACCAATCAACTTCTATCTTTCTCTAAATATGCAATTTATAAATAAAGGCAAACAAGTGTTTTAGGCCTACCTTGGGTCCAATGCAAGTTTGTGGAAGCCTCGCTCCGTCGATCCAAATGAGCTCCCTTGTAGAGAATCTGCAGACACAAACAAGCACACAAATTAAATAGCACCTGAAAAGCCAATATAATAAAGCATACTTATCATGATGATCAAGGAATTCATGAAACAAATCACATAAGACAATTTGTTGAGAAAAATGAATCTGATTGTATTAACTTAAATTAAAGAAGAACTTTACAACCTTATGCCTTGATGTTGTACAAGCTCCTCCCAGGGTCCATCAAGAAGTCTCCTCTACTTTGACAAGTTTCACTCTCTTCCCAATGAAGCCAAAAGGTATGTGATCTCTCCTCTCAAGCTTAACTAGGAAGTCTCAATTCCAACAACATTTACCCTAAAAAATGTTCATCTTCTAACCTCCCTAGCAACCAGCCCAATGCCTTAATTTATAGTGCAATGGAGGGAAGTTACTAGGTCCACCTTCAAAGGGATAAATCCCTCCTTCAAAGGGATAAGCTCCTCTCATCAAGGGATTAGCTCCTTCAGTTTTGGGATGCATGAACCACCTAGGAGCAAACCATCCACGTCAAGGTTCCTTCTAGAATCATCTAGAATTAACCACAAGTGATTTTTAAGAATAAACTTGCGCCTTTTTTACTTTCACAGGGGTCCGCACCCTCTCCTTTAGAGACAGAACGGGCAGGTCCACAGGTAACATGAACAAGGGGTGCGAGACCGCAAGCAACAGTAAGAGAAAGTGCGGAACCAGAGCTTTATTGATTTTTAAGGTATTTCTCTCATTTTCAAAGCTTGACATGAAGAGCTGAGGTTTGAGACTTGCTAAGGAGGATAGTATGAATGATGATAGACCCATATTGACTGCAAATAGTCATGGTGACAATATTTTGTGTAACAGATTGCCCCCTAAAGTGTGAAGTCTGTAGTAGATGAGGATTTCATTTATCATCTAAGAAGAGTGAAGTACTTTATCATTTCAAGGATCATCTTGTGGAGAGCCCAGTTGGAACCTGTAAAAACATTCAATGCAAAATATATATATGAGATCATATCATCTCTGAGGTATGCATTCCCATACTCAGATCAAAACTGACTAGAAAACTAACTACTGCTCTGATATAGGAATGATCTTGTAATACATCACAAGTATAGACACATGTAGACACAGTATGGACGCAGCCATCTGTTTATGAATAGTCCACTGTATAATGAATACAAAATTCCTCGCAGCCTGGATGGTGGAAACTAGATCCACGGTCTTGATTTCTACTTCCCGAAATAGTACGATTCTATCCATGTGAATGAATGTGTCGAAGTCGAACATGGTAGAAACCACTTGATTACCAGTCAATGATGTAAATTGTTAACAAGTGTGAGAGAAACCACCATTAATGTCAATGGCTCTGAAAGTATTCAGTACAATCCATGAAATTTGAATAGATGTGTTGATGTCGAACATGTCACGGAATCCTTTGATCGAAGGTCAATGATGCAACCTATCGTCGAAGGCGAGAAACCTACCATTGAGGTCTGCAGATCCCAAGGTACTGACGATTCCTAGATCATCTTTCTAGATAATGAGCTGAAGTCGATAGAAAGCGATCTGTCGTAGGCAAGCCCACAACACGAAATCATAGATCAAGTTTGAAGAAATATAGTTGCAAGGATTGACTCAGGGATGGTCAAAATGGATGACAGATATTTTGCAGATGAATGGTTTATTTGCACTGACCTCTTGAACACATAACGACACAGCAGATGGTTTGGTGACAATTGACCCAAAGTTAATACCCAGAAACCGGCTGAAGACTTTCAATATGGTTTGATCAACTGTTAGGCAAAGGATTTCCCAACCCAGGTGAACAAAAAGTGTCGTGTTCATGAGTGGTTAAATGTTTTCTGAGACACAAAGTATGACAAACAGGCTCATTTTTCTCTCTTTTCCCCCACCATTTCTGGCAAGTACCTCTTTATTTTTAACAAGCTTGAGGAGGATAACATTTTGATTATAAGCTCATCCTTCAGATGAGTCCAACTTATTTTAAATTCAAAACCTAAGAAGGAGTGGTCCGTTCCTGTTTGTAATTGAACAGGTCCTTTACTGTTAAGTTTTAACGAGTCCAGTATAGGAGAAACTTGGCGTTTTTCAATTTTACAGAGTCTGAAAAAACTTAAGAAGACTCCATGGTTGTCCTTTTTCGTAAATTTGTGTCTCCCAAGCCCGAAAAAGTATAAAATAGTACTTGAGAGAACCGCTTGATCATTACGACCAAGGAGTACTTTTCATAATTAGTGCCTATGATCCGAAAAAGTAAAAACGCGATCAATGACACGTCATTTTATAACCAATATCGAATTTGAAACGACAAAAATCCGGCAATCTTTTCATGTTTTTATGGTCAGAAAAGGGTTGTAAGTGGACTGTATTTTTAATTCCATTTTAACGAGTTTAAAAAGAAAAACTCAGCAATCTTTTAATATTTTGAGAGTCTGAAAAGGGCTTAAAAGAGAACTCCAAGGTTTCACTTTTTCGTAAGTTTTAATGAGTTCGAAAAAATGATAAAAATGTACTCATGGTTTTCACTTTTTTATAAGTTTTAATGAGTTCGAAAAAATGATAAAAATGTACTCATATGGCCGACTTTCAATTTAATTTACGAGCAGGAAAAGATGGAAAGAACTCGGCATTTTCATTTGTTTTACGAGAATGAAGGATAGAAAAATAATCTCGGGATTTTCATGAGTTTAACGAGTCTTGAAAATAACTGAAATTGACTCGAGATAGGTTTCATTTTTAGAAAAGCTTGAAACAGAGAAAAACTATGCTTCAAAGTAGTTTCATTTTTACACAAGCTTGAAACAGAGAGAAAACTGTGCTTGATGCCCCCTAAGCGTAACTGCTAGAGCACATGCCCCCCAGCTTCATTTCATTCAACTAAGTACACTACTGGTAATTAATAGCTGGATGGAATGAAGGTTCATTTACGAGATCATATGAAATACCCAACCTAAAACTGTAAGAAAATTATGCAAAAAACTAAAATAACTAACCTAAATATACAACTTAACATTTATGAGATCTAGTCAAATTCTCGACTCAATTAGAGGAGGATTTGTGTCATTTTTTAATGAGCTTGACACAGGAAAAGAACTATGCTCGGATCTGGTTTCATGTTTACGCAAGCTTGAAACAAAAAAATATGCTTGTTATAAGTTCGCATGCCCCCAGCATAATGACGCAAATCGAGGTACATGCCCCCCAAGCTTCATTGCATTCAACCAGGTGGATGAAATGAAGGTTTACTTTCGAAATCTTGGAAAGACTCGTGAGAGTTGTTTCATTTTTTAGTGAGGTTGACATAGGAAAAGAACTATCCTCAAAACCCTTGTTTCATTTTTTAAACGAGCTTGACACAAGATAAGGAACTATGCTCATAACTACTCTCTACAATCTACCTAACAAGGAACTATACTCTAAAAACCTTGATTCATATTTTAACGAGCTTGACACAAGACAAGGATCTATGCTCTAAAAACCTTGTTTCATTTTTTAACGAGCTTGACACAAGACAAGGAACTATGCTCTAAAATCCTTGATTCATTTTTTAACAAGCTTGACACAAGACAAGGAACTATGCTCATAACTCCTTGTTTCATTTTTTAACGAGCTTGACACAAGACAAGGAACTATGCTGATAACTATTCTCTACAATCTACCTATATAACCTATCCTTGTTTCATTTTTTAACGAGGTTGACACAAGACAAGAAACTATCCTCGAACCTGATTCATTTTTTAATGAGGTTGACACAGGAAAAGAACTATCCTCATGACTCCTAGTTTCATTTTTTAACGAGGTTGAGACAAGAACAAACTATCCTCGTACTCATTGATTCATTTTTTAACGTGGTCGACACAGTAAAAGGAACTTTCCTCGAAACAATTGATTCATTTTTTAACGAGGTTGACACAAGAAAAGAACTGTCCTCATACCTGATTCATTTTTTAACGAGGTTGACTCAGTAACAGGAACTATCCTCAAACCAACTGATTCATTTTTTAACGAGGTTGACACAAGAAAAGAACTATCCTCATACCTGATTCATTTTTTAATGAGGTTGACTCAGTAACAGGAACTATCCTCTAACCAACTGATTCATTTTTTAACGAGGTTGACATAGAAAAAGAACTATCCTCATACTCACTGATTCATTTGTTAACGAGGTTGACTCAGTAACAGGAACTATCCTCTAGACAGCCTGTTTCATTTTTTAACGAGGTTGATACAGGAAAAAACTATCCTCGCGCTCACTGATCATGGCTTCCAACTGCAAGAAAGACATGTCAATGGACACACCTTGAGCATGGCTTCCAAGAGGTCTTCATCAGAAGGAAGAATAGTTCTCTGGAAGGAACACATGTCAAGGGACTCAAAAGGGATAAGAACATCGCGTTCAAATAATCCCATAGAGTTTTCCATGTCAATTACCAGATCTAAATCAAAGGAAGATGAGCAAACAGTGAGAGGCTCACTTACATCGGTAACTGAAAACATGGGACCAGTTGCCACATAATTAACCCATGGCGGGGTAGGTATGACTTTAGAATCAGGAGCATTTAGGGGTGTCATATTATTGGCAGTTGAAACAAGACTAGGGAACGAAAGCTGGTCTACAGTCACAATAATGCCATTGTGAGGGAAAGACATCACGCGAAAGAGTGTCGATACGACAGCTTTCATTGCATAAACATAGTCTCGCCCAAGGAGTAAATTGAAATCCAAGGGACCTCGAACTACCATAAGATCAATATAGACAATTTTATCTTCCAAGGTAATAGAAAACTTAGGAAGGATCCCTAAAGGTTCACTAATGGTTCTATTAAAAGCTTTCAGATTCTGCGTCATAGGTGCAAGCTGAGGGGAACCCAAAGCTTTCCAAGCAATTGAGGATAAAATACTAACAGAAGCACCTTCTTCTACCTGTGTGCGGTGCATGTCCCTACTACCAACCTTGACAATGATTTGGAAAGGGATGGAGGAAGGAAGACGAGGTTCTATCAGTCTATTCCAATCAAAGGAAAAGACCTCAGTACTTGGAGCAGGTGAAATGCCCCCCGGCATAGAAGAATCTGATGTAACAAGAAGAACCTGAGCGGTATGAAGTTCACTCTCTAAAGGGAAAGTGGGATCGACCAAATGTGAAATTGAATCGACCACTTGATCAACTAATGGATCTTCAACCTGAGTGATATGAGTTTCACTCTCCAATGGAAGAGTGGGATCGACTATACTTGAAATTAGATCAATCACTCCGTCAGTTGATGGTAGGTTGGGAGAAAGTTTACAGTAACTAGTTGGAAATTCTTGTTGTGGAATAGTAAGGTTTTCCAACAATTTTGAGACTTCATTCATGTGAGGGAAAATGTGAGTTTGATGACTCCCTTTGCATAACTTACAAGAAAACCTAACTTTACCCTTTTCCTAGGAACCTGACTATCACTGGTTGATGGATCGATGGAAAGTTGATGAGATTTTTCTGACCATACTTCCAAGACCTTTGGAATACCAGGAAAATTGATAAGGAAGTGGTCACCCTTACAAAGCCTGCAAGGGTATTTGGGTTTATGATGCATGTTGGAGGTTTCCTCAACACAACTAACACTTACAACCATGGTTGGTTGGTAGACTTCTTTTTTATCTTGCTTCTTCTTCTTCTTCTTCTTCTTCTTCCCTTTCTTCTTCTTCTTAGCCACCTGGTTACTAGCGTCAAGGCTTTTACCAAGCGAAGAGGAAGAAATAGAGGAAGAAAAATTAGGCGAAGAAGGTAAAGGGTCAACAAAAGGTTGGTGATGTTGAGATGGTGAACTTTGTTGAGGTGAAGCATTTGGTTGAGGTGGAACAATTGGAGTATTTGGGGCCAACGAAGTTGAAAATAACCATATCGGTAAACCTATTGTAAATCCAGGTAATGAAAAAGTAGCCATATAAGGAGGACCAACATTTCCAAAGTAAGGAAAAGTACTAGGATTCTCGTTAAGAGGGGTTCCTTGGTTGGTAAATTCCAGAATAGTTGCCATTATATTCAACTTCAGTGAATTTTATTAACAATTTAAAACTAAAATTAACAATTCACAATTCACACTTAAGAATTAAAATTCACAAATCACACCTATGGTCTCTAAAAGTAAAAAACAAACAAATTAACACGCGCTATCAAATCTAGGAGTCAAACCACACACAAATAGTAACTTTCCGTACTGAAAACACTAGTTGGTGATGAAATCCAACGTCGCAGAATTCAATACAGAAATGGCGGTTGGAACAGTTACCCCGACAACCTGCTTAATGAATAGACTGGCACAAGTTTCTCCACTAAACTGCCTCGAGTGAAGAGAACCCCCAAAAAATCCAAGTGAGTCTAATCGACGTCTGCTCCAGGTACAGTGGGATCTTCCCTCCACCGTCACCTTAGGAAAGAATCCTATAAATTATGGGCACTATGGTTACCAACGGAAACAAATATACCTAGGGGAACAGTCTATGATCCGATACACACACAAGGGCAGAGTAGCAAGCTCAATCCCCTTGAAGGCTCCTTGACATAATCCAAGGTTTACCAACAAGTGACCCCAGGCTCCTCGACAATGGTTAATCTGAAGTTTACCGTTTTTAATATGTGTATATCTTCTATCGTTCCCAATGAGGAAGGATTGATTACCCCACTGGTTCGGATACGATCTCGTGCTTGACTCCTTTAAGAGGAGCTTCCCAGAGCATAGATGTAACAATTGGAATTTCTTTCCTACTGTAAGATTGACTACTTGTTTGTTTTACTGTCTTGGAGAGTTAACTAAAACCTATTCCAAGACACTAGCCTAAGCTAAATTGGTGGGAAGAGCCCTAAAAATGTAAAAATTACTAGATGAATTTTAATTAAGCACTGTGTTATTTAGGCTATTATTACACAAAAGGGTAAATGGATATGAAACCAATGGTGTTATGACCCGACCCAAAACTGAATGCAATCGAATATGATAATGTAATCTTTTCAATTCGATGAATCCTAACTAAAGTAAGGAGAGAGTTTCCATTCACTTCCAACAATGCAAAAAATTTATCACTAAGAGAAAATATAACAAATTATCTAATGCACTAATTTCATCAAGAAAAACTAATGCAAATCAATTCCAAAACAGTTTTTATTTTTATTTTTGTGTGTTAAAAACAAGAATAAAAATATGTAAATTCAAATCAAAGAAAGCTGATCTAAATCTACGATTGATTTTTCAGAATGTAAACTATGCAATTGTAATCTATGCACAATTCATTTGAAAAGTATGCAAATGTAATCTATGCACATTTTTCATTCATATTCTGAAAATGAGAAATGTGATCTATGCAAGAGAATTCTCATACACAAGATGATTCTAATGTAATCTAAGAACCAATCAAGTTCAAGTCAAGAAAATTGGGTGAGAGTTCCAAAGATCAAAAAATAAAAACACTCAAAGGCGATTAACACTCATACACAATTTAGCCGCGCCCCCCCCCGGCGAATGAGGGGGAAATTTTTTTGCAAAAACAAAAGCAAAAAGATGCAAAATTGTGAAAAGACTGAGACAAACCTCCAAGTAATGACCAAAGGAAATCAAATTAAGAATTTCTCAAAAAAGAGACTCAAAACACCCAATTGACAAAATGGCGACTCCGCTGGGGATTTGAATTTTGGTTTTTGCCTTTGCTTTTACTTTGACTTGAGAAATTGTTCCTCTATTTCTGGTTTTTGATTGCTGTGTGTGGGATTGGGTAGGTTTTTAGTTTTTGAATTTTTTTTTGTTTTTTCACATTTTTGAGAGTGGACTGCACCTGTTGTTTGTAACACAGTGTGGACATACCCGCACTGTTTCTTTACTACACAGTGCGGTACCACACCTGGTTATACCGGGGGACTACGGACCCTATCAAATATTTTAAAAAGCTTGACATGAAGAGCTGAGGTTTGAGACTTGCTAAGGAGGACAGTATGAATGATGATAGACCCATATTGACTGCAAATAGTCATGGTGACAATATTTTGTGTAACACTTCCTATTTAGATTTTTGTATCTCATGGGGTTGCAATAACCCTACTGGATGTCTGTGTTCAACTTTTACTCGTTGATACTCTAAGCATCTTGCCACCAAGTTTATGATGTCCTTCTTCACCCCTTTCCAAAAGAAGAGTGGTTTCAGGTCCGCACTCATCTTCTTAACACCAGGGTGTGACAAGTATATTGCGCGATGTGCTTCATTCAATATTAACTGGTGTATATCTTCATTCGGTGACACATATATCCTTCCCCGAAATCGTAGTAGCCCATCATTATCAAGGGAGTATTCTTCATATTTTGGAACCATCATTTCATCCTCCCTCAAACTTTTTCTAACCTCCTGGTACTAGGTGTCTTTAAATTGTAAGTCAAGCAGTTTCTCCCT
The DNA here is from genome assembly GCA_031772625.1 of Pinus tabuliformis. Lineage (NCBI taxonomy): Eukaryota > Viridiplantae > Streptophyta > Pinopsida > Pinales > Pinaceae > Pinus > Pinus tabuliformis. The sequence goes on from CM062812.1 coordinate 523,674,867, forward strand.
CAAATTTGTCTTTAAGGGAATCACTGAAAATATTTGAGGCCTCCTACTTAAAGAATCAGCCACCCTATTTACCATTCCTTTTATGTAAGTAATATCAAAATCATATTCACTAATTAGCTCAGACCATCGTCTTGGTCTAGCATTTCAGTGGCCTTGAGTGAATATGTGTTGTAGCCCACAATGGTCAGTCCTAAGATCAAACTTTCTTTCTAGAAGGTAGTGTCTCCAAATCTTTAGTGCATAAACAATTGTTGCCATTTCTAGATCATGGGTTGCATAGTTCTTTTCCTGGTTTCTAAGTTTCCTTGATGAATAAGATATTACTCTTCCTTCTTGCATCAATACACAACCAAACCCTTCCTTGGAGGCATCAGTGCAAACCAAAAATTCTGTTTCCATATCCAGCACCTTCAAAATTGGTGATATCATTAATAACACCTTTAACCTTTGGAATGCCTCTTCACATTTTTCAGTCCAAATGAATTTCTTGCTCTTTCTTTGGAGCTCGGTAATGGGGCTTGCTATCTTCAAAAACCCTTCGACAAATCTACGATAATATCATGCCATGCCCATGAAACTTCATATTTCATGAACATTGGTTGGTGTTGGCCATTCCATGATGGCCTTGATCTTTGTTGGGTCTATTGTGATACCATCCCCAGAGATAATATGCCCAAGATAATGAATCTTGGTTTGGTAAAAGGAACGCTTTGACAACTTCCCGTATAATTGGTTTTCTCTAAGACATTGTAGAACTATCCTCAAGTGTTCGTCATGCTCTTCTGGAGTCTTTGAGTAGATCAAAATGTCATCGATAAAGACTTGTATAAACTTTTCTAAGTAATCCCGAAATATTTCATTCATCAAACTCATGAAAGCACCTGGGCATTTAACAATACAAAGGGTAAAACTACAAATTCATAATGCCCAAATCTTGTCTTAAAGGTTGTCTTCGGGATATCTTCTTCCTTGATTCTCAACTGATGATATCTCAACCTCAGATCTATCTTTGAAAACACAGTTGCCCCCCTCATTTGATCAAACAAGTCATCTATCCTTGGCAGAGGGTATTGATTTTTTATCGTCACTTTGTTCAACTGGTGGTAGTCAATGCACAGTCGCCAAGACCCATCCTTCTTCTTAACGAAAATCACATGGGCTCCCCACAAAGATATGCTAGGTCATATGAACCCCAAGTCCAACAGTTCCTTTAATTGGATTTTCAATTCCTTTAGCTCTGGAGCCGACATACAATAGGGTGCCTTTGCAATAGGCTCAATGCCTGGTTTAAGGTCGATGGTGAAATCAATTTCCCTTTTTGTGGGTAGCCCAAGTAGTTCTTCGGGAAATACATCCTTAAATTCAACAAGAATTGGATGCTTATCAAGGTTTTCATAATCACCCTTATCATTTAGAGCTACCATCGAGAATATTTGACATCCCTTTCGCTTATATTTCATTAGTTACATGGAGGAGATGAACCTCAGGGAAACCCCTCGGTTCTTTCCCCTCAATGATTTTCTTTGGTCATGATCGTCTGTGAAATGTAGAATCTTGTCTTTGTAGTCTAGGAGCGCCTCATGTCGTTCCAACCAATCCATTCCTATAACTACATCATATACTCCTAAAATTTTAGAGTACAAGGATACCTTGGTCTTACATACACCCAGGTCCACCTCACAATCCTTTACCATCCTTCCTACAGTTATTTTCATACCACATGCCATTTCTACATGTCTAATTCATATTGTGCAATTTCTTTATGTTTAATCCTTGATAATGCATTTAGAGAAATAAAAGAATTAGTAGCTCCTGGATCTATTAAAATGACAAAACTCATATCATCAATATTACCTAAGGTTTCCAACATAGTGGACTGGTGTTCGACCTGGCGATTGTTCACCGCTACATGGATGCGATGAGCCTTCCCCAAATCCCCCACTGTAGTTTCTTTCTGATTTGAGTTGGTATTACCTGTCTTTTGAGGGCAATCCCTCTCGTAGTGAGGACCTCCATGAGTCTAACACCCCCTCTTAGGAGCTTGGCTCCTTCTACAAACTGAATCGGGAGTTGGCCTGGAACTTTGCTGGAAAGAGCCAGACTGTTGGGATCGGTGCTGAGGTGGTGTGACTTGGTGTTGTCGCATAGGCCGGTGCTATTGTGGTTGATGAGTTTGTTGAGGTACCCTATGTGGATGCTGAGTTGGATGCCTATATGGTGTTCTTTGATTTCCTGTTGACCACTTTTGATGAATGAGCACAGAACCCCTTTGCAAATTTCTATGTTTCATATTGTTTCCACTTAGTACTCCTCATCCTGTCGGCCTTGTTGACTTACTAGGTCCACTGCTCATGATCTCCTCCTCTGCAATGATTTCTCGTTGAACTGCCTCGTGCAAGGTGCGAGGCATTAATATTCTAACCTTGGCCCGAATGTTAACATTTAATCCATACAAAAATTTGTTCACCTTGAGCTTTTCTGTGTTTAAATGAGGGGCATAATGGAGTAATTCCATGAAACGAGCCTCATACTCTGGTAATGAGCAACTCCCTTGCTTTAATTCATTGAATTCATTTAGTTTCCTCTTAAGGAACTCCTCTGACAAGTAACGTTCTCTAAATTTTTCTTCAAATAGTTCCCAAGTTACTTCTGATATATCCATCCCCAATTGGGTTAATAATGTCTTCCACCAAAGTAGTGCATTTCCCTTTAGCTAGAATATACCCATCTTGGCCTTCATATTTGAGGTGTAATCTCTCAGGGTAAAGCACATAGCCATGTTTTCTAACCATGCCTCTGTAGATTGACCATCTGTGGACCCCCAAAACTCTGGAAATTTTACTTTTTCCAAATCTCGACGTACATCATTTCTTGTAGTGTTTTGGGGTACTTCATTTTGTATGACAGGTCCTCCATGCTCTCATTCCAAACGATTTATTAATGCCTCAGACATGTGTTGGAACGATCTCATTAAGTTCAACACTTCTCCAACTAGTATCTGTTCTGGTGTTGTGATGTTTTCCCCATCATTGGGTGGGGAGGTAGGAGTCAGTTGTTGTGGTGGTGCCATGTTGCGCCCTTTAGTTTCCCCACTTCTTCTTATACCTCTTCTAACCATGGTTTACCAATGAATCCTGCCACAATTTAACACGATTTTTCCTTGTAAGATAAAAATAAATAAATAAAAATCATGACCAACCTAGGTGGTTCTATAATTTACTGTTATGTTTTATATACTTCCAAAGGAGAAGTTTATGCATTTATAGTTCTTGATTATATAATTCACCTATCAATTTCAAACATTTCTATAAGATTTAATCAAAAGAATACCATCAATCTACTCAAATAGTATGCTTAGATTACATTATATCATGTAAATGGTAGAGGTGGTTGGTAGCATTATCATAACATAAACTGAGAATGTCTTTAGTAAAAAGAGAGAGAATATGTTTCTAATGTTTATGATTTTAATATTGGAATTACCAAAAACCCTAATATTAATAATAAGCATAGGTAATTATTGTGTTATATAGCATACCACTAGAATAGGGTAATTATTATCTTACATGCATGTATAATGTATGGTATGACACAATGTTATACCTTAGTATATAAGATATCTAAGAACAAGTATTAATAATAAAATAATATATAATAATAAATTCATTTATTTATATGGAAAATAATTAAATCATTAAAAGAATGTAATGATTCTTTCTTTGTTTATATCCGTGTCCACACAAACTGGGAGCGCACAAGCCAATCCTTTAAAACCAAAATAAGAGCAAATCTATTATAGGAATTCTGAGCAGATGTGCATTGCAGTTTATCCAAAAACTGAAATGCTCAAGGTTTTGAATTCTTGAAATTTGAGAAACGTCATTTGTTAGCTAAACCTCCAATATAGGAAATGACACCTGCTTGGCCAAGCAATCCATTCTTGGTAAATGGAATTCAGAAACAAGTTTATCTTACCCAAAATTGTTTATTAACGGTAAGAAACGTATTTTTATCCCTGAATGTCTGAATTTTTACTCAGTTTTAGAAAATATTCCCTTTAGAGGGAACTTTCTAACATCATCTATAGTTTCTTTGTTTCTTGAAAAAAATCTATTTTTATTTAACATTTAAATTAGATAAATATTGTTTTTATATTTCTCAAGTATAAATGGATTATTTAAACATAAGTATAAAAAGAATTACAGTGTAAAAATTGTGTTCAAAACATACACTTACAACCTGTAAAACTTGTTAAACTCAGAAAATGGCACTGTATTACAGCAAAAGCAACTTTTCAGCGTGAAATCTCGAAGTCCTCTGTTTGGTAGTTCATGGATTCCTGTACATTATTCTCAGTATTAATGTTGGCATCGCTTTTGCTTACATTAATTTCCCCACTCTCGGGTTCTAATGCATTTCGCATGAACTTAAAAAATATGTGCTCCTTTGATGTCGTTGATGTCTACTTCTTCAGCCCTGGAATAAATGTTAGGCATTGCACTATTACTCTTTTGTTTGTGCTTGAAGATTGTTCTCAGGTTCCTTGGAGATAGGAGATCCCCTGCTACATTCCGCCCAGTGAGTCATGAAATGCCGAAAGGAAATCTCGTCTGAAATAACGTGATGAATACTGGCTCCAATAGAGAATCTGCCTCCGAGAAAATTGGTCACCTCCAAAACAGAAGTGCATGGAACAAATCAATTGATTTCCATACTTAGGTTTGGTTAAAGGTTTCATGAGCTTAATCAGGCATATTGACTTCTGAAATTTTCTCTGTTTAGCTAATCTACCTATCAGTTGTCCAAGATTTGGGCTATCCCAAGAAAAACAGATGCACTGTGAGTATCTACGAGTTAATTAAGAACAAAGGGTTTGGTTGTTGCATTTATCTGAGGCCATATCTTAACAACGGATCGTTGCAGTCGGCATCATGAGATCCCAGATCCATTGCCACTAGTTGGCAGCATTCTTTCAGTTTCTCGTCGGTTGTCTTCACAGATTTAACTGATCATAATTAAATCCTTCCATCTGAAGTGTGGAAAATTCATTATTTTCAATCTAATTCTTTTTTAATCCCTTGTAGGCAAGCAAGTGGATCATTCAAGCTTGACAGGTTAGGCTTCAGCTTGACTATACTACATTGCACTTTTTTTACACTCTTCTTACCCAAAATGCCCCCAACTTACAGCGTTGAATGAACGGAAGAACGAGGGAGGCTTACAATAAAGAAAGAGTTGAAGAGTTGTTGGATGGATGGGTGGGCATACAGCAAGCATTCACCAGCCTTATATTTAGGAATTCCTCTAGGTAGGGTACCACTATGAATATTGTCCCAGGTCGGATACGATTCAGGATGCACAAGTAGGCTCTCCTGAACAATAGTGAAATAATTCCTTTCGTTGCATTTCCTCTCCTGAATGACTCTAAAACACATTAGAGTTGTGTTATTGCATGGTTCCATAAGCTATGTTTCACTATTGCAGGGTCTTCCTTACTTCAAAGTCCAATTCAAATGCCTTATGGGGGTGGCCTTCGACAGACTGGAGTTACAGAGAAGGTCGGAAGCTAAGGCCAGAAGGTAAGCCCCTTTTTTTTTCATTCTCATTCCAAGGATTCGCCTTTCCCACTGGCAGAGGCCTCAGAGTTACAGGATGAGGGTAATCCTGTGAGGAAACGTCGGAAGCACAAATGCATCAGGGTTAAGCCGAATAAGGTGAATAAGTAACTCCAAGATTACATTGGAGTCTGTGTCTTCTGAGCATGATTCTTCTGAGAATTTTTTTTGCTTCCTTCTCAGTTTGTTTCTTTAATTTCCCTCCTCATGCATACTCTAATTATTTTAACCTCAAAATCCCATTCTTTGGACTTAAAAACAAAAACAAAAAAAAACTTTACTTAATCTCAACAAAGCATATTTTTATTTATTCCAAAATGAGTCTTCAAAGTTTACCTTTCTATCTATGAAGGAAACCTCTCAAGAATATGGTGAAAATGTCAAAATCGAAACCCTAATTTAAAAGTATATCAATAATTTCATGGACATGTTGGATAGAATTTTGAATCTTAAGAGCATGCTTGGAATTTCATTTTCAGGTTACCGGTTATGGAAATTTTATGATAGTTAAAATTTTGGATTATTTTCGTGCTGTTGATATTTGATTGATATTTTTATAAGGATTATTTAATTTGTGTATTTTTAACTTTTTGATATATTTTAAAGTAAATTTTTAAATTTTGAAAAGATAGGTTGTAATTATAGATTTAAGTTTTGTGGTCTGTACAATTCAAAAGTTGTAAAAAAAAAATCAAGAACTCTTAATCTATTTATACCATAATATATATTAATATATATATATATATATATATATATATATATATATATATATATAATAAAAGTTTTTAATATTTTCAAAAATGATTTAGCTTAGTTTTCATTTAAAAACAATTAAATTGAAGGTTTTTATAAAAAAGAAACAAATTAGGGTTGGTCCCTATATAAATTTTACAGAGAGATCCCTCTATGAAGTTGGCAGGGCTAGATCCCAGCTTCCAAAATGGTTTTGATGTTGTCCTATGTGTTTACTCCCTCAACCTCAAAAATACAAAACGACAACATGGCACGTGATCAAATAGCTTTGTAAAGAGCTTATGTAGCCACACTGCCTCACAGTTATCCATACTAGTTGTAATATACTCTACCTCGGTTGTACTGAGAGTGATATATTTTCCCTTCCTGCTTATCCAAAACTCATGGTAGATCCTAGGCTAAAGAAGGATCATGGTGTGCTATTTATGTTTGTAACACTCCCATCCTAATTTTCATTTGTATACCCATGTAGTCTCAAATCATCACTAGAGACATACCTTAGTCCATGAGTCCCATGCAGATATCGCAACACATGTTTTGCAGTCACCCAGTGAGCATGCAAAAGTTCCACCATGAACTGGCTCAAGGTCCTAATAGAAAAACATATATATGGTCTAGTGTTGGCCAGAAGCATCAAAGCCCCAATCATATGTTGGTACATAAAAGGATATGCTAGATCTAGTCCTGCGGCTACACCACATAACTTTTTGAATTTTTCCTTCATCGGTGTGGGCATGGATTTGAGATCCACCATCCTAAATTTGTCCAAGTGTTTGATAGTATATTTTTCTTGGCCGAGGAAAATCTCTCCTAGTTTATGCCACACTTCTAAGCCCAAGAAATAGTGCATCAACCCAATATATATATCTCAAATTCAGAGGCAAGCTCCCTCTTACACTGAATGATCATAGGCTCTGCTCCTATCATGAAAAAATAATCAACATATAAAACCAAAATCAGAGGCACACCTTGAAAAACCTTGAAGTAAATCTTGGGGTCGACATTGCTTCTATTGAATCCAAGCTTAATCAAGTATCCATCAATCCGAGCATATCAAGCATTGGGGGCTTGCTTCAGTCCATAGATGGATTTCTTCAATCTGCAAACATGGGTTCCCTATCGTGTTCCTCAAATCCTTGAGGTTTTTCCAGGTACACCTCTTCCTTAAGTATACCATGAAGAAAATTTGTCTTCAAATCCATCTGATCAAGACTCCAACCCTGATTAGCAACTAGAGCAATGATAAACTAGGTGGTAGTGTATCTGGAAACAAGAGAAAATATCTCATCATAATCTTATCCCTCTTTCTGGGAGAATCCTCTTTCCATGAACCTCGCTTTAAAATTTTCAATGCTACCATTAGCTACATGTTTGATTTTATATATCCACTTGGATGTCACAACGGACTTCCCCTCAAGTCTCAGAACAACCTCCCATACATCATTTTTCATGATGGATTGATATTCCTCTATCATGGCATCTTTCCAAACTTTTTCATTCACTTCTTCTTCATAACGTGTAGGTTCATATTGTATGATGTTTCTCATTAATGCCACATATCCCTGATATCTGCGAGGTTGTTTGATTTCTTTGAAGGTTCATCTAGGGGAAAAGTGTTTCTCTGCATCCTATAATGTATCACGAAGCCATAAAGGTCTCTTCCTAGAAGAAGAAGGATCATAAGGAGGAGGATCTAAAGGATCCATAGGTGCCATAGTCTCATCTGGAAGTTCAGGCTCTAGCATGGATGGATATGCATTTACATCCATATTATCATCTCTTCTCGTGTTGGTAGGGATAGGAAAGTCTCTAGCTTTTCCAAGAGTAGCATCTTTATCAAAAGTCACATCTTTACTGAAATCAATGTTCCTCTGTCTTGGCACATATATCCTGTAAGCTTTAGAATTTTCACAATATCCAACAAATGTATCTTTCTTACTTGAAGCCTCTAGATTTGATCTCTTCTCCTTTGGTACATGAATGCAGACAAGGCAGTCAAATATTCTGAAGTGTCCAATTTCCATTTTCACACCAGTAAATACTTCTTCAGGAGTCTCGTCCCCCAAGACTTGATGAGGGATTCCATTTGGAAATATACCACAGAGTTTGTTTCTTCTCCCCACAAAAAATAGGAAGTTTTTTATCATAATCATGGCTTTGGATGCTTCCAAGAAGGTCTTGTTCTTCCTTTCAGCAACTCCATTTCATTTAGGGTTCTACAGAACAGTCACCTCCCTCTTAATCATGGCTTCCTTACAAAATTCCTTGAATTCATTTCAGGTATATTCACCTTCATTATCTGTCCTCGGGATCTTGATCTTCTTTCTAGTTTGATTCTCCACTAGAGCCTTAAAACCCCTGAACATGTTGAAAACCTTATCCTTGGCTTTCAAGAAGAAGATCCAAGTTTTATAGGAGAAATCATCAAAAAATATCACATGGTATAAATATCCTCCAAGATATTTCACGACATGGTTCTACAAAGGTCTAAATGAAGTTGAAGAATCTCATCAGATCTGCTACTACTAGAAGGGAATGGTCCCTTGACATTCTTGCCACTAACACATCCTTGACATATGCCTTCATGTTCCACTTGAATCTCTGGAATGCCTAAAACCATCTTACTTAAACTAGGAAAAGGCCTCTAATGAATGTGAGAAAATATTCAATGCCAAAGCTCACATTGATTTGTGCTATCATGGACCAATGCTTGAATTGGTTGACCACACATTCTGTATAGGCCTTCATTTCTGACACCAAGTGTGAAGATTGTCTTTAATCTAGATTTCCCTAGCCACGCAAGGACTTTTCCATTAATAAATGCTACCCTAAGCCCTTTGTATTCCATGGTTGAAACGGAGACAAAATTTTTCTTCAAGCCCGATACCTACAACACATCTTGCAGATGAATGGTTTGACCATAATTGACACGAAAAGAAAAAAAACCAATTCCGTTGACAGGATAAATATAATTAACACCAAGTATAATGCTCAAATTAGTCTCCCTCTAAACCAATTTTGAGAGGATTTCACAATACCCAATCAAGTGTCTATATTCCCCACTATCCACCAGCTAGCTATCACTGCTATCTGAAGATGAGCTAGAAAGAGAAGAAACAAGAAAATATTCATATTGAGTATTGGCAAAATTATCAACAAACCTTGTGCTTTTCTAATTCTTTTGAGGGCATTGAATTTCTTCAACACTTCCATGGGTAGCAAGACCTCTTCCTCTCCTTCTATTGTTGGAGTTGTTGTTGTAGTTATTATTGTTGGTATTGAGCCTTTGAGCACTTCTTCTTTTAGGACAATCTCAGTCTATGTGACCAAATTTGTCACATATATAGCATTGGACTTTAGAAAATTCCCTTCTATTATTGTTGAATGTTGGAGTTGGATTCTATGACTTTCATTTGGAAGGTCTTTCGTTCCCTTTTCCTTTCCTAGAATTTTTTTCAAAGGATGTAGGTTCTCCTTCTTCTTATCTCTGAATTCTTCATCCAGAAATGGGCTTGGATTATTCTTGAGTGAAATTGCTCAGAAGTTCATCAAATGAAGGGAGATCGTTTTTGCTACTAATGCTTGTTATGAATGTCTCCCAAGACATGGGAAGTCCTCCAACAGTCATCTACACAAGCTCCTTATCAGGTATGATTCTTCGAATGGAAAGAAGTTGATCTCTTATTTGAGAGATTCTCATGAAGTAGCCTGTTATAGATTCTGATTTGTACATCTTGATGTCACGAAGTTGACTCTTCAAGGAAATAATGTAGCTGAGATTGTTGACCTCATATATCCCAATCAATTTGTAATACATCTCCTTTGACTTCTTCATCTTGGACAGATAAGTGATGAGATGATCTCTAAGAGAATTAATGATGATTTTCTCAGCCTTGATCTCACCCTTCTTGTACTTGGATTTGACAATGGCATTGGCATTCTCAGGGGTTTCAACTACCTTTCCCTCCACATAATCCATCACATCATTCTCTTCAAGGGTAAGATCCAATCTATCCCTCCATTTTATAAAGTTGGAGGCGTCATTCTACTTCTCTTCAATATTCAAGTAGGAGGAAGTAATCTTATCCAAGAGATTTGATCACCAATCAGCAAGAAAAGTGTCTCAATGGCTTTATTCTCTATTCTCCAATGGATAATATTCACCTCAAATCTGAACCCATGTTAATTTTCCCAAGTTATAGGTTATAATAATTACTTAAAGCAATATTTCATTTAATTACATTCACCCCAAAACAATTAAGCAATTATAGATAGAATAGTAATAAACAATGAATAGTAGAAGACAACCATGCACAATGAGACACAGAGATTTTTAGTCAAAGACCAGGGCAAAACCCCACAAGGGGGGAAACCCAAATCAATTTTTCTTCTTAGTAGATATTCGTTCAATGTTCAGCTGAGATACAATATCCAATTTTTACATCAATAATATTCCAACAAGATTCTGAATCTGACCTCAAAATGTCCAAGTCGAAACCAATCAAAGATTAGAGAAATTCTATTGTTGTTCAAAGCCAAGTCTGAACAATAAGGGCTGAATTTTGACCTATGGAATACAATATAGAATCAGTAAACGGATCCTAAAATATTTGGTCAAATGCCAAAGTAAAACGTTGTGGTAAAATAAGGTCGATGAGGCAGAAAATAGGGTAGAACATCGATCAAACTAGGTCAATGAACATTTGCAAGTTCAGCCTCCTTCAACAGTCAAAAAATCAATCAAAATAGAACCAAACCATCCAAATTCAATGAAAGTGAAATAGAGAAAGATATTTTAGTCAACACAGAGAAGAAAATATGCTTAGACTCCTTCACACATATGAGATACTCTTGCGATTTCAGAATGAATTGATGTGTGATGTGACGATGCAAATGAGGTTCAACGATTTCATATTTATTATGAGTTGGAGGAGGTGACATTTCACACTTGTGGGGTCGACATGTCCTTGTTGAAGCCAACCTAGTCAAAGTCAAGTATTTGAATTGTCTCCTTTAATTTCCAATGAAAATTCTGATTGAAACTTCCAATTTCAACAATAATAAAAGAAAACCTTATAAACACAAAAGAGGAAAATATACTAAGAAGAGTTTTTACTCTAGAGAGGACAATAGCTTGACATCCAAAGAAGGTGATGGATATGTTTTTGATATTGACAAATAATAATTCCTCTTCATAGCCATGAATACAAAGTCTATTAATAAAAGAAAATGAATACAATTAAAAGAATTAGATTTAGAAGAATAATATGTTGATGGGGAAGTGAATGTTGAAGCATAACTTGTTAGTGCCTTAGAAGAAATATGAAGGCTTGGGGACATAATAAAAACAAGAAGGTGAAATTGTAGAAATATGAAAAGAAGGATCATGGTATTGATAACCGAAATAACAATGATCATCCTTAAGAATCAACTAGAGAAGGCAAAAAGGATAGAATAAGTGGTGAGAATGCAAATGAAAGAAAAGGAAAAAATTGTGAGAAGCTAGAACCTAAAATCATTTCCTTAAGAAAGGAACTAAAGAAGACAATTGATCAATTGAATAGAAGCTTGAAGTATAGAAATAGTGCTGAAATCATAGATAATGTTCTCAAATGCCAAAGGTCACCATTCATCAAGATAGGCCTTGGATACGAAGAAAAACAAAAGAATCTCATGGGAGATGCAAGGATTAAGGTCACAAAGCCATCATAAAAGGAAGATTAATAAAAACATAAAATCTATTTTAATATTCTCAAGGACTCCATCAACAATGAAAGAAATAACAAGAAAGAAAATTAGGACCAGTGGAAACCTGATTCCCCTCACAAGAAAAAAAAATGAGTTCAGAACAATTATTCCACCAACAAGGCCTTTTACAATCCAATACGAAAATCTCTTCCTTGGATATTTTTTTTCTTGCAATAATTTTGGTCATAAAGCAACAAATTATAGAGCTTATGCAAGCATGCGTCATGTGAGAGATAGAAATAGAGGATATTATAATACCTCAAAGAATGAATATGTGAGCAACAAAACCAAAATTTCTCATGGTTTTGATGATGGAAACTACAATTCATTTTCTCCCCTACTTGATTAAAATATTGAATGTTATAAGTGCAACAATTATGGGCACATAAAACGTGACTATAGAAGCAGCATAATAAATTCTCCTAAGTAAGACAAGGAAGAAGATGTTCTTATTCATCATAGAGAAGAATACATAAAGGTGTAGAAAATGAAGCATGTGGAATTGCACAGTATGCTCTAAACAAAAAATTCAATGGTAAATTGATAGTGGGTGTGCAAAACATAGGACAAGGGATTAAAATGAATTTGTCACCTAAAAGAAAGAAAATGGAGGTAGTGTTACCTTTTGGGATAATGCATCTACAAGTATAGTTGGAAAGGGTAACATTGCCTCCTTTTTCTTCCTTTAGGGTGAGAAATTTGTTTAGGTATCATGCCTTGATGGAAAGACTAAAACACATAATTTATTTTAGGCTGAAGGGTTAAAACACAATCTTCTATGTGTTATTCAAATGTGTGATCAAGGCTACAACCTCACATTTCTTTCTAAAGGATGTGAGATAAGGAAAGAAGGTTCAAGAAGTTTAGTGGAAAATGAAAATAGATTCTCGACCAATGTATATGTCCTTGATGAAGTCAAAGGAGAAAAATGTTATATGGGACAAGTATACAAAAATTGTTTATGGCATGGGAATGTGGGTCATATAAACTTTTAAAATCTAATAAAACTCAACAACAATCAAGCAGTAAGAGATGTGAAAAAGATGTCAAAACCTATGAAACTATTTGCAAGCCATGTCAGCATGGGAAGAAGCCAAGGGTTAGTTTCAAAACAAAGGAGTACTATACATCAAATCCATTGGAACCTATACACATATATGTAGGCTAGAAAGAACACAAACTTTAAAACGTGAGATTTATTTTATGTTTTTAATCGATGTGTTGAAGGTGCTAGAAATCTATCAACCAAGGGGTCTCCCCGATGTGAAGTCCCAATTAGACCTCACACCATTTGGAATAGGAGCCCCATCCAGAGTATCGACTTGGTTTCCATGTATTCTTATAGATTTTACTTGGCTCTAATTGTCAGCAAGAGAGAGAAACATGTGTGTGCCTTAAAAAAGAAAGTAAGTGTGCTTGGTGAGTGTTCATTCATAAGCGTGTCAAAGTTATTTTATTGCGGAGGAAAAGAATAAAGTGATCTCTAAGAGAGAGGTAATAGTGCCATCCAAGTAGAGACACACGCAAACAATAAGGACCCATCTGACATCTAGCAGAATAGTCCACAAAAGATTTGTTAATTTTTAGTATGTTCTATGCTTAAGAGAAATTTACTTCAATTTCTTTACAAGCCCAATATCAATATCTAGTTTAGCAATCACATCAACATGATAGTCAAATGCAAATAGAACATAAACATAAATATTAGAAGACAAGCCAAGACAAGAGGACATAATATGTGGCACCATCCAAGGACAAACCCCAATGTGGGGAAACCCTTGATCAATTCTTCTTATATTCTTCAATAGTTCAGTAGAGAGAGATAGTACAAATTTACAAATCTGATCATTTATGACAGCAGCAGAAAATCCCTAATCAGAAAAGTCAAAGTTGGTAAAAAAAGGAAGAATTCTTCCTCTAAGTAGCTCAGTCAAACCCAGTCGACTTCGGCCTCCAACAGTAAACCCAAATAGTCCAAAACAATCTGAAAACTTCAGTTAAAGTCTAGTCAATTGAAGTCAAACTACAGCCAGCAACTAGGGAAGTCAATGTTGGTCAAACCAGAGATCATATCATCTCAGTTTCAGTGCCCATATATGTAGCCAGCCAAGGAGAAGCTTCCTCACCCAATCCACAATCAAAACAGGTCAACACAAGTGGTCAATGTAGCCAAACAATCTCCCTGTAGCCCGGTCAACGATGTTCAACAAAGTCAACTCCTTCCTTCGCACGTGAGTGATGGTTTCCCTAATCTACGTACCCAATCAAGTGAGGGGAGAGAGATGAGTGAATATGAGATGATGGAATAATGACTTGAGTTCTCCTCCTTTTATATGCCACGTTGAGGATGAACTGGGGGTAAAAATGCATGTTTTTCTTGCTGCTTGACCTTGACAATTTGTCAATAATACAAATAAATTCATATCTTCATTTTTATATGTCAGAATCAAATGATCTTTAGATCAATCCTACACCTCTAAGATAGAGGAATCCAATAAAAATATCAGTTGTCATAAATAAGATGACCCTTGTGGAGTTTGGCCCTAGTTTCCAATTTTAACACTCCCTCTCAACTAGGGAGAACTCCATCTGCTAATCCATCTACCAGTTGGTACTATCTCTGCCATCCTTACATTGCTCTGCTCTGCTCTACTCTACTCTGTTGAACTATGAAGAAGAAGAAGAAGTAATCGAGAATGTATCATACCATTCTCTACTGATCCAAAGTCAATCCCAGATAAAAGAGAGTGCCTCATACCACTCTTACTGACCTGGAGTCAGTTCCATTCATCCCAGATCAATATCAATCATCCTAGCATAGGGAGTACGGTAGTACACGATGCATCCAACAGTAGTACTATGGTCCCCATCCTCATTTTCCTACTCATTGGCCAGATGAGAGGTACTTCCCATGAGTCCCAGACTACATGGGTAGGATGTCTCAGTAGGAGAAGGATGAACCACTCATCCTGCCTACATTTCGCCATAGAGTATCATAGGGAAGGCTAAACCACTCACCCTGTGGTTATTAATCGCTCCAAGAAGTACCCCAAGCCCCTCGGAGCTCCCAGAGCTCAATGTCCATCTCATACAGGACCCTCATAAGAGTGTCTCTCCACGACTCCTAGTCATTCTTGAAAATTCAAGAATTTGACCTTTCCCAGGGGCTTTGTTAGAATGTCGGCGACCTTCTCATGAGTCCCAATTTAAATGTGATGGATCCTTATTGCTCCTCATTGTACCATATCTCAGATAAAGTGGTACCTGATATCTATGTGCTTGGAGTGATCATAAAATATGGGATTATTTGATAATCAGATCCCACTTTGGTTGTAGCAGAGGATCATAGTGGTATCCAGCACATGTCCAAATAGCTCACTGAAGGGCCTCCTCAACTAGACAACTTTAGAGGAGGCCATACTAGTAGCTATGTATTCGGCCTCAATGAAGGTCAAGGAAACGGATTTCTGCTTCCTGCTCATCTAGGATATCAAAGAAGAACCCAAAGAAAAACATCACCCATAAGTGCTCTTGTGATCCACCACACTTCCAGCCCAATCAGCATCAGAATAACAATGCAGCCGCACATCTCCAGCAGTGTATCTCAGTCCATGAGTGATTATGCCCCAAAGATATCTCATAAGATTCTTGGTACCAATCCAATGTATATGATGAGTTTCAACCATATATTGGCTCAAAGTATTAACTACAAAACACATATCTGGACGGGAGTTCACCAAGAACATCAGTGCTCCTATGAGTTGACAATATTTAGAAGCATTTCCCAATACATGTCTGGCAGAACTATCACATAAATTCTTGAAGTTAAGTTCCACCGGGGTAGTCACAAGCTTGCAGTCCACCATTCCAAATATTTCCAATAACTTCACAATATATTTTCCTTGAGAGAAAATTTCTCCTGGCTTTTTCCAGACCTCCAACCCTAGGAAGTAGTGCATCAGTCCTAGGTCCTTCATCTCAAATTCAAAAACCAACTCACTCTTACATTTATGAATGAGATGGTTTACACCTGTGAGAAAGAGGTTGTCCACATAAAGTACCAGTATGAGAGGTTTATCATCTTCAACCTTAAAGTAAAAGTTCGGATCGACTTAACTTCAGTGAATCCCAGCTTCATCAGATAGCTATCAATCCTCTCATACCATGGCCAGGGAGCTTGCTTCTAGCCATAGAGAGCTTTCTTCAACCTGTATACATGAGATTCCCGGTCATGAACCTCAAACCCCTCGGGTTGTTCCACATATACTTCCTCTTTAAGCGAACCATGCAAGAAAGTGGTCTTGACGTCCATCTGATGTAGGTTCCATCCTTGCGAGCCAGCACGGGATATGATTGAGTGGATGGTGGTGTATTGGGA
This sequence comes from Pinus tabuliformis, assembly GCA_031772625.1. Taxonomy (NCBI): domain Eukaryota; kingdom Viridiplantae; phylum Streptophyta; class Pinopsida; order Pinales; family Pinaceae; genus Pinus; species Pinus tabuliformis. The sequence goes on from CM062812.1 coordinate 523,691,361, forward strand.
AACAGGTGCAAATATCTCATCGTAATCTACACCTTCCTTTGAGAGAATCTTCGAGCAACAAAGCGAGCTTTAAACTTTTAAGTGCTTCCATAAGCTCCATGCTTGATTTTGTAGAGCCACTTAGAGGTGAAAACCGATTTGTCCAAGGGTCTAGGAACCACATCCCAGACATCATTCTTCATAATAGACTTGTATTCTTCATTCATAGAATCCTTCCTTACTTTTTGCTTCACGACTTCTTCAAATGACAAAGGCTCATTTTGAATGATAGTGCTCATAACGGTCAAGTATCCTTGATACATGTTCGGCTTCTTGCTCTCATGGAAAGTTCCCCTTGGTGCAATATGTCTCTCGGCATATTCTAGAGTCTCCCTAATCCATGAGGGTCTCCTCTTGGAGGAGGGATCTTGGGGAGGAAGATCAATAGGATACATAGGTTCATCAACATCAGGCATTGTCTCATCCTCTTTTTCACCCTGTCTTCCGATGTCAGCTTCTTTGTCCTTCCTTGGGATAGGAAGGTTGTTGATATTGCTCAGGGACATATCTTCATCAAAGGTGACATCATGACTTATCTCAACTTCCCTTTAACCAACCACATAAATTCTATAGCCCTTATAATTTTCTCTATAGCCCACAAAGATTCCTTTCTTCCCAGAGGCACCCAATTTTCTTATTTTTCTCTTTTTGTAAATGAAAATATACGGGACTTCCAAAAATTCTAAAATGGGATACATCAAGTTTCTTACCTGTGAACATTTCTTCGGGAGTCTTAGAGTCCAATTCTTGATGAGGGTGTCGGTTTTGAACATATATGGCAGTATTTGCAGCGTTGGCCCATAGAAACTTCGAAATCCCTTGATCATGAAGCATGGCATGAAAAACTTCTACAATAGTACGATTCTTCCTTTCAGCAACACCATTCTACTCAGGATTGTATGGTGTTGTGGTCTCCCTCTTAATGCTAGCTTCTTTGCAATAATCATGGAATTCATTTGATTCGTACACAATCCCATTATCAGTCCTCAATATCTTAATTCTCTTATCGAATTGATTTTCGATCATGGCTTTGAAGTGATGGAACCAGGTGATCACTTCATCCTCCTTTTTCAAGAAGTGGATCCAATTCTGGCGAGAATAGTCATCTGTAAAGGTGAGATAATATAAATATCCTCCCAAAGAGTTTACGGGCATCATACCAGATATGTCGAAGTGGATCAACTGCAATATATCAATGGTCTTAATATTACTTGATGGGAATGGTCCTCTTGTAAGTTTTCATTCGGAACATCCTGGACATACACCTTCATGGTCTACTTTGAACTTCGGCATACCCGTCACCATTTGTCTCATATCGGGAAGAGCCTTGTAATGAAGATGGGAAAACCTCTGGAATCATAGTTCAGATTGTAGAAATGTGTCGCAAGACATGGCTCCCAATGGACTTCCTCCAACTTGATACAAAGTGTCAACCCTGAACCCAAGAGTAAAAGAATCTTTAAAATTTCTTTTCCAAACACATACCTTTCCATCAATGAATGCCACCTTGTATCCTTTGCCTTCCATTGCTGAATAGACACCAAGTTCTTCTTGAGATCAAGTACATATAGAACTTATTGTAAATGAATTGTGTTACCTTGATTCAATTGAAGGGTAGCATTACCTACTCCCTTCACGGGATACCTATCTCCTTTTCTATCATATTAGAGAGGGCTTCTGTGTATCCAATGAAGTGCCTTGAGGCACCACTATCAATTAGCCAATTTCCCAAAGTGTCTGCAGGAGAGTTAGTGGAGAGGGCCAATATAAGATAGTATACTTTTTTCTTATTGTTAACAACATTTGGTTCTTCATACCTGGAGTTCCTTGATTTCTTGTAGGGTCGACGATTTCCTTGATGTCCCACATTCATTTTTCATTTGCCATTGGACTTTCCATTCCTTTGATCGTTGTTGTTGAAGTTTACCCATGAATGATTGTGATCATCATCATGTGTTTTGTCCCTTCTATTTGGACACTCCCCTGCATAGTGGCCAAACTTATTGCAAATAAAGCACTTTCCCTTCCTTCCTCCCTTAGGTCCAGGCATTCCATGGAAATGACCTTTAGACACTGCATTATTTCTCCTTTTGGCATGAGCGGAGAATGCAGTGGGGTTGCTTCTACTAGAAGGCATTTCTTGCTTCACCATTCTTGTTTCTTCTTGAATGCATCTCGACGTTATTTCTTCAAACCCTAGAATTCGATCATTATTGAGAATAGTGGTTCTAAATATATACCACTCGAGTGGGAGTCCTCCAAGGGTAGTGATAGTAAGTTCCCTGTCATGAATGAACTCTCCAATTGAAAAAAGATCATTCTTGATCTCAGTGATCCTTAAGAAGTAGGATTGAATATCCTCATCCTTGCCCTTCTTAATATCCTTCAACTTATTTTTGAGAAATAAAATTTGATTTGCATCACTAACCTTGAACATGTTAACCAACCTATGGTAGATCTCCTTGGAAGTGTTCAAATCAGAGATGTAGGCTACTAAACACTTGTCAATGGAATCTCTGATAATATTCTTCGCTTTGACTTCAGCCCTATTGTACTTGGTCTTCACAACAATCGGTGCAGTTGAAGGAGGTTCGAGGATTTTACCTTGCACATAGTCCATCACTTCTTTTTCTTCCAAGGTCAAATCAAGAGACATCTTCCATCCATGATAGTCAGATTTATCATGGAGCTTGTCTTTATCCGGGAAGTAGGATGAGGAACCCTTTGAACCATTTGTCCTTGTCCAACTGTCTTCGGTGATTTCTCTTTCACTCTTGCTTGGGCTTTGTCTTCACCTCAACTCTGATACCATGTTAATTTTTGGTATTTTCTATGCTTAAGAGAAATTTACTTCAATTTTTTTATAAGCCCAATATCAATATCCAGTTCAGTAATCACATCAGCATGATAGTAAAATGTGGATAGAACATAAACATAAACAGTAGAAGACAAGCCAAGACAAGAGGACACAATATGTGGCACCAGCTAGGGAAAAACCATAATGTGGGGAATCCCTTGATCAATTATTCTTATATTCTTCAATAATTCAATAGAGAGAGAGATAATACAAATTTACAAATCTGATAATTTATGACAGCAGCAGAAAAGCCCTAACCAGAAAAGTCAACACTGGTCAAATAGGGTAGAATACTTCCTCTAAGTAGCTTGTTCAAACCCAGTCAACTTCAACCTCCAATAGTAAACCCAAACACTCCAAAACAATCTGAAAAATTCAGTCAAAGTCTGGTCAACTGAAGTCAAACTGCAGCCAACAACTAGGGTAGTCAACGTTGGTCAAACTAGAGGTCAGATCACCTCGGTTTCAGTGCCCAGATCTGTGGCCAGCTAAGGAGAAGATGCCTCACCCAATTCGCAGTCAAAATAGGTCAATGCAAGTGGCCAACGCAGCCAAACTGTCTCCTTGATGCTTGGTCAACACTGGTCAATGTAATCAACCCCTTCTTCCTTTGCACGTGTGAGAGATGGCTGCCCTAATCTGCGTGCCCAATCAAGTGATGAGAGAGAGACGAGTGAAGATGAGATGATGGAATAATGACTTGAGGTCTCCTCCTTTTATATGCCACGTTGAGGATGAACTAGGGGTAAAAATGCCTATTTTTCTTGTTGGCCAACCTTGACAATTTGTCAATAATACAAATGAATTCATATCTTCATTTTTACATGTCAGAATCAGATGATATTTAGATCAATCCTACACCTATCAGAGAGAGGAATCCAACAAAAATATAAGTTGTCATAAATAAGATGACCCATGTGGAGTTTGTCCCTAGTTGTAAATCTTAACAAGATGTGACGGTCATTACAACCAATGAATGAGAACTATTTGTCTTGTATCTCGAGGAATAGCCCATAAGGACGGGACAACAATAACAACCATTACAACACATTCTCAATATGATAAGTACCAAAATAATCGAAATATTTCAACTACTTTAGCAAAGATGAAAGCAAACATGAATTACAAACATTCACAGAATAGTCTTACAAATATCCATAATCCATGCATGGAGAACATGTTGGCCCATAAGGCTTCTTATATTAAGTAAAATTTCCAAGACACATGTATACAATGAACATCAAGAGCTCCAATAGTGGAGCATTGGATCCATTCTTTGCTCCTCAAAAAAACTAACTTATCTCTCTAGTGCCTTGCAAGAGGAACCAAGGTGAAAAGTCATCTTTTCATACAATGAGGGTGTATATATAACCAAGAGGTGATGCTTCACCTTCCTTGTGACCATTGAATACCCTCATGATTGTTTGAATTCCTATGAATTTTCGACTTTACATGACTCTTCATATTCTGAATGTGTCCTTTGGACTTCCAGTTTACAATACATTTTGAATAGGTAACTACATAATCCACAATAATTATGTGGCATATGATGACTTGTGATAGTACATGACATGAAATTACTGACATGGATTGCATGGTGATATGACAGTGCCAATCTTTTCTTCTCGTTGCTTCTTTCTTTGTGTCTTCTTGAAAACATGGTACATGTTCTTCTTCTTCCTCCTCCTTATGAATTGAAGATGAGGAGTCTTCAATATGATCTTGATCTTCATATTTTGTTATAGTCTGGTGTTCCTTCGTCTTCTTGCCTGATGATGATCTTATCTCTTCAGCTCCATATGTGTCTTCTAGCATGTCCTCCTTATCCATCTCCTTCTTCATCACCTTGCCATAGCATGATAAAGTACCTGCATCTGCAATCCAATCATGAAAAGGCGACATCAATCCAATAAACCCCTAGTATAAGATGGTGCATATTGATCTACTGAATAAGATGGAACCAACTGACAAGTTGGGAAAGAGGCTTAGTAACTATGCAATTGCGTAAATCAGGTAGTCAAGTGTGAAGCTTGAGCCTTTAGACTACGCAATGCATAGTTTGGGCTAGACTGAGGAAGAAGGTTGCGTAGTTTAGGAGCTCAATGAGCCATGATGAGAGGTTGGGAACTATCTCAGTCAACTACGCAGTTCTATGAGGCAAAGAAGATATGGTGATTACACAGTTACGCAACTCAAGATCTCAAGGATTGGGCTTGAGGTCTGACATTAAGCAATGTGCAGTTTAGACCTGGATGGGGGGCATGATTACATAGTTTTGGAGGCCAAGGTTTGGGCTTGAGCACTAAAAATGTGAAATGTTCAGTACTGGAAAGATTGGAGGCCATATGATTACAAAATTTACGTAGTTTAGGATCTCAAGACTAAGGCTTGAGGACTAAGACTGTGTGTTGCATAGTGCTGGCTTGGTTGGAGAGAAGGATTGTACAATTCTGGGACTCAGGGGTTGGGATTGAGCACTGAGGTTGTGAAATGCGCAATTTTGGGAGGTAGAGACTGCATATTGCAGAGTACCAAGAGACAAGGTTGTTGCTTGAGGGCTGGGATTACACAATGTGCAGTTTAGGGGGGTTGGATGATACTAGGTTGCTAGGAATTTTCCAAAATTTTGGCCAAGTGTGGGACCAAAGAGATTGTTGTGAACAATAATATGACTAAATGTGATCACAAAATTGAAACACTTTGACAACACAACAACATAGATCATTTGGAACACATTAGCAACATATTTCCCTCAATGTGACAACTTTCCGATCACTTTAGGACAAGTGCAACACTAAAGGTACACTTTGCGACGACCGTAATTACACTTATGCAACGGTGCTTAAAACTTTGGGAATGGGTGGGACTAATGTTTACATGGTTAGACAAATTCATCCACACAAATATAACCACTTGAAACCACTAGAACAAGCATACATAAATTGTGCGACAGCTAACATGCGAAAATACAACAATTTCTAAAGTGTGAACGAATCTTGTGATATGTTAACGAAAGTGAAAGTAGCACATGCCAGAGAAAAGATAACATGAAAAGGACACTAATTAGATTGAAAGCAATTGAAAGCGATATCCGAAAACATGAAAACAACACTCGCTAAAATAAAGGTGTGTGGGAGGAACAATTGGCAAAACTCAGCGAAATGGAAGTACAAATGCAACTAGAATATGAGAAACTGTCATTGTCAATGTGCATTGGTTGTTGACATGGATTGGACATCGCACAGGCACAATCTTGATGGAACGTGCTAATCTTGTCCAAGATTGCGTAAAATAATGCGCTCATGCACTTGTTACAGAATAAACATGTGTGAGCAAGTGACTTCGACACTTCAAATCCAAGAAGGGAGCTCAAAAATAATTAGCTGGTCAAGAAGTGACTACGAAACGACCGATCAAAAGATCCACAGTAGGCTCCAAAATTCAAGTGTACGCAAAATTTTGGAGGGTGTTTTTCGCACTGACAACACTTGGCGACACACTGGTATAACTCCAGCTTCTCTTCCTTGGTCAATTCTTTCTTGTAGGGTAAAGTTCTTCAAGAAGTATTGATTCATCTTTGAGATTTCCATGGCTTCCCCACTTACCTCTTGAATAAAGAAATTCCCCTTCATTCCTTTACTCGATTAAACACAAACATAAGATCAGCAATCACACAATGTTTCAAATTAGGATAGGGTAATGAAGTTTGCGAGATTTAGATTTTCAGAGTATAGTTTTTTATTCCTGGTGTTTCTCCACTACTAGCAAGCCTGGATAGTACCCCAAAGGAGTCACTTTGAGGACACAAGCATTGCTCTGCTACCAGCAGGCCTAGAAAGTACCTCGACAAAGTTGCTTGCTTCGCCTCTTTGCGTAGGAAGCCTTTCTCTTCTTTCGCCTTTATTTATTATTTTATAGAGGACTATGCATCGACACTTATTTATTTCATGGGAGGAAGAGGGATCCCAACTTATTGAGAGTAGGAGAGGTTGTCCCTTCAGAGAAGCATATATAAGACCTCTGATAATGATTTTCTTATTTCGATTTTCCCCTTTTTCTTCTCTAATTGATTGGATCAGCCTAAAAACAAGGAAACATAAAAACCTGAGTGCAGGCATGAGGTTTCTGGAATACACATGGAGGTCATGGTTTGACACAAGGCTTTCTTAATGCAAAGATTGTATTTTCCATCAGATACCCATCAACCAAAATATGTAACCAAGACAACAAATAAGGATATAGAGTTAGCCAAATGTTGTAGTGTTACAAAGTCATTTTATATATTGCCACATTCCCTTTCAGACAATAGAGCATATTCATGCACAATCTCACAAAATGAAAGGAAAGACAACACGCAACAAGGAAATAAAACCAGAAGCTAAGACAGAAAATGGCTAAAGCAAAACATGATGTGAAAACAAACCAGAAAACTCAAGATAAACTACAGGAAACGAATGCAGGATGGATGTGTAGGTAAACTAAAATGCAACTAAACCTACTCCTAACCTAACCAACTAAAAGGTCAGGGTCACGTATAATGGAATTTCCAATGTAGCCATCGTAATTGTTCCCATCCTACAATCAAAAATATATGAACGAATAAAAAAATAGAAAACAAGGTGTAATAGAAAAGATAACAACTTGAATAGCTTGCACAAAAAATTGAAGGTCTTTCCTGTCCACAGAAATATAGGCCATAGCCACCACTTCTAACTGGTTTATATTCTTACCCTTTTTATGAGAACCATCATTCAACAAACCTTTGAAGCTTCCTGCGAATGTGTCTCCATATGCACCGAACGCCTTAGCAAGTGTAAAGAAATACAAAAACTTGTTATTTGCGATGAATCTTTCCAAGTAAGATTGTTCCAACCATTCAACGATTGGATTGTAGAATTCAAGATAATCCTCCTGAAAACCGTAAAATATTTGAAAAGATGAATTTTCAATTAGAGGCACAAGATTATGATGGGAATCTTGTGAGGGAAAATAGATTTGATCATATTAAGCAGTCATGTCAAGATCGTGAAGACCTGACATAACCATTAGCAAAGGTTGAAGTGCCTCACTTGCTCAACAAAAATCCAAATAGTGAGATGTTGAACGATGAAGATCGAAGGATGTAAAATAACTATCATTGGATATACTAGTGGGAAAATGATAAAATGAATGACAATCATCAAAGAAAGAATAATGATTAGATGGGATGATTAAAGCATCAGATTCCTAGTTTGTAATAAACAAAGATAAATCAATTTGAACAGTTTCGCAAATGCTTTGAATAATAGAATCATCTTCCTCACGTGATGAATGTGAGAAACTATTTCTTTGTAACTAGTAACACACTACACTAGCATCATAATCATCGAAAGAAGTGAAAAGGAATGTCAGTACAACAAACACATGAAACTAGTCAATATATAGTGAACAAAGAAGAATTTGATTCGCACAATAACTCATGCATTCATTCGCACTCAAGAGGATTTTAGTTGCGACGAAGAACAAGATTTGTGATATGATATTCACAAGGAAAGCTAGGAGTTGGTCATCATGAAATAAATCTGATAGATATGATTCCTTTAGCTAAAGATGGTCTTTGGAATCATCAACTTCACAATTCCATGACTCTATGAGAGATACACATTCCAAACCCGAGTTTGCTGGGAGAGATTAGCATGAATATGAATGAACTAAAAATATTCCTAAATATGGTCAAAAGTAAAATCTTTGAAATTTGAAAGATCACATCTGAGATACCAAAAAAAATTCAAAAATAAATTTTCATCGAGTGAAACCATGCAAAGAGAAGGATTGTGTAGGAGAAACCATTTCTAACTTAGTTCGGGGGGCTTACCAGATTCACGAGATCCTAACATAACCATCACGGAAGTTGAAGTGCCTCGACTCCCTGGCAAGTCCCAGAACTTTCCAGGATTGTAAAATCGCATTTTGAATATTGAACTAGATCATGCGTGGTTTGTGAATAGCTGCTACCACTGGTTTCAATAAAGCCACTTCTGACCAGATGGAAACCATCTCTATCACTGATTTTACTAGATTTTTTAACTTCAACAACTAGATTACTCGTATCAAAATATTCTTCTAATCACAAATTCAAAGATGAATGAAACGGGGAAATTTCATGAGCAACCCAGTTTGAAGAGTTGTCTCCATGCAAGAGAAGCGATGATGAGGGATGGGAATAATACTCAATGATTTGACTATTTTCATTGCATCATGGATAATCTCACCACCTTGTGCCAATTGAGAGGTTAACTCATCAGATGAAGGACTTGAATAGCATGGGGTATCTCTGTGGCAAGTAGATTCATCGCCAATGGTAGAGCACAAGGGATAGTGAGATGGAGAGGAAGTTTTGATGAGCACATCTTCTTTGACCAAATCAGGTTATGTATCTAAAGTAACATCTTCATGAGAAACTGAAAGATTAGATGGTGCACCTCAGCATTTTTGATCGCATACATCAATAAATTCATCATCATCGCAATGATTATTTCCCAAGGCAATGGATTGATTGAAATAATTGATTGCATTTGATTCACTACTGAGATTAGCATATTGAAAATCATCCAAGAATGGGAGCGCATCATCTTCACATGGAGGATTTTGGAAAGGAGAAGAAATATTGATAGCATCTTCACCTTCCTATTCCCCTACCTGTGTAATGTGACTGCCTTGTATCTTATCACAATTTGAACCAGCGACTTGAAAATTGAGAGTGTAAAAAACTAGTTGGTGGAGCAGGTTAATTGGGTGGATCATGACACAAAAGAGTCATGGCATGTAGATGGTAGAGGATAACAAAAATCCATATCAAATTTGATACTAGAGTTATGAATAGTAACATCATCTTGCGATGGAGGAGTTATTCTTCACCATGGTCTTCATGAGCCATTATGGGATTTCCTCCATTGAATCTGAGTGATGACAAGTAGAAGAAGAATGAGAAGATGGATTAGGAATTTGATTTGATTATTTACCAACTTTATTATCATCACACAAAGCCATCCTCATCAGAACTGAAAGAGGAGGAAGGCAAAGAACAAAAGGAGCAGTAAATTCCTCCGCTGAAATTAGAGGTGCCCCAAGATTCGCAAGATTTCAGGAAGTAGAAACATCAATGGGTTCAGGTTCACCGTGTAAAAAGACATGAACCAAATGTTGAAACTTTTGTTCAAAAAATCCAAATCCACATCTTATTCAGGAAATTCATAACAAAGGTGAAGGAATTGATTAGAGAAATTCTCAACTGATTCATCAAGCAGCTTCATTCTTAACTAATTGATTCTTTCATAGACATATTGATAATCATACCTATCAAAGGCTTGATAAAGCTTCTTGAGGAAATGATGGAAAGAATGGATGAAGGTGGGTGGTAAGGTATGGCACCATTGATTAACATGAACTTCAAGGGTGAGGAAGAAAATCACACAAGCAAACTCTTCATCATTGATTTCGTAAGATTCACAAAATTTCAGAAAATTAGAAATGTGCACGGTTATGGATGTCTTGTCCTCACCATCAAACTTTAAATGAGACAAGTGATATAGATTCTCATCAAGGATTGAAAATTTATAAATGGATAAATTAGAGAAACACCCCAAGGGTAAGATTTGAGGATGAGCCATTTGAGATAAGAGGTTCAAAACAGACTCAAAGGGCACAACCTGTCATCTGGACCTCCTTCTAGTGTCATTGTTGAAGGTGTTAGAAATCCGTCAACAAATGGGTCTCCCTGATATGAAGTCCCAATTAGACCTCATGTCGTTTGGAATAGGAGCCCCATCTGGAGTATCAACCTAGTTGCCATGTATTCTTATATATTTTCATTAGCTCTAACTATCAGTAAGAGAGAGGAATGTGTGTGTGCCTTCGAAAAGCAAATAAGTGTTCCTGGTGAGTGTTCGGTCGTAAGTGTGTAAAATTTATTCTACTGTGGAGGAAAAGAGTAGAGTGGGCCTCTAAGAGAGAGGTAATAGTACCACCCAAGTAGAGACACATGAAAACAAGAAGGACCCGTCTGACATCCAACAGAATAGTCCATAAAATATGTGACAGTCATTATAACCAATGAATGAGAAAGATATGTCTAGTATCCTACATAATAGTCTGCAAGGATGGGACAGAAATAACAACCATTACATCACATTATCAATATGATAAGTAATAAAATAACCAAAATAGTTCAACTACTTTAGCACATATGAAAGCAAACATGAATTATAGACATTCATAGAATAGTCTTACAAAAATCCATAATCCATGTATGAAGAACGTGTTGTCCCATAAGACTTCTTATATTAATTAAAATTTCCAAGACACATGTATACAATAAACATCATTAGCTCCAATAGTGGAGCATTGGAGCCATTCCTTGCTCCTCAAAAGAACTAGCTTATCTCTCTAATGCCTTGTGGGAGGAGCCAAGGTGAAAAGTCCTTTGCTCATAAAATGAGGGTTTATATATAACCAAGAGGTTATGCTTCACCTTCCTTATGAATCTTTGACTACCCTCATCATTGTTTGACTTCCTATGACTTTTCGACTTTACATGACTCTTCATATTCTGAATGTGTCCTTTGGACTTCCACTTTAAAATACATTTTGAATAGGTAATTACATAATACACAATAATGATGTCGCATATGATGACTTGTGACAGGACATGACATGACACTAATGACATGGATTACATGATGATATGATAGTGCCACGTTTTCCTTCTTGTTGCTTCCTTCATTGTGCCTTCTTGAAAATATGGTACATGTTCTTCTTCTTCCTCCCCCTTTTGAATTGAAGATGAGGAGTCTTCCATGTGATATTGAACTTCATCTTTTGTTATAGTCCAGTGTTCCTTCATCTTCCCTCCTGATTATCGTCTTATCTCTTCAGCTCCATATGTGTCTTCTAGCATGTCCTCCTTCTCCATCTCCTTATTCATCACCTTGCCATAGCGTGATAGAGTACCTGCATTTGCAATCCACTCATGAAAATACGACATTAGTCTGATAACCCCTAGTCTAAGATGGTTAATATTGATCCACTAACTGAGCCGAAACTGGGTGAAAAGGTAGGAAAGAGGCTTAGTAATTACGCAAGTGTGCAGTTTAGGCAGTCAAGGGTGAAGCTTGATCCTTGACACTATGCAATGTGCAGTTCAGGATGGACTGAGGAAGAACGTTGTGTAGTTCGGGAGCTTAGTGAGACAGACTGAGGGGTTGGGCACTATCTCATTCAACTGTGTAGTTCTAAGAGGCAAAGTAGATCTGGTGGTTACATAGTTGCAGAGCTCAAGATCTCAAGGATTGGGCTTGAGGTCTGAGATTGTGCAATGCATAGTTCAGGCCTGGATGGAGGGCATGATTACGCAGTTTTGGAGGCAAAGGCCTAGGATTGAGCACTGAAAATGTGAAATGCCCAGTACTAGAAGTATAAGAGGCCATATGATTTAACAAATGTGTAGTTCAGGAGCTCAAGACTAAGGCTTGAGAACTGATACTACGCAATGCGTAGTGCTAGCCTTGCTGGAGAGAAATATTGCGCAGTTCTGGGACTTAAGGGCTGGGCTTGAGCACTGAGGTTGCGAAATGCGCAGTTCTTGGAGGCAGATACTGTGCATTGTGTAGTTCCAATAAACAAGGTCACTTCTTGAGGGCTTATATTCGTAATGCACAATTCAAGGGGGCTGGATGAGGCTAGATTCTTGGGAATTTTCTGAAATTTGGCAGTGTGTGGGACCGAAGATATTGTTGTGAATAGTCACATGACTTGACTGTGATCACACACTTGAAACCCTTTTACGACACAACAACATAGATCATTTGGAACATGTTAATGAAATATTCCCTTTAATGTGACAACATTGTGATGATTTTATGACAAGTGCGACACTAAAGGTACACTTTGTGTCGACTGTGACAACACTTGTGCAACGGTACTTAAAACTTTGGGAATGGGTGTGATTTATTTTTATATCGTTGTACCAACTCATTCACACAGATATAACCCCTTGAAACCACCAGAACAAGAATACATACATTGTGTCATAGTTAACATGCGAAAAAATGTCAGTTTCTAAAGTGCGAATGACTCTTGCGATATGTGAATGATGGTGAAAGTAACACATGCCAAAGAAAACATAACATGAAAACGACACTAATTAGAGTGAAATCAAGTGAAATCAACAACCAAAAACATGAAAACGACACTCACGAAAATAAAGGTGCGCGGGAGCAATAATTTACAAAACTCACCGAAATGGAAGTACAAACACAACTAGAATCTGAGAAACTGTCATTGTCAGTGCGCACTGACTGTCAACATGGATTGGACATAACACAGACATAGTATTGATGGAACGTGTTATGCTTGTCCAAGCTTGTGTAAAAGAATGAGCTCATGCACTTGTTACGGACTAAGCATGTGTGAGCAAGTGACTTCGACACTTCCAATCCAAGAAGGGAGCTCAAAAAGCATCAGCTGACCAAGAAGTGACTACAGAATGACCGATTGCAAGATCCACAGTAGGCTCCAAAATTCGAGTGTACGCAAAATTTTGGAGGGTGTTTGTTGCAACGATAAAACTATGATTGCACAAGAATGACATGGGTTACGTTCATTAAAGAAAACATTGAAGCATTTGAGAAGACTAAGGATTTCAAATCCCTATTGAAAATAAAATTGATTTAAAAATCAAGTGCTTAAGATCAAACAAACGAGGTGAGTTTACCTCTACTTAATTTAATGAATTTAGTGAGAATCAAGGAATCAAGAGAGATTTTTTTATAACAAAGAATCCAAAGAAAAATGGAGTTGTAGAAAGGAAGAATATAACTATATAGAAATGGTGAGGGCAACAGTGAATGAAATAGAACTACCATACACTGCTTTTTGAATTTGATGTTCATAATTCTTATTAATCTTCCTCTTATGACTTCTTCCAACTGTCGCAATACATATTCCTGCTTGAATTCAATCATGAATTGTACCTGAATAAATCAACCTACTTGACATGAGACATTCCACATATTTTTCAACAAACCACTGTCATTCCAAATCAAACTTCCTGAAGGATAGATCTTTCAAATTTACAATTGCTACTACTTAGACTCCCCCTTTTCAACAGTCACAGGACTGGAATTCTCCAAGCTAGATTATTTAGAATGTTATATGAACCTACTTTGTTGCAGGATCATTCTAAACCTTGACACCTTCCTTGGTACTTGTAGCTTCATCATGGGCTTCTGGCTTTACAAATATTTAGAGCATGACCTCTGAATTTTGTTCATTTACATGTTCTTCTTACCTTATTTTTCTTCTCCAAACCTTCTTGTACTTGATATTAGAGTTATCCTTCATGGAATATTCCATCATGTATCTGCAATCATGAGCTATATGTCCATAGTTATGGAATTTAAAGCATTCTATATGATTCATGAAAGATGAAGAAACTAACATATAATATTTTGTTGATGAAACCATTTGGATATCTATCTTATGATTCTGCAAACTTGCTTCTAGGGTTTTGATAATAATCTTGATAATCATCCCTTACATAATATTTTCAATCCCTATCCTTATGCCCAAAGTTAATACATGAAAATAATAACCATTAAACATATTAGGGTAGCTAGATGAAATGGATTGCCTTGATGTTGTTGATATTTTGAAGACATTCTTCCATGGAGGAGGCTCAATCCTTTTTTGTTCCTTGTCCTTGATAACCTCAACATAACTTCTTAGAATAACATTTTTCAATTTTATTTTTTCTTTCACCTGGCATTTGAATTTTTTTTTCTTCAGGATTCTCTTCAAGCTTTCTTTGCGGGGGCTTGGAACTTATGTCTTCATTGCATGGAGCTTCACCTGCTTCTTTTGCCTGCATCTTCAAGTGAGCATAATATGGATCCTTCTTATTAATGACATGTTTCTTTCTTTCAACATATTGCAATTTCTCCTTTTTTCATTCCTTGAGCCTATTTATTTCATCTTGAGATGCACCAAGTTCCTTTTTTCTTTTGACTAGATTTTGCCTCGTACTTCTGAACAGATTGCTCTAATTGGCTTGTCAATTTTTTCTCTTTCTTTTTTTCTTCCCACGCTTGAAGTCTTAGAAGAGAAACTTCTTCTTCGAGTACACAGTTTTCCTTCTCTATCTTTCTAATATCACTTAAGTCACTAATCAATTCTCTTTCCATGTCCACTACGACTTTTTCTTCTTCATATACTTTATCTAAATCGTGATCATCATCATCATCTTCATCTTGACCTACATGCTTCTTTGAGTAGATATTTTGAAGCTTCTTCCAAATGATTTTGGATGATGAGAATTGATCCACTTTGGCTTTCACAAAATATGGCAAAGCACTTAAAATGACATTCATGGCTTTTGAATTTTACCTTCTTGATTCATAGGTATATGTATTTCCAGAAACAACAGAATTCCATACATCATATACATGAGCTTTCAAATAGAATTCCATTCTGGATTCCCATATTTTATATTTTGTTTCATCAAACTTAGGAGTTGGACCAACCTAATTGTCTTCGGTACCTATAACAGATTCTAAGATTAATGCAATGTCGGAGAATTTCTTTGATCATTTATATGAGTGCTTCCTTTCCTTTACCATTTCTGATCTCTTGAGATCTGCCTTCTACTATTAAGCAGCAAATGAAGGGACCTACTCTAATACCAATTTTTGGAATATTCAACAATACTAAGTGGAGGGGTGAAATAGTATTGGGTACTTTTAAACAATTTTAATCATATAATGTAATTAAATAGTTACCAACACCATTTAACAATGCAAAACATCAAAGACAACACACAAGATATTTTTAGGTGGAAACCCTTATGGTGGGAAAACCACAGAATGCTTTCAATATGTCTTAAAGATTACATCAACAAGAAGCTCCAACTTCCAATATTTTCCAGTAGATATTGGAAGGAGACCCCAACCCCCTAATTTATCAGCTCCAAATGAAAGGATGTGCCAACAAACTAGTTTTCCATATCCAACTGGAAGGAGGATCCAACCCATTGTTTTTATCAACTCCAATTGAAAGGATGCTCCAACACCTTGATTTACAAACTCCAAATCAAAGGAGGCTCCAACCTCCTAGTTTTATCAGCACCAACTAAAATGATTCTCTAACACCCTACCACCCTAAAGTGTTCTCAGGCTCTAACCTAAAGGAGACTCCAATCTCCACCTTGAACCATTCTACCACCATACTCAACAAGCCACAACTTTCCCTCAAGGCTATGACCTTCAATTCAGAAAAATAGACCACATTTCATATATTTTCAAACCAAATCCACCTTTGCTTAATATCAACATAGACAACGTCAAATGAATCTTCTAACTCTATCAATTTGCAAAACTCGCACAAGGTCATCAACAACAATACTAACTCTCTCTGTTTCAAGAGATCAAACCCTATCTCAACAAGTCAAGTAGCAACATACTCTCATTGGCATACCCTGCTTGAATAACTCTCACAAATACAAATCCTATCTCAATAACTCTTCTTAAGACATATACATATCTCTGCCAAATCCTAGTAGCATAAATAAATCTCCCAAGCCTTCTCAATGCATCAATAGCATTCTCTTCTCAGTTGAATACATAAACCTCTCTACTCAATATTGCAAACCCTCATGACGATGTACTCTAAATACACATACTGACATAACAATTTTTTTGTCAAATCATTATGCCCTCATATATACATAACAATCATAAAACCCTGATCAATATTAGCAGACCCTCAATTATGATATCAAAAACATACTTTGTTATTGATATTACATTAGCAGTACTTTTATGCATCTAACCTCAACTATCAGTAACACAAACCCTGGACAAGTTTACCACAATAATACTTGGATCGGGACATCAAATAAATTTCATACTAAAATTTCATTTATCCCTGATTAGTGTATATTCTGGAAAACTTATTCGAGCCTAATGAGATCCTATTATAGACTTCTTCTATGGACATAGACACTACCAGCAAATTCAATCATGAGTTTATAGGTTTGTTCTAGCCATGAGACACTTCAACAAATTTCCAATTCCTCTAAGTCTTGTTTCTCAACTCTGAACTAGCTCACTCATTACAACTTAGTCATATATCATCACCATCCCTGTGCATTAAAGTAATAAATTCTCTCTTAGCTCAAATTTCAAATATCTTCTTTTCTCTAATCAAGGATACAATAAAGATCTTCATTTAGATTAGACCATCATTCTCATGCTTACTCCTGGCCTGATCCATAATCACAGGTTTCTCATTTTATTTTCATTATTCCTTGTCTTCTTCTAGCTTTTGATCAGGGGTCAAAATTATCCCTTAAAACATATCTCAGTTCATCCTCAAGAAGACTTAGATATTGGGTCAAGGACACCCTCTTTTGTTTCCAAAACAGACCTAGATTTGATCTCTAATTTGTGATATTATATCCTGTAGCTTATCAAGGCCCATAACTCAACATGTGAATATATTAATATATCCCCTTGTTGTGTTGTTAGGAGGCCTAATTTCGACCTCAAAAATTTCCCTGAGTAAACCTTTAGAAACAACCTTAAAATAGGCTCAGATCTGCCTCAAAGAGGACGTATTTGAGTTCCTCAAAATTTGTGCAAAATAGACCTAAATCTAGCCCTCAGGAACTCAATGTTTATCAAAGAAATAATGCCACAAACCATGTCTCAAATCTTCCTTAGATCCAACATTATAAATGCCTCAAATTCGGCCTCAATCTTGCATGTTCCATAGGACTGATTATGCTTCAGAACAAGGCCTCAAATCTTCCTTAGATCCAACATTATAAATGCCTCAAAATTGGCCTCAATCTTGCACGTTCCATAGGACTGAATCTACTTCAGAACAAGGCCAAAGTTTTCCTTAAGAAAAATGGTCGAAATGATGCCTTAGATCCGACCACTTTCTTAGAGATATGGCCTCAGGATGGGAGGGTCGAAATTTGACCTCTAAAGTTAGCCGCAAGATGCCACAAATAGAATTCAAATTTTTTCTTAAAACAACCTAAAAACACTCAAAACATTTTACATGGATGAGATTTAATATCAGTATGAAATCAACCTTTGTGTAGCCCTAGATCAGGTGAAAGATTGCCTCAAGGACAAAAAAAATATCTCTGATAAGACCTCAGAAATTCTTTGTCCCAATGAAAACCATCAACCAAAGATAAGATAGTTAATCCCATATCACCCTTAAACAAATTATGCCTCCTCTTGGTCTTTTGTTCTGCCCTAGTCTCAGAAGTAGAAAAAAATATTTCAAAGATTGTGAGTTAATTTGATACACCTTAAGTGAGAGCCGATTTCTCTATTTATACAAGAAAGTGGGGTCTAGAAGAGGGGTTGACTAGTACAATAAGTCATCATGGAGCCTACCTCAATAATTACAAAATTTTAAAGGATTAATTCAATATTTTAATGGGTCAACTTGATCCCCAATTTGGGATTATTTACACAAATAAGATTTCCTTTTAATGCCCTAACTTGATCAATCTTTGGAGCTAATTTTTTTCAAAGAAAATATCCTCCTTTTAGGGTTGATTTGGTCAACACAAGACCCACACAATTTAAACAAGATTTTCTTGGATTATTAATTCCAACTTTGACTATTCATAAAGTTGCCTTTAATCATCCATTAGGGCACCATGACCACACTTTGGGGGCTTCATATTGATAAGGCATATCTCCTCAACAATGAGGAGTTATGTGGCATGCCACCTACAATTGGAAAAGACATGACGAGCTCTATCATCTCATGATGGTCTCACTTGCAATTTCATTGATCTTCTCATTCAAATTCTTCATCAAATATGGGCTTCCATGGCCATACTGTAAAAGTTTTTCATCCTTTCATGGCTTCTTGACCATTGGAGCTTCTAATAAATGCCACAAAATTTCATATAAACAAACACTACCATAAATTGTCATATAAACAATTGTCACTAGTTATCATGTTGTTGCCCATACTTTAGCTCATCCATCAATCAGGTCACTCATACCCTTTCTCAGAACTAATCTTTGCCATATTATCAAAACTTTTGCAATGCCCTCAAAACACATAAACGTGATTCTTACCATCAATAAGATATTGCATACCCCTAGTTATATGCATCTCTAAACCTTAATCACCTAGCTTCTTTCAAAATTAAATTTGGAACAATAATGAGCCCAAAAACTCAAAATAACCATCCAAAACTATATAATTCAATAACCATGGTATGGAATTCCTTTTTCCTTCCAAGTGTATCGCAACAAAACTCACATTGATCGATACCTCCATGCTAACTCTCATCACCACCTCGTGCAGAAGACAATCATCCTTAAAACCCTATTCAATAGAGCTGTCAAAATTTCTAGTCCTTAATTTCTGGCCTTCGAGAGAGCTCACCTAACCAAATCCCTCATTAATAATGGTTGCTCTACTTCCCAAATCAATAAATCCTTTTGATATGTCTGCTCTTATCACCTCCCCAAAGAACTCCTTCGCCCTCCCAAGGCTCTCCTTTCTCTTCCTTACTAAAAGGAACCACTGATATCATCTCTAAATTCTTAGCAAAAAATAACATTAAAACTTTATTTAAACCCAACAAAACCTTAAAAAAGTTATTCAAGTCTCCCAAGGATAGGATTGATCCAATGCTTGACCCTGGAGTCTACCAAATTCCATGTTCTTGTGGTAAGTCCTACATTGGCCAAACTAGTAGGTCCTTTAAAGCCCGATGAAAGGAGCACATCGTTGATACTGCTCACAACCATGTTTTAAATTTGGCTTTGGTTGAACATTCTTTCAAGACTAAGCACCTTATCATCTTTGAGCAGACTAAAATCCTTGTCGATTCCCCTTTACGGTGTAACTGCCTCATTTGTGAAGCCTTAGATCGGAAAGCACCCAAATAATTTCAATAGGGATGATGGGTACAAGCTCATTGAAACGTGGAAACCTCTTATCCACCACCTCGGTCACTAACCTAACCTTTCCCTTCCCTTCTCTCCTCCCCTCCCTTTTCCTCTCTCCTTATTTTATATTTATGTTTGCTTAACCACCCCCTATTCCTTTTTTTCTTTGGGTTTTTCCTCCCCTTCCTTTCCTTTCCTTTTTCCTCTCTTTCCTCATTTTTATCCCTACATTATTATCATGATTATTACTTAAATTTATATTTCTATTATTGTTATCTTTGTCATTATTATCATGATCATCAATTTACCTAATCCTATTTTTTTCTTCTTTAAATCTAAATAATTAATTTAAATATTAGTCATAAGTCAAATTTACATTATTAAGTGAATCTAGAGTCCCTAGTCAATTTAGTTTTTTCACATTCTCAATTTCTTTCTCATTTTATTAATTTTTGAAAATTATAGTCAAACCCTTTAATAAATATATTAATTTTTTCTTTAATTTATTTTTTAGTCAAAACCTTATTAATAAATATATACAATGTTAATAAGTATATTAATTTAATTTAATCTATTTTAAAGAGGGGTCAAAACCTTGTAATTTATATTTTAATAATTACTTTTAATTCATTTTAAATTATGGCTAAAACATGTTTAACAAATATATATTAAATATATCTTGAGGTATCTTGGGAAGCATTTGGAAGACCTATTGAGCACTTATGAAAGAGAATTGTTGGAGCCCTAATTAAAGCATCCTACTGAAGAAGTCATCAGTTGCAAATATTGGTTGGGAATTTGAAGCAGCGTTAGAGCATCTTTTTGAAGGACAATTTTTGACATCGTCTATTTAAAGACCTTGGAGAGCTTTGAAGAAGGAACTTTTGAGTATTCAAGATTGTTGAAGACATTTCTTGGAACAATGTTGGGTTGATGCATTGAGGAAGCATTAAGTAATTCTTGTCAACAATGATGAAGTCTTTGAGGGTATTTCATGCATGATTGCATGGAAAAAAAATACAATAGAGATAGCACATGTCATTTTATAACAAAAGAATGATAGATATATTAAGTTCATAAACCCTAAATGCAACCTAAAATGAATTAAATATGCTTAAGTCATTAATACAATGCTAATGCATAAATTAGATTAAATTAAAAAGTAGTTTTTTCTAAATGACCATTATGAAATAAATATCTCTAACATCAAAGGATGGGAAGATACATGTGAGTGGAAGGACTTGAAACACTCTAGTGACCATCACAGTGTTTACTTGACTATGTTCTATGTTGACAATTTACCCTAGTTACCACTCGTCAATGATGGTGAAGTCTTTGAGGGTTTTTCATGAATGAATACATGGTAATAAAATACAATGGACATAGCACATGTCATTTTATAACAAAGGAATAATATAAATCCTAAGTTCATAAACCCTATATGTAACAAAAAAATACTTAAATATACTTAATTCATTAATACAATGTTAATGCATAAATTAGACTAAATCAAGAAATGGCTTTTTTTAAATCACTATTATGAAATACATAACTCTAACATCTAAGGATTGGGAGATACATGTGACTAGGAATTGAAAGACTATAGTGACCATCATATTGTTTACTTAACTATCAATATTTTCAAACAAGAGATCCATGACCCATCATTTGGACTTGGTTAAAATTTCATAAAGGTGGGAGAAAAAAAACAGCCTTTATATTTGACATTTGTTAAATGATGTGAGAAATAAAGGAGGAATTCATTACAAATATAGAGAAGTGGTTCAATGATAGATGTTTATAGGAGAAAGAAACACTAATGTGAATCAGACCACACCATAAGGTTAACCAAAACCACATTAAGACAATCACATGTATTAGAGAAATGATGCTAGAAGTAACAAACCTAAAGTGGGAAGTAAAGGAGGTTGAAGAGGATAACAAGATTCAAATGCAAAGGTGGGAACATTAATATGAGTAAGTAACTTTCTTGAATACTCAGTGCTCTCTCTACTTAAATTAATAATGACTAGGGTAGCCAAATCAAAGTCAAACCATTGAGAAAAGAGATAAGTCTCTTTTATTTACAATAAGATTTTGTTATAGCCTTTAATCTTGATCATATTTTATACCAATATTAATTGTTTCATCATTAAGAAAATAACACATTATTATTTTATATACATTTTCTCCTATATAAATATACTCCTTTTAAACTTACAAAAAAAGGACATATATTGTAATCAAAACCTATAATTTACTTATATTTGAGAACATCTTCAAAACAACCTAAGTTACATTTCTAAATACATATTTAATATTGAGTAGACACTTACACTAAAGGAAAGGGGGAAGGGTTTCTACTTATTCAAATATTCATGAATCATAAAAACAATCACATGAGATTTATTAGTTGCAAAACATGGAACATAAGATTTATGTGGAAACCCTTTCAAGAGAAAACCCTTATTGCTATAAATATTCATAAACATAACCAAATGGAGACACCAATCCCCACCACTATAAGCATTTGAACAAACCAAACTATTGGAGACACCAATCCCCACTTGTCATGACCCCAGGGCCTCCTATAGTCACAAGGCACCTTTTAGGCGCACCGTGATCCTTCGAGTGTGTGGCACTGAAGTGTTTCACCTCTACCTCATGGAGCACATGGTTACGTCACCTAGACAATGCCTCAAAATAATTTTACTTATATAACCTCTATACCATTAGTTAGAGGAATATCATAACTCTTCAATATAGTACAAGCAATCTTATTGTCACTTTTAATTCAATTAAACTTCCATTCATAAAGACATGAGTATTATATGCAAGACATCAACTCATCCTTAACATCATCATATTACACACACACACACACACACACATATATATATATATTTATAAAGAAAATGACCCACCAACCTTCTTCTTATATTAAAATCCACAATTACAACATTTCCCGAGATGATGGATTAGTCCAAAAATCCAAAAAGCCAAGAAAAATCAAGAAAGTACAATTAGACCTTTATCCAAACTTCGGACCCCACTAGGCCACTTGTCCACCCTATCATGTGTCCTTTCTACCCTTGTGTGGGTTGTCTCCACCCTATTTAAGTTCGTTTGGTTCAACTGCCAAAGGACCTTGGGTCCTGCACAACCGCAGGCCTGAGCCTTTGTCCTAGTTCTTCTCTCGCTTGTTTGAACTTCGACTACATCCTCAATTGGTGTGAATCCTCCTTTACTCATCCCTTGTGTGAATTAGGTTCTCCATTGTGTTTTATTGTTGGATTGTTGGATTGTTGGATGCCTCTCCTTAATCGTGTAGTTCCTTACTTATACGGCTCCATCCCATCTTCATGTGGTTCTCCCACTTCACACTTCAGTTGACTTCATTCCACGTTTGGGTCGGCTCACCTCACCTTTCCACTCCTTCACACAAGTCGACTCGCCCATGTGTTGGGTGCCATGCGTCGAGCCAACTCATTATTCTGCTATGTTAGAAAAATATTATATATGACAGAGAAATGTAAGACATATAATATGCGGAAAAACACAAACACATAAAACTAGAGAGACACAGATATACGTGTGTTACACAGTAATTTGTCACTGCCTTCACTCTAGTCCATCTACTGTGTCATGTGTCCAAGTCAAACATGCTCATACTGAACAAATGCTCTCTTGTGCTTCCAATTGACCCACTTTTCCTAAGTTATCTGCCTCATCGCGACTGTGGACTTAATATATGCGTTGAAGGGCACTCATAAGCAGTCCAGCCGCACTGCCAGCACAGAAGTACATATGATTCCCACAATGGTCTGATTTCATGCTCCAGCGTGAGGTTACTTATTATCTTTAGCGATTATCTGACTAGCTACACTGCTCATTAGCGATGTCAGCGCTAAAGCTCAATTATGTACCCGCGATGATCCAGATTGGGTGAATTTGTTCCAACAGTCGGCCTTCCGGATGACTCCAGACCTGGTTGTTGGCATAGGTTGTGTCGCCCTTCCTTCTCTGGCATGGCAATTCCATCATTTGTGCTACCTTCCTTGGATATAAGCTCTCTTTCCCACCTTTCATGAAGACTCCTTCTCCTATTTAAACTCTCACAATTGCTATGCTCTACTAGTTGGATAGTTGGCTAGTTGGTAAATTCTTGGATTGAGCAGTGTTGTTAGTGTTGTGAGTTTGCTAGATAGCTGGTGTGAGTGTGACAAGTTTGGGATTGTTGATAGCTTGTGAAAGGTTGTGAAGTTCCCCTTAACTTTGTGTAAAACTTATGAGTGAGAGAGAACTTTGTATGTTGGGAGATCCATCTTCAAAGAGTGAATGCTTGAAGAACACGCTGGTTGGATTCCTCTGAGAAGGCTTGCGACATCAAGAATTTGGTTGTAAGCTTGCTCTTATTTTATTATTAATACAACCAATGATGTTTTCCTATGTCTTGTATGTAATTTACTTGATAGCTCATGACTTATTGACTTTGTGAGTAAATAGATCATTGTTGTTTTCTGGTTACGTGCTTTGTTGTATTTTCTTTGCATTGTTTCAGGTTGATCTGTTATGAAACCAGCTCAAGAAAAGATAGAAAAGATAGATCAACGCCTTAGAATTCAGCCTCTTCGAGGGGGCAACCTCCTTTACATTACATAAATGAACAATTCTTGGATGATAGAAATGACAAAACCTCCTTTCTATATATAGGAGTCTAAGGAGTCACAATATAATCCAGCCGACCTAACAATAATAATATAAAGCCACAAAAATAACAATAGAGGGATTCTATGGGGCACAGAAATAACAATATGGGGGTAATAGGGGCACAACAATATAAATAGGGGGTATAACTACAATAGTAATGGGGTAATCACTAGTATTATAGGGACCCAACATGCCCCTCTCCTTCAAAAAAGTGTTGTCCTCAACGCTTGAGTAGTTCTGGATACTTCTGCATAAAATTCTCATCCTCCCATGTGGAATCTTCAGCGGATAAGTTCTTCCACTTGATAAGATACTCTGAAATTGATCGATTTCGTAGCTGTCGAGTTCTTGTTTCTGTGACTGCTTCCGGTTCCAATATAATTTTTCCTTCCTCGTCAAGTTCTGGCAATATTGTTTGAATTGGGAGCTTGTCACCTATAACCTTCTTTAAACATGAAACATGGAAAACTGGGTGCAATCGAGAAGCTGCAGGAAGCTCCAATTTGTATGCCATAGTACCAATCTTTTGCAACACCTTGTACGGACCATAATACTTTGGTGATAATTTATTATCCTTCTTAGCTTGCTTTAGGGACATTTGCTTATATGGTTGTAGCCGTAGGAATACCCAATCACCTACATCAAAACTTCTTTCACTGCGATGTTGATCTGCCTGTTGTTTCATTCTATTTTGTGCCAACACGAGGTTATCCTTTAAGAGTTGGAGGACTTGTTGTTGATGTTCGATGTGATGTTCCACTGCCTGAACCTTAGAATTTTCTCTTAAATATGATGTGATGGATGGTGGTTGATACCCATAAAGTGCCATAAATGGGGTCATTTTTGTTGCTGTATGGAAGGAAGTGTTATACCACCATTCAGCCAGAGGCAACCATTTGACCCATTGTGTCTGTTTATCAGATACAAAGCAACGAAGATATCCTTCCAAACATTTGTTTACTATCTCAGTTTGCCCATCAGATTGAGGATGATAAGATGAGCTATGAGCTAACTGAGTACCAAGACAAGAAAATAATTCTGTCCAAAAATTTCCAGTGAAAATGGGATCTCTGTCACTTACAATAATCTTTGGGTTTCCATGTAGCTTTTGAACTGTTTCCATAAATGCAGTAGAAACTGTACTGGCTTTAAATGGATGTGATAATGCACAAAAGTGTGCATACTTGGTAAGTCTGTCAACTACCACCATGATGACACTCTTTCCCTCAGACTTGGGTAAACCTGTGATAAAATCCATTGAAACCTCCTCCCAACGTTGGCTTGGAATGGATAAAGGTTGTAATAGACCCGGTGTCTTAATTGTTTCAACTTTATTTTGTTGGCAAACCAAACATTCCGCCACAAACTTTTGAATATCTGATTTAAGGCCATCCCAAAAAAATTCCTTCTTAACCCTGTGGTAAGTTTTTAAAAATCCTGAGTGCCCTCCTAAGGGAGAAGTGTGCAATTCCATAAGAATCTTTTGTTTTAGCTGGGAATTCTTACAGAGGTATAAGCGATCTTTGTACCATAACGAATCATTTTGCCAGCTAAATGTATCAGAAGTACTGGAATCTTGTTGTAGCTTTCGAATAAGTGCCCACACTTCTTCGTCATTCTTCCATTCCTCCCTTGCTTCGTTTATCCAATCTGGTTGGATAATAGAAATGGCACACAACAATGCTTCCACATCCTCATCCTTTCTTGAGAGTGCATCTGCCACCACATTTTGCTTCCCTTTTTTGTAGATGATTTCAAAGTCATAACCCAACATCTTTGTGACCCACTTTTGTTGCTCTTCAGAGGATAATCTTTGTTCTAAAAAGTATTTAAGGCTATCATGATCCGTTTTTACCTTGAAGTGTCTTCCCATTAGGTAGGGTCGCCATTTCTTAAGTGCATGGAGTATTGCCAACATTTCCTTCTCATAAATAGCTTTGCTTAAAAACTTTCCCTTGATTGGACGACTTTCAAAAGCAATGGGTCTTTCATCTTGCATTAGAACAGCACCAATTCCATTTCCTGAAGCATCACATTCCACAATAAAGGTTTTTGTGAAGTCCGGTGTAGCTAAGACCGGTGCTTGGCACATTGCCTCTTTAAGATGTTCAAAGGCCTTTGTTGCTTCCGAGTCCATGAAAATGAATCTTTCTTCAATAATGTTGTTAGAGGTGCTGCTATTCTCCCATAATTCTTAACAAACTTGCGATAATACCCTGTCAACCCAAGAAATCCTCGCAGATGCTTTATGGATGTGGGGATTTTCCATTCCTTAATGGCTTTAATTTTGCTAGGGTCTACCTTAACTCCTTCATGAGATACAATATGACCCAAATATTCCACCTCCTGGACTCCAAAGAAACATTTGGATCTTTTTGCATATAATTGTTTCTCCTCCAATAGTTGTAGCACCCTGTCAACATGTTCAACATGATCCTTCCAAGACTTGCTGTAGATTAGTATATCATCAAAAAATACTAACACAAATTTTCTAAGGAATGGTTTGAAAATTGAATTCATCAAACCTTGAAATGTTGAAGGTGCATTGGTAAGGCCAAAAGGCATGACCAAAAATTCATAATGACCCTCATGAGTTCTAAATGCTGTTTTCGGAATGTCTTCAATCTTCATTCTGATTTGATGATATCCCGAACGAAGATCCAACTTGGTGAAGTAAATTGATCCATGCAATTCATCCAGTAATTCATCAATAACAGGAATGGGGAACTTATCTTTAATAGTGAGCTTGTTGAGCTCCCTATAATCTGGACACATGCGCCATGATCCATCCTTCTTGTGCACCAATACTACTGGAGCTGAGAAAGAACTTTGACTCGGTTGAATTATACCAGCCTCTAGCATTTCTGCAACCATACGTTCAATTTCACTTTTTTGGACATAGGGATATCTGTACGGCCTGATGTTTGGAGGAACACTTCCTGGAATCAGATGAATAGCATGATCATGATCACGCATAGGTGGGAGACCTTTGGGAGTCTCAAATACCTTGGAATGATTGTCCAGGACTTTTTGGAGATCTGGAGAAATAGATGATTCCAATGTGGAAACATCTAGCGAACATAATTGTGCAATTACACCTCTTTGCTCCTTTTTTAGAAGCTTTGTCATGCCATTAGAGCTGATTATCTTTCCTGGTTTCCCTGCAATACCCCTTAATTCAACTTCCTTTCCTTCCATAGAAAATTTCATGAAAAGTTCTTGAAAATTAAAAGCTATTGTACCCAAGGATTGTAGCCATTGGACTCCTAGTACAACATCAGCACCTCCCATTGGAATGGAAAGCATTGGGCTAGTCAATACATATTCTCCCATGGATAGCTTGATATTATGGCACTTTCCAGAACAATTTATTGTTCCTCCATTTGCAATCATCACTTGACACTCTGGTGCTGGATATAGGAAGCAATTCAATTCTTTTGCTACCCTACAATGAATAAAATTGTGGGTGCTTCCTGAATCAATCAACACTATTACCTTTTTCTTCTTGATTTGTCCTTCTATCTTGATGGTTTGAGGAGTGGTAATTCCCGCCAATGCATTACAAGATATGGTCGGATTTATTTGTTCTTCATCTAGGCTTTGTTCCTGGAATATATCCTCTTCTTTTGACCTTTCTTGCTCCTTTTCTTCTTCCTCTTCACAATCTATGTAGAATAATTTCTTCTCAGCACACTTATGACCTTTTGTGTATTTGCTATCACAATTGTAACAAAGCCCTTTTGCTCTTTTTTCTTCCAATTGTTGTGGTGTCAACCTTGTAGGTTGTGGAAGACTATGGGCAACAACACTTCCGTCTTTATAGTTGTGAATGGTATGCTTCCTAGTTGCCATAATTTTGCTTTCCATTTTTCTTGCTAACCTGAATGCCTTCTCTAATGAATCAGGTTCCCAAAGGCGCACATCATGTTGGATATTATCCTTTAAAGACCCTATGAACACATCAATCCTATGCTCCTCTGGAATATCTTTTACCCTTATGTTCAATTTTTGGAACTCCTCAATGTGCTCCATTATTGAACCCTTTTGTTTGAGACTTATCAATTGGCTAAAAAAAGTGTTGCTTTTTGTATCCTCATAATGTGCTATCAATTCTTCCGTAAAAATTGCCCAAGTGATAAATTGTTTACGAGAACAAAGCCATTGATACCATACAAACTGATTTGGTTCCAAATATAAAGTTGCCATACGTACCTTTTGTGTGTTTTGCACATTATTGAGATCGAAGAATTGCTCCATCTGTAATATCCATGTGGCGGGATCCTTGCCATCAAACTTCCTCATATCGATTTTTGGAACATGGTGAGTCTTCGATCCAACATTAGAGTCTATGGAATCATGATTAACATTTCTTTTGTTCTCATCATGAGTTTCCTTTACTACCTTTTCACCATTAGTGACCCTTTCTTGTAGCAACTTCTTCAATTCATCCATCTTATCATCCATGCCATCAATTTTAGCATCCATGCCATTCACCTTAGCTTCCATGCCATCCATCTTAGCTTCCATGCCCTTTATCTTAGATTCCACGCCATTTAACTTAGATTCCATGCCATTTATCTTAGATTCCATGCCACTTATCTTAGCTTCTGTTAGCTTTTGTGAGCGTGACATTTGTTGCACTTGTTCTTGTAATTTTGATATATCATGTAGCATTTCTTCCTCTTCTTCATGAGTCATGCTAGAGCTTTCAGGTTCCTTACTAGGTGTTTGCATTTTCTTTCCTCGGGGCATCAGTTACCGATAATAATGCTTTACTATGCCCTTTGAATTCTGTTAAACCAAGCTTACACAAAAATTAAAAAAAAAATACACACCTTTTTTCACTTTATAGAAGCTTGATATTGAATCTGATGTATCTCTGTAATTTCGGATCATCCAATTCTGAAATTGCTACCTGTAGTAGCCTTCTGCGTCCTCTTTCCAATGCCACAAGTCTGAGCCAAATTGGATTCTCCAAGGAAGAGTTATGTGAAATCTCCCACAGTGACTTGCTTTTAGACTGGTTCAGTAGAGCGAACTTGTACGACGTGCCACGAGTCACTGTTTCAACCTTTGAATCTGAAACACAAATACAAGAAACTACAGTCCGTCCTCTTTCTGTACCTTTTTACGAAATTTCAATCCGATCCTCAGAGAGAGAGTTATGACGATTTTCCCCAGGTCACCTGTTTTGAATGTAATTCAGGAGTCTGCAAAAAGACCAACTTCCTCAGATCATATCTCCGAAAATATTGCGCGAAAAGCTCTGAAATTCGGACCCAAGGTTCAGCGCAAATTCTTCTCAAATGGGTTTTTTTTGGACTTCTGAAACGTCACAGAAAAAAATTTATAGCGAAAATGCCACGATGACCTGTTTGGAGCAGCGAAACCCTAGAATCCAAAGCTCTGATACCAAATGTTATGAAACCAGCTCAAGAAAAGATAGAAAAGATAGATCAACGCCTTAGAATTCAGCCTCTTCGAGGGGGAAACCTCCTTTACATTACATAAATGAACAATTCTTGGATGATACAAATGACAAAACCTCCTTTCTATATATAGGAGTCTAAGGAGTCACAATATAATCCAGCCGACCTAACAATAATAATATAAAGCCACAAAAATAACAATAGAGGGATTCTATGGGGCACAGAAATAACAATATGGGGGTAATAGGGGCACAACAATATAAATAGGGGGTATAACTACAATAGTAATGGGGTAATCACTAGTATTATAGGGACCCAACATGATCACTCGTTTAGGAGAAGGAAGCGGAAGCTAGAGCAGCGCAACGAAACTCCATCGACCACTGGTTAAGGTAGGCCTCCAACTATGACTGTTTAAGGAAAACTATTGTTGATCTGTCCTTGTTTGTGACTAGACCCACTCTAGGGCTAGAGGGGTTGCCTCTATCCACAGAAGGAACACTTTCCTGCCTCACAAATTGGCGACTCCACTGGGGAGTTTGGCCTTTGTTCTTCTCTTGTTTGCTCTTGTTTTGATTTTGATTTGGTCTCTCTTGAAGTTTGGGGATTGACTATCAGTCTTTTGAGTTTCCTGGGTTGATTTGGGAAATACCTTTATTTGATTGAAGGATTGATTGGTTTTGGTTCAGGAGTTTTTGTTTTCCTGTCATTGTTTTGAACATCATCGCGGATAAAAGTTTAACAGTCGCGCTGTCATCGCGCTCACCCTTTTGCAATATCATGTGCATCGCTTAATAACATCTCACAGTCGCGACAGTTCTGAAAATCCGACCATCGCGGAAAAGTTGTGTACTTCCACGTTGACATCGCTCTATTGCTGCAGTTAGTTCTTTATCAACGCTAGTTGCTTGTGTATTACCCGCACTGATTGCTATAGAATTGATTTTCTCAATTCTGCCTCCTGAGTCCTTCAGTCCTGCCAGTCCCTTGCTTTTTTCGCTTACTCAGTGGCTTGTTTTTCACTGTTTATGGTTAAGGCACTCTTTTGTCAGCTTTGTTGAATGAATCTTGCTTTTTTGCCTGTGTGAACTAGTTCATTATTTCAAGTTTCTTGAATCAGTTGGCTTGGTTGCTGGTTTGCTCAAGGTTCATTTGCAGCTTTCTTATTGGTTTGATTGAGCCTTCCCCATTGCTCGTTTTTGGTTGATTGTTTAGTGACTGTTATTGAACCAATCTTTGGTGTTGATTCGATTTCTTCGCTACCAAGCATAGATCACAATTGTTTGGATCGATCAGTTCACACTTGCTTGTTTGTCTCTTTAAATTCAAAAAAAAAAAATCAAAAGTTTGCATTCATTTAGCATACGAAAGTGAAAGTACATTTGCATTACGAATTTTCATGTTTGAGAAATTGGAAAGCAAATTTTAAATCTTTCATTAGTAGTATCGATGCATCGTGAGATTAGTGTATTGATGCATTGTGTTTCTTAGTGTTTGCATTCGCTTGTCTTGGTTTGGGAATGATCTCTCTACCCTTCTGTAGGTAGGTGTTCATTGAAGTAAAAAGATGCTTTACTCATTCTAGCTGCATCCTAGGTTTTGTTGTATACATACGGTAAGGCCTAAAAACTGAAACATAATTCAAGATCAACCTTAAAATGAACTGAATAAACCTAACAACGCATTGGAACATAACACACACTATTTAGAGGTCTATGCCAGAGACGTGCTCCGGCGTCGTTAAACCCAGTCACTATTGTTTTCACTCAAGGTTGGGTGATTCCTCCTTCTGTGATTCAATAGCGGTCTAGTACGGAATTGTGCTCCCATGTGCCGTCGAGTATATGTTGGGAGACCCCACTAGGTTATCATCTTTTATTCTTAGGAATCCGTGTTTTCCGCCTTGCAAACCGTAACGCACCGAACACAGCATTTGGGAAGATTGACTGTCGTACGAAAAGTCCTTGGTTTTCATATGACTGCCAAGGTGTATATGCAGTTTTACGGGTTGTTTGGTAAACCTTTTGCCTAGTTCTCCAGAGTAGTCACTTTCATTCCTTGTCGGACTCCTTAAAAGAAAAGGTCCATCTGAGCACTTGTCCTTTCAGACTCATTAAACCTCGAAAGAGATAGAGTCACCTTTTCGTCCTTTTCTCGACTCTTGAAACATGAAAAGGTCAAGTTTTGTTCATGTGTCATAATATTTACTGCCCACGAAATATTTGTGGTAACAGTTAGAGTTCTTCTTTACAGTTCAATTGTTTTTTAGGTTCGTTCCCGATGGCGACAGTCCCGGAGTCTACCGGTCAAGGTCTTCCCCCAAATGGAAATCCTGGTCCATTTCCTTCTTTTGGAAATGCCAGTGCTCCGTATATGGAAACATTGTCTTTGCCTGGCTTAACCATCGGTTTGCCCGTATGGTTGTTTTCAACCTTGGTGGTCCCAAGCGTCATAACCCCTGTTCCAGCATCTCCTTCGTCTGAACCATGACATGTTGATTCCAAGGTTAAGCCTATGCCTTCTTCCCCTGTTTCTTCACCTTCATCTCCTCCTTCGCCTGGTGAAAGTTTCACATCTAGTAACCAGGAGACTAAGAAGAATAAGAAGAAGAAGTCCAATAAACGCAAGGCCACCTGTGCAGCTCTTGCTCTGAGTACTTCTCAGGTCGTACTACCCTCCGCTCCTCCGCGGAAGGTTAAGTTTCCTTGTAAATTATGCAAAGGGTGACCATCTTCTTCGTGATTGTCTTGGTATTCCTCGGGTCTTGGAAGTATGGTCTCGTGATTTGGCTCGTCCCACGTTGTCCTCTGAAGCTCATGACGATGTTACCCTATCAACTAGCAATGGTAAGAAGAAAGGGAAGATTTGATTCCCCTGTAGGCTATGTGAAGGCAACCATCCCCTTCACCTTTGTCCGCTCATGGATAAAGCTTCCGCCGTTTTGGAAAGTCTTACAGCTTCTTCACCCCAACTTCCCATTGGTTATCAGAGGCTCTCTTCAGACCCTCTCCCCGTCGACAAAGAGATTGAATTAGATTCTTCTCTTGTCTGTCCTCCTCCTTCCGAGCCTGGCTGTGCTAAGCCTGTTCCAGACCAACCATTGGTCAGAGAGAGTGTCGAGTTGGGTTCACCACCTTTTGATCACTCTGTTTCGAAAGAGCGTCATGCTCATGTTCTCCTCGTCTCATCATATTCTCCTGAGTCTGAAAACGACCCTCCTATCCCCGCTGGTCAAGAGGGTCCTTCTTCAGTTCCTGTGGAGCAGGGGGGCAATCATACGATTCCCCCACCAAGTAGTTCGGTTGTTTCCTTCGACTGGAGTCATTTGACTGCTTTCCGCCTTCCATCCTACGTGCCTTCCAGATTACAGTACATGCCTATGATAAGGTAGTACCTAGCACTGTCTTGGATGAGGGTGCGTCTGTTAGTCTTATGCCTTCCACTACTTGGCAAGCTTTGGGCTCCCCATAGCTTGTGCCAGTCACGCAAAATTTGTTGGTGTTTGACAGAGGAACCAGTCAACCTTTAGGGATCCTCCCGAAGCTTCCTGTTACTTTGGGGGGAAAAACCGTCTATATAGACATCATGGTTGTCCAAGGTGCTTTAGATTTCAATCTTCTCCTTGGCCGTGACAATGTTTATGCCATGGGGGCCCTCGTCTCTTCACTTTTCCGTGTGGTTTGTTTTCCACATGACGGGAGAATGGTGACTGTAGATCAATTATCATTCTTTAGTCCCCAGGTGCCTCCTGTGCAGCCGTCGTCCCCTATCAATTCTTGCTCGCAAGCAGTGCCTTCCTTGCAACAAGTCAATTATGTGGCTACCCGTTCTATCTCCGCCTCTGCTGACGATCATGCAGATGGTCTCGTACATCATGTACTGGGGGCATTGGAACCTGATCTGTCATTGGTTTCTAATGACATGTGTTCCTCCCAAAGCGTAGCTCTTCCATCCCGTCAAGATCTCTTGGGAGCCATGTTCTCGTATGGCCCATGAGCAGGTGTCACGAGGATAGTTTGTTCCTGTGTCAACCTCGTTAAAAAATGAAACAAGGATCCTCGAGCATAGTTCCTGATCTTGTGTCAAGCTCATTAAAAGAATGAAACAAGGGTTATGAGGATAGTTCTTTTACTGTGTCAACCTCATTAAAAAATGAAACAATTCCCTTTTCCAAATCGAGTCTTTGATTAAGATCTCGTAAAATCCAAGTCGAGTCTTTCCAAGATCTCGAATGTGAACCTTCATTCCATCCACCTCGTTGAATGCAATGAAGCTTGGGGGGCATTTACCTTGATTTGCATCATTATGCTGGGGTATGCGAACTTATAACAAGCATAGTTTTTCATTTCAATCTTGTGTAAACATGAAACCGAATCCAAGCAGAGTTCTCCATGGTTCAAGCTTGTGTAAAAATGAAACCATACCTGATTTACACCTCGTGATTGTCATTTTTATCCGCTAAATTCTGCTAGATGAGCCTTGGTTGTTTCATTCCATCACCACCATCTCTTGGGCTGATCATATGCTTTCACTTGATTGTTTATCCTTTCCTGAGGAATCGCAGCGATGAGTGGTTTTATTAGCCAGTCTCTTAACCATTACATTTTTTGAGAAGTTACACTATTGCCGGAACCAGTTGCTACACTTTATACCACTCGTTCCTCTAGGATGAGTCTTCTTTAACGCTCTTTTCCAACTTAAAAGATGAAAAGATCGCCGATTTATTCCTCTTGACTCATTAAACGAAATAAGAGGCAGTCTGCTTTAAGCTCTTTTCCGACCATTTAGAGACAAAAAGATTGTCGAGTTTTCCCTTTTGACTCGTTAAACGAAATAAGAGGCGGTCTGCTTTAAGCTCTTTTCCGACCGTGTAAACACGAAAAAAATTGCCGAACTTTTGTTGTTTCAAGCTCGTTATTGGTTACGGAACAATGTGATTTCGATCGCTTTTCTACTCCTTCGGGTTGGGATCACTAATCACAAAAAGTACTCCTTGATCGTAATGGTCAAGTGGTTCTTTCGAGTATCGTTTTATACTTTTTTGGGCTCGAGAGACACAAATCTACGAAAAAGGACCCCCCTGGAGTTTTCTTTTCTGTGTCTTTTTCAAACTCTCTAAACATGAAAAAGACTCTGAGTTTTACCTATATCGGACTCGTTAAACCCTGACGACATTGGACTCGTCACCATGATGAGACTCGAGCTTCTCCTCTTTAGGGCTCTTTAAACTATTACTAGGTTGGATTCGACCGATGGTCGAAATTATATTACAAGCATATGCTATCCCCTTCAAGCTTGTTTTAAAAAATAATTGGGGTACTCGCCAATAATGGTGGGGGAAAATTTGGAAATCATCATTGGCAACTAGTCACTCTTGAACATCGACACTTTTGCTTCTTGTCGGGTTGGGACATCCATACATCGTCATTTGGCCTTCCACGAGTTTGGGTTGCCATTTAGCCTCATTCCATCCGATTCACGCCGTCTCCATCAAGCCTCTGATCCCTTGGTACCTAAATGCTACCACCCTCCGGAGTCGTGTCGCCGACATGTTCAAGAGTATAATCCTTCTGCAGTTTACACCCTTGCCTCTTCCTCTGATACTCTGTTTCGCCATCTGCCACTTGTTCCTTATCTCGTGTCGTTGATGGGGGAAATATTATGGCCCTCCTGCGACGAGTCGTCTCCTGTCGACATCATCTCATTATCCAGGAGATTGATCTAGAGATCCCCTTTGGTACCTTAGAGCTTGCATGCCTCAATGGCAAGTTCTTCGCACCTGACGGTTGACTTTCATCATTGGTCGTCGATTGGGTGATTCCACGAGTGTTCGACTTCAGCTCCTTCACACTTCGTGGATTGTGCTAGATAGTACCTTGAGAACCATTGGCATTATTGGTGGTTTCTCTCGTGCTTGTTAACGGTTTTTATTATCGACCGGTAATCAAGCGAATTTCTATCATGCTTGACCTCAGCACATCTATTCGCATTCTATAATTTGTACTATGATCGGTTGGGTTCAAGACCTCGAACTCAGATTACACGTGTTCGGGCTGCGTGGATTGGTTTGTGATTACATGACTCGTTGATGGATGGCTGCGACCATACCTGAGTCCTCATGGATGGCTGTGACCATACCTTTATCACTATCATGGTCTTATTAGCTGGATGGTTGCGTCCATACCATAGACCTAGTTCGTATGTCTTTTGGATGGCTGCGCCCATGCCTAGACTACATGTACTTCATTATCAGAGATATCAGTTGTACTTGCGTGCAGGTTCTTCCAGATGGTGTTCCAACTCAGTCAATTTCGTAAAGCATTTCACCCCTCCCACTCTCTCGGGCTTCATACTTTAGGGGGCATTTGTTACATAGTAATTTGTCACTGCGTTCACTCCAGTTCATCTACTGTGTCATGTGTCCAAGTCAAACATGCTCATACTAAACAAATGCTCTCTTGTGCTGCCAATTGACCCACTTTTCCTAAGTTATCTACCTCATCGCGACTGTGGACTTAATATACACGCTGAAAGGCACTCATAAGCAGTCCAGCCGCGCTGTCAGCGTGGAAGTACATCTGATTCCCACGATGGTCCGATTTCATGGTCCAGTGCGAGGTTACTTATTATCTTTAGTGATGATCTGACTAGCTACGCTGCTCACTAGCGATGTCAGCGCTAAAGCTCAGTTATGTACCCGCGATGATCCAGATTGGGCGAATTTGTTCCAACAGTTGGCCTTCTGGATGACTCCAGACCTAGTTGTTGGTATAGGTTGTGTCGCCCTTTCTTCTCTGGCATGGCAGTTCCATCATTTGTGCTACCTTCCTTGGAGATAAGCTCTCTTTCCCACCTTTCATGGAAACTCCTTCTCCTATTTAAACTCTCACAATTTCTATGCTCTGCTAGTTGGATAGTTGGCTAGTTGGTAAATTCTTGGATTGAGCAGTGCTATTAGTGTTGTGAGTTTTCTAGATAGTTGGTGTGAGTGTGACAAGTGTGGGATTGTTGATAGCTTGTGGAAGGTTGTGAAGTGCCCCTTAATTTTGTGTAAAACTTATGAGTGAGAGAGAACATTGTATGTTGGTAGATCCATCTTCAAAGAGTGAATGCTTGAAGAACATGCTAGCTGGATTCCTCTGATAAGGCTTGCGACGTCAAGACTTTGGTTGTAAGCTTGCTCTTATTTCATTATTAATACAATCAATGATGTTTTCTTGTTTCTTGTATGTAATTTACTTGATAGCTCATGACTTCTTGACTTTGTGAGTAAATAGATCATTGTTGTTTTCCGGTTACGTGATTTGTTGTATTTCCTTTGCATTGTTTCAGGTTGATCACTTGTTTAAGAGAAGGAAGCAGAAGCTGGAGCAGCGCAACAAAACTCCATCGACCACCAGTTGAGGTAGGCCTCCAACTATGACTGTTTAAGGAAAACTATTGTTGATCTGTCCTTGTTTGTGACTAGACCCACTATAGGGCTAGAGGGGTTGCCTCTGTCTGCAGAGGGAACACTTTCCTGCCTCACAATGTGGTTCACCCAATTTGGGCTACATTCACCCCGAACAGCCAGTCCTTCCTTTCTATCATTCAGCAAAATGAAGAGACACAACGTACAGCAGATCCGCTATAATATCCTCTGTTTTCCATCTCACCTCTCTGTTTCTCTCTCTGAGAATACACATATTTTCCATAGCCTCAATACAATGCCCTCATACAAAGAGAGGGGTTGCCTTCTAGGGAAAAAAACCCTAAACTAAACATAAATTCTACCGTCAGATCATCCGCCTAATTAACGGCCCAAATTGACTAGAAATTGCTATACTTTTACAAGGCAATTTTACATCTGTTTTTAGCTTCAGGGGCACTTCCCTCAAAACCCCTGTCGGGGGACCGCTGACCCCCGGACCCCCCGGCCGGGGGGGATGGGCCCCCCCAAACCCCCGGGGGGGGGGAACAAGTCCCCCCCACACAGCCCCGCATGGAGGGGTGTACAATCTTCCTGGGATATACATCCGGTTGAAACAAAGACCTCTAAATTAGGATGATAATCATTCTCCACACCCAACATGCTCAACACCCTCAAATTTGCCCATGCGCACTCATTCCATGTCCTTCTATCTCGTTAAGCTGACGCACCCTCACTCATCTCGTCCCACCTATTGCTTGGCCCACTGTGCCACCAAGCTGACATGGATTTGGTTGGTGATTCTAGCACTTAGCATGTCTTGGCTTGTCTTCTTGGGGTCTTAGAACTCCACTCGTTTCGTCATGGCACCCTCCCCTCAATCCAACTTACCCCAAGTTGACCTCCTCCAATGTTCAAGTGTTTGTCTAAGGGCGTTTTGGCCCATGCCTTGGGGTGTTCATGTTGCCTCCCATGGTTTTTTCCAAGGCCTTATCACCCATCATTAGGCCAAGTTGGGTGCTCGATCACTCATTTTCCCAATGGAAACCCGAAGTGTCAATTTTTCGACACCTCGTGTTGGTGCACTCTCACTCAACATCCTCTTTCGTCGCATTTCTTGTGATATCTTCATCGCAAATCCTCCAATAGAGATGTTTCCCATGACGTGTACCTCGGTTAAAGGAGCACCCAACTCTAGGGCTTGACATCCTCCCCCACTCAAATTTATTGTCGTCTCATCAATTGCTTAACTATAACCCTCTGGTCATCTCCCACTAAATATATCATCATGATGAATTCACTCAAGATGATATCTTTGCTTGCATATTTGGACATGTGTGCTCTCTTGTGCCACACCTCTTGTCCTCTAACCTCAGCGCACCCAAGTCATCATCATGGTGTAGGGATACCACCCTAGGCACCCTAAGTTTTTTTGGTCCTCTTGTTAGTAGCGAGCTCCTTTTTTATCGTTGATGTTAAGTTGTGAATCTTGTAATGCTCAACATTTCAGACTCATCCTTGACACTTGGCCTGCACATTGATCCCCCCCATTTCATAGGCTAATCGGGTAGCCAATTCAACCATCACTCCTACTCAATGAGAATGTACCTCCTCCTATCACTTGGTCTTTCTTTGTGCTTCTTTTTTTTGTCCTCTCTCAACACCTTTGTTGGTACACCTCGATGCCCTTCTTCCAAGCATCCCTTGTGGTTGTGATGTCTCCCCTTCAGTTGCTCTTGAGAAGAAACATCACATGCCTCCACTATCCTCTTCTAGTGAGAGGGGGATTATAGCACCCCTCTGAGGTTTCGATCTACTATCATATTTGACAAGTAAACTTCTTCAAGATACCTTCTACCTTATTCAACTATTGGTGCATCCCATATTCTTTAGTTGTCCTGGTGTCAACTAGAATTCATATATGCCCATAGCATATCTGTAATACTCTACAATGGAAAAAGGGTCTGTGCTTCCTCCTTCTTCCTCTTCCAACTATTTTCTTCTTGATGATGCTTTTTATCCATGATGTACATGACAGATCCAAGAAGTAATTCCCCTTCTCTTTTCAAGGGTTAGCCTTTTGGAAATATTGTATGTTCTTGCCACCACTTGGTTCCTCTGCTTAAAATGGTGATGTTGACCCACTTCTTGTTGAATTACCAATGCACATAACCCATCATTACATACTTTTATGGCTACCATCCTCGGTCAATACCCAATCTACTCTTCCTTGTTAGTGTAACATATATGGTTATTTCTTCTCCTAGAAACATCAACTCCCCTATAGCAAGTGTGGGTATTTTCTTGGTTGCTTTCAAGAAATATTGCCCCAAAACCATGACACAATCATCTGGTGGAGTTATCTTTAGATCCATCCTCCCAAACCAGTGTGTCACTCCAACTAGAACTACCCTAAATTGTTTTTTCATTCCTCTTTTTGTTGAATTAACTACTTTTAACATACCTTGTTTGTGATTCCAAGGGTGTCATATGGACTTG
Organism: Pinus tabuliformis; assembly: GCA_031772625.1. Taxonomy (NCBI): domain Eukaryota; kingdom Viridiplantae; phylum Streptophyta; class Pinopsida; order Pinales; family Pinaceae; genus Pinus; species Pinus tabuliformis. Next base: position 523,731,270 of record CM062812.1, read on the forward strand.
GATGCCTTATCACTCATGAGGCTATGGGTTTCCCCTAAATCCACAAGAGCTGCTAACTTCCTTCCCTTCATTGTTGCTTGAATGAATTGAAGGCCCAATCCACCCTTCATACTCTCGCCATCCTCCATGATAGTTGCACGCATCATGGTTGTCTTATGCAACTCATCTTCTATTGTCTTCTTTGGTTGATCCGTGGGAACTACCTCTTTATTTCTTATTGTTGTTTCTTCCATATTTTGGATTGTGCTAATAACACAACTTAACTCTTCCTTAGGCTCCTTCTATGTGGCATCCCCTTGTTCGGACTCGTGTAGGTGACCCATTTCAAGACTAGCTCGATTGGCTCTGAGCTCCTCCTTATGGTCAGTGCTTGATTGGTCCTCATGTGGAAGGACTATTTATTCATGCTCCTCATCATATTGGTTTATCCTTTAATTGTCACAAGCTTCCTCCTTTTATGGGAAAAACTCCACAAAAGTGTTCTCTGGAACATTAGCTGCACTTTATCTCCCTCGACATAATAGGGGATGTCTTCATCCCTTCTTACAATTCCAATTGGAATTCCTGGAAGTATGATGACAATTCCTTTAGCTTGTCCAAATCTCTTGACCATCTTCCTGTAATAGTATGGATTCCTTCCAAGCACATGTTTACATCCTTCTCCCACGATGACTCTCCATAGGCCACTCCTAAGAGACCATCCATATTCAACCTACACCAAGAGCCATAGCCAAAGCCCCTTCCCCTCCTAACAATTGATTACAAAGGCCCCTTCCCAAATAACTTGCAAAGAGAAAGGTAGTTGCCCCTACAATGCCACATGTATGCAATCAATAGTTATTCACCACTTATGGGTAGGAGAACAAAAATAATAGCTCTTCTACCACTTTTTGTTATTAGCTTTAATACCACTTGTCACAACCCTAAGGCCTCCTACGGCCACAAGGCACATTTTGGGTGCCCAATGATCACTTGAGCATGCAACACCGATGTGTTTCACCTCTACCTCGTGGAGCACAAAGTCACTTCACCTAGATTACGCCTCACAGTAAATTTACTTATATAATCTCTATATCATTAGAGGAATATCATAACTCTTCAATATAGCCTTGTTGTCACTTCTACTTCAATTAAACTTTCATTCATAGAGACATGAACATTATATGCAAGCCTATCAATTCATCATTAACATCATCATACACATGCATAGATTTATAAAGGAAATGACCCACCAACCTTATGCATTTATTAAAATCCACAAATACAACATTCCCCTAAGATAATGGCTCGGTCCACAAATCCACAAAGCCAAGAAACACCAATCAAGTACAAGAACCTTTATCTAACATGCGCTCCCCATTGGGCCACCCATCCACCCTATCGCGGGTCATATATACCCTTGCGCGAGTCATCTCCACCGTAGTTGGGTTGATTCGAATTAGTTGCCAAAGGACATTGGGTCCTGCACGACACAAGCTCCAGCCTTTCTCCCAACTCTTCTCTCGCTCATCCGAACTTCAGTTGCATCCTTATTCGGATCGACTCCTTCGCTCATCCCTTGTGCAACTTGTGTGCTTCATTATTGGATTGTTGGATGTCTCTCCTCAACTGTGCAATTCCTTATACTGTTTTGTCCCACCTTTATGCGGTTCTCCCATTTCACACATCGGTTGGCTACATTCCTCGCATGAATCGAATCATATCATTGTTCCACTCCTTTGCACAGGTCGAATTTCCCATGTGTTGGGTGCATTGGGTCGGCCTGACTCATTTTTCCTCCCAATGCCCTCAATTTTTTCCATGTGCGCTCATTCTGAGTTGTGCTATCTCGCTCAGCAGATGCCCCCGCACTCATCTCATCTCACCCATTTCTCAACACATCATGCAAGCCAACATGGCTTTAGTCAATTGTTCCAACACTCAGCCCGTCTTGGCCTGTCTCAGATGGTCTTCTTTGGGATTCGACCCACCACCCGTCCTTTCATGGTTTCCTCCCCTCAATCTAACTTGCCCTCGGCCAACCTCCTCCAATGTTTGGTTGTTCGTCTAGGGGCGTTTTGGCTTGTGCCTTGGGGTGTTCATGCTGCTTCCCACGATGTTGTCCTAGGCCTTATCACCCATCGCTAGGCCAAGTCAAGTACTTGGTCACTCACATCCAACATGCCACTAAGTTTCCTACATGCGCCCATTGGAAGTCCCAAGTGTCAATTTTCAACACCTTGTGTTGCCACACTCTTGCCCAAAATCCTCCTTAATCACATTTCTTTCAATATCTTTGACACAAATTATGTGATGGAGATGCTGCCCATGGCACACACCTTGATTAAAGCACACCCAACTCTAGGGCCTGACACCACCACTACAAATATTCAGAGGCACCAACCTACTAACACCAATCCCCACTGCTACAAATATTTGTAGGCACCAACCTACTTCATTGAGTTTTCTTGCTACTTCTACCTTTAGCGGGTCTACTCATTTCTTCTTTCTTCATTAGGTCATCTTACTACTTCTTCCTTCATTAGGTCATCTTACTGCGTCTACCTTCACCAAACCTTCTTATCCCAAAACTTGTTGGTTTTGTCTCTTCTTAAGAACAAACTTGTACATCATGCCATGTATCGAATTTTGCAAATCTAATTCTAAATTTGTACATTAGGCACTTTTGTATGTCTCCTCAAAGCTCTGATTTCAAAAGTATGAAAAGTACCAAAAAAGAAGTTACAACAAAAATTCGAAGCTAACTTGTTTGAAACTAATATTAGGATCATTCAGAAACCATAACTTCCACAAGGCATATTCGAAAGTATAGAAAATAATCAAACTTTGAAATTTTTACTTGAGGTACTGCTATATGTCTCCAAAATTTCTCAGTCTAAAACATCCTAGAAGAAAAGTTACGGTGAAAATGCCAATCTGACATGTTTGAAGTTGACTTCAGGAAGATTTATAAACGCTAACTTCCACATGAAATATCTCCAAAATTATGTTGAACCAAAGTCTAAATTTTTTACAATAAGTACCTAAAGATCTCACCTCAGTCTCCTCAAGATTTCACAATCTAAAACATCTCAGAAAATAATTTATAATGAAAATGTCAAATTGACCAGTTTGAAACACATTTAGGAGGATTCTGAAACCTTAACTTCCACTTGGCATATCTATGAAATTATATCAAAGCAAAGTCTAATTTTTTTTTTACCACGCATACCTAGAGATGTCAACTTTGTCTCCTCAATATTTGGCAGTGTAAAACATCTTAGAAAACAAGTTATTGTGAAAATTCCAAATTGACTTGTTTGAAATAGATTTCAAGAGAATTCAAGAACCCCTGACATCGTCAGAGCATATTTTGATGTATAGCTAACCCATGCTTTAATTTTTTTATAAGTTCATGAATATCTCACTTTTATCCCCTCAAAATTTCATAGCCTAAATGTTAAATTTTATGGTATGTTTTATGTTTGCAACAATTACTTCAATGTCTTATTAGCCCAATAACAACTTTACTTCAGATTTCAATAGCAATCACATTAAAATTTTAGTATATTCACTTTAAATCATCATTAACAGTAATTGTAGATAGAACATCAACAATACAAGAAGATATAAGATAATAAGTAAATTCTATAAAATGAAAAGTTTCAAGTGAATTTTATACTCAAGATACCCAAGAGACATTCTCTTTGTAAATTAGATCACGTATCTTTGTAAATTAAATTCTAGTAAGTTTGCACATTTACAATTTTATCCATATTTGTTAAAGTGTTGAAGAACCTATAAATAATGGTGGGCAGTAACTCCTAGTAAGTATATTTATTTACATTTTTTTTCCTTATCTCATCTTTTACGCAAATACTTGCTTAAATTATGGTGGGTAGTAGTTTATGGTAAATAAGTTATTTACGTGAGTATGAGCTATTTTCAACATATGACTCTTCAACAATAATTATTAGTCAATTATTCATTATATATATATATATATATGGCTTCTAGGAAGGGGAAGAAGGGGAATTAGCCTCTAGTTGCACTCTTTAACATTAAAAGATCCCAAAAGAAAAGTTATAGCAAAGATACCAAGATGTCTTGTTCACTCCACAAAACAAATTTTTGCTTCACCTTTAAAACCCCAAGAGTACTCCCCAACTTCTTTTGCACACCTTGCATCTCTTATTGCTTTAATTATCTTCAAATACATTCATCTATTCTTTATTTATAGTGTACCTGCTTTCACTTATGGGGCCAAATTCTACTTTTTGGTTGGGCCAATTTGACATAATCTTTCATATCTTTTCATCCCTATAGAGTTAAAGAGAGCATCATATACTATTGGAAAGGTCATGGACTAATATTTTGAACCATGTATCCTATATTCTCTCATTTGAATTAGGTATTTAGAGTAAAAATACATTAAAAATAAGATATACAAATTGAGCATAAAAAAAATCTAAATATCCAAACAAATATTTCCAATAATCTTTATATCTTAAACATTTATAATCTCTCCCTATCTTTAACATCAATAATAATAATATTTCTAACCTTTATCAAACTAATTAATACAAACAAAATTTCTTATTAAAAATCATCTCAAAAACATTAATATCATTTCTTATCACTCTTTGGAAATTTTCATAATAAGAAAAGTGCATGAATCCAAAAATCCTCATCCTCTATGTCAAACTCAAATATTCAAAATCTTAAACGAAATATAAGTTTTCACACAGAAAATGACAATTACTCAAATATCTAAAATCTTAAACTAAATATAAGTTTTCGCACATTGGTTAACAGAAAATGACAATTATTGAACTCAATTTAAAATTAAATCTTAAACGAAATATAAGTTTTGGCAGCGGCTAACCAGCCTGCCATAGGGCATTAAATGCTCGGGGAGATGCAGGCTGGATAGCCCGCTAACACGCGAATTCCCCTTTCTTATTTAGTGCCCAGTTTCCAAATTCGCGTGTTAGCGGGCTATCCAGCCTGCATCTCCCCAGGCATTTAATTCCCTATGGCAAGCTGGTTAGCCGCTGCCATAAGTTTTCACACATTGGTCAACAGAAAATGGCAATTATTGAACTCAATTTAAAGTTAAATGATCATTTTTTATGGTGAATCATTGTTTTGCGTTGCATTTTATATTTATATGATGTAAACATAGAAAATTATTATTCTACATAAGAAGTTAAATTATAATATTTAAAATAGTATTGGGTTATTTTGTATAGAGGTGCTGTATAGAGGTGCTTTATAGTTTAGATGGGGAGATATATTCGCATGATATTATATCTAAAATAATAAATTAATATGTGTATTAACACATTAGAAATTAGTAATAAAGTAAAAAATTGTATTTTATAAATAAAATGTTTTAATTTCTTTTTTAATTTTACATCATAGAAATAAAGTAATTAGAAGTAAATATTTTTAATTTAATTTACAATTATTTTTTATTTTTTTATGACCGACCTAAGTCCAATTCTAGATCTACCAAGTGCCATGAGGGATTAAATCACTTTTCATTCTGTTGTAGCGGCTACAACCACCCTCCAAAATTTTGCCTTAGCTTCGTTTTGGAGCCTCCATTCCAACCTTCACAGCAACATGTCTTGCTTCCTCAAGTACACAAGCTTCAGTGTTTTTCTTGCACAAAGGCAGTCTGTCGATCACAACTTGATGCATTCCCCTCATAGGATGATCACTCGGACTTGGTCCAGCTACAGGCTAAGCAACTCCCCCAAGAAATTGCACAATTCTAGAGGGCAACTAGCCTTCCCTCCAGAAATTGTGCAATCCTGACTAGCAGCCTGTTGGGCTCCATAATTGCGCAATTCTGGCAGTCAACACTCACAGTGAAAATTGCGCAATTTTCCCCAGCAAGGCTGCTCAGCCCAGAATTTGCGCAAATCTGGGCAGCAATCAACTGCTTTGCCCAGAAATTGCGCAAATCTCTTGGGCAGCCAGCCTAGCTCCCAGCCAGAAATGTGCATTTTCTCCTAGCAGTCGAGCAGTCTCTTGCATGTGCAGTTGAGTTGACCGATTCCCTCCGGGACTGAGCAAAACAGACTTGCATGCATGGGCTGCTTCTCCCAAGGCAACATTCAAAAGCATCCCTTGTTTCAGGGATCTATGTTTAGCAGTTGGAGGTTACACGCAAGGATCATTTCAGAAACTTCCCACCAAGTGTCGCTTTCCCTATATTTGTGGCATGCGCGTCACAACCTTGATGTTATCAAAACTCATCAACTGGACACTGCAGAGCTCATTCCTCACATCAACCTTGCAGCTCTGACATCCCACATCACATCTAGGAGCAGTCGGCACATTCATCTCAGTTGTTTTGGGTAAAGCCCGCCTTCCATGTCTTGTGTTGCATTTCTGTCGCTTTTTGTGTATTCGCTTGTGTGAGTGTTGTTTGCTTGATTTTTTTGAACGCTTGCTGTCGCTTACATGTATACTAGCTTGTCCTAACACTGTTTCAGTTTTCGTTGCTATCTCACTGCTGTCGCATGCATGAAATTGTTTTGCATGAACGGTTGTCGATTCGGCGACTCGCTTCACCCACATGCATGTTGATATGTTTACTGAATCTTTCATTCATGTTTGCATGCACTGTCAATCACTTATGCTTCCACTAAGTGTTGTCATGCATTCACTGACATATTTGCTCTCAGTTGCCCGTTGGCGAGTCGAGCCAGCCTTGGCCCAGACTCTGCCTCACCAAGAACCTCACCAAGACAGCATTGCGCAATCCTGAGAGGGAAGGCTCTACCTTCCTCTCCAGCAATGCGCATTTTTGCCCAGCAGCTGTTCCCCAGGCCTGCTTTGCACAATCTCGAGGGACAGTCACTGCTGGCCCAGAAAATTGCACAATGCAGTCACTAAGCATGCAGTCATTGTCAGTTGAAATTGCACATTGTGCAATTCCAGTAGTCAGCAGTCAGGCTGGACTGTGCATTGCATAGTTCAAATAGCCAATCAGCCTCTTGACAGCGCGGACTGTGCCTTGCGTAGTCTTGGCAGTTAGTCTCTCGACCTCCCAGCGGAAATTGCGCAACCTTCATGATCAATCACACGGGTGTGTTGTAGGTCAGTGTTCAAGTTCATTTTGGTTTTCAACTGACAGATTGCTTACCATGAGTATTGTAATGTCTCCAGGTATCGCAGGTGTTCATCTGCCTCTCAGCAGTACAGGTACAGTGGTTTCCAAGAGAGTAGAGTCGAAGACACTGTTCGAAGCACACTTGGGGATGCAGTCGATCAAGTGTCTATGGACTTGCCTACACACAAAGACATCAACTTGTTCGTAGACAAGGACACCAAGATATGACAGCAGCAGCATCACATCGAGAAGCATCATGAATAGCAACCGAAGGCAGCATACCGAATGCAACGAATGCAAGAGGAAGGTTGTTGACAACACAGAGGCAGAACAAAGTTGCGAGCTCAAGCAAATCCGCTGATAATGAAAGCAACTTTGGAGACTCGGGCTATGAGGTGACAGCGCGACATGAAGATCCCGCGAAGACATAGAATGGAACAAAGAAGGGTTTGCATGTGCTAAAGCAGCAACTCAAGGAAGAACATAAAGCTGCACAGACAGATGAATGAGTTGCAACAACAACAGGAACAACAGTGGGCGTAACATGCACTCACGGATGAAACTGCGCCCATACAAGCTAAAGATCCATCCCAGTAGCTAACACGCAACAGACATGGTGAGTAGTTTTGTTGATTGCATGCAAGGGATTCAGCAGCATGCATGTCATTGTGCGCACGCATGAAATCCAACCCATTCAGTACACTCACCAAGGCGAAGACAAGACGCAAGTCCAACTAGAGTTGAACATGTACTTTGGCAAGTTGATGCGCATGACCACTAGCACACACTTGAAGATCAGCACGGACACTATGCATCAGTGTGTTGTCGGTTCAGCCGCACCCAAGAAGACCATGCGCATGTTAGCAGACGAGTTGGATGAAGGAGTCGAACCAATGCACCGGTTGCAACAGAGGCAAGAGTTCGCTTCAGCAAGATGTCACCATGGGGTGCATGCACACCATCACAGACGACCAAGCTTGGCATCAACTCACCACCTTCGCCATCACAAGCATGTCCAAGAGTTAGTCTCATCACAACAGACCGAGTGTCAATGATGTATTGCATGGCTTGCTCAAGCCATGTTGTCTCACATGAGTACATGTGCATTGTAATGTTAAGTCATGTCAAGTGTAAGTCAAGTGTCAATAGTTGGATGTAACAGTCATAGAGTAGGTGAAGAGTCATGAGGGTAGTAGAATAGTCACAAAGGGGAATGTTAAGGGCCACCCCACCCTTTGCTTTAAATAGTCCCTCATAACTCATTGTATGGGCTTTTGGTCAGCCAAGCTTCTGATAAGACTATCTTGGAAAGAGCTTGGACAATATTGTAACGTGCCTTGGCTTCTCCACTGCACGGAGCTAGTTCATCTCTTTGGAGGAGCAGGCGGATGTGGCTGTAACGTTCCACTGTTGGGGCTAGCAGGTTTACATGGATGTATTGTATGATTGGAACTTACACTTCTTTATATAATAAGAGCCAACACGTTTTCATGCATATGTTGTTATTGTAGTTGGACTGTTCCGGTTGCTGTAGCAATGTATGTTGTTTAACTTACGTAGTTGTGTATGAACACTTTTGTATGCAATTATATGAATCTTGTTGCAAATGTGTTGTTGGTTTAACCATCACTTTGGATTGTCAGACTAACCTGCTTTCCAACTTGTGATGCATCTTCGCTCGTGTGTTCCCTTCCCAGCAGAGAAGATCCAGGAGCTAATAGGTCTGAGGACCAGACTCATCTCTCCTAACATCCGAGGTTGAATGAATAACACTCAAGAAACTCAACAAAGTCTGTTGGCCCGATGAAGAGTCGGTGGCAAGTGCGAACTGTCCACTAAATACTTTCCTGGGTGGTTCGCGCGCTGCTGAATGTTGGAGGACCTAGTCCATCCATTTTAACCCCAAATCTATCAAATGTTAAGAGTTTTTTAAAATTTATGCTCTAAAAATATTTACACCTAAAACAATTTGACCCCTCTTAGGGCTTGATAAATCTAGATTAGAAAACAAATCTACACTAATATTAGTTAATAGTTATATTTATTTAAACTACATAGTTATAATCTCAATAATAATAATAAAAGATATTTATTTTTTAATAATCATGATTTAAAGTAAAATTATTTTTTAATTTTAAGGTAAGACCTAAAACTATTTTTAATAAATTAAAACGTTTTTCCTCAATGTAAAGGAAAAAAAAGTTAAAGACCGCAGATTCATATAGCTAAATTTACTCTCACTTCACTAAAGAACTAAATCTACTCTCTCTCATATGTTCACTAAATCTTTAAAGAAGACCTTGACTCCTTTAATGTGATTCATATCTCACTCATATGTTCACTAAATCTTTTAAAGAAGACCTTTTCCTTTAATGTGATTCATAACTTGGGTGGACTCTTTGTTGTTATCCCCACGTAACTTCAATTTTCACATGTGACATTTTGACCTCCATTGGTAATGCTACAATAATGACACGTGACCCTTGTTAAATATTAGTATACCTAGCCTGCATGATATTGGTTATCAATCCAATAAGTTACCTCACATAGTTAAATAAACAAAAACAACCCTTAACCAGACTCTGTTTTATCTCAACCGGAAGTTGATCTATCGTTTCAATTGGTTCTGACCAAGGCTGATGGAACTTTCATTTGGAAAAGTTTGTTCCAGTGTGTATCTTTACCCGCGCCAAAGGATTCTTTACGCTGGAGTTTGACTCTGCTGCAAATTGAGAGCTTATCCTGAACTCGAGGGCTTGGTCCTGGATTCATTTTGATCTTTGTATGAAGTCGTGGTTTTTAACTCGGAACTCTTTTTCAACAGCTCCGGTCTGAAAAAGGTTCCCAAATCTCCCCTCCAGTTTTATTCATACGAATCCCTACGGCGAATAGGAAATGTCATTGGTAAGTTTTACTTTTGTAGAGTAGAAACAGAGAATATTAGGCATAATCAAGGTTGTTGCCAAAGATTATGCCTGGACCCAATGCTTGGACTATGAGCAAACAACCTTTCAATGCAGATCTTGCTTGGAAACAATACCCACTGCCCCAGTAAGATGGGCATTTTCTGGTCAAGCGAAAAACCCGCTTGGTGGAAACCCGCTAAAAAGCAGCACCGATGATAACCAGTTGGAGAAAGTTGAGGTGGTCACCTCCAAGCCAATAGGGCATCGCATCCCTGATCCAATCCTGTAGTTCATGTGTCTCCTTTGGAGCCCATGTAACAAGCTTCCCCTGGAAGGATCAGGAGTAACCATTTACCAACCAAGTGTTGCTGTATCATCACTTTCTGTAACAGCAGATCCTTGCGAAAGGGAAAACTCCAAGGGTGCCGACAATGAAGAAGGAAAGATTGTGGAGACCTGCATACTCTCAATTGATCTGGGGAGCTAGGAAGTACAGCAACAGGTTCTTTCCTTGGGATTAACCTCTACAATAAAGCCGGTGACACCTGATCCAACAGAGTCAGATGCTGGAGAGTATGGATGGAGACACCCCCTCCTCGCATGCACTAAGCACGCCCTACCAAGAAAACCCTGAAGAATGGACCCGGGTCGCCGATATGAAATATGGGAAACCCCAGAAGCACGCTTCGGAATGCATGACATAATCCCGCTAAAAACATTCTTTAAATGTATTGCTTTTTGTGATTTGTTAGTAAATCAATTTGTGCAAATTTACTCTAACCATCACTAGAAGAGTAGAAAGAAACCCTGAAGGTCGAACATCCTGTATCCATCCCATCCCCCTATGATGGATGGGGTCAGAAGTAGGACCTAGATGCTTGGAAAAATTGTCAGATCTGTAACATGACTGTCAGTCTCTCTCAGCCTGAAGCCCTTTTTAGATCAATAACTAATATTTATTAGTTGGAAAAATATATTTTATGTTTATTTGACTTCCTAAAATATTAACCAATAATCTTATCTAGATTTGTCCTACCTCCTAGGTATTTTGAGTTCTCCTGCTCCTGCCTTTCCTCCATGACCTTATTCATACTCCACGGATTATATACAGTTTCTTTGAAGTTGTGAAGCTATATCTGTAGTTCATAGAGGCTTTTCTAACCAAGGAATCACCATCTTGACATTATTTTAAAGCCGTCAAAAGTTTCAGTCCAGACATGCGCTAATCCAAATCTAAATAATAATCTGATAACAATAATAAAATCTTGTAACGCACTAATCCTAATTTAAATAATAATCTGATAAGAATAGTCTGATAAAGAAAATTGTGACTAGCTAATGGTTACCAAATAAAATCTGCATTTAGAGATATCAAATCCAAAGCATCAGTTTCACAATAGAAGGAAATAATATTTCAATTTCATCAAAGGGCTCTAGACTAATTTTCTTACTACAAATTTTCTCCCAAACATGAGAGAAACTATGGGTGATCCCAAACGAATGTAAATCCCTAGTAACTATTACTGACCTATTCAAATTTTACTAATGGAAATGGTTATTGTCATGTGCTGTTCAACCGATGTGACCATGAGATAAACACAAGTAAACCTTGAAAACCAAATCCCCATACGTTTAAGATTAAAATATAGGATGCCTGATATGATAGACATTCTTATATCAGTTATCCTCGTGAAAACGTATGTCAATTGCTGTACAAACTTACAAAGTTACATAATGCAATATAAATTAGCTGCCAGTTGCAGCATATTTGCCAATCAAGCAGCATTTTCACCTTCGCTTGTTTGATATTGTTGGTTCTCAATGAGAAATTCCACTCTCTGCATTACCAAGTCTTTTTGTAAGGTAACTGACACATGTACACTCATAATCATCAATTTAAGTAAACAATAATTTATCTACGAGAAATAAGTCTCAGAAATACTATATATCCCAACAAGAACAAGCAAGAAACAAAGAGTGGTAGACTATCGTGTCTAGTAGTGAAACCTTGACTGAATTCTCAACTTCTTCCAGTTTCTGCATAAGTATTTCTCCAGAGGCGGGCTCACAGGGAATCAACTCTTCGATGCGATTAACAGGCGACATCTGCATTATCATCTCATCAAACATACAATTAAGAGGATAGATCTCCATATAAACGTGGAAAAAGAATCATCTGAGAAAACAGAGTAGTAGATTTCTCTATATAGGCCAATACATTGCAATTCCTAACCTGCCAAGACGCTGGACCAGATCCACCAAGTGGCCGTGCCTGATTTCTGGAACTGTGAATTTCAGTGCTAAAAGTTGGCAATTCCTCTTCATCATTGATAGGAATCGTCAAGCTAGTGATCCTATTACGTTCTTTTCTTAAGCTTGAGGCTGTCATAAGAACCACCTGGACACAGCAACAGCAACTCGATCTATCCACCATACATATATACAGATAGGAAAGCTTATTAAATGACAAAGTGAAACCTTACCTTTCTGAAATGCTTAGGGTTTACAACTCCTAGAATTTGAGCATCGTCAACAGGAACTGGGCGTTTTAAACCTGCATTTTCTATTCTGATTGAAAAAATGCCAAAAGCAGATTGCAAGCACCCTGTACAAGAGAAGCACTAAACATTAAGAAAGACGTAAATTGTTAGAGAAAGTAAAGGTGACATTATGGATATCAGAAAGAAAAAGACTTATTCAAAAGAATATTCTTGTCAAATTTATGCTCATCGGCACTGCCTTTCCCCTACATAGTATCAATTATGGTTGCTTAATTGTGGATAAAATTAATGTCCATAATGCATATTTAATGCATAAATCCAAAACCTTATAAAGAGCATGTGCTTCCCCTAAGATGTTGGTTATTTTACCAAGTTTCCGAGAGAATTTAAACCAGTTGTCCCCTCTAGGTCCAGAAAACTTAATATTATCGTTTATCTTTTTTTAAAACAATTATAACTTCTACATGTAGATTTTTTTAAATGCCATACGATAAACGAAGTACAGAGCACTATGACTGAATTTGATCTATCAATATTATATAATAGTGAAGTGTTCACCGTTTTTAGTTTTGAAAACATATAATAAGTTTGGCTACCCATCAAGGTTTTATTTTAGCTGTGGCTGTTCTTTTTCAAACGGCATGAGCTGTCGAGTGCAAGTCCGGAGCATCTTGGTAAAATATCTGCCACTCTGACTTGGCATCTAATTCAAAGTAAGTCCACACCACACAATAAGGTAAAGCCCATGACCATGCGATGTGTTTCTCTAAGCACTTAATTTCCCACTTCAAAAAATATATAAGTTAATATCCATTCGATTTAGACATAATATATTGTGTTGAATTTTGCCTGTAAAACTACCCAATACAACCACCATCAAATATTTGTGCCTCTCATCGACAATGGAAAGCAACATCTCCTTGTGCACCTCATTTAAATGAATGCACAGTTAATAGCTCAAATTATCCAACTGCTCCCATAACCAATTGTAATTTTCTGTCAATTTTGAAGACAAATGTCAGAGCTAGCAATTGCATGATATCTGCAAGTCGTGTTGAACTAAATTGAGGATCATCCTACTAGGACCCAATTTCCAAGCAAGGACAATGCAGGAATATGGGAATCGTAGGCATGCAAGCCCATAATGATTTTAAGCATTATGATGCAAGTACATGATATTGACAGAGCTAGCCAAAAGCTTAAGTTGTGCATATGTTTCATAGCACATGAATATGTTTGAGGCCTCTCTCCTTGGCAACCCAAGATGCGGGAATCAAATGCATCATTTCTATAAGAATCAATACAAATGCTATTTTCTTGAGCCTTAGTATAATATTTGGCAAGATGAATTATGCTTATAAAGGCTTAATCTTTATGGCCTTGCAGAGCTTTCCACTACATTGAATTCAACCAAGCGACTACATATAGATGGTTATTCAACAAGGAACTCCCACCAATTTTTTTAATTTTCAAAAGGCATGTAATTTTTTTATTGCAAAATGACATTATGTTGGAAGATGATGGGAGCGAATAGGGTTTGTATTGTTGTAGCATAAGTAGACTAAACCACTATGGCACCATGCGCTCCCAAATCTGGTTGCAGCCTTTTGTCTCTTCATTCAACTGACACAAGCCAAATCTCTTCACGTTCATCTTTATGATCTAGTTCATTTGCCGCAAGTCGAAACGTTTTTTTAACATCAATTAGAGCTCAAAATTCTCCATGCCAATCTCCCGCATTTCAGAGTTCTATAGGAACTCTCTATGCGCATTTTTCTTGACAATGTTTCAAAGGCGCTACTTTGACTCCTAGCTCAGGATGTGATGGGGATCTTGTCAATTTAGGGTTGCCTTCTATGGGTTCCCACATCAATGTATCTTTGTTGAGGCCACATGATGTGCTTCCTTTGATGGCCTAAAAATCCCTTCTGTCCCCTTTGATATATCTGTTAGTTAGTCAATGAAGGTGTAGTAGTACCCTCTTTGTCAAACACAAAAAAAAGTTGTTTTACCAAAGGTCATACTCCTCAAGGGATTGAATAATTTTATTGCCCTTTCCCATTAGGTAGTTCTAGGGAAGTATGTTGGTGCAATGCCTTTTCCCTCTCAAACAAACCCAACTATCAATTGTTGTTCCAAAAGCATATACCTCTCATCTTGATATCATTCTCTCACTAAGATATCTCTGAACCAATTAAGGGAGAGGACTCTATTTCAACTCGACTTGAATGGCAATGGGCATCTTGCCATGTGTTGCCTGTTACACCATCCCATGTTCATGGAAACCTCCTTTTTGGATATGTATTATATTCTTTGGTTATAGACTATGTGAGTATGTTATGAACATAAATATATAAAATAATATAAATGAATAACTCAATTAAATAATAATGAGTATAATTAAAGCACGTCTCAAAAGACATCACTATTAATGAAGGGGCACTCTACTTAGGCATATATAAAAAAAAAAGTTGTTTTACCAAAGGTCATACTCCTCAAGGATTGAATAATTTTATTGCCCTTTCCCATTATAGGTGGTTCTAGGGAAGTATGTTGGTGCAATGTCTTTTCCCTCTCAAACAAGCCCAACTATCAATTGTTGTTCCAAAAGCATATACCTCTCATCTTGATATCATTCTCTCACTAAGATATCTCTGAACCAATTAAGGGAGAGGACTCTATTTCAACGCTTGACTTGAATGGCAATGGGCATCTTGCCATGTGTTGCCTGTTACACCATCCCATGTTGATGGAAACCTCCTTTTTGGATATGTATTATATTCTTTGTTTATAGACTATGTGAGTATGTTATGAACATAAATATATAAAATAATATAAATGAATAACTCAATTAAATAATAATGAGTATAATTAAAGCACGTCTCAAAAGACATCACTATTAATGAAGGGGCACTCTACTTAGGTATATATACATGGCCATATTGTATCATATTCAGACTATTCAAAGTCATAGATTTATATATATTTATATTATTAGTTGTATCCTCAATGGATTACTTTATATTCCAACTGTTTTGGATATACTTTATTGGTGAGCCATTTTAGGTTATGCATATGGTATCAGAGCTTCGTTTCTCATCCAGCCTTTGGCCACTTTCTTACTAGAGCTACTCTGATTCAACTGTTGGCCGTAGAAAGTTACAGAGTTTCTTCTATCCATGTCTTGGACCTATATATCAGCCCTTAGCCAATTAAAATTTGAAATTACATTGAAGAAATATTTTTCCACTGCAAATTTGAAGGGGAAAAACTAATGATCACTGCGTTGAAAGTATCTGACTCAATTTCTCTGCCCTCAGCCAAAAAAGAAAAAAGAAGAGAGACATAGAAAGGCGCCTCTATTAAATACGCATGACAATAATCCACCTCAGTTATATATCTACATAAGGTTCCACTAAATTATATTGGTGTACGAGGAAATAATTATAGCTTTCTGATTATTGTATCTGCAAATATTTCAGTATGCTTATACATTCTATTCACAAGAACAGGGGTCGCAGTTGTGATCAATAAAAATATAAAATTAAAAGATAAGAGAAAATTATTATTCCACTGCAGAAAGGTCACTGAACCGAACAATACAATTTTGTTGTACTCTAAACCTTATGCTATAATAAGTGTCGTCGTACCTCTTTTTGCATCAGTTTTAAAATTCAATACGCCATGACTATACAGCCATATGTTTAAAATTCTAAATCGATGCACAGAAAAATTGAAACCGGTCCATACGATCCGCATCCAAACAAATGCCATTCACATGACCCACTCACTGATGTTGTACACTTTGTATGATCCACTACCAGCCATACATCATACACGTTCCGTCATACAACAGTGCAATAAACCATCATCCACTACCAGCCATCGCACAACAGCGCAATAAAACATCATTTTCTATTCTCGTCTGTATCAATTGCGACTTAATTTAAGAGCAGACGGTCACATCCTTACCATACAATGCAGCAAAAACAGAATAATTTCATTAACTGGTATACTCAATAACAGAGTGGTGACGTCAATAATCTCTCCAATTATAGGGACATAATGATAAACCCTTTGTTTGCAAAGTTATTTGGAAGCATGCTAGAAAATAAAATCAGCAAGTGGGCAGAAGAAAGAGATAAGCATGCTAAAGGGCAAGCAGGTTTTAGACCTAAACATTCCACAGTTGATCATTGTATAACTTTAAGGCACATCATTGAAAAAGTTTGGGAGAAAAAGGAAGAAGTTTTTTGTTACTTTGTTGATTTCAGAAAAGCGTTTGACACGGTTCCTAGGGATAAGCTTTGGCACAGAATGGAGGAACTTGGGATTCCTAAACATTTGAGAGCAGTTGTGCGTAGGCTGTACGAAGAGGTGAAAGTCAAAATTAGAACTTCAGCAGGTATTTCTGAAAGTTTTAGAAGCAATATAGGGGTCAAGCAAGGTTGCCCACTATCTCCTACCTTTTTTGGTTTATATATCGACAAGCTTGAGGAGTGGTTAAATTCGCAAGGGGGTGATCGTATCTATTTGGGCAGGTTTGTTATAAGGCTTTTTTTGTATGCAAATGACCTTATTCTGATAGCTAAATCTTCTCTTGGTTTGCAAGAGCACTTACTATCCCTTGAGCATTTTTATAGAAGAGTGCGGATGCAAGTCAATATTAGAAAAACGAAAGTAGTGGTTTTCTCTAAAAAAAGAAAACATAACCGGCATAAGTTCTATTTTGAAGGCAACATTCTGGAAGAAGTTATAGATTACAAATACCTCGGAATTGACTTCAACAAAAATCTAAGTTGGGACGGTTGTAGAAAGAAAAGAACTTTGAGGGGTTGGAAAGCATTTTATGCTTTTCAAAATAGGTGTAGAGAGGCAAAGTTATGGGACTAGAAAACCACTCAAACTCTTTTTGGGCTTCTAGTGATTCCGGTGATTCTCTATGGTTGTGAACTATGGGCCAGCAGTACATCCGACATGCAGTGGAAACAAATTGAGAAAATTCAGAAGCGTTTGATTACAAACAAATTCAAAATTAAAAGTGCAGTTCCTTATGCTATCTTGTTAAGTGAAACAGGGGTTGCTCCTATTGAAGCAATTGCTATGGTGCGAGTCATAAGGTATTTAAAAAAAATTGAGCAAATGGAAGAGGGCAGATGGCCTAAGGTTGTCTTTAATGACATATTGTGCAAAAGAAAAAAGACTTGGATGCAACAAAATAACAAATGGTTTAGTAAATGGGGTATTTGCTTGAACACGTGTCCCATAAACAGTAAAGAGATAAAAGTTTTTGTTATGGATAAGTTCCACAAGCTTACTTGGGATAAGGAGCTAGGGAGAGAGAAAAAGTATTGTATTGAAGTGTTTAATCCCACTCATAATCATCAACAAAAAGCGTACACAGAGGCCAATATTTCTTGAAGAGCCAAAATTCTTATTGCTCAGTTACGGACTAATTCTCATCAACTTCATTGTGAAACAGGGCGCTGGAAAAGGCCAAAAGAACTATGGGAGGAAATAGTATGTATTTTTTGTTCTTCCTCCTAAAGTGGAAACAGAAAAGCATTTCATTTTAGAATGCGAGGCCTTCAAAGGCAACAGAGAAATTTACGCAAATATTCTGGCAGCTAGCCCTTCGGATAATCTATTTAGTGAGGGGTTTGTCGAGAATTTGGGGGCGTTTATTGTGAGGCTTCACGGGAAAAGGGCCGAATACATCAACCAAATGAAGAAGCAATCTATCCCATAGGTTACCTTGGCCTCGTGGACGAAAATAAATTCTTTCTTTCTTTCTTACGTTTTAAAATATGCTTTTAATTCTTAAAATTGAAAGTTTAAATCTATTTAGAAATAGTTAAGAGAATTACAAATTGACTTTATATATATATATATATATATAAGATTATAAATAGTTTTTGAAACAAAAAGGGGCATTAAATTATCCCATTTGTAAATTAAAACAGAAAGGAATATATAAAAGTACTTTATTTTCAAAGTGGAAAAATAAAAATTAAACAAATATATAAATTTCTTGGTATTTAAAAAAAAAGGGTTTAAAAAATTCAAAAACATTTAATCATTTAATTGCTTGAACCTCGATGAGGGTGGAAGACCAAGGAAACACTGGTGTGGCAGGGAAACCGTCTCATGAAAAGTGGCAATACTGAAAAGACTCACCAAGACACCTGGCATGGGAGATCTAGAAGTATAACGAAGTAGGCTCGGGCATATAATCTCTGAACAACCACCTGGTTTCAGTGTTGGTGGTTTCATCGTATGGGAGAGCAAAAGGGTGGCATAAATGACGTGAGAGCGGAAGGTTGGCATAAATGATGTTGAATATGCACAGGCCGCCAACCAGTGCATGCTCGATTCACTAGTTTTTTCGTGGGATGCTATTGCAGTGACGAGGCAAGACTCTCAAGGCGGTCTTGGGGGAAAGCCTCAACGCATAACTTGGGATCTAGGGGCTAGTGGTCATTGGAGTTTTTGTATATTTGGGCCACACGGTGGTGTTCCTAGCGGACGAACTCCCGCACTTGGGAAGGTTTCTATTCCAATTCCAGGAGCAATCCATTGGAGCAAGATTTCTTTTGTTCTCTAGTGGAGCATGGTGAATTGGGCGACATCAGGTCCAAGTTCTTAGTGGTTTGTATTTTCTGGGTATGGTGTGGCAAGTATTGGGATTTCAGTATTTCTTAGGGTATGGAATGTTGCCCCTGGGAAGTTGAGGGGATTATTGTGCTTGACGAGAGGTGGCGGAGCTAGAGCTCAGCCCTGGTGACATGAGTGCCTGTGGGGAGTAGTATTATCAAGTCTTTAATTAGGGACAAACGGCTTAGGGTTAAAGGGAATGAGGCCTATGCCTATGCTTCAGCAAGGTTCTTCTGGTGATCTATTGTGCATGTAGCAATGCTCAAACAATGGGGTTGGGCTCAGAGAGGGATGGGGTGTTAATTTTTACCACTATTCTATGTTGTTTCAATTACTTTAACCCAATTCAATTCTTCAATTAGCAATCTTTTCAATAGCAATTAATTCTTTCATCAATCAATAGTAACTGAAGATAGAACAGTAATGCAATGACAATAGGAGACAATCAAAAACATCAACAAGAGACATTGATTTGGTCAAAGACCAAGGAAAAACCCCACAAGACAGAAAACCCTTTGAAATTATTCTTCTATTAGATTGTCATAAAATGTTTAGCAGAGAGTACAATGAGCCAATACAAAACTATCCATAAAAAATCCACCAAATAATACCCTGGAATATGATCCTAGCAGCAATACTTATCAGAGTTAACTTTCCTAGACTATGGCAAACTATAGTCAACTGTGGTCACCTTAAAAATGAAACCCTAGGTCCCAACCACATGGAGAGAGAGATAATGTGTGCAACTAAAACATTCCGGCTGCACGGATAGGCCTGTGTACGTGCGGCTACAACGGACAATTTCCTGTGGAAACCCTATGGTTGTGAACTAAAAAAAACCCTAATCTGCACGTGTGAGCTTGAACCCGGCAATTTCAGACCTGTGCGAACCAATTTCAGACCTATGCAAGCCAAAAACCAAAGAAGAGAAAAGAAGAATGCTTTATGGTCCTCTCCAAATGAGGATCACTTGACTTGTATTTATAGCCATCCAAGGGTTTCCAATTTCCTTTTAGGGTCGTCCTTTCATTTTGTGAACATGTGGATTTCCATATTAAAAATATATTTTTCCTCAACCAAATTAAATTCTTCCAAGGGCTAGGAGGGCTCTTCCTTGATGAGGAAGATTGTCCAAAGGAGGGAATTTGTCCCTTAGTTGCCTGACATTGGTCACCTCCTTATATTTCCATGTGTCGAAAGACAAAAGAAACAAGCTGGAAGCCACTGGAAGAAAAGGTATGTTTGTTGGATATTGTGAAGATTCCAAAGCATTTAGAATATACATTCCTAGTCAAAGGAAGGTTGAAATTAGCATGGATGTGACATTCGATAAAGATGTTGCCCTTGGGAAAGCAAGGGACCGTCCTCCACCTCCTCCTGAGAAGAAGAATGATGATATGGATATTTTAGGTCCTTCCAGACCTGAATCTGAGAGAGACATTATTGATGATCCCATGGAGCCCATGGACCCCTTGGATCCTCCTCCATGTGATCATCTTGCCAGGAAGAGGCCAATTTGGCTTTGTGACACATTATAGGATGCCAAGAGACTCATTCCCACCAGCAGGACTTTTAGAGAAAGGAAGAGATCAAGCAAGTATCAGGGATATGTTGTAGCAATGAGCAATATGATTCAAGTTTGATTTTGGGGAGTTTGTTTTGCTCCATGATGTGATGTATGTGTTAGGGTTAAAGTAGAATTTGGTTTCTATATCTGCTTTGGAAGACAAAGGGATGAGGGTTGCCTTCATCAAGGGAAAAGTGCTTACTTGGTCGGTGGGATCCCCTATGAGAGATTCTTTCATATTGGGATCTAGATTTGAAGGACTCTATAGAGTCAATGGAAGACCTCTTCTAGCAATGGTCCATGATATGAATCATCAAAGTGAGTTGTGGCAACGTAGATTGGTTCATCTCCATTATGATGTTCTTCTGAAATTGAAGAAATTGGTCTCTAGAATTCTTGATGTTGAAGCCCAACACGATGGAGTATGTCCTGGATGTGCCAGTGGAAAGAACACAAGGGGACCATTCCACTCTTGCGAGAAAATGACAAATGACATCCTCCAACTCATTCATTCTGACATTTGTAGTTCGATGCCCATACATTCACTTGGTGGCCATCTCTACTACATTACCTTCATCGATGATTTCTCAAGGAAGACTTGGATATATTACTTGAAGCATAAGAATGAGGACTTCAATTTGTTCAAAGACTTCAAGGCTTTGGTCGAAAATCAAACAGGGAAGAAAATTAAAATCTTCAGGTCTGACAACGATGGAGAGTACATTTCAAATGAATTCGTAGATTTTTGCAAGTCTAAGGAAGGCATCTAGAAAGAGATGATTGTGCCCTATAATCCTGAACAAAATGAGATGGTTAAGAGAAAGAACAAGTCTATTGTAGAAGCTGCCCGAGCCATGCTACATGATCAAAAGTTGTTGAAGTTCCTTTGGGGAGAAGCAACAAATACACCTATATACGTTCAAAACAAAAATCTGTAGCTTTGAGTACTACTGAGGCAGAGTATATTGCCGCTAGCATGGCTAGCTGCGAAGCAGTTTGGTTGAGGAAACTCTTTGGAGATTTGTTTTAGCAGGTTCTGGGCACTACATTGATATATTGCAACAACAAAAGTGGGATTCGATTGACAGAGAATCTTGTATTTCAGGACAAGTCCAAGAATATAGAGATCAGATATCATTATCTTCGAGACATGGTACAGAGAGGAGCCGTTAGACTCCATCACATATCGATGGATGAGTAGATTGCAGATATTCTCACCAAGGCTTTGTTGAAAGGGAAGTTCTTGGTCTTCAGAGAGTAGCTTGGATTAATAGATGTAACCCCTCTGAATGATGGGCTTCGCTGATCGAGAACGTTGAGCATAGCTCTTCCCCCCTTGATTGAGCTCCCAAGGAGAGAATGGACCGTTGAGGGCTCTTGGGGTTGAGGGATCTCTGGACAATAGGGTATCTCCCCTATTTGTCACCCATAGGGTGTGTGTAATCCTTGTCCATTTGACAAGTCGGGTATCTCCCCTTATCTTGGTTTATGCAAAGTATACCCCAGTTGGCATCATACCCACAAGTCGGGCTTGTTGGGATTGTCCCTCCCCGTCTAGCCAATGAGTTGAGGAGGCTTGGGGGTGTGTGTTCCTTACCTTTGGTAAGTCTGGTATCTCACCCAAGCTCAAATTATGATGCAGGTGTTCTACCAGATGTCCCTTGAGGGTCATTGGTGGGAAGATCGGCAGGCAATAAGATGGATGTGACCCTTACCTCTTATATAGCAAGTGGTATCTCACCCATTGATTGCATCACGGGATGGTTGTGATCCTTGCTTGGTAAGTTGTATCTCACATATTACTCGATGAGATGACTCGGGGTGAGAATGTCCAATAGGACCTTCTCCATGTTGAGAAATGAAGTGTGGCAGTTAAACGATTTCTTTTATTATGACATTATCTTGTGATGTTTTTTTCATTATTATTATTTGTTCCTTTGAATTATCTTTTCTTATCATCAAGACTAATGCCAAGCAACAAATATAAGAGAACACAAGATGTAGGCACACTGTCAGGGAAAAACCCCACTCTAGGGGAAAACCTGGTCAAAATTCTTCCTTCGGTTGATCCAAGATGAGACGACCAAGACCCTTACAAACTAGACTCGGGACTACCTCCATCCATCAAGTCAACCTTGTCATGTTACTCATTGAGATAGCACTGATTTGTTCACTGTGTTAGCATCAATACTTTCTCACTGTGGTTGCACCGAGACCTTCACTGTGGTAGCACCGAATCCTTCACACTGTGGTAGCACCAAATCCTTCACTGTGATGTATCACTGAAAGTCTCTAGTGTAATCCACATTATCTTAGAGAGGTATGCCGAACTTGTCTCTGAAATCTCTGCAATTCAACCAAGACTTGTCCATTGTACTATCATCGAAATGTATCTACCATAGCATCGAACTGAGGACATTTATCCAAGCTCCTTCCCTACAACGATACCAAAACTTGTCTTTGAAATTCTTATCTGAATTTTCCATGGTAGTTATGCGAAGTCCTCATCCTTGTATATATAGTTGTTTCCATATGAAAATAGGCCAACATGTGATCATGAAGAGTTGTGTCACTATATTTAGGTCGACATGAGATTATTTGATGGAAGTCAACTTGATGATGAGTCCTTCAACAACAAGGAGACCTTGATGGATGGAGGAGTCTTCAAAAATTGACTTTGACAATAACCTAAAGCCTACAATGGAGGCTTGACCTATAACATTTGACCCAAGCATGAAACCCATGCTTTAACAAGTCAATTAAAATAATAATAAAATTCTTGTTGCTTTTTTTTGACAAATATATATTACATTTTGACTTCAAGTACAATTATGAAGATCAGACCTAGTTACATTCTTCAACACTCCCTCTTAACTAAGGAGGTATTCATATTTACATATAATCATAGAGGTACATGGAAGATCTCAAAACACATCATCTATGAATAAGGTTAGACACTGCAATGCCATGGACTAGATTCCTGACCAGGGCAATCTATCCATTGGTCTCTCAACAATTTAGGCACCGCAATGCCACGGACTAGACTCTTGACCAGGGCAATCTATCCAGGTGGGACTAAGATGGACTCAAGCTTTCAGCCCCTCTAGGTACCATCAAGCTTACTTGCTAACCATCAACCTAGAGATTCAGGTGCGTGTCAGAGCTCAATGACCAACGCCACCCTTCCAACTTCAGGATCTAGACATCAACACAAAGTGTCGGCCAGATGTCCTCCCAGGCAATGCTTCACTCACAAAGCCTCAACACTCCTTGATCCAGCAAATCAAGGACAACAAATCTCTCCTGATCAAATTGATCGGTAACCAGCATGCTATCAAAACCTTCGAGAGATTTACCTATACAAACACAACCCCAATCAATAATATACTTTCACATGTACATAATTGTTGGGGCAAAGTGATTTTCTGTCATTTAATTTGTCAACCCAGGGGTTTTGTAAACTTGTGAAGCATGCATGCACTGTATGTGCTAGAAATTGTCTTTCAGCTTAGTTCAATCTAACTACAAAATAACGAAAACCAATTCATCTAATCTATGAAATCAAATAATGAAAATGAAATTCAGCTAACCTGTGAAATAAAAAACAACTAATGTATGCTTAGTTACTCCAGCATTCAGTTATGAAGTGTTACCTTCTTGAGATGATGTGTAAGCAACTATTTATACTTTAACTTCTAATGTCCTAGAAAAGCAAGTAAAGTGTGCAGAAAATAACTCAGTGATTGCATGTATCAAATATTCAACCATTCAATCTTGAAATATGATTAAATCAATTTCTTAAAATGATCTTTAGGAATATCAGTTAATGCAATTAAATGAGGATCTTAAAAGCAAGGAAAAGTAAAGCTCAATGATTGCATAGGTTGAACATTCAATCACCCAATTTGAAGTCACCTTCTTGTTCTGATCCTTTATTCAATTACACAATGAATTGATGGTTTGATCTAAGAAAATAAATAACATAACATGAAAGGAAACTAAATAACTATGAGTTCTTGCCTCAAACTTAATCCAATTAGAAAATACATAAATCTTCCTTATTGGAATGTTTTTAGAAAAGCAAAGATTACACAGTCATTCTAAAACTAATATTAAGAAAGCAAATGAACTTTAATCTACAAAAGCAATTAAATCTCACAATAATTAGATGGCCATTCCAATGGTGTATGAGGATGGCAAGTGAAGAAGCTCCATATGCAAGCAAAACTAAATCTTTAAATCTCCAAGTATAAGCTCCAAATTCTCTATTAAAAACATGAGCATTTCTCCAACTTTACACATGCCTTTCAAAAGAGAAGGCTCTCCTATTTATACAAAAACATAAGAAGCTACCCTATTTAATGAGGATCCACTAAAATCTCATATAGTTACAACCAAATAGCTCATAATGAGACACATATCCCCTAAGTGTCTCATAGAGTTCTAATCCAAATAAGAAATGATAAGACACCTCATAGAGTTACAATCCAAATAAGACACATAACCTTCTTTGACCTTTATCCAAATTTCCTTTGAAGGGAATTCGAATTTGAGCATTGGAGGCCACATAAGGGTGCCTTGGAAGCTTCCAAATGACCTACACATGTCATGAAACTCAAGCCACATATATAGATACATGAAACCATGTTAATTTCCTAGTTTTTAATCATAAATTCACTTTAAACACATAAAATAAATAACTTTGGTAAATAAGGATCCTAACCCATATATTTATGAAAATGGTGGCTAATGAAAGGTTATATGGTTATGGAGTTGTGACATGTGAGTGAAATGGTGGCGATAAAGGTGAAAGTGGATGTCATTTTGAAGACATTTTGGAGGCCCAACATACCCCCCAACTAGAGTAATTGCATGTCCTCATGCAAATATTGCATTAATTCCTTTGATTTTCTCGCAACGTATTTGCTTTTGAATGAGCTTGGCTTATATCATATGTCCTTAAACTTTGCATTTGACAATTTTATTTATTTTTGCAAAGTATTCCTTGTCATACATTGAATTGCAACATGTTTGGTTGGTTCTTTGGTTTCAACCAAATTCTAATTGGTATTAGTTCTTGTGTTTCAATACCTTGTTTTTTTTTGTTGCCGCAAGATTCATTGAACATATTTAAGAATGCATCTTTAAAATCAGCCATATAGTGTGCTCATAATTTAGGCAGTGTTTGCAAATCATATAACTTTTTGAACCATAATGCAATCATAATTGATTAGGACAAGTATGTTAGGATGAAATGAAAATGTGTGATGGTGTATGATGTATGAATATGAAATGATGTCCCTTCCCCCCAACTAAAGATATGACAATGTGAAAGAGGAAGTGAGGAATTTCCCAAAGTTACAATTTTAGTATTTTAAGGAATTGCATGACTAAAAATTAGAAAACCACATACCTTCACTTACCTTCAATGTGCATGAGTTATGGAAATTGAAGAGTGTGGCTACTTCTAGATCATGGAATGAAATGTAGAATTCATCTGCTTCTTGGTTGCATAAATGGTGGATGAGGTTGTGAAGTGGATTCTTTATTTCTGCTGCTAAATCTGTTGTATCTGCTGCAAAATGCTGAAATGATATAGTCTTCAATCGCTATAAAACCGATGGTACAACTCTAGTCATGCGAATAAATGTGTCGATGTCGAGCATGAAGGGAGGTCATTGGATTACCAGCCATTGATGAATGTCGTTAACCAATGCGAGGCAAACTCGCCATTAATGTCAAAGAGTTCCAAGGTACCTAAGTACATATTGCGAAGGGCGAATAAATGAGCCGATTTATTCGCCGATGTCAAGCCACTTGCAAAATCCAACAATCAAGGGACATTGATGTATTTCCATGATTGTTGGCGAGAGAGCCTGTCATTAAGGCATACAAGCCTCAAGGTACTAATGGGGACTCTAGCCTTGGACCTAGATAATGTGTCGATGTTGATAGGCCAAGGTTTGTTAGAAGGAAGGCCTTAAGGAATCCTCTATCATCTAATGCGAGCATGAAACAATGATTTTGAAGGACTATGAATGGAAAATTTTGTAGTGGATCAAGGTTTATTTAACGGAAAGGAAAATGACAAGTGAAAGGAAAGTAAAAGGCCAAATCAGCATGTAAGCGCGCTGAATGTCTTTATGAAAATGGGTTATGAGTTAGTGAAAACAAGGCAGGAAAACATAGCTTATATGAATAAAAATGGGCAGTGAAGGAAAATGAGATGAGAATTTTTATTGACTGACTAAGTGAAATGCAATGCGACTGCAAAGGAAATGAGATGAAGGTTTTATTTATTGGAGTATGGATGCAATGGAAACACTGGCATCTGAAAGGCTTGCAACTGTTGGATCTGATATGCATTGGCATGTGCTCATGCATTGATGTTTCATCTTTGTTGCTGCTCTGATCATTTTCTTGTGAAATAAATGTGGTTTTTGAGAAACACTATTCACTTATGGTCATCTGTTCTTCCTCCTGGAACCTGCAAAAAACTAGTACCTCTTCTCCAATGGATTGTAAGGTTATCAAAAAGAGAGGTGATCAATTTCTTTGTTAATGACATTTACATAAAAAAAAATAAGAATCGGTACTATTAAACAAGTTCATGAAATAAAGAAAAAAAAGAGTTTATACCTATGTCGAAAGTAATGCCTCAAGTTACCTGTTGATTCTTTTCAGCAATTTCTTCATTCTTTACTGTTTCAAAATCTGATAATAGCTTCCTCATTTTGTAGATCTCGTTGAGATCTTTCCAATGATGCTTGAATCATCGAATTTCGATGTCGTATGAAAAAGTTAGACTGTTTTGAAATTTTTATGAAAGAGTGAAAATTGTCATGTAAAATGTGGCATGGGAACATGATGCTACAGTGAAAGATGATGTAAGCAGAAGAAATGGTTAGAATACATTGTTTGACAAATAAATCATTGAGTTAAATGCATCGCTGCAGAATTGTTAATTAGCTACAGAATCGCTGTTCAGTTGCAGAATTGTCGATTAGCTGCAGAATTGTTGTTCAGTTGTAGAATGTGCATAGTTTCTGTAGCTAAAATCCTTAACAAACAACCCAAATCAATAAATAACCAAAAATGAATTCAAAGAGCAAGAAACAATGTTTGGTTTACTGGAGCCAAAATCCAGTGATAATTGCAATGCCTCTTGTCAAATTTACATCATTCCCACCAGAGATCGTCGACTCTTTGTTGAGTAAAGGGATTTATTTGTGCTCTTGGACGTTAATGCGTATAGATGGAGCAGAGGCCATAACAAAAATGAAAATCAACTCTACTTACAGCAAGACTAGTTGAGAAAACACGACATCATATGTTAACAAGGTCTTCTGTAGTACCCATGTTTCGAATTACAGCAAACATATAAATTACTCATAAAATTGGAAAACAATAATGCATAAAACTGTAATCTGCACATACCTGAACTGCTAGCTGATTTCCGATTCTGCTACTGAACTGGCGATCCCGCTGCTGGTGATGTCGTGGCTGTTTTGACCCAATTTCGAGATGGCCAATACCACCCAACCAGACAGAGCAACCTGGTTGCTCAATCCAGAAAGCTCTCCACAGAGGCTCTCTGTCCCTCCGTGCCCAGAACTCAGATCACTTAAAGCTCTTCCTCTGATAAGTCCCTTCTCGGGTTTCCTGCTGATGAATCTATGCTTCTCTGGTTTTTTTCCTCCTTCTCCCAGTTCAGGGTTCTGCTATTTATTCACTGGCCTGGCGGTGGCCGCCCTCCCACTTGCAGCCACCGCCTTCCACGCATTGAAGGCTCTCAGATATTTCTCACTGTCCTCTGCGCTCTGCAATAAGTATTCAGCTGCTTCGGGAGCGTCTTTATTAATGGACTGTGATGGTTCATAGGTAGGTTATCGCATAGCAATTTCATGGATCTATTTATTAACCTTATAGCATATAAACTTTTTATATATCTGCAAAGTTTTAATTTATATACTTTATACATTCTTATATATAAAGTTTTATTTATACTTTATAACATTATATATAAAGTTTCATTTCTACTTATAACATTTTACTTTATACAAAGTTATATATATATATACTTTATAACATTTTACTTTATACAAAGTTATATACATTTATATACTTTATAAAATTCAAATACATATTTTGTAATTTTAATATATATATAATATAAGGTTAAATTATATATTTTATAAAATTTAAACTTATATATGTTTTAAATTTAAATTGTATATATAAACTTAACATACTTATAGTTTAAATTTCCTCACAATTGGTTTTATTATAAAGTTTAAAACTTTATAAAATGGATTAATTTAGCTGGGTTGTTACATATTTCCCCCCTTCTGAGAACTTCGTCCCGAAGTTTAGAGTTTTAGGGTCAAGGTCTTAATGGACATGACCTTTTCTATCCAGGTCCCCAAGCTATTCAAAATCATCCTATCCTTCCTAATCTCTTCCGCTCCCATCCTATCCGTCCTCTACTGGAGTATGTCGTGGCGTCAGTTTCACTGACCTAACCATTCATAACTCTAAGGTGACAGCGTCGGTTATACCGACCTGATTCTCAGTAGGCATCCGACAGTCATCATCACACGTCTAGGGGAGCGTGACTCGCACAGTCCTCCCATGACTCCAGGGTTCGAAGTATAAACGGTGGGTAACACCTCCACCCTTCCCAGTAAAATTTGGGCTAATCACCTTATCATAGAATCACTTTGAGCTTTAACTGATCTGAGGTTCTGTCATCACGTGGTCATCTCGAAAATTGGATCAATTATCTGCAATCATAGTTTATCTGCAAGTTTATCTGCAATCTTACACTTACCCAGCATTTGTAAAATGTGCATCAGCATATTCGAAATAACTTATGTATTATCTACATATGATACTACAGCATAACAGAATTTTGTCATTTTCTATGCATGTATTCTGACTTTTCTTTAGGATGTATTCACTTCCTGTCTTCTATTTCAGTTGCTCATCTTTGACATGCATAAAAATAAAACAGATTTATATTGTTTCAATTTCTACCAGAAGTAAAATCATTTAACGGCCTTAACTTTACTTCAACATTTATAATTTAGTAAAATAATCACATATATTGTTTTGGTATCCATGTACAGGAATTTAAACATATATTATTTTGATATCCATGTACCAGCAGAAATTTAAACATATATTATTTTGGTATCCATGTACCAGCAGAAATTTAAACATATATTATGCCATAAAGTTTCATGTTTATCACTAATCATTCAAATGTTTTTGGGTCTCTGACAGGTGAAGTAAATATATACTAAACATAGTGTAAAGTTCTTCAAAATGGACATAAACTAGGGTATCTCTGACATATGTCTTCTGTATTCTCCCAAGTTGTTGATCCAGGACTATACTTGTCCCACTGGACCTTAACTTGGTCCACCAGGCGGTTCCTCAGCTGTCGAACTCTACGTTCCAGTATACGTAACGGTTCGACCGTTATGACTCCCTCGTCCGATACCTGCAATTCTTTCCACTGGAAGTTATGAGATAGATCAGCTACATAATGTCGTAACACAGAAACATGAAATACATTATGAATTCTATGCAGGTGAGGTGGCAGGGCAAGACGATAGGCAACAGGTCCAACTCTTTCCATGACTTTAAACGGTCCTATAAATCGGGGTGACAGCTTTGTCCCTTTTCCGAATCGAATAGTACTTTTATTTGGTTTGATGCGGACGAAGACCTGGTCCCCTACTTCATACCTCCTATCAGTTCGGTGAGCATCAGCATAACTCTTTTGTCTATCCTGTGCTTCCTTTAATCGCTGTCTAATCTGTCTGACCTGCGCTTCCATTTCATGGATTAATTCTGGTCCTATTATCACTCGATCTTCTAACCTGTCCCAACTTAACGGTGTTCTGCACGGTCTGCCATATAAAGCTTCAAATGGAGGCATCCCAATCGAACTGTGGTAACTGTTGTTGTATGCGAATTCAACCAAGGGTAAATACTTTTCCCAGTGTGATTGTTGATCCATTACATACATTCGCAACATGTCTTCAAGTACTTGATTTACTCTTTCAGTTTGCCCGTCAGTCTCAGGATGGTAAGCAGTGCTTAAATTTAGCTGAGTACCTAAGGCTGTCTGCATGCAAGTCCAGAATCTGGAAGTGAATCGCGAATCTCTATCGGATATAATCTTCTTAGGTACTCCATGAAATCTGATAATTTCATTTATGAATACTCGAGCCACGTCAGCAACATCATAAGTATCTCTTACCGGAATAAAATGGGCGCTTTTTGTTAATTTATCCACCACTACCAGAATGGCATTGTGTCTTTGAGAAGTAAGAGGTAGTCCAGTGATGAAATCCATAGAAATGGTCTCCCATTTAGACATAGGAATGTCGTGGGGTTGTAAGAGACCCGCTGGGTGACAATGATCTGCCTTTACTTGCTGACATTCCAAACATTTTGCAACAAATTGAGTGATATCACGCTTCATGCCTGCCCAAAAGAAGAGTTTCTTGGTATCCGCATACATTTTCCCTACTCCAGGATGAGCACAATATACTGCTTTGTGAGCTTCCCTAAGGATGGTATCTCGGAGGTCTTTATCATCAGGGACGTACATCCTTCCATGGAATCGCAGGATCCCATCGTTTTCTAATTCATAACCCGCAAATTTTGAGTCTTTTGTCTTAATTCCTTCAAGACTCGCATTCACTTTTAAATACCAGCTGTCTTTTATAAGACGATCCAGCACTCGCTGTCTTAAGTCCACTTTAATGGGTATGAGAGAAAATATCCGGGGTCTCCTGCTTAAGGCATCGGCTACCACATTTTCCTTTCCCTTAATATATGATATTCCGAAGTCATATTCACTTAGGAATTCACTCCATCGCCTTTGCCTGGCATTTAAGTCTCTTTGGGTGAACAAATATTGTAGACTTTGATGGTCGCTTTTAAGTGTAAAATTTCGTCCCACCAGATAGTGTCTCCAGATCTTTAAAGCTAGCATTACAGCGGCCAATTCTAAATCGTGAGTAGCATAGAGTTCTTCATGGGGTTTTAGTTTTCTGGAAGCATAAGCTATCACTCCCTTATCCTGCATCAACACTGCACCCAGTCCATGCTTGGATGCATCAGTACATACCGTAAAGTCTTTGCCCATATCAGGGACTCTTAGGATTGGTGCACTGGTGAGTCGTCTTTTGAGTTCAGAGAATGCATTATTACATTCCTCGGTCCACTCATACTTAACACCTTTACGCTAGAGGGTTGTGATTGGCTTTGCGATTTTGGAGAATCCCTCCACAAATCTCCGGTAATAACCTGCTAAGCCCATAAAGCTTCGTATCTCATGTGCATTTTTCGGTATGGGCCAATCCATGATCGCTTTTACCTTCTCAGGATCTACTGAAATCCCTTCACCTGATATGATGTGACCCAAATAATGAATCTTTTCCTGAAAAAAAGAACACTTGGATAGTTTTCCATATAACTGACGTTCTCTAAGGCAGGACAATACTAGCCGCAAATGTTCTTCATGTTCTTCTTCATTCTTGGAATAGATGAGAATATCATCTAAAAAGACTTGCACAAATTTATCAAGATACTGACGGAAAACACTGTTCATAAGATTCATGAATACGGCTGGCGCATTTGTTAATCCAAATGGCACCACAGTAAATTCATAGTGCCCAAAACGTGTCCGGAATGCTGTTTTAGAGATATCGTTTTCAGAAATCCTTAGCTAATGATACCCTGATCGAAGATCAATTTTTGAAAAGACAGAAGCCCCTTTCATTTGATCGAAAAGATCATCAATCCGCGGCATAGGGTATTGATTCTTTACTGTAGCTCGATTCAAGTCTCGATAGTCTATGCATAATCTTAAGGATCCATCTTTCTTCTTCACAAAAATTACCGGAGCGCCCCAAGGTGAGGTACTGGGCCGGATAAGCCCTATATCGAGTAGTTCCTTCAACTGGATTTGCAATTCCTGAAGCTCTGGAGCTGTCATTCTATATGGCGTTTTTGAGATCGGTTGGGTACCTGGCTTTAATTCAATAGTGAGATCCAATTCTCTTACCGGGGGTAATCCAGGTAGTTCCTTTGGAAATACATCCGGGAACTCGGCTAACACCGGATATTGTTCTAAGGATGGCCCCTTTTCCTGGCTTACTTCGTGAATTGCATAAGCCTGACAACCCTTTCTTAAACAACGCTTCACTTGCATTGTCGAAATGTAGCGTAAGGAAACTTCCCTCTTGATTCCTTGAATTTGGATTACTTCTCCTTCATCATTTACGCCTAAAATCCTTTTTCCATAACAGTCCACCCAAGCTTGGTGAGCTTCCAGCCAATCCATACCGATGATAAGGTCATACGTCCCTAAGGCTGTGACATAGACTCTTAGTTTAGTCGAACAGACCCCTAGGTCAATTTTGCATTGATCCACACTCAAGCCCACGGTTTGGAGTTCTCCTGAGGCCATTTCCACTTGGTGGAAATCATTTTGTCTACGAGCTGCCAACCCACATTTGTTTAATGCATATGACGAAATGAAACTATCTGTGGCACCAGTATCAAATAAGATTTTGAGTTTTACACCATTGATAATACCTGAAGATTCCACTACAGTGGATTGATGGGCTGCTTGGTCGTGGTTGACTACTGCATGAATTCTATGATTACTTCGGTTGGCTGATACCGGCTCCTTCCCAGTCCTTTGCAATATATCCGATGACGCTTCTGGGCAGTTACGCTGGAAATGCGGCCCCCCGCACCCCCAACAATTGAGCTGCGCTGATCCTCTTGAGTCAAGGTGTGAATTTCTAGAGAACGAGCCGCGTCCTCCCATGTTGATTCCTCTCGCGCTCCTTCCTCTGCCGGTAGTCCCTCGCGATGCCCAAGGTCTGGTGTTGGACGATTCTGCGGCTATAGTGTTTACTGCCATGGGAACTCTTGTCCCCACACTTGGGGTAAACCTGCTACCGTAAGGTGGCCTCGAGCTACCTCCTCTGAAAACGTTCCGGGGAGCCTTCCCTGGGAACCCTGATTGAAAAGGCCCTGCTGGCCCCATATCCTTTTTGATTCCAAGGTGCTCTTCTGCATAACGGCTACATTCGACTGCCTCGGCTACGGATGATGGTTTCCACATACTTACCAAGGCTCTGATGCGAGGGTTTAACCCAAATATGAAGCGTTCAGCTTGACGTTCATCAGAGTCTAAGTAGGGAATGTATTTTACCAGCTCCATAAACCTTATTTCGTACTCTTCCACCGTTTTACTTCCCTGGATTAGTGTATGAAAGGCTCTGGCTTGCTGTTGTTGAAAGTATGGAGGTAAATACTTCGCGCGGAACCTCTCCTCAAACAGATCCCAAGGAACGTTATCTGATGTAAGGTGTAGCTGCTTTTCCAGGTTTCCCCACCAAATCAAGGCACTTTCCTTTAGTTGAAACACGGCAATTTTTGTTTTTGCTGAAGGCGAATATTCTCTTAACCTAAAGCACCGGTTCATCCCTTCCAACCATGCCTCAGCGCGTTCACCAGCTCGACCTCCCGAAAATTCTGGGAGTCTAATTTTCTGAAGCTCCCTAGAGATGTCTTCTCTCGATCTTCTGGGCTCCAAATTATCTGGTTCCGCTGAACTGGTGGCTACATGCTGAAATTCCTCTTTGTTTTTAGCCTTAGCTGATTCCTTTAGTGTCTCCAATAAGGCTTCCAAAGAGTTCATTATCACAGTCAACTCTGGCGTTGGAGCATTTGATGTTGACGGCTGCCTTGGTGGTGACGAGGGTGGCGGGGATGGCGATGGCGACGGTGGCGGCATTGATGGTGATGATGCTGCCTGGTCACGTCGTCGTCGCTCATACGTCTTTACCATAGTAATGGTTCCTGAAAAAATAAAATTTATATATATAAAAGAAATTTGAGGCGGATAACCGATTTTTAACACACAATCTTCTTTGCAACTTCACATTTATAAACGGGTATAGTTTTGCTATTTTTACCCGCTAGGCGGATCTTACTGGTACCGAGGTCAAGGAGGGTGGTCTCGCGACCTCCTTGTCCTAATGCAGGGTATTCTAAAAATGAATAATGCAGAAGTGTATGGTTATTAGCCCCTAAGGTAAGACATCTAAAGTTTATTTACTTAATAATATCCCCAAAACGAAAATGTTAGCTTTTTCGTTTACAAGGTACATCGGTAACGTAACTGTCATACCTCAACCTGACTATTACATTTAAGGGGGTCATATGTATCCATACCCCGAATATATTACTAGGATATGGATTAAATCTTTGACTTGTATGTTTACCAGCATTGACAACTTTGGCAATAAATTGCAAGCAGTTTGCCATTGGTTCAAACATATTGGTGCCTCCACTGATTGGAGCATGTATTAGCTAATTTGAAATTCCAAAAGTCAGAAGTAATCAACTCAAAAGTAGTTCTTCCTTCAGGTGATGGAAGTGTGCTAACTTATTGGTTTCCTGCCATGACAAAAACATATGGGCAGAATGTCAAACCCTTTATACAGATGAGCACTGATTTTAATGTTTGCACAGATCAACACTACAGTTGCTCTGGGACAGAGGAATTTGAGGCACTATTATAGCACATTAAAATATATATTATTTCACAACAATTGATATATTAAATATTGAACACCTAATGTGTGATAATATGAACCACTATTATTACATATAGTTTTTTTATCTTTTCTGAGAATAAAATATTACTGATGCATGCTTACATTAATGGCTACCATTATGCATACTCAAATTAATTGCAAAACTTAAATTAATTAAGTATATGGCATTCATCCAGAGTAATAACCGTCTATTTTAAGATTCCTCTAAATTTAAATTGGCTAAAAGCAGGCTTAGAGATGAAATTTAGTTTTTCAAAGACTATTTTGGCCAAAATTGGCCTGAGTTGGCATCCACACATTTTGAAAAATCTCAGTCTTGAATCTTAATGTACTGTATATTTTTACAAATACCACTGGAGAAATCTGCTGTTGGTGCTTTAGAACCAGCTATCAAATGAAATGCTGAATACCATTAGTATTTATTTTACCGTTGTTATTGTCTTTATTCTTATCGTTGCCTCCCTTTAATCTCAGATTTCACGGTTCTTTCCCAGTCCCATATTTGTGCACATTTTATTTTGTTTTTGTAAGTCAAATTTCAAATTAGGCTCCTTACACAGAAGGCCACCAAATCCTATCATCACTGCTGATACATTAGGATCTCATGACAAACTCTATATTTCAATTGCTATAAGTTGAAATAACCATACAAGTATCTCGTAGAAAACAGCAGGCTCTGCTATCGTAGAGAAAAAGTATCATACATTTGACATATGGAGAAACTGCTCTCAACCATCAACCAGTGATTGACAAAAGCAAACTACTGTAAGCGTCATTCATGAGATGTGAGGGAAGTTTTCAAACGGGTAGAGCAATAAAAATGTGAACTGTGGCAATACTGCAAGTTCAGCACAAATGGAAATTCTCAATAAAGAAATGCAATCCCTTGGTTCTTCCTTCTGAAAAACAAGGCAGAACGTTTGGCTAAGCAGTAACCAGATGGAGGATAATATCACACCATCCTAAGGACTTGCGTCCCAATGACTCGAGTAAAATACAACATTGCAAGTGTAGAGTAAATATAATACAGGAAAATCACTATAGGCGTGCAGAGAATTGCCAAAAGGCATCAGTCCTACAAAACTGACTAGCAAAACGGCACCTCCAGCAGAAATGGATATCCACAGCATCCTTCAAATATGCTTCGAACTGATAACTTATAAAACAATAAGTGCAGAGCCCAAAGCAATCAACACAAGTAAAAGCAGAGGAAAAATCACGAATCCCTAGACACCAATCAAATTAGGCAAGGCAGAGGAGAAGAGTGCAATTATTATAACCCCCGATTTTTATCCGCCCGCAATGCATTCTACGCATAATACAAACCCTGAACACTATTATCCCGCAAAATAAAAATTTAAATTTTATATGCAAATATATTCACGCCCCAAAAGCCGACGCGGGTATGTGGCGTATGCGGAGAAAAAACTTTTTTTTTTGTTTTACGATATGGTTTAATGTTTGTATAAGGTTTGCTATATCATATGATATAGTTTGCTATAGGTCGGCTCTCACCCGAGAGACCCGAGTTCGAAACGCACCAACGGAATTTTACATTGCGGGTCTAAATGTATTTGCATGACACAGCTGGGATTTAAATGTATCTGTAAAAGAGATCATAGAAACGCGGGTTCTGGTATTTAAATGTATTTGAAAAAGAGACCCGGGTTCTAGTCGCGGCACTGGAATAACAGCAGCATGGAGTTGCCCGAGTAAAGAGTGTGAAAGACTTTGATCCCGTGGCAGCAAAGAAACGCTTTTTTTTTTTTTTAAATTTACCTCAGGAAGTATGCTAGGCCAAATTCTGGACTCGGATACCCAGGGTCTTTGGAGTTAATTCTGCAGTGCAAAAATGAAATAAGTCTGAGGGTTGCGGTCGCATCAAGTGCTGATCGAATAGAGGTTAATGCAAACTTGGCAGCTGCAGGTTTGCGTCAATCAAACTTTGATGCGATTGTATCAGCTGATTTATTTGAGAACCTGAAACCCGCCCCAGATATATTTCTAGCAGCTGGCCAGAGGGTAAACTGAGTCTGAGCTTTCGTGCAGCACAGAGGGATGCGCAGAAAGGCAGGGATAACTAGAACCCTGATTTTAACTACGCTGCAGAATTTTAACAAGCAATTATATATATTTTTGGTTGTGTAGGGCATGTGAGATCCCGAAGGGTTTGAACACAGTGCTCTGATACCATATGTAGTACCCATGTTTCGAATTACAGCAAACATATAAATTACTCATAAAATTGGAAAACAATAATGCATAAAACTGTAATCTGCACATACCTGAACTGCTAGCTGATTTCCAATTCTACTACTGAACTGGCGATCCCGCTGCCGGTGATGCCGTGGCTGTTTTGACCCAATTTCGAGATGGCCAATACCACCCAACCAGACAGAGCAACCTGGTTGCTCAATCCAGAAAGCTCTCCACAGAGGCTCTCTGTCCCTCCGTGCCCAGAACTCAGATCACTTAAAGCTCTTCCTCTGATAAGTCCCTTCTCGGGTTTCCTGCTGATGAATCTATGCTTCTCTGGTTTTTTTCCCCCTTCTCCCGGTTCAGGCCTCTGCTATTTATTCACTGGCCTGGCGGTGGCCGCCCTCCCACTTGCAGCCACCGCCTTCCACGCATTGAAGGCTCTCAGATCTTTCTCACTGTCCTCTGCGCTCTGCAATAAGTATTCAGCTGCTTCGGGAGCGTCTTTATTAATGGACTGTGATGGTTCAAAGGTAGGTTATCGCATAGCAATTTCATGGATCTATTTATTAACCTTATAGCATATAAACTTTTTATATATCTGCAAAGTTTTAATTTATATACTTTATACATTCTTATATATAAAGTTTTATTTATACTTTATAACATTATATATAAAGTTTCATTTCTACTTATAACATTTTACTTTATACAAAGTTATATATATATATACTTTATAACATTTTACTTTATACAAAGTTATATACATTTATATACTTTATAAAATTCAAATACATATTTTGTAATTTTAATATATATATAATATAAGGTTAAATTATATATTTTATAAAATTTAAACTTATATATGTTTTAAATTTAAATTGTATATATAAACTTAACATACTTATAGTTTAAACTTTAAATTTCCTCACAATTGGTTTTATTATAAAGTTTAAAACTTTATAAAATGGATTAATTTAGCTGGGTTGTTACATCTTCAATGCCACAAAAATGCGTATAAGATATTAATTCAATACCCCTGCACGCTCTTAGATTCTCATTTACCCAACTAGATTAGTGGCCTGTAACTTCTAACTGTAGCCATTAACCATACACCATTGGATAGGTATTGACTTTAGTGGTGAATTAATAATCAAATCAATCAATTACTGTTGTAGCAGAGCTGCGGACTAATGTTGACCATGGACAGACGATATTGCTATCAATGAAGCCTCCTTTGTCACTCCTTTTTACACGTTTTTCTTCTGTGACAGCAAATCACAATCCTGATTCCTCAAACCACCATAGCATCCCAAAATCGGATTTGATTCTTGCATGGCCGCAACTGTTGTCTTTGTGCATTAATTAAAACTGTTTTTTTCTCACGCAGTCAGCAAAACAAGGTCCCGAAGAATCTCAGATTTCTCTTAAACGGTTGTGAAATTGAGGAAACCGTTTTTTGGGTTATTTAATTCAGCCTATCCTGAGAAAAACCCATGTCTCGGTTTTCCTAAATTCGTTTTCATTTGGCCGGAAATCGCATTTAAAAATTGATGTTTTTCAGTTGTTACGCATTTCTGGCAAATGCTCAGGTAACTACTGGCCTTGAAATTAAATAATGGCTGTTGCTTCTCCTGCCAATCTCACGCTGCTTTGAAGCACAAAGCTCTGTTGCCTCTGTTGGAAAGCAATACATTTAGGAGTTGGAAGATCTTAGGTTGAAAGTTCAAGCTTCAACAGATGCAAGCATCAATTCATTTAGCAGAATCTTGATTTTCACATTATTATTTTTTTTTGACAGAGATAGATAAAAAGAGCAAGGTACTAGAAGAACATGAGAAGCAGGCTTATGAAAATGGTTTGTTGAGTTGAATGAAGATCTTAAAACAGGGGAGAATTTTTAGTGTTCAACAATTCAAAAGACATGGAAAAAGAAGGTATTCGTGGGCGTACACCATAGCATTTGAGATCTTCGCATATCACATTTCAAGGATGAAAAATCTAGGCCTGCTGATCCTACCTAGAAAACTCTTACCAACTATTTATCCTCACGAAATATTACTCAACAGATTGGAAGCCTTGATTTTTATTTCTGAAATTGTGAATTTTTATAGAGATGATTAATGGTTCTCAATTTCAGGCAACTAAGGCTTCAAAGTGAATGCACTGGAACCTGAAAACAAGGTTGTCAACAAGCAAGTGTCAAACCAAGATCTGGACAAAAGGGTAGACAGAGTCCTATTGCTTCCGGGTTTCATATGTTTGACTCCACCTTTCACTGTGATCTTGAGCTAGCTTTTTTATCGATCTGGGTTGGGTGACTAGGATAGAATCCATGTCGAGACGATTCTAGAGATGCCCATGTGGCCGGTTTCTTCATTTGACATTTGTATCCTGCTAAACCATGGAAGTAGCTACGGAACACACAGTTAGCTGCAGAACAGGCTGCGTTCCATAGCTAATTTGCAAAAACTTATTTAAATAGCAAAAACATAAACAAGACACAACGTTTTGAAGGTTACTACAAACCATAACCAGTCAATTTGGCCAGCTAAACCTACCAAAGCAGTTGGATCATAACAGAACGACCCTACCAATCTAATTCGACTCCTCTTTGGTGTGAACGACCAGACCAGCTGGCTCATATGATACAATTCAGAACACATGCAAAGAATATTAGAATTTAGAACTGTTTTTGAGCTATGTTGCACAAACCGCAGCCTCTTCGAGCATGATTTTTTTATTATGATGGATTTTTGAATTTTGGATTCCAAGCTAACAAATTTTTTTCTTTGCAGGTCGCATTAGAGCCAGTTATCAATTGATCATTTTTATTTAAAATTCTACATTTCCCTTATTCAAAAACATGAAGAGCTTTTTTTTTTTTGTTATTTTTTTTTATTGAAAATCTAACATGATTTTTTTTCTTTTTTTTTTAAGAATCAAAACATGATTTTTTTATTGAAAATATTTTTGTGAGGTTAATGAAGAAATGAAAGAAAATAAATAAAATTCTAGAAGAATTTAAAGTCTAAAAACTTTAAAAAATGCAATCAAGCTTGATTTTATTTCCTAGATTATCCTACTTGAAAGAATTTTTTATTTTTTTTAAGTATATGAATGTTTCCAATGGAGCCATTTACGGATTAAACTTTCTAAAATATTCATATCCAAATTTTCGAAATGTACCTGATTGTGCATGAGGACATGAGAAATCATTTCAACCTTTAGATTTGCTGCCAGGATCTTTTGAAGAATTGATGAATATTGTGGCATAACCGCTTCTTGATGCCATTCCTCAATGTAGTCTTTGGGCTGCATTCTAGATCCTTTGTCCATAAATGGTTAGTAAAAACCTAAACAAATAAAATACACTCTAAACTGAAAGTTAGTTCCTATGCACACTTCCCCAGCAACGGCGCCAAAATGTTGGGGCAAAGTGATTGCCTGTCATTTAATTTGTCAACTCGGGGGTTTCGTAAACTTGTGAAGCATGCATGCACTGTATGTGCTAGAAATTGTCTTTTAGCTTAGTTCAATCTAACTACAAAATAACGAAAACCAAATGAAATCGAATAATGAAAATGAAATTCAACTAATCTGTGAAATCAAAAACAATTAATGTATGCTTAGTTACTCCAGCGTTCAATTATGAAGTGTTACCTTCTTGAGATGATGTGTGAACAACTATTTATACTTTAACTTCTAATGTCCTAGAAAAGCAAGTAAAATGTGCAGAAAATAACTCAGTAATTGCATGTATCAAATATTCAACCATTCAATCTTGAAATATGATTAAATCAATTTCTTAGAATGATCTTTAGGAATATTAGTTAATGCAATTAAATGGGGATCTTAAAAGAAAATATAAAAGCATGGAAAAGTAAAGCTCAATAATTGCATAGGTTGAACATTCAATCACCCAATTTGAAGTCACCTTCTTGGCTTGATCCTTTATTAAATTATACAATGAACTGATGGTTTGATCTAAGAAAGAAAATAACATAACATGAAAGGAAACTAAATAACTATGAGTTCTTGCCTCAAACTTAATCCAATTAGAAAATACATAAATCTTCTTTATTGGAATGTTTTTAGAAAAGCAAAGATTACACGGTCATTCTAAAACTAATACTAAGAAAGCAAATGAACTTTAATCTACAAAAGCAATTAAATCTCACAATCATTAGATGGTCATTCCAATGGTGTATGAGGATGGCAAGTGAAAAAGCTCCATATGCAAGCAAAACTAAATCTACAAATCTCTAAGTATAAGCTCCAAATTCTCTATTAAAAACATGAGCATTTCTCCAACTTTACACATGCCTTTCAAAGGAGAAGGCTCTCCTATTTATAAAAAAACATAAGAAGCTGCCCTATTTAATGAGGATCCACTAAAATCTTATATAGTTACAACCAAATAGCTCATAATGAGACACATATCCCCTATGTGTCTCATAGAGTTCTAATCCAAATAAGAATGATGAGACACCTCATAGAGTTACAATCCAAATAGGACACATATCCTTCTTTGACCTTTATCCAAATCTCCTTTGAAGGGAATTCGAATTTGAGCATTGCAGGCCACATATGGGTGCCTTGGAAGCTTCCAAATGACCTACACATGTCATGAAACTCAAGCCACATATATAGATACATGAAACCATGTTAATTTCCTAGTTTTTAATCATAAATTCACTTTAAACACATAAAATAAATAACTTTGGTAAATAAGGATCCTAACCCATATATTTATGAAAATGGTGGCTGATGAAAGGGTATATGGTTATAGAGATGTGACATGTGAGTGAAATGGTGGCGATAAAGGTGAAAGTGGATGTCATTTTGAAGACATGTTGGAAGCCCAACAATAATCAAATACAAACCTCCGAGGTCTTCCAGACAACTTGATGTTGCTTCTCAACTTTTCATAGTAAGACTTAGAGATTTCCCAATGGATCTTGACAAAATATTCCTCAACCATGCAGCTTTCTTTCCTACTTCTCATATAGCAACATATTTCATAAATCGATCCAGCTTCTCTTCAAAAAATACTTTCTCCAAGTTCCTTCTCTCACTCATGGCCTTCACTAAAACTTACGGTTGTTAGTCCTGGTCTAGTGCATGACACATGAAGTAGAGAATCATATCTGTCACTCCCTCTTAATCAGAGAGGATCTAATTATTCTTGTACAAGGAATATTCTCAACCATCCTCTTATCCTAGGGAGATTCCTTTCATTCAAGCTCCCTCTTAACCTAGGGAGATTTCATCCAGGCTCCCTCTTAACTTAGGGAGTTCTACTTCTTCTTTACGACATCGGAGAATCTTTCATGGCTTCCATCCTTCTTATCAGAGTCATTCATATATCATGCTTATCACATCAACTTTACTTACAATCATCTTCACCATCTTGAAGATGATGTACCTGCACAACTTAGATAGCAAGTACAACCAAAATTATAGAAGCATGAAGTTAGCCATATCAAAATCTTATAATAACGGAAGCATTAGACTTTACAAACATAATCAACAAGAGACTATACTTCAATACTTCAACTTCTTGCCTAGGTTTAGTTACAAACCCTAAATCACATTCATAGCTCATCAAGATATCAAACTCATTATATCTAAGGTTTCAATATTCTTTTAATGACATGACACAATCTTTCATATAGCAAACCCTAGAAACAAATCAGATTAATGCATCTAACAATTTTCAAATTTCATATGTTAGACTTCCTACTAGGATTTCATGTAAACACTAGATTTTATACATGAGCTACAACGATCAAAAACCAACCACAGCTTAATCAACATCATGACTAGCATCTACTAGAGTTTTACGTAAACCCTAGATCTGCATCTACAAATTCTCAGCAATCACTATATAGATTCATAGATTCCAAATTGTCATATCACACATACTAGAGAAATTAACTACTACTAGGGTTTAGTTGCAAAACCCTAGATTTACAAAACAGCATCATCCTAGAACATCAAATTTAGAACATCAAATTTTGGCTAGGGCTTGTTTCCAAACCCTAGGACTTATGACCATTAATAATTAGGTCAACACATATATCTAGGAATTCATCATCAATCATAAGCATAACATATGTCAAGCAATATTAACATATTAGACATATACCGACCTAGACCAAGCTAGGGTTTCAACCAAATGAACACATACCTAGGGTTTCATTCCTAGGACTTTAAATACATAACAAGGGTTTTGCTTATAGACCCAACTAAACCCTAAGGATCTAGGGTTTCAATTCATAACATAGCAAACCCTACTTTACCAGAACTTCAAAGGTTCAAGATTTCAAATAACACCATTTCAACCCTAACAAGTTAGGGTTTTCATGATCATAGCAAAACCCCAAACATGACATCAACAATAAATCAAACATAATTTTCTTTAGACTTCATCAATAACCCTATATAGGTTAGGGTTTCATTCACTGTCAACATACCCTTAGGTTAGGGTTTTCCAGAGAACGTGTCTAGGGTTTTATAAGAACAATCAAGGATGTAAGGAGGGTAAATTTATCGAAAAATGAATCACCCTAAACCCATGTTGCTTGGGAGCGAGAGCGGGAGCGGGGAGCGGGAGCGAAAACGGGAGCGGGAGCGACCATTTTCAGAAGCTCCCGATTTGGGAGCGAATCCGGGAGCGATTTTTTAAAAATATATATATATATTTTATATTTTTTAATTTTTGATACAGATATGTCAACAAAAACATGTAGAATGATGAATTAGACATAAAAAACATAAAAAAACATAGATTGATCACTGAACCATATCACATCAATCATCTAGAAATTATAATCGTCATCAACCATGTCCACAAGTTAGTAAAATACATATTACAACTGCAACATATTGAGTCTCATGAATCATGATTCATCAAATTCAATCTTAAAGTTTCAACTTCAAGCTTTCAAAATTGAAAATTCCATAACATTTATCATCATTGATCACCAAAGTTGTACTTGTAAGCTAAGTTTAACCATTACAAGAAGTAATATCTAAGATATTTCTAAGTCCTAACTTCTAACTGTTAACATGATATGAAATGTTATAAATTTATAAAATGAAACATGAATAATGAAATGAAATGAAACAGCTTTAGTCTTTCACGAAGCATCATATTCATAATTCACAATCA
Organism: Pinus tabuliformis; assembly: GCA_031772625.1. Classification (NCBI taxonomy): domain Eukaryota; kingdom Viridiplantae; phylum Streptophyta; class Pinopsida; order Pinales; family Pinaceae; genus Pinus; species Pinus tabuliformis. Next base: position 523,776,033 of record CM062812.1, read on the forward strand.
TTACCAATGAGTTATAATTGCCAAGGCCCAACTTCAAACTTCAAATTTTCATTGTCACAGTGATATATTGTTTACAAAAAATATCATTATGATATGAAAGAGTCAAGAGTCAAGAGTCAAGGACTCAAAACTCAATAGTTATGAAAACTAAAGTCTAATAGAAACTAAAAAAGACAAGTAAACTGTCAATCTACATGTGGCCCTTGCCACGAGAGTCTCCAGGAGTATAAGCAGGTCGTGGTGGTCTTCTAGGAGTCTCCCGCACAGACCGACGACCAGAACTAGAACCTCCACGTGAGGGTGTAGATGGAGGTGGCGACAGCAAAGGAACAAGACTCGGACCTCGAGCACTGCTACTGGATGGTGGAAGTGGAGGTGGAGGTGGCATGGCTGCTGCAGCTGCTTCATCTTCATCCCTTACAAGTTCCTCTTCCAGTTCTTCAATATGTACAATGCCATCCTCCAAATTGTCATCCTCTGGGTGATTGTCCCAAATTTATATGTGGGATCCTCATAAGCCCGATCACAATAATGACTCAACAACCTCAAGTTGTAGTGCAGTGTGCACATAAACCAAGCTTTCTGCTCGGTTTTCATTGAGTCTGTTTCTTTTCACATTATGTATGTAGTTGTAGGTGCTCCAACACCTCTCTGCAGAAGAAGTATTTACAACCTGTGAAAGAACTTTTTTTGCCAATTTTGGTAGAAGTCCATGCCCGCCATATGTTTCCCACCATGTGAGAGTATCAAATCTATCTCTGTCGTCCATTGCATGGAAGTTACCATACAAACCAGCGCCACTGAAGTATCTGCCTATTTCAAAGCGCACATCGGCACATTCCTCCCTGTCAGGTACCAACTTTTCTAATGCTTCCAAATATCCTTTAGTTACCTCTGGATCTAAATGGGGTTTGGTCCTACCCCCACCCCCTGCTGCAGGTTGGCCCAACCAAGATGTAGAGTAGTATTTTGGCGTAAGGATATACGCCAAGCAATGTAGTGGAAGATTAAGCCTATTCCATCGTTCACACACACAATCAGGAATCAGTTTGTACAAGTTGGGATCTCTATTATGAACAATATCTTTTATTTCCCCCAACATGGTATCCAATTGCTCATACACCTCGCCAATCATTGGTTTGTCTGTATCTGCAAACCGAATCATGTGATAAATTGGCTTGGTGAAATCCAATACCTGCCTCACACTTGTCCAAAACTGCCCATCAAGAGCGGCCTCCTCCACCATTTCAAAACCTCCCATGTCAGCTACATTTGTAGCCCTTTCCTTTAATACCTGCCAATGTGGACTTGATACCATGTTAGCTAATGCCTCTCTTACCTTCAAAAGGCGCCTGAAGGTGAGGTAATAGCTACCAAATCTGGTCTTCGCAATCTTCAACAACTCCAATCTCGAGTGACTGCGGAAAAGGCCATGGGTATTGCTATGATTTGTAATAAATTTTATCATTTGTTTGCCTTTCTTGTACAAATCACCAATCCATTGGTATTGTTCATTTTTGTTCTTGACAATATCATGCAACAGAAGGTTCAATGTGTGAACCAAACATCCAGACCAAAATATGTTGGGGTATTTATCCTCAATAATTGCTCCCGCTGCCTTACAATTAGGAGCATTATCAGTGATGACTTGGATGACATTGTATGGGCCAATACGCTCAATTGTTTCAAGTAATGCTTCTGCAATGTTGATGGCGGTCTTGAACTTGTCTGAGTAATCATGTGCAGCTAGAAAGATGGGACCACTAACAGACACAGCAAGAACACTTATCAATGGCTTGCCTTTTACATTTGTCCATCCATCAAATACAATGGACACCCCATGGTCAGTCCAAGAACTTGCCATTCTATTCAAAGAATGTGATATTTTTGCTTTTTCATGATCAAGGCCAACGGTTCTTGCCTTGTCATACCCAGGGCTCTTGTATCCTTTAGGGGCATCATTTATGGCAAAAACCATTTCATGCCAATAAGGTGAGCGAAGAACATTGAATGGTATCCCACATGCATAGAGAAACCTGTAAACCTTTGAATCCACATCATTCCTACACCCCTCATCAAGGAAATCTGATATGGTTCTACGCATTAAAGATGATGACCCTGTGCCTCCATATCCACTGCCTTGGGAGGATGCTGAAGGAGTTCTTTGTGATTGTGAGCTTGGTTCAAAGAAACCCCTTGATTTTTTTGATCTGTATTGGGCTTCCTCCTCTTCCCTTATGTATTTGGCTCTATCCGCCGCTGACACCGCTGTACAAGTTTTGATTCCTATTTTTTTGTCTTCATCCCATGGCCTTTTCTCGCAGAGGTGTCTTCAAGCACAGGTGTATGAACCTGTGTAATCAGTGTTGCAATGGGGGCAATGAAATTTAGTGGTTCCACCCCCTTTCCCTGTTTCAGCCCTGTTAACATATTTCCACAATGGAGTTTGGTCTTGTTTAGTTTTTTGAGGGTCATGTTCACCCTCCTCCAGCTCCTCCTCACCGGGGTTTTCACCAATTCGACTTTCTCCAACTTCTTCATCCCCCTCTTCAGTTTGGCCCCTCCGTTTCCTACTCTCCAGCACCATAATAACCATAAAAGGGACCAGGAAGAGGAAAATGCCCAGAAATATAGCCAGGTCCATGGTGTTTGATGTTTGTAGGGTTTTGATTCAAGAATCTGCAAATTAATTTAATTTATTGGGATTAATTAATTTAATTTATTAATTTAATTCAAATTCATAATTTTTAAACTCAATAAACTAAATTAAATTAACTAAATTACTACCTAACTAAATTAAACTAACTAGACTAACTAAATTACTAAGTTACTTACCTCTGCAGGCTTGCTCCTCGCTCCTCGCTCCTCAGCACTTGCTCCTTGCTCCTTTGCTCTTGCTCTTTGCCAAGCTCTTGCTCAATGGTTTGATAATGAAATTTTTTTATGCCCTTTGGGCTTTTAAAACAATTTTTTTTTTTAAATTCAATTTTTTTTTTACGTCTGCGGAATTTTTTTCTGCCTAACCGCTCTCGGTGCTGCGCGAAACGCTCCCGGAGCGATTTTTTAATGCTCGGGAGCGATCGCTCTCGGGCTTAAAAAATCGCTCCGGGAGCGACGGAGCGTCCGCTCCCCAATGCGCTCCCGAAAATCGCTCCCGTCCGGGAGCGATTTCGGGAGCGCGCTCTCGAGGCACTCCGGAGCGCGATTCGGGAGCGGGTTCGAGGGGGGGGGGGGGACGCTCCCCCGGCAACTATGCCCTAAACAAGAATCTTTATGATTCAAGATAGCTAGACGTAACGATGTTGGTAATGTAACGTAAATTTCAAAATACGATGAATGTACTTTTAAGAGAATCTTATAAGATGTATGGTCTAAAACATCCCTGGAGGTGTTCCTTGACAAACCTTGTAAGGATTCTTTGAAGTGTTCTCTTTGTATTAAGTCATAATCTGTATACTTATTGTTGTCGCACAAAGTGTCTAGGCACCACGACAACGCTCAGAGTAAGGGTTGTCACTCTAATCCTTACTCACTCCATTTAGACTCTCTCCTAGACAAGTCAAGGGGGGTAGTCCCTAAGGTGAATGAATGAGAATAGCCTGTGAAACACAGGCTCTAGGAGACTTAAAGATGGACAACTTGATGAATTTAGAACAAATCTTGGTCAACTGAGATGGATAGATTAAAATAAGACACAACCACAAGATAAAAATAATTATAGACCAGTGCCTTTATATTCAATTAACCATAGACTAAACAGAAACAAGTTATCCTGAGCAGTTTATAAATGTGGCAAAGCGACGATCATGAATAATTAAATGTCAACGCCCAAAATTTTATCATGCTAGAGTTTCTAGCAATTAGATCTTGTGAAGAATTATGAAATGAAAATGATTTTTATTAATATCTCAGATCTAGAATAATTTATCATTCTCCAATAGTCAATGATTTTAAAACATTAGTCGCACATGACAATAGAGAAATCACTACCATGAAAAGACACCAAGGAGCTTTAGATTAACAATTTAATTATTCCTTAGGCAATTAATTTAATGTGGTAAATGAAGAAATTAAATTTTTAATGTGACAAAAGTCAAACAAATCAAAAGGATTAATAAACTGAAATTTTAATGGGCCATAGGCCACATTAAAAATTTTAATGTGAAAGCGCGAATCCTCTTTTGATTTAATTCTTTTAGGAATTTTAAAGTCACAAAAATGAAAAAAATTTAAACTTTTTAGATTTCTTAATGTTTTTAAATTTTTAAATTTTTTTAGATTTTTTTAACTTTTTGGATTTTTTAATGTTTTTTATTTTTTATAACAAAATCAAAATATATATATATATATATATCAAAACATAAAAGCCAAAGTCATAAAAAAAACAAATAAAAGGAAAAGGAGAACCACCAAAACAAAAAATCAAAGTTAAAATAAAAAATGAATCTAAAAATTAACAAAAGGTAAAAAAATAAAATTAAAACAAAATAAAAAATAAAAAGAAACTAACTAAACCCTAATGCATACACTAGAATAAAAAAAATGAAATAAAAGAAAAAAAAAATCGAGTTGATTGAGTGTGTTATGCAAGTCAAAGAGGAATAGCGATGACAGGAGAGCAACTCGATGACAGTGTTTGGCAGAGGAGCACGCGGATGGAGATGCAAGCTTCGACAGAAGAGGGAGAATGTTGTGGGCAAGGGAAGGAGGAACACGCAGGGAGATTGTAGTTGTGGAGAAGGATAAGGCAGCATTTTGGTAGACAGAGCTAAGGGTTTAACGCAAGAAGCGTTTGGATGGCAACGAGGGGAATGGACTGCGGGAGGAGCTGCGGATAGGAAGGGACAACGCAGGGAAAAGGAGTTGCGGACGAGCTTGACGGGAGAGGCGTAGGGAATACGCAGTCAGGTTGGATGAGGGAGCTTGGGTAAGTTGCGACAAGGGATGGCAGGGCTGCAAGGAGGGTTTGAATGGAGATGGAGCAGGGGTAGGGAGAACTGCAAGCAGAGGGATGGCAACAATGGCGCTACATAAGGTTTTCTTAAAAATTTTGAAATTTTCTGCGAACCCAAAAACCCAGGCAGTAGATCGAAAAACCAATCAGCAAAGAAATGGTAGTCCAAAAACAAAAACAAAAAAAATCAGAAAAAATTTTGATTTAAAATGATGTGTTCCTTTGCTTTAGATTTATCCCTGAAACCTTTCCAGATTCAAGAAATTTTAAACCCTTGGGCTGCACAAAATTTGAATAATATCCCTGGAAAATTATGTTGATAAACTCCAGAGATCCAGGTCTTACCCTCCATGGCCTAGATCTGGACTCTACACAAATTTCTTCCTCAAATCTGTAGTTGCACGACAACAAGAAAACACCCAAACGAATCTGGTTTAGGATTTTAATTAATTTTTTGCCAAAAAAATTAATTAATTAACCTATGAGGGTATAAATTATTTTTCCAGCCCTCAAGACACTTTACATCATGATTTTCATAATTTTCTACATTATAAGAGGGAAAACCCATTTGTAAAAGACCCTCACAGACTACCCATTTCTGCGACACAAATATAATCCAGCAGACCAAACAATTTGTAATAAAATAATCTAACCCAATAGTTAGGATTATTCCCAAATTATTTTTACATAGACTCGGTCTAGAACACTAGGACTCACCTAAGATCCTAGTGACAAAATCCATTCCAACTTTGGGGTAAGACTGGAGGAAAACTTTGTCGACCATCCAAGAATGGATCGGTGAGACAAAAAACCTCCCAGAATGGAAATCGTCACTAGAAAAGTAGGTTTACCTAGGTCGTTACATACATGACACGGATCTGCTGAGATTATTTACATTATACACATGCAGAAAGGGTTTACATAACATCTTGGAAGTCAAGTTGATGATGATAGCTGGACGGCACGGACACATTGATCAAGTGCTATCCCTTAAAAAAGAGGGGGTGTACTATTATGGGTCGTTAACACGTAGTGATCAACATCTGGCTCTACTTGGGGACATATTGTTGCACTAGAGGAATGTGAAAATCCAGAATCTGCATCCACGCAACACACAAGATAACATAAGTAGCGTCCTTCCAAAAATCATCATATAACGTTAAGCATAGGAAAGATATAAGCTCTTCATTTATTAACTATCCTAATAACATGAAAAACATCTACCTACAAAAATAAAATACTAAAATAAAAAAGTGTGGGGTTAGGAATATAATACAAAGGATGCCCCATGGCATCAAATGCGTTCAATGTAGTGCATGTTGAGCATTTGCCTGCTTTTAGGCAAATCTGTTGGTTGTTTCTCAGATGTGCCATGTCCAATCCTGCACACGGTAAGACTTTTTCCTATCCGAAAAACAAGCTGCTCGCGACCATCAAATGGATCAAACCGCTTTCTCATTCTCTTTCTCTTGCGCTTTCTATTTGTGGTAGGTTGTGATGTTGATGATGATGTGGTCGACGCATAACTTCCTTCTTGATCTGAAAAACGCTCATATGGAAAATTTGGAATGTTCAAGACTTCTGCGACCCGCGCTTCTTTATGACCCTGATCTGTTATGTAAGCATCAACCTGATTCTCATCAATTTCTATTTTATCCGGGTCACCTTCAATTAGCCACTTTTCAATGGAACAAATGACCTCCTCATAATAAGATGGAGCTTGCTGCAACAGATAGGGAGGCTTATGATATGTTGACGTTTCCTTGTTTCTTTCATCCTCTGACCAATGTTGAAATTTCAATACCTGTATCTTTTCCATTGTTATGGCATCCATCTAGTTAGAGTGTTCAAGCTTCATAGCACTGACTTCCTTGGCATGGTTTTCCTCCATGGTCAATAACCTATTCTGAAGACATATCTGACCAGCTTCCATGTCCTTTATAATTTTATCATTCTTTGCTTTCATGCCCATGAAGCACTTTTGCATATAGTTTATCTCTTTCTTATGATTTGCTTACATGGTAGCTCACTGATTATTATAATCGAATCTCATCATGGTCATTTCTTCATCCATAGTTGACAATCTGTTCTGAATTGAACTTATTTCTTCTTGATAGCTTGCTTCCATCGCAGTCAATTGATTTGAATGATTGAATTCCATGATCGTCATCTTTTCCTCTAGGGCTAATAACTTGTTTTGCATAAAATTAATTTCCCTAGCATGATCAGCTGTTAATCTTGCTCGATTAGGTTCCATATCTTTAATAAGTTGAATCTGATTAACTTCTGTATTCTTGATTACTTGAGCCTGATTTCACTGTATATCTTTAACCATTTGAATTAACTCGAAATTATTTTCAACTTCTATAGTTTCCTTTACTTCAGCATTTGCTTTTACCTTTTTTTAATCTCCATATCTATCTTCAAAGGCATCACTGATTGATTGTAGAGAATCAAAAGTGTTATCAGGGAACTTAATAAACCAATCTAAAGCATCTCCAGATAAGGTGAGAACGAAAATCTTCATCTTCACATCTTCATAGTTAGAATATGGGTGACACTTGCTTATATAGAGACTGACATTCCGAAGGTGAGTTTCGGCAGTAAAAGCATTGTTACCTTGAAAAGGAGGAAATTCATCAATGGCTTCACCAAAAAAATAAGGATAACCATGTGGAGCTCCCTGAATGTTAGTAAAATCACAAGGAGCAAACAAGTCAAAATCCATGATGACCTGTCTAATGGGAAAAAGATAGGCCAAATGGATATCAGAGAGAGAAATCCCTGCTCAAGAAAATCAAAACATCTACAAGAAGCAAGCTTCTAGCAAAAATTATTGTAAGAAATGGAAGAAGTGGAGTCGCCACTTGAGCATGAATCTCTCACAAAGTTTCCAAAGGCGAAACCAAAAAGTTAGTGGACGGAGGCAGATGGATATTCAAGGAGGGCTCCTTGTCTGGGATTAAATGAATGAATAAGTGGAGTCGCCACCCAAACAAGAAACCAACCGGAATGTCCAAGTGCAGAAAGTGAAGATGAAAGGATTAGATGAGAGAGATGACGAGAGTTAGGATGGTGAGAAATGAAGAGACGAAATGACGCCAGAAAAATGAGATGAAATGTCGTAAAGCCAAAGTCCAATAAATTGGTCCTTGGTGGCAATGCCAAGAAGTGTTGGCTTTGTTGGCTCGAATGAGAGATGAGAAATGAGAAGAATGATGAGGAAATGTCGTTGAAACGCCGAGAATAAAATATCCCCGGCAACGGCGCCAAAAAATGTTGTGTCGCTTGACGGGCTAATGAATGGCGGAAAAGATGAGATGATTAGAAAAATATCGTGAGGACCAAGGACAGAAAAACTCTATCCCCAGCAACGGTGCCAAAAAATGTTGTTCTGCTTGACGGGCTAATGAATGGTGGAAAAGATGAGATGATTAGAAAAATGTCGTGAGGACCAAGGACAAAAAAACTCTATCCCCAGCAACAACGCCAAAAAATGTTGTCGCACAAAGTGTCTAGGCACCGCGACAACGCTCAGAGTAAGGGTTGTCACTCTAATCCTTACTCACTCTGTTTAGACTCTCTCCTAGACAAGTCAAGGGGGTAGTCCCTAAGGTGAATGAATGAGAATAGCCTGTGAAACACAGGCTCTAGGAGACTTAAAGATGGACAACTTGATGAATTTAGAACAAATCTTGGTCAACCGAGATGCATAGAGTAAAATAAGACACAACCACATGATAAAAATAATTATAGACCAGTGCCTTTATATTCAATTAGCCATAGACTAAAACATAAACAAATTATCTCGAGCAGTTTATAAATGTAGCAAAGCGACGATCATGAATAATTAAATGTCAACGCCCAAAATTTTATCATGCAAGAGTTTCTAGCAATTAAATCCTGTGAAGAATTATGAAATTAAAATGATTTTTATTAATATCCTAGATCTAGAATAATTTATCATTCTCCAATAGTCAATGATTATAAAACATTAGTCGCACCTAACAATAGAGAAATCACTACCACGAAAAGACACCAAAGAGCTTTAGATTAACAATTTAATTATTCCTTAGGCAATTAATTTAATGTGGTAAATGAAGAAATTAAATTTTTAATGTGACAAAAGAAAAACAAATCAAAAGGGTTAATAAATTGAAATTTTAATGGGCCATAGGCCACATTAAAATTCTTAATGTGAAAGCGCAAATCCTCTTTTGATTTAATTCTTTTAGTAATTTTAAAGTCACAAGAATGAAAAAATTTTGAACTTTTTAGATTTTTAATGTTTTTTAAATTGTTTTAGATTTTTTTTAAATTTTTTAAAACAAAATCAAAATAATGAAAAAAAAAAAATCAAAACATAAAAACCAAAGTCATAAAAAAAACAAATAAAAGGAAAAGGAGAACCACCAAAACAAAAACTCAAAGTTAAAATAAAAAAATGAATCTAGAACTTAACAGAAGGTAAAAAAAAAAAAAAAAAAAAAAAAAAAACTAACTAAACCCTAATGCATACACTAGAATAAAACAAATGAACCAAAACAAATAAAATAAAATAAAATAAAAATCAAGTTGATTGAGTGTGTTATGCAGGTCGAAGAGGAATAGTGGCGGCAAGAGAGCAACTCGACGACAGCGTTTGGTAGAGGAGCATGCGGATGGAGATGCAGGCTTCGACGAAAGAGGGAGAACGTTGCGGGCAAGGGAAGGAGGAACACGCAAGAAGATTGGAGCTACGGAGAAGGATAAGGTAGTGTTTTGGTAGACAAAGCTGAGGGTTTAATCAACGTTTGGATGGCTGCGAGAGGAATGGACTGCGGGAGGAGTTGCGGATAAGAAGGGACAGTGCAGGGAAAAGGAGTTGTGGAGGAGCTCGACGAGAGAGGCGTAGGGAATATATAGTTTTGCTTGCAGGATGGATGAGGGAGCTTGGGTAAGGCTGCGACAAGGGATGGCAAGGCTGCGAGGAGGGTTTGGATGGAGATGGAGCAGGGGTAGGAAGAACTGCGAGCAGAGGGATGGCAACAATGGAGTTGCGTAAGGGTTTCTTAAAAATTTCGAAATTTTCTGTGAACCCAAAAACCCAGACAGCAGATCGAAAAAACCAATCAGCAAAGAAATGGTAGCCCAAACACTAAAAAAAAAAAAAAAAAAAATTGATTTAAAATGATTTGTTCCTTTGCTTTAGATTTATCCCTGAAACCTTTCGAGATCCAAGAAATTTTAAACCCTTGGGCTACAAAGAATTTGAATAAAAACCCTGGAAAATTATGTTGATAAACCCCAGAGATCCAGATCTTATCCTCCAGGGCCTAGATTTGGACTCTACATAAATTTCTTCCTCAGATTTGTAGCTGCACAACAACAAAAAAAACACCCAAACGATATATACAACGATAAAAACTAAAACCCAAAAAAACCCACGATAGAAAAATAATTATAAAATTTACAAACTGCAAGTTCTAATCAGCGAGATCTACCATTATGCCACACAAAGAATTAAACTTTTAAATTTTAAAGGAGGTGCTAACTCAAAACCCTTCGTGTATCACCAATAAAATCTTATGATAAACTCAGAGCTAATTTAGCTAGGCTCTTCTGGGAACATAGATCAAGAGTTGGCTAGTCCAACTAAAAACTTCCCCTAATGCTCGAGGATCTAAAATCCATATTTCCCTACAAAACTTGATCCAGCCATTAAAAATAGAGCGAGGAAATAATAATAAAACTCAGACAAATAGAGATACCTTCTATTACGTTCAAAATTTAAATTATTATTCAAACCCGAGCAATTGAGCAAGATACCTGTACTCAAATCACTCTTTAGAAGCTATCATCAATGGCTTTAGAAAAAATTATGCATGAAAACAACACATCTCACAATATTCCCATGAAGAGTAACACCAGCAGAACTTAACCCCAAAGTATTTCTTTATTATCCAGAAAAAAAAAAAAAAAAAAAAAAAAAAAAAAAAAAAAAATTACACGAGCTTCTTGCTAAAGCACACGACTCAAAGGTCGGATGGATCGATTGACAAATGACTTCCTATTTAAAGATACTCTTCCAATAGCTAGTTCGAGTGATCATCGTCAAAGCAATCTCAATCGCTGATGAAGATCAAAATTAATTTTAATCTCATCCGTCAAAATATTTAAATATTTGGGGAAATTCGAAATTTTAATTAAATGCATTTTAATCAACTCAAAAATAAAAAATTTGAGTTAATTTCCCCAAAAATTTGACTTTGACTTAACTCCCATGGATCAAAGGTTTAAAATTTAGCAAAATAATTAATTTTCCTTAGTCTCGGACCTTTTAAAGTTTAATTTTTAAGGACTGACGAATTTTGCCTTTGGAGAATTTAAATTTACCTAGAACCTAGGATTAATTAAAATTTTTGGCTTAGGATTTTAATTAATTTTTTGCTAGAAAATTTAATTAATTAACCTATGAGGGTATAAATTATTTTTCCAACCCTCAAGACACTTTACATCATGATTTTCATATTTTTTTACATCATAAGGGGAAAACCCATTTGTAAACCAAGCAATTTGTAATAAAATAATCTAACCAAAAAATTAGGATTATTCCCAAATTACTTTTACATAGACTCTATCTAGAACACTAGGACTCACCTAAGATCCTAGTGACAAAATCCATTCCATCTTTGGGGTAAGATTGGAGAAAAACTCTGTCGACCATCTGATAATGGATCAGTGAGACAAAAAACCTCCCAGAATGGAAATCGTCACGAGAAAAGTACGTTTACCTAGGTTGTTACATACATGACAAAGATCTGTTGAGATTATTTACATTATACACATGCAGAAAGGGTTTATGATAGTTGGACGGCACGGACACATCGTTCAATTGTTATCCCTTTAAAAGAAAAGGGGTGTACTGCTATGGGTCATTGACACGTAGTGGTCAACACCTGTAATACATAAGTTCAAGCAAAACATGTGATACCAAGAACATGATTTAATTTCTCAAGTTAGATCTCCTACATAACCATGGAGGATGGAATGAAAGTCGAGTTATTTATTCTTTCAATCAATATTAGGACTTTCGCTTAACATCCTAGGTTACTTGTAAACTCTAGAATTTAAGGTTCTAACATGCGATTTTTTTTGTATGTTATCTAGGATTACAATTTTTACCCTAGACTAGCTATGAATCATTTAGATATTGAAAATTTAAAAGCTTATGATTATACGTACCTTGTGTTTACATACCTCTGAATTTTGATGGCTCACTAGACTTTGTTGTAGTGACAATACTTACTTGATTTCTTTAAGCTAGTTCTTTTTCCATAGGATAGACTTTGGGTTCCCTTCAAACTGAATACTTCTTGTAGTCATAGATACCTCGGATCATTGCCTCATATCATTGGTATATTTCCATAGGCAGCTATTCCGAGATCTTTTTCCTCAATGAGTTGTAGATCGAATGTACTACTTCACTGTATATACATATCATTGTTTCAATCTTATCACTGCTTCAGCATATCAATGAGTCTGAATTCTTCTTCATGACTGTGACTGTGACTGTGACTTCTCCGAAAAACTATGAACCCAATTTCTGAGGTGACCAGGTTGTCTCACTGTAGCTTACATCATACCATAATCCTTATTTTCTTCTGAGATTATACTTACTCAATGATCGAGCAAGTCTCCTTGTGATTTTCACCAAAACTGATTCGAACTGTCTTGTGGAGACTTGTGCTTACCTTATACTTTTGATACTAGATGTCTCGAGTTCACTATTACAACTTTTACGAATTTCTTACTGAAATTTGGTTTGAACTTCACTTATTTGTGTGGATTATATCATTGTCCTATGGAGCGAAGTTACATTTCTTCTTCATTGAGACATCAGAACCTCCTTCTTGGTGTCTTTAATATGCTCACTTAGTTCCATTAGTTTCATTAGCCCAGAACTGCCTTTCTTCAAACTTCCTTTGACCATGACCATCGCTCTAATACCATGTTGAGAAATCCAAAGTGTTGCAGTTAAACGATTTCTCTTATTATGACATTATCTTGTGATGTTTTTCATTCTTATTATTTGTTCTTTTGAATTATCTTTTCTTATCATCAAGACTAATTCCAAGCAACAAATAGAAGAGAACACAAGATGTAGGCACACTGTCAGGGCAAAACCCCACTCTAAGGGAAAACCTAGTCAAAATTCTTCCTTCAGTAGATTTAAGATGAAACGACCAAGACCCTTACAAACTAGACTCAGGACAACCTCCATCCATCAAGTCAACCTTGTCATGTTACTCACTGAGATAGCATTGATTTGTTCACTATGTTAGCATCGAGACTTTCTCACTGTGGTAGCACCAAGGCCTTCACTGTGGTAGCACCAAATCCTTCACACTATGGTAGCATCAAATCCTTCAATGTGATGTATCATTGAAAGTCTCCACTGTAATCCGCATTATCTCAGAGAAGTATGTCGAGCTTGTCTCTAAAATCATCTTTGCAATTCAACCGAGACTTGTCCACTGTACTATCACCAAAATGTATCTACCATAGCATCGAACTGAGGTCACTTATCCGAGCTCCTTCCGTGCAATGATATTGAAACTTACCTTTGAAATTCTTATCCGAATTTTATGTGGTAGTTATGCAAAGTTGTATATATATTTGTTGCCATATGAAAATAGGCCGACATGTGATCATGAAGAGTTGTGTCACTGTTTTTAGGCCGACATGAGATTATTTGAGGGAAGCCGACTTGATGATGAGTCCTTCGACAGCAAGGAGACCTTGATGGATGGCGAAGTCTTCAAAAATTAACTTTGACAATAACCTAAAGCCTACAATGGAGGCTTGACCTATAACATTTGACCCAAGCATGAAACCCATGCTTTAACAAGTCAATTAAAATAATAATAAATTATTTTTGCTTTCTTTTGACAAATATATATTACATTTTGACTTCAAGTACAATTATGAAGACGGATCCTAGTTACATCTTCAACACTCCACTGTCATAGACATGAGGTGAGAGTGTTCCATAGGACCTTCCTCATTGTCCAAATAGGGTGGTATCTGAAGCTCCCCTATGATTCTTCTTCTTTAGATTCGATAATGTTTCAGCAAATAGAGTTGAGCAAAGATGGGACATGATATGATGACAGGATACTTATGATGATTACATGATGCAGTTGGAATTTCTCCCTAGCTAAGAGGGAGTGTTAATTTGGTAGCTCAGTGACAAATTCCAATCATGGGACTAGATTCCTCTCTCCGAGAGGACCAATTTTGACTTTTGAAGCACTTGATTTGGACAAGGGAAAGTGTATTTTTGAAGTGAAGCCCACATGTGCACAAAAGGACAGGTTAGCCCTAAAAGGAAATTGGACACCCTTGGAAGCCTATAAATACAAGTCAAGTGACCCTCATTTGGACATCATCATCAAGAATCTTCTTCTTCTCTCTTCTTTGGATTGGTTCGCACAAGTTTGAAGTGGGTTCACAGAATTTGGTTCGTACAGGTCTGAAATTGCAAGGTCAGAAGCTCACACATGTGGATTATGGTTTTGGTTTGCAGCCACAGGTTTGACATAGGAATTTTCAGCTATAGTTGCATGTATACAAGCCTATCTGTGCGGCCAAAACACTTCAGTCGCATGCATGCACACTTGCTCCGTACGACCAAGACTTAGGGTTTCATTTTTACAGGTGACTGTAGTTGACCATAGTTGACTACACATTGGGAAAGTTAACTTTGATCAGTGTTGTTGTTGGGATCATATTTCTGGATATTGTTTGGTGGAATTTTGAAGGATAGTTTTGTATTGGCTCATTGTACTATGTTGAGCATTTTATGACAATATAATAGAAGAAGAACTTCAAAGGGTTTTTCCCTGGTCTTTGACCAAATCAATGTCTCTTGTTGATGTTGTTGATTGTATCCTATTGTCATTGCATTATTGTTCTATCTTTAGTTATTATTGATTAATGAAAGAATTAATCACTATTGAAAAGATTGTTAATTGAAGAATTGAATGGCTAAAATAATTGAAACAACCTAGAACAGTGGTAAAATTAACATTGATTCAGAAGCCTACAGTCAACTATCAACATTTGTGGAAGCCTGTGGTCAACTATCGAAATATGTGGTCAACAGTCAGAAAAGAACCCCAAGTCTCAACCGCACGGAGCTAATGGTCATGCGTGCGGCTGAAGCCTTCCAGTTGCACGCAAAGGCTTGCATGCATGCGGTTGCAGCTAAAAATTTTCTGTGGCAACCCTGCAGCTGCGAACCAAAAACCCTAATCCGCATGTGTGGGCTCAGACCCTGGAATTTCGGACCTATGCATATGAATTCACCGCACACCAATTTCAGACTTGTGCAAGCCAAAAACCGAAGAAGAGGAAAGAAGAATGCTTGATGGTCATCTCCAAATGAGGGTCACTTGACTTGTATTTATATCCATCCAAGGGTTTCCAATTTCCTTTTAGGGTTGACCTGTCATTTTGTGCACACGTGGGTTTCCATATTAAAATATATATTTTTCCTCAACCAAATTAAATTCTTCCAATGGTTAGGAGGGGTCGTCCTTGATGAGGAAGATTGTCCAAAGGAGGGAATTTGTCCCTGAGTTGCCAAATTAACACTCCCTCTCAGCTAGGGAGAAAATACTGACTACAACATATGTCCCATCGCAAATATCTCGTTAACAAATGTTGTATTCGCTCATCTTTGTTCATCTTTGCTCATATCAACTCATCCCTACTTATCTCTGCTTATCTTTGCTCATCTATGCTCATATGTTGAACACTCTTGAATCTAAAAGAAGTAGAATTTGACATGCCTAAGCTACCACCCTCTATCCATCGGGGAGCCACTACTACCACCCAGAAACTAATGACAATGAGGAAGGTCCTATGGGACACTCTCACCTCATGTCTGCGACAATGGGGAAGGTCATATGGGACACTCTCACCCCAAGTCATCTCATATAGGGGAGCATCCGACTAGCACTCTATATCGAACAATAGGCGAGATACCACTTACCAAGCAAGGATCACAACCATCCCATTGTGCAATCAATGGGCGAGATACCACATTGCTATACGAGGTAAGGATCACAACCATCCTATTGCCTGTTGATCTTCGCAGTAATGACCCTTAAGAGTCATGTGGTAGAACACCTACATCATAATACGAGCTTGGGTGAGATACCCGACTTACCAAAGGTAAGGATCACACACCCCCAAGCCTCCTCAACCTATTGGCCAGAGGGGGAGGGGCAATCCCAACAAGCTTGGCTTGTGGATATGATGCCAACTAGGGTATACTCTGCTAGACAAAGATAGGGGGAGATACCCGAATTGACAAAATGGACAAGGATCGCGCACACCCTTTGGGTGACAAATAGGGGAATTACCCTATTGTCCAGAGATCCCTCAACTCCAGGAGCTCTACGGCTCAATTCCTCACCCTGGGAGCTCAGCTGGGGAGAAGAGCTAGCTCAGTGTCCTCGATCAGCCCGGATCCTTACTCAGGAGGGTCAAATCCATCAATCCATGTTGCTCTTTGTAGATCAAAAACATATCAACATGCTCATATCCAATACCGACTCAAACAATTCACTGAAGAGTTCAATCATACTGCTTTATGCAGTTCTTTCGAGCAGCACTCCTTTGTTTTCCTATTCATACGGAACATCAAATCAAATATTATGTTAGAGAAAATACATGTTATAAAAGGATACCTTATTCATCTTCCCTCTCATGGAGGCAACAACTGCAAGCCTAAGCTTGTCTCATACAATAGTATTGTCTCAATATATAAAGACATCCTTGTCACAGCTATATACGGGATTCTTTTGCCAATTGGATCCCAATCTTGTTTGTCGCGATATATCACTGTCATATCCAGAGCCTTCTCAATCATCTCTCCAAAGAGCTTCCTTAACCAAATTGTCTCGCAGATAGCCATGCTTAAAGCTATGGACTTCTATTCCCTGCTCATCCAAGATGTCATGGGAAATCTCAAGCTAAAGCAGCACCCAAATGTGCTCTTCTTATCAATAACGTTTCCAGTCTAGTCAGCATCAGTGCATCCATGCAATCGTACATCTCCTATAGTATATCTTAGAGCAAGATTGATCATCTCATGCAGATTATTTCAAAATGCGTTCAGCAGCAACCCAATTTGTATGAAGCGGCTCAAACATGAATTGACTCAAGGTGTTCACTA
Organism: Pinus tabuliformis; assembly: GCA_031772625.1. Classification (NCBI taxonomy): domain Eukaryota; kingdom Viridiplantae; phylum Streptophyta; class Pinopsida; order Pinales; family Pinaceae; genus Pinus; species Pinus tabuliformis. The sequence continues at coordinate 523,793,213 of CM062812.1, forward strand.
CAAAGCAGAGATCCAGACAAGTGTTCACAAGGAACATCAATGTCTCAATCAACTGCCAGTACTTAGAACTAGCAACATCTCTACATAATTTTTTTCTTTTTAAATCAATTCCATCAGGGTGTCCAAGGATGATTTGCATTCCCACTTTCCAAATCTCTCCAATAGCTTCACGACATATTTGTGAAAAATCCTTGAAATGCAGCAACTGGAATTAATTCTCCTAACTGATTATTCAATTTATTAATTTTTTGATTAATATCGAATTAATCACACTATAATTTCTTCACAAAATAATAAACGTTGCGGAAATAAAAACACTAGAAATTAAGAAATGCTAGCACACAAACAAAAATTATGACACCGTTATTTTTGGACACTTATCCCCAGAAAAACCCAATGTGGGAAAATTGGTACAGCAGTGAGGGTTATTTTTTATTATTATGCAACAACAGAATTTCTAAGTACAGAAATGTCGCCAAACTGACAATTCTACCCAAGAGAAATATTGGCAAAAATATACTAAGGGATTTTACCCTCTTTTCGAACAATCTCGGCACCTCACTGCCTCTAAAAAGCAAGTCATCTTCCCTGCTCTGCGCAGACCCTGCGTCACCCTAATGCAGAGCCTCTCATGCTCAGCCTAGAACTGCTGCCAATCTAGTCATCCTGCCTGCTACTAACTTGGAAATTGCCTCTCCGACACTCTGGAAAATCTTCCCGGCCTCTAGAACTGAAAACGAGATTCCCCTTAGCTAGATCGAACTGCTCACTTGAGGCTCTACGTTGCCCCTACGCAACCTCTTGGAGATAAATTTCGGCCTCCTCTTTCTGACTCTCTAGAACTAGAATTTCCTCTAGAATACTGCTATGTTGCCCCTCTTCCACCTGCTACTCGATCTACTCGCTCGATTTCTCCTGTTGAATCACCTGCACTAGAAAATCAAATTGCCCAGATCATTGGTATTTGCACTGATGTGTTCCCCATCTACCCATCGACCTCTTCTTATAATCTCCAGTTGGGACTACAACGGCCTCAATTAAAATTTAATCGATTGTCTCCAAGTCAATCCATGTGAGTTTCTAGAGAATTCTCACCTTTCTCAAATAATTACTATTAATTAACCATTTTTCCTATTAATTAACCATTTAACTTTTTAATTATCGTCAATTAATATAATTGAGCCATCTCTAGGTGGAATTTCCAGAAACTATTTTTGGAATTTCAAGAATTCATGTGTTTTAGCCTCTCCACAAAATTTCGTGACTAGAACACCATCCATTGCTACAAAAATTAACAATATTTTCCTTTTCCAAACTTCTAAACCCAGAAAGTAGTGCATCATGTCAATATCCTTCGTCTCGAACTTAGAGGCCAACTTCCTCTTACTTTGATTATCAGAGGCTCATTACCTATCAAGAATAGATCGTCAACATATAAAACCAAAATCAAAGGCATACCTTTAACCACCTTGAAGTAGAGGATGGAGTCAACATTGCTTCTAAGTTTCACTAGGTAACTATCAATGTGGACATACCAAGCTCGAGGAGCTTGCTTCAAACCATACAAAGCTTTTGCAAACATAACACTGACCAAACCTTCAAACAAATCAATATTGTACAATCAAATCAACCAAGTCTACTTATCAAGCCTTAAATGCCAAACCAAAACAAATATCAAAGCCGTGAAAGTTTCTGCCAACATCAATGTCAAACTCTTTAATAGGTAGAGCTCACACTCTTATCTATTTCCATATTAACAACTGTCATTTATCAAGTCAAACTTCATCAAGCCATCCACGTGATCATAATATGAATCATTTCTATCACTAAATCTAAGTGCATACATCAAGGACAAGTCATATAAGTTTTTACCATTCATTCATTGTGAAATCTTTGTAATACCAGAATAGAAATCATTGCACAGTGAGGAGCAATCCTTTATTGGCGTGCTAGCTCCAATGATCAAATCAAGACAATTAACATATTGATATGCATACTATAAACCCATGCAAACACAAGATGAGTTAAGACATTCACATTCTTTGCAACAGAAGATCTCTGTGAAAATTCCTTGAAATGCTGCAACTAGAAATATTCCTTCTAACTGATAAATTAATTATGCAATTTATTTTGTTTACGGCAAGATAACGAAATATTCACACTGCAATTTCCTCACCAAATAAAATATTGCGGAAGTAAAAAAAAAGGAACTGAGAAATGCTAGCGCACACATAAAAAATGACACAATTATTTTTGAACAAATGTCCGCTGAAAAACCCAACTTGGGAAAACCGGTGCAGCAACTGAGGGTTTTTATTATTATGCAGCAACAAAATTTCTGAGTACAATAAAATGATGCCAAGTTGGCATTTCTATCTAAAAGAAATACTGGCAAAAATATATGAGGGTATTTACCCTCCTCCTCAAGCAATCCCACAATAGTCTGAGCCTCGGAACTAGCTCCGAAACACTTCTGCATCAGCGTTGTGCGTTGCCTCTGCGTAGGCCCCACTCGTGCTACCCAGAAACTGCCTCTGATGTGACGTCTAGCCTATTGTTGCCACTGGAAGTGATTCTTCCGGCCTCTTGGAAATTTCCTCGGCCACTAGAAGTTGAATCCACCCATGCTCTGGCTGAATCGAACTGCTTAATTGAGGCTCTGTGCAGCCCCGGCATAGCCTCCTAGAGAAATAATACGGCCTCCTCTCACTACTTCGGAACTGGAAACTCCTCCGAAAAACCTCTGTCTTGCCCCTCTGTCACCTACTACTCGATCTACTGGCTCGATTTCTCCTGCTGAATTTCCTGCACTGGAAAATCGAATTGCCCAGATCACTGAGTATTAGCGACTGGTGTGTCCTCCATCTACCTATCAACCTCCTCTTATAATCTCTAGTTGGGACTCCAACGGCCAAGATTAAAACATAATCGATCATTGAGATCATATCTGAATCGATCCCTGTGAGTTTCTAGAGAATTCTCACCTTTCTCAATTAATACTGATTAATTAACCTATTTTCCTAAGTTTAGACTTAAGAAATATTTAAAAATAGGCTAAAATTTAATCAAGACACTTCTAGGTGGAATTTCCATAAACAATTTCTGGGTTATGGAGAACCCCTGTGTTTTAGCCTCTCAACAAAGTTTTGAGACTAGAACACCATCTGATGCTACAAAAACTAACACTACCTCTTAGAGAGGAAGGTGTTCTAGTGTTGCACTACTGATACAACACCCTGTCTTTGTATCACCCTCTCTACGTTATTGATGTCTGGCCACTGTGACTGACGACTACTGCCCACCAACCACTACGCAACTCTAATGTTGTCTTTGTGTTGTTGTTGACAGTGTGACACTATTATATTGTTGACAACTCTGCACTACACTGCAACTGAGAAGCATCCAAAATATTTTTTTGTTGATTTGGGGTAGCATCGGATGTGCTCTAGCCACAAAAATTGGTGGAGAGGATAAGGCACATGAGATCTCCAATACCCAGAAAGGGTTTGGGCAGATTCTAAACAGTTTGGGAAATATTAAAATAATTAATATTTTTAATGGAGTCCCTAAGTCTAAACTTAGGGAAAATAAAATATTAATGTGTATTAATATAAAATTGTGTTAGAATGGTCCAAAAGTCATGCATCAAGCCAGATCTAATCTGAGCCGTTGATTAGGGACTTAATCTCGGTCGTTGATTTGTCAATGAGAAAAGTATAAGAGGAGGCTTGAGGGTCACTTGGAGAATACACTGAGAGAGACTAATCAGTTCAATTTCTGGAGTGGGGTTAGCTGAGAAATTGAACCAGTGGTCTGGTGAGTAGTCAGGAGGTAGCAAGTACGGAGCAGAGAGGTGGGATTAGCCACTGGAGATCAGCGCTAAGGCAAGAGAGGCAGACGCAGGGCTTTTCAGGCAGACGCAGAGGCAGCAGAAGACTGCGCAGTCACTTGCTGGGCCTGCATGAGTGACGCAGAGAGGCCCAGGGCTGACACAATCAAGCAGGGGCTGACGTAGAGGGTTTGAGAGCCACGCAGAGGTCAGTCGGGCTGACGCTGGGATTGGGAGAAGTGCTGGAGAATTATTTCTCTCTTTTGCGTAAGCCAGTTTGGCACCCTGTTGTACAGAGGAATTGCTGAATAATAAAATCCTCCCTTGCTGCACCGATTTTCCCACATTGGGTTTTTTCGGGGACTGTAGTCCAAAATATCTGTCAATGTGTTAATGCTTGTGCATATGTTTGTTTTTGTATTACGATGTGATATCTGCAACAGTATTTATTTTAATGTTTATTGAAGTAATTTCATAAATAACTTATTGTGGAATAAGTAGGAAAAATAAATCAATTGTTGCAGTGATAGAATTTTCACATTTGTCTCTGCTATTGAAACGGGTTCTCCACCATACCCATATGTTCTCTAAAATAGACGAAATTAGCTCTCCCTAGAGCTTTCGTGAGAATATATGCAACCTGCTCATTTGTGGGAACATATTGTAGCTGGACTGCTCTGCGTTGCACACAATCTCTGATGAAATGACATTGAATCTCTATGTGTTTCGATATGTCATGAAACACTGGATTCTCATATAGCTTGATGCAACTCTGATTATCACAGTAGATATTGGTCGCCTCCATCCTTTGCCTAAACAAGCTTACCAGCAGCTTCCGAAGCCATATAGCTTCACATGTAGTTGTGCTTGTTTCCATATACTTTGCTTCTGTAGAGCTTGGTGCTATTGACTTCTACTTCCTGTTGCACCAAGAAACCATCCATGATCCAACGTTGAAGAAATACCCAGAGGTACTTTTCCTATCCACTGAACTGCCTACCCAATCTGCATATGTGAACCCACATAGTCTGACGTCATCCCCTCGGGTATATCTCAACCCATACCGATTGTGTCGTGCACATACCTTAAAATGTGTCTCGTTGTTGTTTGTTAAAAAATGTGTAACTAGGTTCGGGCTTCACAAATATGATAAGTACTTTTTATTCTTGTATATTGTCAAATGAATGAAAAATTATTATTATTATTTTTAGAGCATTGGTTTCATGCTCAAGGTCTTTTATTTCAGAGGTCAAGCACCCATTGAGTGCTTCTAAGATTTGTCCTAGGTCAAGAATTCAAAAGAGTCATTGTCATTGTCATAAGTTGAAGGCCCCATCGGGCACATTGTAACTTGTAAGGAAAATTATCTTTTTCATTAAAAGTGTCAAAATACCCTTCAAGACCAAGTCGGCCTGGCAGCTGGGAAGTCGGCCTATTTTGAGGAGCCACGTCCACCTTTAGAAGCCTATATAAAGGAGGGAACTCGACCTCCTTGGAAGACATTCATGCACTCTCTCATCCAAGTGAAGAAAAAGAGCAAGAAGGCAGTGAAGAAGGAAGAGGACGAAGAAGACTTGTTTCTGGGTTATTTCTTTCTCACACGTGTGAAGGAGGGCTAGGGTTTTTGCTGTTGGACTAGGGTTTTTCTGCTGCTAGTTCGATCTTGAAGCAAGAAGAGAAAGAAGGTCAGTGAAGTTCACATTAGGCCATCCTTAAGCACCAAAAGAAGGAGAAAGCCAAGCGAAGGTTTGAAGAAGCCTTGGGAGACCGGAATAAGCTCACACGTGTGGTAGCAACTTGTTAAAATTGGCAACTAAGGCCAAACTCCACATGGGTCATCTTATTTATGACAGCTGATATTTCTCTTGGATTCCTCTCTCCGAGAGGTGTAGGATTGATCTAGAGATCATCTGATTCCGACATGTACAAATGAAGTTATGAATTTATTTTGATTATGGACAAATTGTCAAGGTCGGCCAGCAAACTTATGTAGGCTCAGAAGCCCAACAGTCACATCTGTTCATCCTCAATGTTTGCTATAAATACATGATGCCTTAGCCTGCCTCATTTGGACACACTCATCTTCACACTTCTCTCTCTCTCTCTCCTCGTTGATTGGGTATGGATTTCTGGGCCTCTCTCTCTCCACACGCCCGAAATTTCAGGAGGCTGAAATTTCAAGAGAGCGAAATTTCCGGAGGCCGAAATTTCAGGAGCAAAATTTCCGAACGCTGAAATTTCAAGAGAGCGAAATTTCAGGAGGCCGAAATTTTAGGAGACCGAATTTCTGGACAGTTTGACCAAGCATTGACCAGCATGCATGGACCTCCTTTGACTGCGTTTTTGTGAGGGCTATCTTTATTTGGGCAGGCTGCATTTTTGGGCACAAAAATCGAGGCTAGACATTCATTGTTGACCAGTGTTGACTACAGCTAGGGCTAACCGCGGGTGGGTTGTTTGACCAAACTTTGACTAGGCTAAATTTGGATGTTTTGAGGGCTATTTTATATTGTTGTTTAGAGGCTGAAGTTGACCGATTTGTTGAGGGTCAAATCTGCCTTGTTGACCAGCATTGACTTTTCTGGTTAGGGCTCTTTTGCTGCTGTTATAAATTATCAGATTTGTAAATTGTACTATCTCTCTCTGCTGAACTATTGAAGACTAAAAGAAGATTTGATCAAGGGTTCCCCACATTGGGGTTTGTCCCTAGCTGGTGCCACATCTTGTGTCCTCTTGTCTTGGCTTGTCTTCTACTGTTTATGTTTATGTTCTATCTGCATTTTACTATCATGTTGATGTGATTGCTAAACTAGATATTGATATTGGGCTAATAAAGAAATTGAAGTAAAATTGCTCTAAAGCATAGAACATACCATCGTTGCCTAAAATTAACATGGTATCAGAGCTGAGATGAAGTCAAAGCCCAAGCAAGACTAAAAGAGAAATCACCAAAGATAGTTGGACAAGGACAAAAGGTTCAATGGGTTCCTCAGCCTACTTCCTCACTGAAGACAAGCTCCATGATAAATCTGACTATCATGGATGGAAGATGTCTCTTGATTTGACCTTGGAAAAAGAAGAAGTGATGGACTATGTGCAGGGTAAAATCCCTGAACCTCCTTCAAATGCACCGACTGCTGCGAAGACCAAGTACGATAGGGCTTAAGTCAAAGCAAAGAAGAATGCTTGATGGTCATCTCCAAATGAGGGTCACTTGACTTGTATTTATATCCATCCAAGGGTTTCCAATTTCCTTTTAGGGTTGACCTGTCATTTTGTGCACATGTGGGTTTCCATATTAAAATATATATTTTTCCTCAACCAAATTAAATTCTTCCAATGGTTAGGAGGGGTCGTCCTTGATGAGGAAGATTGTCCAAAGGAGGGAATTTGTCCCTGAGTTGCCAAATTAACACTCCCTCTCAGCTAGGGAGAAATTACTGACTACAACATATGTCCCATCGCAAATATCTCGTTAACAAATGTTGTATTCGCTCATCTTTGTTCATCTTTGCTCATATCAACTCATCCCTACTTATCTCTGCTTATCTTTGCTCATCTATGCTCATATGTTGAACACTCTTGAATCTAAAAGAAGAAGAATTTGACATGCCTAAGCTACCACCCTCTATCCATCGGGGAGCCACTACTACCACCCAGAAACTAATGACAATGAGGAAGGTCCTATGGGACACTCTCACCTCATGTCTGCGACAATGGGGAAGGTCCTATGGGACACTCTCACCCCAAGTCATCTCATATAGGGGAGCATCCGACTACCACCCTATATCGAGCAATAGGCGAGATACCACTTACCAAGCAAGGATCACAACCATCCCATTGTGCAATCAATGGGCGAGATACCACTTGCTATACGAGGTAAGGATCACAACCATCCTATTGCCTGTTGATCTTCCCAGTAATGACCCTTAAGAGTCATGTGGTAGAACACCTACATCATAATCCGAGCTTGGGTGAGATACCCGACTTACCAAAGGTAAGGATCACACACCCCCAAGCCTCCTCAACCTATTGGCCAGATGGGGAGGGACAATCCCAACAAGCTTGGCTTGTGGGTATGATGCCAACTAGGGTATACTCTGCTAGACCAAGATAGGGGGAGATACCCGAATTGTCAAAATGGACAAGGATCACGCACACCCTATGGGTGACAAATAGGGGAAATACCCTATTGTCCAGAGATCCCTCAACCCCAGGAGCTCTACGGCTCAATTCCTCACCCTGGGAGCTCAGCTGGGGAGAAGAGCTAGCTCAGTGTCCTCGATCAGCCCGGATCCTTACTCAGGAGGGTCACATCCATCAATCCATGTTGCTCTTTGTAGATCAAAAACATATCAACATGCTCATATCCAGTACCGACTCAAACAATTCACTGAAGAGTTCAATCATACTGCTTTATGCAGTTCTTTCGAGCAGCAATCCTTTGTTTTCCTATTCATACGGAACATCAAATCAAATATTATGTTAGAGAAAATACATGTCATAAAAGGATACCTTATTCATCTTCCCTCTCATGGAGGCAACAACCACAAGCCTAAGCTTGTCTCATACAATAGTATTGTCTCAATATATGAAGATATCTCTATCCCAGCTATGTACGGGATTCTTTGCCAATTGGATCCCAATCTTGTTGTCGCAATATATCACTGTCATATCCAGAGCCTACTCAAACATCTCTCCAAAGAGCTTCCTTAACCAAATTGTCTCGCAGATAGCCATGCTTAAAGCTATGGACTTCTATTTCCTGCTCATCCAAGATGTCATGGGAAATCCCAAGCTAAAGCAGCACCCAAATGTGCTCTTCTTATCAATAACGTTTCCAGCCTAGTCAGCATCAGTGCATCCATGCAATCGTACATCTCCTATAGTATATCTTAGACCAAGATTGATCATCTCATGCAGATTATTTCAAAATGCGTTCAGCAGCAACCCAATTTGTATGAAGCGGCTCAAACATGAATTGACTCAAGGTGTTCACTACAAAGCAGAGATCCAGACAAGTGTTCACAAGGAACATCAATGTCTCAATCAACTGCCAGTACTTAGAACTAGCAACATCTCTACATAATTTTTTTCTTTTTAAATCAATTCCATCAGGGTGTCCAAGGATGATTTGCATTCCCACTTTCCAAATCTCTCCAATAGCTTCACGACATATTTGTGAAAAATCCTTGAAATGCAGCAACTGGAATTAATTCTCCTAACTGATTATTCAATTTATTAATTTTTTGATTAATATCGAATTAATCACACTATAATTTCTTCACAAAATAATAAACGTTGCGGAAATAAAAACACTGGAAATTGAGAAATGCTAGCACACAAACAAAAATTATGACACCGTTATTTTTGGACACTTATCCCCAGAAAAACCCAATGTGGGAAAATTGGTACAGCAGTGAGGGTTATTTTTTATTATTATGCAACAACAGAATTTCTAAGTACAGAAATGTCGCCAAACTGACAATTCTACCCAAGAGAAATATTGGCAAAAATATACTAAGGGATTTTACCCTCTTTTCGAACAATCTCGGCACCTCACTGCCTCTAAAAAGCAAGTCATCTTCCCTGCTCTGCGCAGACCCTGCGTCACCCTAATGCAGACCCTCTCATGCTCAGCCTAGAACTGCTGCCAATCTAGTCATCCTGCCTGCTACTAACTTGGAAATTGCCTCTCCGACACTCTGGAAAATCTTCCCGGCCTCTAGAACTGAAAACGAGATTCCCCTTAGCTAGATCGAACCGCTCACTTGAGGCTCTACGTTGCCCCTACGCAACCTCTTGGAGATAAATTTCGGCCTCCTCTTTCTGACTCTCTAGAACTAGAATTTCCTCTAGAATACTGCTATGTTGCCCCTCTTCCACCTGCTACTCGATCTACTCGCTCGATTTCTCCTGTTGAATCACCTGCACTAGAAAATCAAATTGCCCAGATCATTGGTATTTGCACTGATGTGTTCCCCATCTACCCATCGACCTCTTCTTATAATCTCCAGTTGGGACTACAACGGCCTCAATTAAAATTTAATCGATTGTCTCCAAGTCAATCCATGTGAGTTTCTAGAGAATTCTCACCTTTCTCAAATAATTACTATTAATTAACCATTTTTCCTATTAATTAACCATTTAACTTTTTAATTATCGTCAATTAATATAATTGAGCCATCTCTAGGTGGAATTTCCAGAAACTATTTTTGGAATTTCAAGAATTCATGTGTTTTAGCCTCTCCACAAAATTTCGTGACTAGAACACCATCCATTGCTACAAAAATTAACAATATTTTCCTTTTCCAAACTTCTAAACCCAGAAAGTAGTGCATCATGTCAATATCCTTCGTCTCGAACTTAGAGGCCAACTTCCTCTTACTTTGATTATCAGAGGCTCATTACCTATCAAGAATAGATCGTCAACATGTAAAACCAAAATCAAAGGCATACCTTTAACCACCTTGAAGTAGAGGATGGAGTCAACATTGCTTCTAAGTTTCACTAGGTAACTATCAATGTGGACATACCAAGCTCGAGGAGCTTGCTTCAAACCATACAAAGCTTTTGCAAACATAACACTGACCAAACCTTCAAACAAATCAATATTGTACAATCAAATCAACCAAGTCTACTTATCAAGCTTTAAATGCCAAACCAAAACAAATATCAAAGCCGTGAAAGTTTCTGCCAACATCAATGTCAAACTCTTTAATAGGTAGAGCTCACACTCTTATCTATTTCCATATTAACAACTGTCATTTATCAAGTCAAACTTCATCAAGCCATCCACGTGATCATAATATGAATCATTTCTATCACTAAATCTAAGTGCATACATCAAGGACAAGTCATATAAGTTTCTACCATTCATTCATTGTGAAATCTTTGTAATACCAGAATAGAAATCATTGCACAGTGAGGAGCAATCCTTTATTGGCGTGCTAGCTCCAATGATCAAATCAAGACAATTAACATATTGATATGCATACTATAAACCCATGCAAACACAAGATGAGTTAAGACATTCACATTCTTTGCAACAAAAGATCTCTGTGAAAATTCCTTGAAATGCTGCAACTAGAAATATTCCTTCTAACTGATAAATTAATTATGCAATTTATTTTGTTTACGGCAAGATAACGAAATATTCACACTGCAATTTCCTCACCAAATAAAATATTGCGGAAGTAAAAAAAAAAGGAACTGAGAAATGCTAGCGCACACATAAAAAATGACACAATTATTTTTGAACAAATGTCCGCTGAAAAACCCAACTTGGGAAAACCGGTGCAGCAACTGAGGGTTTTTATTATTATGCAGCAACAAAATTTCTGAGTACAATAAAATGATGCCAAGTTGGCATTTCTATCTAAAAGAAATACTGGCAAAAATATATGAGGGTATTTACCCTCCTCCTCAAGCAATCCCACAATAGTCTGAGCCTCGGAACTAGCTCCGAAACACTTCTGCATTAGCGTTGTGCGTTGCCTCTGCGTAGGCCCCACTCGTTCTACCCAGACACTGCCTCTGATGTGACGTCTAGCCTATTGTTGCCACTGGAAGTGATTCTTCCGGCCTCTTGGAAATTTCCTCGGCCACTAGAAGTTGAATCCACCCATGCTCTGGCTGAATCGAACTGCTTAATTGAGGCTCTGTGCAGCCCCGGCATAGCCTCCTAGAGAAATAATACGGCCTCCTCTCACTACTTCGGAACTGGAAACTCCTCCGAAAAACCTCTGTCTTGCCCCTCTGTCACCTACTACTCGATCTACTGGCTCGATTTCTCCTGCTTAATTTCCTGCACTGGAAAATCGAATTGCCCAGATCACTGAGTATTAGCGACTGGTGTGTCCTCCATCTACCTATCAACCTCCTCTTATAATCTCTAGTTGGGACTCCAACGGCCAAGATTAAAACATAATCGATCATTGAGATCATATCTGAATCGATCCGTGTGAGTTTCTAGAGAATTCTCACCTTTCTCAATTAATACTGATTAATTAACCTATTTTCCTAAGTTTAGACTTAAGAAATATTTAAAAATAGGCTAAAATTTAATCAAGACACTTCTAGGTGGAATTTCCATAAACAATTTCTAGGTTATGGAGAACTCCTGTGTTTTAGCCTCTCAACAAAGTTTTGAGACTAGAACACCATCTGATGCTACAAAAACTAACACTACCTCTTAGAGAGGAAGGTGTTCTAGTGTTGCACTACTGATACAACACCCTGTCTTTGTATCACCCTCTCTACGTTATTGATGTCTGGCCACTGTGACTGACGACTACTGCCCACCAACCACTACGCAACTCTAATGTTGTATCTGTGTTGTTGTTGACAGTGTGACACTATTATATTGTTGCCAACTCTGCACTACACTGCAACTGAGAAGCATCCAAAATATTTTTTTGTTGATTTGGGGTAGCATCGGATGTGCTCTAGCCACAAAAATTGGTGGAGAGGACACATCTTGTGTCCTCTTGTCTTGGCTTGTCTTCTACTGTTTATGTTTATGTTCTATCTGCATTTTACTATCATGTTGATGTGATTGCTAAACTAGATATTGATATTGGGCTAATAAAGAAATTGAAGTAAAATTGCTCTAAAGCATAGAACATACCATCGTTGCCTAAAATTAACATGGTATCAGAGCTGAGATGAAGACAAAGCCCAAGCAAGACTAAAAGAGAAATCACCAAAGATAGTTGGACAAGGACAAAAGGTTCAATGGGTTCCTCAGCCTACTTCCTGACTGAAGACAAGCTACATGATAAATCTGACTATCATGGATGGAAGATGTCTCTTGATTTGACCTTGGAAAAAGAAGAAGTGATGGACTATGTGCAGGGTAAAATCCCTGAACCTCCTTCAAATGCACCGACTGCTACGAAGACCAAGTACGATAGGGCTTAAGTCAAAGCAAAGAAGATTATCAGGGATTTCATTGACAAGCATCTGGTGGCCTAAATCTCTAAACTGAAAACCTCCAAGGAGATCTACGACAGGTTGGTCGGCATGTTCAAGGTTAGTAATGCTAATCAAATTCTATTTCTCAAGAATAAGTTGAAGGATATTAAGAAGGGAAAGGACGAGGATATTCAATCCTATTTCTTAAGGATTATTGAGATCACGAATGATCTATTCTCGATTAGAGAAGTCATTTCTGACAGGGAACTTACTCTCACCACCCTTGGAGGACTTCTACCTAGTGGTATGTACTTAGAACCACTATACTCAACAATGATCGAATTCCAGGGTTTGAAGAATTGATGTCGAGATGAATTCAAGAAGAAATTAGAATGGTGGAGCAAGAAATGCTTTCTAATAGAAGCAACCCCACGGCATTCTCCGCTCATGCCAAGAGGAAGAACAATGCAGGTTCAAAGAAGCAAAGTCAAGGAAGACCAGGATTCAAAAATAGAAGGAAGGGAAGATGCTTTGTTTGCAATAAGTTTGGCCACTATGCAAGGGAGTGTCCAAATAGAAGGGACACATCGCATGATGATGATCACAATCATTCTAGGGGCAACTTCAACAACAATGATCAAAGGAATGGCAAGTCCAATGGCAAAGGAAAAAGGAATGTGGGACATCAAGGAAATGGTCGACCCTCCAAGAAATCAAGGAACTCCAAGTATAAAGTATCAAATGTTGTTAACAATAAGCAAAAAGAGTACTATCTTATATCGGCCCTCTCCACTGCCTCTCCTTCGGACACTTTGGAAAATTCGCTGATTGATAGTGGTGCCTCAAGGCACTTCACCGGATACAAGGAAGCCCTCTCTAATCTGATAGAAAAGGAGACAAACTTGGAGATCATCCTTGGAGACTATGCCATCTATCCCATGAAGGGAGTAGGGAATGTTACCCTTCAATTGAATCAAGGTAACACTATCAATTTGCAAGAAGTACTATATGTACCTGATCTCAAGAAGAACCTGGTGTCCATTTCAGCCATGGAGGACAAAGGATTCAAAGTGGCATTCATCGATGGAAAGGTACATGTTTGGAAAAGAAATTTTAAAGATTTTTTTACTCTTGGGTTCAGGGTTGACACTTTGTATCAAGTTGGAAGAAGTCCATTGGGAGCCATGTCTTGCAACACATCTCTGCAATCTGAACTATGGCACCAAAGGTTTGCCCATCTTCATTATAAGGCCCTACTCGATGTGAGACAGATGGTGACAAGTATGCTTGAGTTCAAAGTAGGGCATGAAGGTGTATGTTCGGGATATGCCGAAGGAAAACTTACAAGGGGACCATTCCCCTCAAGTAATAGCAAGACCACAAATATATTGCAATTGATCAACTCTGACATATCTGGTATGATGCCCGTAAACTCTTTGGGAGGATACTTATATTATCTCACCTTTACGGATGATTATTCTCGCAAGACCTGGATCTACTTCTTGAAGAAGAAGGATGAAGTGTTCACCTGGTTCCGACACTTCAAAGCCTTGATCGAAAACCAATCCGAGAAGAAAATCAAGATATTGAAGACTAATAATGGGACCGAGTATGAACCCAATGAATTCCAATATTATTGCAGAGAAGTTGTCATTAAGAGGGAGACTACAACGCCATACACTCTTGAGAAGAATGGTGTGGCTGAAAGGAAGAATCGCTCTATTGTAGAAGCAGTTTGTGCCATGCTTCATGATCAAGGCCTTCCGAAGTTCCTATGGGTTGAAGCTGCAAATATCGTCGTGTATGTTCAAAACCAATGCCCTCATCAAGCATTGGACTCCAAGACTCCAGAAGAAATGTTCACTGGTAAGAAACCCGATGTCTCTCATTTTAGAATTTTTGGAAGTCCCATATATTGTTAATCAATGTTGTCATTAATGTCAATATGGCATTGGTCAACATGGCAAATATCCTTGATATGCCTAATGAATATCATGAAACCCTAAAATGAGATGATAAGGTTGAAGAAAATAGATGTCTGGTTCCATATGATGATGTCGTAACTCTTGTTTGATAAGAATGTCATCAATTAATATGTCAAGTCACTAATGAAGAAGTGTTAAGAAGTGCCAAGCGCCAAGTATTTAAAAGCCCTTGATGACATATGGAGGACTACATTTGATGATGTCATATTCTTGATGAATGACCACAATTAATGATGGCACTTGATGAGGTCTTGATAACATGGTTGGAGATCATTTGATGGTTGGAAGATTATTTTGGAGTTCTCCTAATGATGTTGCACTATGACTACACTAGTATATGATGACATTGTTCATGCGTCATGCTACATGGATGTTGCACTCCTACATAATGACTCTATGATCCTATGATGACATTGATAACAATGAAGAAGCCACATTGTCCCAAACATTCCTCATGTTGTCCCAAACTTTTTATGCATAAAATTTAAGGATAGTCACAAAGAAAAATTATTTTGGACACCTTGGAAGCATCCTTTCAAAATGGATCCTAGACCATCTTAAAGAGGATTTTTTCCTCTTTCTAACGAGCCTTTATTTGCCCCGAAACTCCCAATAGTTTGTGAGATATTGAATTTTTAAGTTAAGGAAATTATTCCTAGCAGTGAGCCGACCTACACTCTGCCATACAAGTCGGCCTCACTTCAAATTGACGTGTCCCTTCAGTTATAAACGAAATCTCTATAAATAGACGTCTAAACACTTCATTTTGATCCGCAATTCGAGCAAGAATTCATAGATACAAAGTACAAAAGAAGACAGAAGGCCAAGGAGAACAAGGAGACTATTGTTTAGGACGAAAAAAAGGCTAATTTTGTTTGAGCATAAAATCTTGGTCGAAGTTATCGTAGTTGCCGTGGTCGAAACTGTCGTAGTTGCCATGATCGAAGCTGTCATAGTTGTCGTGGTCGAAGCCGCTGTAGTTGCCGTAGTCGAAGCTGCCAAGTTGTCGTGGTCGAAGCTGCCATATGTTATAGCACCATTTACCACTCTTGGTATATATGATGCTTTGTTTATGGCCTAGGGCAACCCCTACTTCCACACTTGGTCCAAATATATAAAAAACTGTGTTTTATTCCCTGTACACTACTTTGCCCTGAGCTAAAAGTGTGTACACGCAGGTCAGTCAATACCCAACCCGCGTATATGTATTAAAACACTTAAAAAATTAAATTTCCTTAATTTTCGGCGGACTTCACGGGTTTTACCTATTGATTACCTCCTATTTCCCGTGGTCCAACTGTTTCCCAACTAAAAAACCAATTGGGAGAGGTATAAATAAACCTCTATGGGAAGACCTTGAAGGAGGAGAAGAGATAGAGTTATTATACTGAGATTATCCCTGACAAAGTCTAATGAATCCCTGTGCTTCATGCACTTCCCCAAGCTTCAGGAAACCCTTGTTTCCTTGATTATAGGTATCCTTCCTTTTGCTTGAGATATCATGGTGTTGGTGATGAAAGAAGACTGTTGAAGGCTGGGATAGGACGAATCCGGAGGACGGTTCTGCTTGGAGCCAAAGAAAGACTCAGGTGAATTCTCTCCATGTTATTTATAGCTTACTGCAATAAAAGAAATGTTGTCTTGTTTCCGAAATTAACTATGTCTATGCATCAAATTATGTTTTAATTCATATATGAATGTCGTTTTGATGTATGATCAATCATTTGTTTATATGATATAAAGTCAATTTCGTGAATATGCTTTACTTCTATACTGCTATGTATGTTCGAATTGAATGATTTTCAGGTTTGAAGAACATCGGGAGTTGCAGAGGGTCTGAACCCTACGAGACCTACTCGAACGAAGGAAATTCGAGTACGGTCACTCTTACGTAGTTTGATAATATAAGCATCTTGCCTGAGTTGTTTTAGTATTTCTTGTTGTAGTTTGCTTCTGCTCTGTTGGGGTTCTAACCCAAAGCCCTAGGGTTCTTTCACCCGAAACACCATAGTTGTCGTGATTGAAGTTGTCGTAGTTGTCGTGGTTGAAGGTGTCGTGGTCGGAGTTGTCATGGTCGAAGTGTTGATTTATTGGGATTGGACAAATAGAGCTTGTTGAAGTCTTCTCTTGATAACAGAATAGGGCAGAGTTGGAGAACTTTGTGAAGCAGCATATTGAAGATTTGTGGAGATCATTGAATAGCATGGTGCATTGAAACCATCATAAGGTGACCTTGAAGAAGTTTTGTTTGGGTAACATGAAGAGCAGTGCTAGCACCTTCATGTGAAGAACAAGGTTGTCATTGATGACGTGACATGGAAACTAAGTGAAGGCGTAGCTGAAGATTGATAAGGCTTGTTGAAGAAAACATTGGGAGCTGTGAAGTATAACCAAACATATCTTGATGAAGTAAAGCTAAGGGTTGGAGCCCAAGAGGTTGGAGCCTCAAAGAGACAAGGTTGGTGCCTTGGAAGATAAGGTTGGAGCCTCAAAGAGACAAGGTTGGTGCCTTGGAAGATAGGGTTGGAGCCCTAGAGGATAGGAGTCCTCAAGAGACAAAGTTGGTGCCTCTACCAAAGATAGGGTTGGAGCTCTAGATGTTGGTGCCTCAAAGTGACAAGGTTGGAGCCTTGGGAAGTCCAAGTCGGTGCTCGGCAAAATACAGGTTGGAGCCTGGGAGATTGCAGATTGGTGTCTTCATCTAGGGTTGGAGCCCTACACAAATATTGTACTTGATTTATTGAGATTAATAAAAGTATTTATTTTTATTGTTCATTTTGTGTTCTAATTATAAATGATCTAACTGGTAAAAATAACAATTGAAAAGAAATATTGATTCACGCCCCCCCTAGTATTTCCAACAATTGGTATCAGAGCCAGTACCTTCACTCAAAGCCTAACAACTTGAAGGTTGATTATTAGAACACAAATGGCGAAGCCAAGGAAGAAAGTCTCCAATCCTCCTAAAAATGTGTCTCCCTCAACCACCGAAATTGAAGTCAATCAATTTGTGAAGGCTCCATTGTTCAATGGAAACTTTGATATATGGGAAGCAAGAATGAGGAATTTCTTAAAGACTCAAGGCATTGAAGTCTGGAAATCGGTGATTGTTGATAGCATGATGGATGGAGAATCCAAGGAACATAATACAAGAGCAATGAAAGCAATCTTGAATGGGCTACCTGATTCTATGAAGGCCAATTTTGAAAAATGTTCGTCAGCAAAAGGCATATGGGATAAACTTCATGATCTTCACTCAAAAGGAGCATTGACAATGATCTTTAGTCAAGAAAATGATGGAAAACAAGAAGGAAATCCAGAGCCCATCAAGGAAGTTGAAGATAAGAGTGATAACATCAAGGCTAAAGAAGATCTAGAAGATGAAGAAAATGAAGAAGATTTTGAAGAAAATCTCCTCACTAAACTTATGGCTGCCATAGAAGAGATTAACAATTTGAAAAACGAAAATGAGGAACTTAAGAAGAAAGCGCAAGTTGGTGACCAGGACAAGACAAGGAAGGAAGTTGACCTTGTCAAGCTTCAAGTACAAGAAACAAATGAGGAATTCACGAAGATTAAGGAAGAATTTCATGAAAACAAGAGAAAGCATCATGAAGAAGTCATATCTATGACAAATCAATTGGATAAGGCAAATAAACAGGAAGATACCTTGTCAAGCCACCTTGAACAAAGGCACAAGAGCTTGAACAAACTTGAAGCAGAGATTGGTCAATACAAGGAAGAGGTCTCCTCCCTTAGATCTCAACTAAAACAAGCAAGGAAACAAGCACAAGGAGCTGAGAAGGTGATGGAAGCTTTGACATTCATAGAAGGACAAGTTAATGAAGCAGAAAAAGAGAGAAATACCATGATATGTCAACTAGAAGAAAAGGATGATGACATCACCAAGTTAAAATCATAAATCACTTTGCTTAAGGCCCAATCATGTGAAACAACCAAGATGAAGGAAGAAATGGAGATCATTCTATCAAATAAGGATGAAGAATGCAAGAAAATGAAGGAAGAAATTGTCTTTCTTAAAAAGGAAGTTGACTTGCTAAATAAGAACTTGAAAAGTTCTCAAACCCTAGATGACATCCTAAGTCATCAAAGGTCTCCCCTTGATAAATCAGGTCTTGGCTATGCAGGTGAATCCTCAAGCAAGAATGATAATGCTTCAAACAACAAGGATGTGAGGAAGCCTAGAAGAAATGTTGATGCCCCCAGCAAAGGCAAGAGTCAAATTGACATTGGAAGAAATCCTACTCCAAGAAGAAATGCAGATGGTGCCAAGGATGCAAGAAGCAATGGTTATCATCAAAGGATCTCAAGGCAGAAAGACTTCAGAAGTACATCAAGGAAATCTCCATCTCCTGTTGGCATTATGAGATAAGTGTTGTCCTTGATGGCAAACCTCACTGATGACAAATCATAGTACAGAAGGTCAGCAGCAAGGAATTGATGATCAGACTATAAGAAGAAGAGAAAGTTCATACACGCAGGTTCGTTAAGCCCAAGTCGCGTGTACACGCAGGTTGGCTTCAGCAAAAGCGCGTGTATGTGGAAAAGTACCTTTGGTCCATGGCGGTTAGTCCTTGGAAGTTGTGCCTATGGTTTCGGACCATTGTGTCTCGACGGGCGTGTCGATCCCTAGTTTTGAAGTTGATGGTATTGGATTTCTATGGTTTTGGCTCTTGGTATTGAACAAGGCCTAAGGCTATATAAGGAGAAGGAAATCATTAGGCAAGTGTATCTGAAATGTCTTGAATATCTGATGAAGCATTAGATCCAGTATGCAGGGTTATGGGTTGATGATGCATTGCTTGATCTGAGCTAAGGAGAGATCTCACCGGTTGATGGAGAACAAGATCTAAGGAGAGATCGGGATCAAATGGTTTGAAATGAACTATCTTTATGATGCTTATTCTAGATCTACATACTAACGCATGTATTGTTCTATAAGTGTTATGAGTATGACTGATGTCTGGTACAGCTGCAAGTTATGAGAAATTATTTTTAGATCTGTACGCGGGTTGGCTTTGATAAAAGCGCGTATACACGCGGGCTTGATTCATCGAAGTAGCGTATACATTGTGAATCTTAATATTTGAAGTTGCAGATGGATCTGATGGTTATTACAGAGTTCTGTGTCTGCTCTGTGTTCTGGTGACTGTTGTTAACAGGGTTTCAGTGATTCAGAGTTTGATGATTGTTTTGAGCTTCAATGATAGTTATGGGTCCAGTATGAAAATTGGATGAAAAGTGGCCTTACAGATTATGTGTTGTGCTTCAGTGTATCCAGTCTGAAAATTGATGAAACGTGATACCTGGAGGTGAGAAGATTGTAGGCAAGCACCTACGTACTAGTATCTAAGCTAGTACAAAAGCTAAAGGAGATCTTTGGAGCATTGTAGCAGGTAGCAGCCTGCGTACTAGTAAATGGATCGGCTAGTACAAGAGCAAAGGGAGTTGTAGCTCCCGTACTGGTATAAGACTGCACCAGTACAAATATTGTAAAAGGATTTTCTTATTAAGAAGAAGATTGAGATGACTTGCAGCAGGTGGTTTTCACCCACATTGGGTTTCCACCTTATATCTTTGTGTTCATGTGTGTGGCTCTTGTGTGATGTTCTGTTCTGTTATTCTGCACCTGTTTACTGTTAATATGCTTAATAATGATCTGATGCATTTACTGAAGATTAAGCTAACTGAATTATAAGATCTCTGGATATACGCGAGTTTCATTAGACACAGTAGCGTGTACACGCGGGTTCACTTAATTGAAGTAGCGTATATGTTTCTGAGTATGAAATTGAAAAGTTTGATTGATCTGATAATACTGATTCACCCCCCCCTCTCAGTATTATTTCCAACAATTGGTATCAGAGCAGGTCCTTTGGTAGAAGCTTGATCGCTTGAAGGAGATCCGTGGAACAATGGGAAAGAAGCTTAAGAAGAAAGCTCATAAGAAGAAGAAGACATCTCAGAAGATCTATGACAGTGGGAGAGTCGATTGGGGATTAGGTATAAGAAGCTCTTCAGATTCAGAATCAGATTCAGAATCATTATCAGGTATGAATGTGTTATCCTCTGATGTTCCAGCCATATTTCCTTGTGAGACAGATGGAAGTGATAGTGAAACTACTGAACTTGCTCTTATGGGTGAACAAGAAGGAAATGAGATAGAAGCAGAATTTAGAAGACTAAGAAGCAAAATTAGAACTCAAGAAGATCTTCTGAACATAAAGGATAATACTGCTAAGGATCAACGAGAGTTATTCAAGGAGAAATATCAAAAGTTGCAGGTTGAAGCAACTTCTCTAAGAAATGAAGTCAATGACAAAAACACAACCATCAAGAAACTCAAAGATAGATCCAGCTACTATGAAAATCTTGAAGCTACAATCCTCTCACTAAAAGGGGATCTTGAAGAATCAAAGAAGCAGAATACAGATCTACTCCAAGCTACTGCAAAACAAGAAAATGAAGTCACCAGCTTAAAATCTCAACTAGAATGTGCCTTCCGAGTTCGTCAAATGCAGCAGGATCTGAATGAAGAACAAGAAAAGGAGATTCTCAAACTAAGGCATCAGTTGGAAGAAGGAAGAAAAGATGGAGAAGACATGAAGAAGCAATGTCTAGAAAAGGAGGAACAACTTCAAGTTGAGGTAAATATCTTGAAAGGTAAATTAGAAGAAAAGGATAAACTTTTGAGATTTCAAGATAGTACTAAAGCCTTGGATGATATTCTTAGTAGTCAAAGGTCTCCTGCAATCAAGACTGGTCTTGGTTTCCATGAATCTGTTGAAGGTGAATCTAGTTCACAAGGTGAGGCAAGGAACTCTAAAGAGAAATCCAAAATGATCAACAAGGAGATGAAAGGTCAATCTCATCATCAACCAAGGAAAGAAAGTCTTCAAAGAAAATCTTTTACTCCTCCTATGAATAATGTTGAATGTTATGTATGTCATAATCTTGGACATGTTGCAGCTAGATGTAGAAGAAGAAGAGTTCAAGACTATTATGCGGACAGGTCATCTCAATCAAGGTACTTTAATGGATATTGCTTTGCTTGCAATATGTATGGTCACAAAGTTGCTGATTGCTACAAGAGGAATATGAAACATGTAAGATGTTATACATGTAACAAGCCTGGACATATAGCAAAGGAATGCAGGAACAAAGGATGGACATCACACCAAAAGGAGAAAACCTCATCACACTTGAAGATATGGAGGAAGAAGGAAGTACAGTCAGCACAACGTACTGAGACACAGCACAGCACAGACATATCAGACTCAGGGGGAGCTGAAAGTGTAAACCTTCAGTGTCTTGAATCTCATACGCAAGTTCCTTAAATGGAAGTCGCGTATATACGCGAGTTCGACACTGCAAAGTCGTGTATATGTCAGTCTGAGGAAAAGCAGTGGGGACAGGCTCAGAAAAGGGATCTGATATGATTCAGTCCATTATTTGCTCTATTGGTTAATAGCTACAGTCTGCTGAGGATGTGTATGATGTCTAGAAGTGTTTTGATCCTAACTTGATGATGATGATGATGATGATGTCTTGATGCTTATTGCTGATATATGCATGATCAGATCTAACAGATGGCACTGGTTGAGGGGGAGCATATGCCTTTAGTAATTCATTGTTGGCATTATGGTTAATAATCCTTGGTGATGATTCTTATATGGCTAAATGATATATCTTGCTATTGTGAGTTGTCTATGATAAACTCTCATATGATCCTTGGAGTTACATAGAAGATGCTCAGATCAGATTTATGGTTGATTCTTTGATGATGCATATATGGTGCTTACATGGTGATCTTCATAAGAACAAGGAGAAGTACAAAGCTTGAATACACATCTTCCTCACTTGATGATGAGTCACTTATATACTGCTGTTGTCATATGCATAAATATCATACAGTTATGATGCAGGCACTCTTGTGGATAAGGATTGTTGCTGTTGATGATATCAAGAAGTTTTGTCAAATGAGCTTGAGCTCAAGATACATAATGCTGATACATGGATGACTACTCAAAGTTGCTTTATTGGAGACATGGTGATGAGTTCTTATCTATATGATGATAGGTTTATACTTACATATGTTAATTGATGCAGATGTTCCCAAGTAATGATACTTGGATCATGTAGAGCTTGATGAAATGGCTATGGTGGTTTCACACATGATACAATGTGAATGACTCTGAATTCTGTTCAAAGGGATGAATTGATGCAGACATACCTTGTTATAGGTTGATGACCTATTCTCTACAGGACATTTACAGGTTGCTGATATGGAAATTTGTGTACGCGTGTTGTTTAAAGGATATCCGCGTGCATACGCCGTTTTACAAGGGGATAGTCGCGTATATTGTGTACGCGTGTTGCGTAAGGGATATCTGCGTATATACGCTTGTTTATGTGTATACAGACGCGTATATGGAGATTTGAAGGAAATCAGCAGGGACAGATGTTGGTTGCAGAAAGTCTGATATAGGTCTGACAGAGATCATCTGGCACAGGTTCAGGGGGAGCAGATAATCTTCCAATGATGCATTGTTGGCATTATCTTAAAGCTTTTGGTTCTAGTTCACATTTGTTGTTGGTTTCAAGTGGAACAAAGGCGAAAGGAGAACAGAAGGATCTCTTGGTTGCTGATCTGAATGGTGATTATCAGATGCTGCTAGTGACTTTCATAAGTCTTGGTCTAGTTATTTCGTCTCTATGTCATATATCTCTTTTGTGGTATCTCTTTCATGGTGTCAAGGTCATTTAACGACCTATTTTGGTTTCCCCACTATGCCTGGGATGATTGATGCAATGTGATGGGTTGTCATATGTAAAATTTTGATGTATTCCGACTTGGTTGAGTGGATGAGTCAATTTTTGTATATCCTCACTTAGTTGAGAGATGGATGTATGTATGAGTCCTAAGTGATAGGAAGGTCCTTTATGATGCATAGAGTCATGTTCTTCTTGAAGAACATCTTTTGCAGATCTTGCCTACAGTCAGGAAGAGCATGAACAACACACTTCAGCGGTACAGAGATTCAGCATGTACTCAGGGGGAGCATGGACAGATTGGTACACCTTGGCATATACAAAGGGGGAGATTATTCAGAGATTTCAGCAGGTACTCAGGGGGAGTATGGACAGTGGAATGATTCAGCAAAGGAAGAGAATATCTTGGTCCACCCTTTGCCCTTGATGTCAAAGGGGGAGAGTGATTTGGTGTTGTTGCCATCAAGTCCAAAGGGGGAGATTGTTGGCATTATGATGCATGTGTTGTACTTGATGGCAACCCTCTCATAGAAGAATATCTCACTTATGTATAACTGGGTGAATCTTCAGAAGAGATATCAGATGTGACTGATGGAGGACAGCTCAAAGGAATCAGATGATGAATCTTCAGAAGAGATATCAGATGTGACTGATGGAGGACAGCTCAAAGGAATCAGATGATAGTTCTAAGTGTGACAAGTTAGCTTTGCCATCAAGTCCAAAGGGGGAGATTGTTGGCATTATGAGATAAGTGTTGTCCTTGATGGCAAACCTCACTGATGACAAATCATAGTACAGAAGGTCAGCAGCAAGGAATTGATGATCAGACTATAAGAAGAAGAGAAAGTTCATACACGCAGGTTCGTTAAGCCCAAGTCGCGTGTACACGCAGGTTGGCTTCAGCAAAAGCGCGTGTATGTGGAAAAGTACCTTTGGTCCATGGCGGTTAGTCCTTGGAAGTTGTGCCTATGGTTTCGGACCATTGTGTCTCGACGGGCGTGTCGATCCCTAGTTTTGAAGTTGATGGTATTGGATTTCTATGGTTTTGGCTCTTGGTATTGAACAAGGCCTAAGGCTATATAAGGAGAAGGAAATCATTAGGCAAGTGTATCTGAAATGTCTTGAATATCTGATGAAGCATTAGATCCAGTATGCAGGGTTATGGGTTGATGATGCATTGCTTGATCTGAGCTAAGGAGAGATCTCACCGGTTGATGGAGAACAAGATCTAAGGAGAGATCGGGATCAAATGGTTTGAAATGAACTATCTTTATGATGCTTATTCTAGATCTACATACTAACGCATGTATTGTTCTATAAGTGTTATGAGTATGACTGATGTCTGGTACAGCTGCAAGTTATGAGAAATTATTTTTAGATCTGTACGCGGGTTGGCTTTGATAAAAGCGCGTATACACGCGGGCTTGATTCATCGAAGTAGCGTATACATTGTGAATCTTAATATTTGAAGTTGCAGATGGATCTGATGGTTATTACAGAGTTCTGTGTCTGCTCTGTGTTCTGGTGACTGTTGTTAACAGGGTTTCAGTGATTCAGAGTTTGATGATTGTTTTGAGCTTCAATGATAGTTATGGGTCCAGTATGAAAATTGGATGAAAAGTGGCCTTACAGATTATGTGTTGTGCTTCAGTGTATCCAGTCTGAAAATTGATGAAACGTGGTACCTGGAGGTGAGAAGATTGTAGGCAAGCACCTACGTACTAGTATCTAAGCTAGTACAAAAGCTAAAGGAGATCTTTGGAGCATTGTAGCAGGTAGCAGCCTGCGTACTAGTAAATGGATCGGCTAGTACAAGAGCAAAGGGGGTTGTAGCTCCCGTACTGGTATAAGACTGCACCAGTACAAATATTGTAAAAGGATTTTCTTATTAAGAAGAAGATTGAGATGACTTGCAGCAGGTGGTTTTCACCCACATTGGGTTTCCACCTTATATCTTTGTGTTCATGTGTGTGGCTCTTGTGTGATGTTCTGTTCTGTTATTCTGCACCTGTTTACTGTTAATATGCTTAATAATGATCTGATGCATTTACTGAAGATTAAGCTAACTGAATTATAAGATCTCTGGATATACGCGAGTTTCATTAGACACAGTAGCGTGTACACGCGGGTTCACTTAATTGAAGTAGCGTATATGTTTCTGAGTATGAAATTGAAAAGTTTGATTGATCTGATAATACTGATTCACCCCCCCCTCTCAGTATTATTTCCAACATCTCCCAGGTACCAAAGCATATTTCTTGTTTATTTTTATGCTTGTACAAACTTTGGACACATGGAAAAAGATTGTAGGGCATATAATGGTCCCCGTCAATCTCCGAGAAGTGGTTTTACAAGAAGAAGTCATGAATTCTTATTCATGAACAAAATAGAGTGCTTCAAGTGTCATAACATTGGACATATGTCATATGATTGTAACTTGACTTGGGCCCCTACACAAGGAAGAACCATGCCAAAGAAGAAAGTTATACAAGTATGGAGAAGGAAGCAAATTGAATCCGGAAGTCCCTTGAACACTCTAGCCAACAACACATGTTGTTGACTTGATGAAGTCATCCTTGATATTCCAAGTATTTGATGGGGAGACTCTACCAAAAGGAAGACCATGCATACAGTTAGGGGGAGCTCATGATGATTAAGCATTCTTGCAGAAGCTATCCATGAATGGGTCTTATGAAATCCTTGATGAGCTATATGGACAATCATTCTTTGATAGATCATCTCTCAGGAACACTCCTTGAAGAATATAATCCTTATTCATCCAATGGATTATTATTGAAGATCTCTTCCACTTGATCACTAGCAGGTAATCTTTCATGAGAGGGAGTTGGTTCATAACATCAAGGAATTTAAGCACATCTATCATGGACCACATTGCAGAAGAAAGAGAACCATGACAAGGGGAGTAACATACCTATGAAGAACTACTATTGATAAAGAAAATATGATGAAAAGAAGCATCTTGACAGGGGGAGTACTTGGGCACCCTGTTTGCCATTGATGTCAAAGGGGGAGAGAATGTTGGAAGGGAAAAAATATTGCCATCAATGACAAAGGGGGAGATTGTTAATCAATGTTGTCATTGATGTCAATATGGCATTGGCCGAGATGGCAAATATTCTTGATATGCCTAATGAATATCATGAAACCCTAGAATGAGATGATAAGGTTGAAGACAATAGATGCCTGGTTCCATATGATGATGTTGTAACTCTTGTTTGATAAGAATGTCATCAATTAATATGTCAAGTCACTAATGAAGAAGTCTTAAGAAGTGCCAAGTGCCAAGTATTTAGAAGCCCTTGATGACATATGGAGGACTACATTTGATGATGTCATATTCTTGATGAATGACCACAATTGATGATGGCACTTGATGAGGTCTTGATAACATGGTTGGAGATCAATTGATGGTTGGAAGATTATTTTGGAGCTCTCCTAATGATGTTGCCCTATGACTGCACTAGTATATGATGACATTGTTCATGCGTCATGCTACATGGATGTTGCACTCCTACATAATGACTCTATGATCCTATGATGACATTGATAACAATGAAGAAGCCAAAGAATGAAGAAGCCACGCTGTCCCAAACATTCCTCATGCTGTCCCAAACTTTTTATGCATAAAATTTAAGGATAGTCACAAAGAAAAATTATTTTGGACACCTTGGAGGAATCCTTTCAAAATGGATCCTAGACCATCTTAAAGACGATTTTTTCCTCTTTCTAATGAGCCTTTATTTGCCCTGAAACTCCCAATAGTTTGTGAGATATTGAATTTTTAAGTTAAGGAAATTATTCCTAGCAGTGAGCCGACCTACACTTAGTCATACAAGTCAGCCTCACTTCAAATAGACGTGTCCCTTCAGTTATAAACGAAATCTCTATAAATAGACGTCTAAACACTTCATTTTGATCAGCAATTCGAGCAAGAATTCATAGATACGAAGTACAAAAGAAGACAGAAGGCCGAGGAGAACAAGGAGATTATTGTTTAGGACAAAAAAAAGGATAACTCTGTTTGGGCATAAAATCTTGGTCGAAGTTGTCGTAGTTGTCGTGTTCGAAGCTGCCGTAGTTGCCGTAGTCGAAGCCACCATAGTTGTCGTGGTCGAAGCCGCCATAGTTGTCGTGGTTGAAGCTGCCATAGTTGTCGTGGTCAAAGCTGTCGTTGTTGTCGTGGTTGAAGCTTTCGTGGTCGAAGTTGTCATAGTTGTCATGGTCAAGGTATTGATTTACTGGGATTGGACAAGTAGAGCTTGTTGAAGTCTTCTCTTGATAATAGAATAGAGCAGAGTTGGAGAACTTTGTGAAGCAACATATTGAATATTTGTGGAGATCATTGAATACCATGATGCATTGAAGCCATCATAAGGTGACTTTGAAGAAGTTTTGTTTGGGTAACATGAAGAGCAGTGGTGACACCTTCATGTGAAGAACGAGGTTGTCATTGATGACGTGACGTGGAGACTATGTAAAGGCGTAGCTAAAGATTGATACGGCTTGTTGAAGAAGACATTGGGAGCTGTGAAGTATAACCAAACAAACTTGATGAAGTAAAGTGTAGTATACCTAGGGGGGATAGTGTGGGGTACAGAGGGAGGTACCCAAGGGAATAATGTAATAATGGGATGGGCCATAGTAATAAATAAAGTGGTTAACCCGTATCATGTAAGGGACCACAAGTAGTTATCAATAATGTAATAAGCCCATTAGATAGATAGTATTGAGGGAACCATGGTAATGACCCATGGTATTGTATGTATGAGGCCTATATAGAGGCTAAAGACTCTCCATTGAGAGATGTCAAGGAATATTGTATGAACAAGCATATGGCTTGTGGAGTGTTCTCCTTCCTTAAGAAGTGATTGTATGGTGTTTCCCTACCTAAAGGGTTTGATCAATAAAGAAGCATTTCTATTTATTTCTATCTTATTATTTCTGGGTATATTTGTATTCTCATATATTTATGGGTCAGATCTATAAAAGTGGTATCAGAGCACTTTCTTGGGCAAAGCGGAGAATTTTTTTATTTTTTGCAGGAATTTTTGGGTGGCGAGTTTGCAGATCAAATCTATACGTTCTAGTGCAAAATTTGCAGAATCTAATTGCAGATCTGGGTTGTTCACGAAAAAATACCCAATTTGAAAGAAAAATCAGCTGAATCGGAGTCCGGATGAGGGAGATATCGCTGATTTAAAAATCAGCTGTGTTGCAGACATTTTTCGGGGCGGCGAGTTTGCGGATCAGATCTGTATGTTCTGGTGCAAAATTTGCAGAATCTAATTGCAGATCTGGGTTCTTTGTGAAAAAATACCTAATTTCAAAAAAAAAAATCAGTCGAATCGGAGTCTGAATGAGGGAGATATCGTTGATTTAAAATCAGCTCTTTTTTCAGAAATTTTTTGGAACGGTGGAATAGTTGCAGCACGAATCTGAAATTCCAGTGCCTAGATTGGGATTTCTATCACATGGGAAGATGCAAAATGGTTGTTCCATTTCCGAAAACAGGTCATAATAGGGATTCTGAGCAATATTGACCGAGCGGTGGCCACTTTAAATTTTCGCAAGTGATTTTTTTTCAAAACCCTCTTCATGGCTTCTAGCAAGCATTTTTTTACAGGGAAAGATAATGGTCCTACTATTGAAGAATTCATAAAATATCTTAAGAAAAACCATCAGAAATCTTGGAGAAGTTTCCTATGGCTTAATTTGAAAGAAGAGGTTGCCATATGGTGGCACTCACTTGGCAGCGAGCAGTTCGAATTTTCAGATGAAGAATTTGAAAAACTCCTTGTGGACAAATGGTCTCATGCTAGAAAACAGGAGAATGAAACATGTAAGGGGTTATTTTCTACTGGTATCTCCTTATTGCAGGTTCATGGATGTATTCAGAAGGAGATCATTGTGTCTATAAATCCTAGCTGCAAGCATAATTTTATCAATATTAATTTAGCAAAAAAATTGCAAATTCCAGCTAAACAAATGGAGCACACACAGGTTAATAATGAGCAAGTGCAAATTTATAAAGATTTGAAGATTTCTATGGACAAATATGTATTGCATTCTAATTTTTATGTTTCAGATATGGCTAATGTGGGTGTTGTTTTGAGATACCCTTAAATGGAATCTGTTGGTACTATCAATATCATGTGCAGAAGAAATTTCTAAAGCTCTGGCATAAAAAGAAGAAAATTACATTACAGGATATTTCCATCAATAAACAGGGAGAGTCCAAAGAAGATGAAGCAAAGGCTATGGAGGCAGAAGCACAAAGCTCTAATGACATTGACACGTCAGATGATGAGCCTTTGATGGTCGACAACCAAACACAAACATCAAATCAGGTATCAGAAAAAGCACCAGACACCACTCATGCACCAATAGTAGAGGAATTTAAGAAATATATTCCATAAGTTAAAGCTTCAGCATATCACCACCCACATCACCCAATGAGACAAAAACCTACAAGATGGCAACGAATCAACAACAAGGACAACAATCCCTGCATGACAGATAGAGAGGGGCGATGATCCACCCACAACACACCAACATGGAAAAGCCGCCAGGGTCAACTTCCATCTCAAACGAGCGAGGCACCAACTAGATCGAGGGTTCACTTTCTCTTCGATGGCTAAATGCACGTGCATGGTACCAGTGGACTACTCTTTTGAGTAGATCTTATTATTTGCGTTCTTCTTATGTTTTGGGGCAAACCATGTTTAAGGGGGGTGGAATGTAGTTTACCTAGGGGGGATAATATGGGATACAGAGGAAGGTACCCAAGGGAATAATGTAACAATGGGATGGGCCATAGTAATAAATAAAGTGGTTAACCCGTATCATGTAAGGGACCACAAGTAGTTAGCAATAATGTAATAAGCCCATTAGATAGATGGTATTGAGGGAACCATGGTAATGATCCATGGTATTGTATGTATGTGAAGTCTCTAGCCTCGTATGAGGCCTATATAGAGGCTAGAGACTACACATACATACAATACCATGGGTCATTACCATGGTTCCCTCAATACCATCTATCTAATGGGCTTATTACATTATTGCTAACTACTTGTGGTCCCTTACATGATACGGGTTAACCACTTTATTTATTACTATGGCCCATCCCATTGTTACATTATTCCCTTGGGTACCTCCCACTGTAACCCATACTATCCCCCCTAGGTATACCACATAAAGCTAAGGGTTGGAGCCCAAAAGATTGGACCCTCAAAGAGACAAGGTTGGTGCCTTGGAAAATAAGATTGGAGCCTCAAAGAGACAAGGTTGGTGCCTTGGAAGATAGGGTTGGATCCCTAGAAGATAGGAGTCCTCAAGAGACCAGGTTGGTGCCTCTACTAGAGATAGGGTTCGAGCCCTAGAGGTTGGTGCCTCAATGTGACAAGGTTGGAGCCTTGGGAAGTCCAAGTCAGTGCTTGGCAAATACAGGTTGGAGCCTGGGAGATTGAAGATTGGTGTCTTCATCTAGGGTTGGAGCCCTACACAAATATTGTACTTGATTTACTGAGATTAATAAAAGTATTTATTTTTATTGTTCACTTTGTGTTCTAATTATAAGTGATCTAACTGGTAAAAATAACAATTGAAAAAAAATATTGATTCACTCCCCCCTCAGTATTTCCAACAATTTTCATGTGCCGAAAGAGAAAAGAAGCAAATTTGGCGCATCTGGGAAGAAAGGAATCTTTGTGAGCAATAGTGAAAACTGTGGTTGGTCAAAAGGAAGTTGAGATAAGTCATGATGTCACCTTCGACAAAGATATGGCCCTCAGGATCATCAACAACCTTCCTATCCTAAGGAAGGACAAAGAAGCTAACACTGGAAATCAGGGTGCAAAAGAAGACGAAACGATGTTGCTGCTGATGAACCTATGGATCCTATGGATCCTCCTCCTCAGTAGCCCTCCTCCTCCAAAAGGAGACCCTCATGGCTTAGGGAGACCTTCGAAGATGCCAAGAAACACATTGCACCAAGGGGGACTTTCCGTGAAATCAAGAAGCCGAACAGGTATCAAGGATATTTGACCGCCATGAGCACTATTATTCAAAATGAGCCTTCATCATTCGAAGAAGTCGTGAAGCATCAAGTATGGATGGATGTTATGAATGAAGAATAGGAGTCAATTATGAAAAATGATGTCTGGGATATAGTCCCTAGACCCCAGGACAAATCAATTGTCACCTCTAAGTGGCTCTACAAAATCAAGCATGGAGCTGATGGAAGTACAGAAAAGTTCAAGGCTCGCTTTGTTGCTCGAGGGTTCTCTCAAAAGGAAGGTGTAGATTTTGATGAGATATTTGCACCTGTTGCCCGATACACCACCATTCGTTCAATCATAGCCCTTGCTGCCTCGCAAGGATGTAACCCACATCAAATGGATGTCAAGACCGCTTTCTTGCATGGTTCAATCAAAGAGGAAGTCTATGTGGAACCCGAGGGGTTTGAGGTTCGTGATCAAGAATCTCATGTATGCAGGTTGAAGAAAGCTCTCTATGGATTGAAGCAAGCACCTCGAGCATGGTATGAGAGGATTGATAGCTATGTGATGAAGTTGGGATTCACTAGAAGTGAAGCTGATCCGAACCTTTACTTTAAGGTTGAAACGATAAACCTCTCATTCTGGTACTTTATGTGGACGACCTCTTTCTGACAGGTGCAGACCCTCTCATTCACAAATGTAAGAGGGAGTTGGCTTCTGAATTTGAGATGAAGGACCTAGGAACGATGCACTATTTCCTAGGGTTGGAGGTCTGGTAAAATCCAAATGAAATTTTTATCTCTCAAGGAAAATATGTTGTGAGATATTGGAAAGATTTGGGATGGTGGACTGCAAGCCTGTAACTACTCCAATTGAACTTAACTTTAAGAAGTTATGTGGTAGTGTTGTTGGACCTGAATTGGAAAATGCTTTTGAGTATCGTCAACTCATAAGAGCACTGATGTTCTTGGTGAACTCCCGTCCAGACATATGTTTTGCAGTTAACACATTGAGCCAATATATGGTTGAGCCTCATCTTATACATTGGATTGGTGCCAAGAATCTTCTGAGATATCTTCGAGGCACAATCACTTATGGACTGAGATACACTGTCGGAGATGTGGGGTTGCATGGTTATTATGATGCTGATTGGGCTGGTAGTGTGGTGGATCGCAAGAGCGCTTATGATGTTGTTTTTCTTTGGCATCTGCTTCGATATCCTGGATGAGCAGGAAGCAGAAATCAGTTGCCTTGAGCACCGCCGAGACCGAATACATAGTTGCTAGTATGGCCTCCTATGAAGTTGTCGGGTTGAGAAAGCTCTTCAGTGAACTGTTTGGACATGTGTTGGATACCACCGTGATCCTCTGCGACAACCAGAGTGGGATCTGATTATCAGAGAATCCCGTGTTTCATGATCACTCCAAGCATATAGATATCAAGTACCACTTTATCCGGGATATGGTACAACAAGGAGCAATAAGGCTCCATCACATTGGGACTAATGAGCAGGTCGCCGATATTCTGACAAAGCCCCTAGGGAAGGTCAAGTTCTTGGCCTTCCGAGAACGACTTGGAGTCATGGAGAGACCCTCTTATGAGGGTCCTGTATGAGATGGACATTGAGCTCTGGGAGCTCCGAGGGGCTTGGGGTACTTCTTGGAGCGATGAGCAACCATAGGGTGAGTGGTTCAACCTTCCCCTAGTGGTTTGTTGTGTACAGAGTGAGTGGTTCAGCCTTCCCCTGCGATACTCCTTGGCAACATGTAGGCAGGATGAGTGGTTCATTCTTCTCCTACTGAGACATCCTACCCATGCAGTCTGGAATTCATGGGAAGTACCTCTCATCTGGCCAATGAGTAGGGAAATGAGGATAGGGACTATAGTACTATCGATGGACGCATCGTGTACTACTGTACTCCCTATGCTAGGATGACCGATATTGATCTGGGATCAATAGGAACTGACTTCGGATCAGTAAGAGTGGTATGCGACACTCTCTTTTGATTGGAACTGACTTTTGGTCAGTAAGAGGGGTATGAGACACTCTCTTTTTATTTGGGACTGACTTCGGGTCAGTAGAGAATGGTATAATACATTCTCGATCACTTCTTCTTCTTCATAGTTCAGCAGAGTAGAGCAACGCAGGGCATTGATGGGAAAGATGGTACAGATCAACAGATGGATTAGCAGATGGAGTTCTCCGTAGTTGAGAGGGAGTGTTAAAATTGGCAATTGGGGCCAAACTCCACATGGGTCATCTTATTTATGACAGCTGATATTTTTCTTGGATTCCTCTCTCCGAGAGGTGAAGGATTGATCTAGAGATCATCTGATTCCGAGATGTACAAATGAAGTTAAGAATTTATTTTGATTATGGACAAATTGTCAAGGTCGGCCAGCAAACTAATGTAGGCTCAGAAGCCCAACAGTCACATCTATTCATCCTCAATGTTTGCTATAAATACATGATGCTTTAGCCTCTTTTGGACACACTCATCTTCACACTTCTCTCTCTCTCTCCTCATTGATTGGGTACGGATTTCTGGGCCTCTCTCTCCACACGTCTAAAATTTCAGGAGGCCGAAATTTCAAGAGAGCGAAATTTCCGGAGGCCGAAATTTCAGGAGACCGAATTTCTAAACAGTTTGACGAAACATTAACCAGCATGGGTTGACCTCCTTTGATTGTGTTTATGTGAGGGCTATCTCTATTTGGGCAGGCCGCATTTCTAGGCACAAAAATCGAGGCTAAACATTGATTGTTGACCAGCGTTGACTGCAGCTAAAGCTAACCGCAGGTTGGTTGTTTGACCAGACTTTGACTGGGTTGAATCTGACTATTTTGAGGGTTGATTTATCTTTGTTGTTTGGAGGCTGAAGTTGACCAATTTGCTGAGGGTCAAATCTGCCCTGTTGACCAACATTAACTTTTCTGGTTAGGGCTCTTTCACTGATGCTATAAATTATCAGATTTGTAAATTGTACTATCTCTCCCTGCTGAACTATTGAAGACTAAAAGAAGATTTGATCAACGATTTCCCCACATTGGGGTTTGTCCCTGGCTGGTGCCACATCTTGTGTCCTCTTGGATTGTCTTCTACTATTTATGTTTATGTTCTATCTCCATTTTACTATCATGTTGATGTGATTGTTAAACTGGATATTGATATTGGGATAGTAAAGAAATTGAAGTAAAATTGCTCTAAAGCATAGAACATACCATTGTTGCCTAAAATTAACACAACTGCTGCTGGGAGGGCCAAAAATTTCAGACCTACTGCAGAGGCCGAAATTTGAAGCTGGGGGTCGAAGTTGTGCTGCTGGAAGAGATTTAACTAGGTTTGACTTGGACAAAGGAAGCACATCATCTGGAAGGGTTGGACTTCGTCTGGAGGTCATGGAATTCGTCAATTGAAGAATCTATAAAAAGAGAAGAGATTTGCGGGTTTTCCTCTCAAGTGGAGAGGTTTTGGCCATGGCTTGCAGCTACATTTTGTGTTCTTGTGTACTATTGTTCTTGTTTTGGTAACTGTTTGATGATCCACAAACATAATAATAAGTGAAGAAAGTAATAAGTAAGAAAAGTAAAAAGACATCACAAGCAGTTATCAAGAAATGAGAAATCATCCTAACTATTGCCCTATAGAATTCTCAACATGGTATCAGAGCTAAGGTTGGCTAAGGGCATAATGAAGATTTCTACTACACTGAAGAAGTTGCCAAAGAAGTGTATGAAGGTGGCAAGTCAACTCAAGAAGGGCATCAAAGAAGTATGGGATCTCCTATTTTCTTCTAAGAAGGAAGTGACCAAGACATCTACAAAGGATGAAGGATTATTCTCAGCACTCATTGACACATTTCAAGATGATAATTTTTGGGTGATCGACAGTGGAGCATCAAGGCATATGACTGATCAACATAAGAAATTGAAGACATTATCAAAAGGGAAGTCCTCTTACTCCGTAGAACTTGGTCATAATAAAAGCTACCCTGTAAGAGGAATTGGATCAACCTCAATTGAGCTAGAAAATGGAGGAAACATTCATCTCAACAATATCTTATTTGTTCCAAGTTTACACAAGAATTTACTTCCCATTTCATGCTTAGAAAACAAGGGTCATCGAGTTGCATTCATTGATGGAAAGGTTGTAGTATGGGGTAAAAACTCAAGAATAGAAGATGCTAGAATGATTGGGATTCGTGAAAGAAGACTCTATAGATTGATAACTTCCCTCGTTCAAGATTTGGTTCACGTTGAAGTTAGCTCATGTGAACTTTGGCATAGAAGATTTGGTCATCTCCACTACAAAATCTTAACCACACTAAATACCATATTAAATGGCATCCCCGAACTGAAAGAAGATCATGAAAAAGTTTGCAAGGAATGTGCATTGGGTAAGAACACCGGGAGGCCATTTGGAAGCAGTGCTTCAAGCTCAAAAGAAATCTTGGATCTTATTCATTCCGATGTTTGCAGTCCTATGATTCCAAAGTCACTTGGAGATCATCTATACTATGTCACATTCATAGATGACCATTCAAGGAAAACTTTGGTTTACTTAATGAAATCCAAGGATGAAGTCTTTACCAAATTTCAATAATTCAAAGTTGAAATAGAGAACCTTACAAAAAGTAGAATCAAGATATTAAGATCTGATAATGGGAGAGAATATACTTCCAAAGAACATATAGCCTTTTGTAAGGAGTCTAGAATTAAGAGGGAGTTGATAGTCCCCTATAATCCCAAGCAAAATGGAGTTGCAGAACGAAAGAATCGGTATGTTTTCGCTCAGATTGTACAAGCACTACGACAATGACTCAAGTCGGGGGTTGTCACTCTGATCCCCGACCTCTTCGTTCTAGTTGTCTCCCAACAACAAGCTATGGGGGGTAGTCCCTATGGAAATGTGAAGATGAAGGACAAGTTGGCAACCAACAAGTCCGGGAGACACGATTGAATGGCCTAGCTACTTGGTTAAATTTAGCAAGACTTAAAGATTAGATTAGATTTAAATGTGAGACCAATGCCTTATGGAGTAAAATTCTTGCTTATTATCAATTTGATGCCAAGTAACTAGATGAAAAATCGTTGCTTGGACGCTTGACTATCCTAGATGAAGTGCAAATCCTACAAGCTAGGTGAAATGCAAAATCTTGGTCGATTTTAAGTTAGATGCCTATTCTAGTGTAGCCTTCCTATTAACTATTTTGGAACTAGTCTCTAGAGTAGGTTGTAGGATAGACGCCAACGGGAAGC
Organism: Pinus tabuliformis; assembly: GCA_031772625.1. NCBI lineage: Eukaryota > Viridiplantae > Streptophyta > Pinopsida > Pinales > Pinaceae > Pinus > Pinus tabuliformis. The sequence continues at coordinate 523,830,016 of CM062812.1, forward strand.
AAGCAGAGGTTTGATTAACGATACCTCCCCCTGCGTTCTAACCAGCCAATGCCTCCATCGTTGCAAAGGCTGTGGCTCTGACAACTGCAAGGTCACCCTATTAACCACTAAAGAGGTGCTAAGCACCTCAAGCTAAATTGAGAAAGGTGGTCCTATTCTCTATTAACCAAGCTTATGCTTGGAGGTAAATTATTAATGCAAGAGGTTATCCCTCGTATGCAAGTGCAAGAGATGAATGCTCTTAAGGTGAGATTACTTCCCTAGTATGCAAGTGCAAGAGATGAATGCTCTTAAGGTGAAATTACTTAATTTGTTAAGTACTTAATGACAATGATTTTCAATTAAGAACAATAAGGTACTTAAACAATAAATGAATAAAATCTCAACCACAAGAGAAAGTGTTCAAGCTTAACAGTGCTAGAGAAATGCGGCAGTAATATAAATAGACAATTGCTCAAAGACAAGATTAATGCTACTTAAGACAATTAACAATCTCCAAGATTATAATCAATAAATCACCAATATGCCACTTAGATACAAGAGAGAAATTTAAATCTCTTATCACAATTATGATCAGAATAACATCCACAAGAGATATCCAATTTAACAATGAGCAATGAATCCACTCAATGACAGTAATGGCAATGAAAAATTAAGAGCATTAATCCACAATGTCACTTAGAGCAATTAGCCAATTAAACACTTATCAACTTGATTAGAGCACTTGTGTGAATGCAAGAGTGTAAAAGATGCCAATGACTAAAATTAAGCCCAAATCACTTCAACCATGAATGATTATGAATTGTAAAATTTCCTTACCCAATTTTAGAGACTTATATGTGATTTATTATCGCTACAACCTTGTATTCAGAGGTCTGCAATTTTATATCAGCAGTCAAGAAGTGATGCAAGATGCCAAAGATAAGCTAGAAAATCAATGCATTTAACTTCCAATGATATTCACTTGATTATAGGACTGCTTAGACACTATAGATCAGATTTATTATGCTCAGATCAGACCTCAAAATGATGTATATCAGATCTGTAATAACTCAGAAAATCAGTGATTTAATCTTTAATAAACCAACAAGGTGCCTAAATATTAATGCCAAATAAGCTCCAATGATTATCTAATCAGTGAATTAATCTTTAATAAACCAACAAGGTGCCTAAATATTAATGCCAAATAAGCTCCAATGATTATCTAATCAATTTGAGTGATTTTTAGATGATCTTCAGCCAATTTTGATGATTCTTATTTCGTTTATATGATTGCATAAATGGCTGTAGCAAATATATCAGATCTGGAAATTGTCCAATAGTCCTCAAAAATAACTTATATGCAATCAATTTAACCACAAGATTAATGTTCAATGCCTTAAGTGACTTGTTAATGAATTTAGGCTTATTTTATGTGTGTTTATGCCCTGAATACATTGTTGTAACAATTATATCAAACCTGAAACTTTCAGATCAGACCTCTGCAATTTCAAATCAGACCTTGAAAATTATATGACAGCCAACATAAAACAATAAAATTGATAGATCAAACCCTTGTAATTTATTTTGATGTCTTGTATGAGTTATTAGCTTAATGTGTGGGTTCTTTAGGCTTGTATTATGATGATTATGTCACTGTTATATCAATATATCAGATCTGATATAAATTATGTAGTCAATTAAAATGAGAGATGAAGGCAATAGAAGCAAACCCAAGGCCTAATGGCCTATGCCAAGTTTGGAGATGTGAGAGAAATCACTCCTCAACACTGCACTCACAAAATGTTAGCTCAAAACCCAAAGATCAAACCTTTATGACTGTTGCAATCACAAATTATTAGAGATAAAATGTCAATCCCTTGAAGAAACCCTTGTTTGCAATGAGATCTAGCCCTTGTAGGGCTTATGGCCTTCTTAATGCTTGCAAAATAGGTCCCAAACACTAGCCTTTTAGGTTGGGTAAGGGCTAGGGCCTTCAAAAAATGGGTTTCTTCCCCAATTTGAAAATAAGCAACCTGCAAAAATGGGCTCAAAAACCCTAGACGTCTAGGGTTTTTAAGGGTTGGAAACTTCAAAAGTTTACTCATTTCTTTGATCCCTTGAGAGATTTCACCTGTACAAATAAAAATAAATTTTCCCAAAAAAAACCCAATATACAAAAATAAAATAAAAACCCCAAACCCAGTTGTTGCAAAACAAGGGTTAGAAAAATTTATTTACAAAAAATTATCTTACAAAAATAATTTACAAATTATATACAAATATACAATGCTTGAGAAAAAATTTGAAAAATAGAATTTTTGTAGATCTTGACAATGGCTAGATGTATTTCGAAAGATAAATGTCAAACCACAGTCTTAGTGAAGTTAGAAAATAACATAAAATATCAATGTTCCACCAAGACTCCGGTGCGGGGAGACGCGGGTGCGGGGAGACGCACAGGGGGGACGTGTGGGAGTACCCTCAAATTTTAGGGAAATTTCAGGGGTGCAGGGAGTCGTTGAGGTATATATATATATATATAATTCAAGTTCATATTCATTGTTCACTGTTCAATAATGAAAGCATAAAAATATTAAATAGACAATTGAAATTTGAATCATTGATCCATCCTCATCATTCATTTTGATACATAAATCTTTCATATGACATACTCAAGTGACAAGTCTCATTATTGAATTAATTATTATTCATACCTACCATGAGATTCGAAAAACAAATATAAAAATCAATAATAAAATATTCAAATACATTGATCGATATCATTCATCATTCAATGGTTCATCATTCTACAATCTACATTGATTTAAAAACTAAATTCATCATTCATCATTCTAGAATCTAAATTGAAAGCAAAACATACTAGTATATTTTAAAAGTTTGAACACTAAATTTATATAGTTTTAATTTCAATTATTTTTTAGACTTTTAAGTTTTAGTTATTTAGATTTAATTTTAGTTTAAAAAACAAAATTTAATGGTTTTGATTTTTTAATTTTTTATTTTGAATTTTTTATTTTAATGTCTTATTAGACAAATTTAAAGGGGGACGCCCAAGCGCACCCTTTTTGGGGAGTCTAGACTCCCACACTGAAGGGGGACACCCAAAAGCACCCTTTTTGGGGAATCTAAACTCCCACACTGGGGAAACGCACCCCCTTGCGTCTCCCCGAGACTCCCCAAAAAGGGTGCGTGGGGAAACGCACCCCCAAGAGACTCCCCGTCCCGGGTGCGAGGGGTGCGTGCACCCGATCCTGGGGGACGCGTCCCCGTGGAACACTGTAAAATATTCCAAACTGTCAATGAATTACATGCTAGCTTTGGGGTATATCTAGGAGAAAAACTCTACCAAGTATTCATGTTTACAAACACAAATAATTTGGAGAGGTTAAAAAACTCCCTAGAGTGAAACCCTTTGAGAACAATCATAGGCTTACCTAGGTGTTGTTACATGGCTTAATAGTCATACTAGAATCATTTTTACAACAATTTGTAAAATTTGGGATTACAATGATGATAATGACTGAAAACCAAAAAAAAAAAATTGACCACACTTTTGTACTTTGCTTCTTGGAACTATTGACATGCACATGGTCAACAAGGCCTACTTGCCCTTCTCCTCCACAATATGCTCCCTTGAAGACCAACACTAGTTACATTTTCAATACTGACCTCTACCAATCCTGCTGGATGCTAGTACTATCCTTTGTACCATACTCTGTAGGATGAACCTTGTCGACACTCACAGCATGTTGCAGTAGATCCTCTACCCAATGACTCCTTGTTGCCCACTGCATCTCGCAGTTACTCAATCATGCCAAGCGTGGCACCCTACTCGCAACATGGTCCTTCACACTACTTTGTGGCATTGCTTGCACCAGTGACCAAACCTGACTTCCACAGCCTAGTCTCGTGGCTATGAGGCACCACCCTATCAACAGTGTTGTTTTTGGTCTCGGCGTGGCCTTTCTATAGCCTGTGCGCTACTACACCCACGAGTCCAACTGCTTTCCCATGCAGTGTGCGTGGCCCTGCCAACCTGTACTAAATTTGCACCGTGACCTCTTGTCGCAACCCCAAGCTACCCAAGGAAATATGGATTGACTGGAACTTGTAACGAACCTGTAACTTGCCCCACTGGAAGAATTCAGCCCTAGGAATTCAACACACTAGAAATCAACCTCTAAAGAAATTTAGCTTGGAGAATTCAGCCCACCTCTTCTCCAGCAACTCAGCCCTAGACCTTCCCCTCACACAGCCTCAGTTGTTACAAGAAATTTGGCCCTAGCAAATCAGCCTCTCCAATAAATCGACACTCACAACATTGTTGACACTCAAAGTATGTTGCAACAGATTCTCTACCCAACCACTCCTTGCTACCCACTACATCCCGCAGTTACTCGATCATGCCCAACGTGGCACCCTACCCGCGGCATGATCCTTCAAACTGCTTTGTGGCATTGCTTGCACCAGTGACCAAACCTAACTTCCACAACCTAGTCCTGATGGTTAGGACACACCACCCTATCAATGGTCATGTTTGTGGTCTCGGCATGGTCTCTCTACAGCCTGTGTGCTACTGCACCCACGTGTCCAATTGCTTTCTCCTACAATGTGCATGGCCCTGCGAACCTCTACTAGGTTTGCACTGCGACCTCTTGTTGCAGCCCCAAGTTGCCCAAGGAAATATGCATTCACAAGAACCTGTAACTTGGCCCCACAAGAAGAATTTGGCGCTAAGAATTCAACACACTAGAAAATGGCCTCTAAAGAAATTCGGCTTAGAGAATTCAGCCCACCTCTTCAGAGGCAACTCGGCCCTGCACCTTCCCCTGGCACAACCTCAGTTGTCACAGAAATTCAACCCTGGAAAATCAGACTCTCCAATAAATCGACCTCCCAAAAATGATCTTAAATCCACCTGCACTCTTCCTTCATTGTTCTTACAATTTGCCATACTTAGCCAACTCTCTTGTCGTGGGTCTTCAAATCATTGTTGCAACCTGCAACAGTTCCTACAGCTCCCTCTCAAAGTCATCACTGTGCAAATCTCAGATCCAACTACCTTTCTCAGAAACCATGCTCTCATACCATGTTAGAATTTTGTGGGCACTAGACTCAGCGCGCACACACACTAGATCTGGTAACAACTTCCTATTAACTTTACACAGCTAACGAATTGAAACACATTGATGTAACTAACCATAAACAAATTTTGCACAACATAGCTTATAAAACTAGCAATTAGATCATGCACAGTAACATATTACACACAAGTTTTGCTCAATCAACAATTCTTCATTAAATTCTTCTCAAGACCTAGCCAAGCTCCCTTACTGGGATAATAGCCCTCGAGGGAATTACATATACAACAATTACCCTAGATCTGATTCAACCACAGTTTTGAAAACCGAAACCAGGGACCAGATCGGTCCACGTAATAAATCGGGTTTCAAACCTGAACTGGCCAAACCAGGACTGATCAGATCTCAATGAACCGATTTTTAAAAAAATACATTAAATAATTAATTTTTAATGAAAAAAACTATTTTTGAGATTTAAAACCATGATTCCAAGCGAATAGAGACAAAATATGTAAAATTGCTCATCTATATACCATGTAAAGGTGAATATATCAAAATGGCACCGAGTGCAATACATATATCATTGACAAAATACATAAGCAATGAGGCTCTAAATGGCCTATAAAGTCCAAAAACGATGCTACAAGTTATGATGCCATTGGCCTACTACAAGTCTACACATGATCAATCATCAAATTCATCACCACTACTAGACACAGGATCATCAACAGGAGCTACATAGACATCATTTGGTTCAGAGTCTAAGGATGCCTCAGCCTCATCTGCAACCTCAGTAGTAACACTGCCACCAATAACAATAGAAGTGGACCTAATGGAAGCACAAGTTCGTTGAGTTGCACGACTAGTGCCTTCCATTGGTTGTTTGCCTTTGCTTGATGTAGCTACTAATCCTGGTTCTAATGGCGCTACCAAATCTGCTTCATCCCCCCTAATGCCATGTCAATATCAAAATCAGCATCAAACACAGGATCTTCAGTCTCCTCCACCCATTCTGATGTTGGATCAATATCGTCCAACACAATGGGATCTAGATCAGGTGTTTTGTTCATCATTTGGTTCTGCCTTAGTCAAAGGTTGTATTGCACGAAAACAAGATCATTTAATCGTTTTTGTTCCAAACGGTTTTTCTTCTTCATGTGTATGTGCTCAATAACAGTCCAATTGCGCTCACAACCTGAAGCACTGCAAGTTTGGCTGAGGACTCTAATTGCAAACTTTTGCAATTGAGGACACTGGCCGCCAAATGACTCCCACCAATGTGCTGCAAAGAAAAAGACATTAATTAGTAACTTAGTTCATTTCATTACTTTTTTACAAATTACAAGTATTTATAGATAATTTGAATTGTAAATTTGTAAACAATGTAACTTGAAAAGAAAAACAAATTGGAATTGGTTACCTAGTTGATCCACATCTCTTGCCATCTTTGCCAAGTTTTTTCCAAAGGTACCAGCTGCCATACTGAAAAGAGTAAGTTGTTTATGTATTTCCAACTAGTCTGCATGGATAGGGACCATGTGCTCCAAGCAATCAATCAATCCATCTCTGACCTCCCCATCCCGCAGATCTCCTAACCGAGCTTTACAATGATATTTTGGGTTCAAAAAATACCCAACTACATGTATAGGACAATGGAGTTGATTGTTCCATCTGTTATCAATGATCTCCTATATATGGCCATATGTAGCTAACCTATCCTTGTAAGTTGCCTGTATCTACTCCTTTGCTTGATCCATAGCCTCATAAATGTAGCCCATGGCAAATTTTTCCCCATCCACCATCCTTAGCACCTTAGCAAGGGGCTCGATAATTTTCACACGCTCTACAGACCTTTTCCAAAAATAATTGTCAAAAACTTTATTTTTCATGTCTTTGCCATCTTGTCTACGAGCCCACCAAGAATCAATCCAATCATCAGAAGAAAACATTTTCTACAAGATTTTTTGTTGAGAATTAAGACATTGCAACGTGTGGAAGTGAGTTGCAAATCTCGTAATTGCGGGCCTAACAAGCTCTTTTCCCCCAGTGTTTTTCCTCATTAGGTTCAATACCAATGAGTGGTTGTAGATGTATTTTGTAATGCACTTGGCATGCTCTACAATGTTTTTTACCCACTCCACTTTGCATATGTCCTCAAACATGAGGTCTATGCAATGTGCAGCACATGGAGTCCAAAATATGGTCCTATATTTGGACTCAAGCATCTTTCGAGCAAGAACATAGTTTGAGGTTATCTGTGATGACCTGCAAAACATTATGCCCCCCCACTTCCTAAATAATCTCATCCAAAAGCTCAAATAAGAGAGTTGCATCCTTCACCTTATCAAATGTATCAATTGATCTCAAAAACATGGTTCCTTGAGGGCAAGAAACAAGGAAATTAATGATAGTGTGGTTCTTTCCATCAATCCATCCATCTAACATGATGGAACAACCTGTTTTGAGTCATGGCTCTTTATACTCAACTAAATACTCATCAATGGAAGAAATCTCTTTTTGCAAAAGAGCTCCCCTCATGTCATGCATAGTAGGGCCTTTGAAGCCCTTTCCTGCAGCTATAACAGAGTCCCACATAGCTTGGTAATAAGGTGAGTGAGCAGCATTAAATGGGATATTTGCATCATACCACCATCTAGCAATGTATTGATAAGAAGTTTCTTTGCATTGTTTTTTCCAATGTTGATCCAAAGTGGGTTGACGACTTGGCTAGGAGGAAGTGGGATTAGCAGAGGCAGTGGTGGCAGAGGATGAGAAATAACTCTGGATGTTTGTTCTCTTTGTTCCTTTAGATTGTTGGCCAAGAGCAGGAGGAACATAGTGAAAGGGGTCATTGGTGGAAGGGATAGAAGAGGAGTCTTGAATCTCATAATCATCATACCCACTCTCTTTCATGGCTTCTAATAATTCCCTCTTCCTTGAAATTTCATCTTGGATGGCCTTCTCCCTAGCCTTATTCTCCTCAAACTTTGAAACTTGGAAAGGTATTCTGCCCTAACAGGACCTAACACTTCATTTGGTGCTTCACATGGCTTTACTTGGCCTCTTATCCCAGCCAAGTGTTGTTTCAATCTAAGAATACCCCCACCTCCAATAGGTTTATTGCAAAATTTACATATCATTTTTCCATCAATCACATCACAATGAGCCCATGCAATGTCCTTGGCTTTTGGAGCCATGTTGGCTTGAAATAATTAAAATTTGCAAAGAAATCTACCATTTAAAAAAAAATTGCAGCTAAGAAAAATGGAAAACCTAAGATAAATTTAGGAAAAAAATGCATATGTAGCCTACAAAATTTGATAGCATAGAACTAGAGATTTGATAGCATAAAACACATAAAAAAATTAATACATGGACAGCAGTGAAATGAGGAATTTTTCAAGTGAAAATCCTTACCTAGAAATGCAAACTAGCTTCCTTAGCCTCCTCTTGAAGATGCCAACTCTACTAACAACTCCAAACTATCTCCAAAATAGCTCCAACTCTAACTCCAAGCCTCTAAAATGACTACTCCAACAAAAACTCAACACTCTCCAAGCTCCCAATCAAACTCACAAAAACACCAAATGAGGTGTGTGAGGCAAATGAGGGGGGTGAGCTCCTTTTAAAGTCTTGGAAAGGGTGTTTATTGAGGGAAACAACCCTTACTTTCCCTCCAAAACATCTAGGAAGCTTCCTAAACTGTGTCGTGTGGGTCTGCCGCGACCTTGGCAATGAACCCACCAGTTTAGGATGGAACCGACCAGTTTGACCATAAACCAATCGGTTCCGTCCTAAACCGGTCGGTTAGGGCCGATTTTTGTAGATTTTGGGCAAAATAGGCCATTGAACCCGTTTTTTGTCTGGTTTGACCTAGTCGCCCAATGAACCAGCGGATTTGACCGGTTTCCGGTTCACGCCGGTCGGTTTTTAAAATTATGGATTCAACAGATCAAGCCCTAAATTTGTCCTTGATTTGGCTGATCTAGATCTCCTTTGCTGTGTTGATTTGTGGTAGCATCCGATCTGCTCTAGCCATGAAAATTGGTGGAGAGGCTAAGGCACATAAGGTCTCCAAGACCCAGAAATCGTTTGGGGAAATTCCACCCAGTTGGAGAGATATTAAAATTATTAATATTTTTAATGGGGTTCCTAAGTCTAAACTTAGGAAAATTAAAATATTAATGGGTATTAATACAAAATTGGGTTAGAATGTTCTAAATGACATGGATCAAGCCAAATCTAATCTTAGTCATTGATTAGGGACTTAATCTCGATCGTTGAAGACTCAACAGGAAAAGTATAAGAGGAGGCTTGAGGGTCAGTTGGAGATACACCAAATTGATCAATCAGTTCGATTTTCTAGAGTGGGGTTTGTTGAGAGAATCGAACCAGTTCGGCACGAGGCCAAGAATACATAGCAGAGAGGCATAGATAGTGCCAGAGAAAGCGCAGAGCCTGGGAAGGCTGACGCAAAGGCAGCTGGGACTTACGCAGAGGCTAAGGAGGCCAACGTGGGTGACACAGAGGGCCAGAGGGCTGACGCACAGGGCCAAGAGGCTGCGCAGAGGCTAGCAAAGCTGACACAGGGCCAAGAGGCAGCGCTGGGTGATTTTCGTGGCGCAGACTGAGTGCTAGTGAGCTGAGAGATGACGCAGTCCCTAGCAAAGTGATGCAGAGCAGTGGAGAAGCTTGGAGCAGCTTTCGATGTCCAGCTAAGGAGTTGCCATAGTTGTTGTGGGATCGATCATCTTGTGTCTAATCAGCTGAAATATCTGTCTCCGACGAGAGGTACTTCTACCAAGGGCATCCTTTGTTGGGTGAGCCATTTCTAGCACCCTAGTTGTATTCGGAAACTGCATAATAATAAAAACCTCATATCTGTTGCACCAATTTTCCCGCATTGGATTTTTCTGGGGAGGATTGTCCAAAACTAATGGTGTCCCTTGTGTGTTTGTCTCAGTTATTTTAGTTGTTGATTTGTATATGTGTTAAGGCTACATTTGTGTTTATTTTTAGTATTTATATTTATAAATAACTTGTTAATGAAAATAACAAGTAGGAGAAAACAAACTCGATAATGCAGTAGGGATTTCTGATGTGGATTTCTGACGTGTCAGACTTAGAAATTCCAACATGCTACTCTGTACTCCTTCCTCAAACTCAGCACAACTAAGTATCTCACTCACAGCAAACCTACAATATTACTCATGCAAATCTCTTACTTACTTGAGTGAATCTCTCTCTCAATGTCTTGTGCCCCTGCATGTCTCTATGCTCTTCTTGACCTTCTTAGCCTTCTCAGCCTGCTTGGCCCTCCACAAATATAAAACCTACCAAAGGCCCTCTTAGCCCAACTTAGTCTTGCTTAGCCCTCTCGGCCTTCTTGGCCCTTCTAGCCCTCTTGTCCCTCCTGGCCCAACTTAGCCCTGTCGACCCTCTTGGCCCTCTCGACTCTCTTACCAAGCCACAAGATGCTCTCTCGTCTACCACCTTCCAGAGGCCCTCTCGACCCTCAAATGTTTGAGACCTACTCAGCCTTCTCCTCCACAATATACTCTCTTGTTGTCTACCTTCCAAAGGCCCTCTCGGCCCTCAAAGATATGAGGCCTACTCAGCCTTCTCCTCCACAAGATGCTCTCTTGTCGATGGCTAACCACCTTCCACAGGCCCTTTCAATCATCTTACCAAGCCATGCAAGAATGAATCACTCACCCTTGTACTTATACTTTTCCAAAGGGTGCAATACCATGCGTTGTCAGAATACCATGAGTAATACAATTGGTTATCAAAATACCATGGGTATATGGGTGCAAAGCCCCATCACTTAACCCACTTGCCCCACATGTGAGAATACTCACAATGCTACCCAAAACATCAACAGATCAAACCCCTTAAGGCCTTGAATAATTTAAATTTTTTCTACATTAGGCAACTCATCAGTGAAGGATGTTGGTGCAATAGCTTTTTCATCTTGAACAGCCTTAGATTATCAGTGGTTTGTCATTCCAAAAGCATATTCCCCTCTTGAATTCAATCCCCTTTCTAAGATATATCTCAACCAAGGGTGGGAGAGGATGTTAATTCAACTCCTTGCTTAAATGTTGATGAACATCTAGCCAATTTGGGGCTACCTACTATAAGGTGCCATGTTGGTGGTAGCTTTGCTAAGGTCACACCCTCTTCTACTGGTTTAAAAATCCCTTTTTCATCACCTCAAATAGGCATCTCTAAGGTAATTGACAAAGGTTAGCAATGCCATATATGACATACACAAAAAAAGTTGTTTTAATAGAGGTTATAACTTTGTTTCTATTTCCATATCAAGTGGCTCTCAAAGGAAGGGTAGTAGATTTTCCCTCTCAAACAACCTCAGTTAAGAAATTATTTTTTGTTCCAAAAGCATATCCCCTCCTCTTGTCACCAATCCCTTTTTGAGGGATATCTCAATGGAGTGCACGAGAGGACATTACTTCAATTCCTAACTCGAATGGCAATGGAAATCTTGTCAATTTGGGGCTACTTGCTATGGTGTCCCGTGTTAAAGGAAACGACACTAAGGATGCACCCCACTTTAATGGCCTAAAAAGCCCTTCATTGCCACCTCCAACAAGAATCTCTTAGTTAGTTGAGGAAGGTGTAGTAGTGCCTTTGCTAGTGCTTTTCTATTTTGTTGGGTATAATTTGAGTCCCGTCAAGCTCCTTTGGCCCATTCATGGACAATGGACATTAACATAATTTCTTTATTTCTTTCTAGAAGACTCAAAAGGGCAAGTTGTTCCAATAAAGATCATACCATTCAAGGGCTTGAATAACTCTGCTTCTCTTTCTACATCAGGTAACTGTCCAGGGAAGGATGTTGGTGCGGTAGCTTTCCTATTTAAGACAGCTTTGGTAAACAATCATTGTCGATCCAAAATCATATCCCCCTCCTTTTGAGATTGAGAATGACCTCTCCCACATTCGATTGAGAGATATATAAAAATGGAATTGATCTGTAAATCTTGGATCTTTTGACCCTTGTGGAAAGGCTTTTAAAGCATACAAGACATTCCTAGTAATGTTCTAATCTTAGGCACCATCTTCTATAACTTTTGCGCAACACTTTTTAGATTGAATTAAACAAAGCAACACTACTTCAAGAAGGACCTTGGTTTTATGGGAGCTGATTTCTCTGCATGAAATTATGGCACCTAAACTTAAATATATCTACAAAAAAAATTGAGGTCCTCCCAAGTTGGATGAGGCTTCCAAAACTCCCTATTTCATGTGGGAAGATGGCATTTTACCAAGCATTGATAACCAATCAAGAGGTTTCTTTTATCCATTGGTCCTCTTCCAAGCAATGCAATACTTTCGTATGCCGTAATTTGCATGGAGACGGATGTAAGTTAAGGACTTTTGACTGAAATAACACTAACCATGGTTGATTGTAGCTAGAACCAAACTCTTGATTATTAAAACTTGGACTTTTCTTGTAATTTTTGTCATGATCTCCGTTATGCTCTCTTTTCTTGCCCTTTAGCTCAAACTTGAGGATCTCAGAAAAAGAAAAGAGGAGGAATTAGAAAACTTCAGGTTATCCAAGCAAAAAATAAAGCAAAGGAATTTGACTTCTCCTCATCCTTGAATGAAGAGTCAAACAAGAAAAATCAAGTGAGAAGGCAACAAACGGACCATATAGAAGACAAGGACTACATAACAAACAAGACACAAGCAGAGGAAAAAGCCAAAGATGGTGTAAATACTACACAAACCAAAATGAACCATCAAAAGCAAAGAGAAAAAATGAACCCATCTAAAGGAGGGCAAACAGAAATAACCACCACGGATTTTGAAGAAGATGACAACAAAACTATTTTGAAGCTCACGAGGAAAATAAAAAGGAAAAGGAAAAAGAAAGAGAAAAAAAGCAACTCCTCAAAATATGTCCAACAAAAGGTAGTCAAGAAAATCTAAAGCCAAAGTCATTTGGTCAAAGCTATGTACTTTTGAATATAAAACAAAACATCTTTTTTGTTATTGTGTAAACCAGTGTTGTAGGAAACACCCCCCCCTGGATCAAAAGCCTGAAACGCGATCCATACGGATCTATGGGCAATCCGCCCTCCGAAACGCATTTCGGAAATTCCGAAATATGGATCGGGCTGAAAAATATGGTTCCTGCCATTTCAGAACTGTACGGCCCGATCTGCGTTTCAGAATTTCCGAAACGCATTTCGTACGGCGGATCGGTCATACGATCCGCGGCGGTTTCAAGTCAGATCCGTACGGATCTGACCGCTTCGCTGGGCAGCTAGCTATTTCCGTCACACGGCCCACAAAGTGGCGTTTTTTTTTCAATTTTTTTTCTTTGTTAGGGGTGGGTCCAACTTGGGTTAGGGTGAGGAGTGAAGGGATTAAAAGACCCTTTCATCTCTCATTTGCTCACTTTTATTTTATGAGAGCTTGGAGAAGAGGAGAGGAGAAAGAGAGGAGAGCTTGGAGGAGTGAAGGAGGAGCTAGGAGAAGGAGGAGGAGCTTGGAGTAAAGAAGGGCTTCCATCTACAAGAGCTAAAGAGGTAAGTGCAAACCCCAAACTCCCTCATTTTTTTGTCATTGTCTTTTGTATTTTTCTCCTCCCTCTCCTACTCTTTCCCATTCTTTCTACTTGCTCATTTAATTGCCGGCTGTCCACTACCTATATCCATATTCCAAGATGGTGCTCTTTTGGCTTCTATGTACCATTCCACTTTTGGTTTTAATGATGGCAAGGGGGAGTAGGAATAGACGGGAAGAATAACAAGAGGATAGTGATCCCCATATGAGTGACCCAATGTATGATGAGGAGGAAGGGGATGAACCTGAAGGGAACACTGAAACACTAGAGGGGAAAGCTGCATTAACACCCTTGTGGAACTATGTGACCAAACTTGAAGGGGGAAAGGGTGGTGCAAGCTACAAATTTTTGTGCCCTCGTGGTTGTCATGGAGGAAAACCATTTAGCGGTTTATATACCCGTGTGAGGAGGCATCTTTGTGGGGTGATGGACAGTGATGGTAAAAAGGGTGTTGTGGGGATACAAATTTGCCCAAACATTTCAGCTCAACAAAGAAGAAAATACATCCAAATAGAGGAGGTTGCACAACAAAAAAGCAAGAAACAAAGAAACCAATCTGAATCAAGTGCAACCTCTAGATTTGGTAGCTCATCTCCTCATGGTACTTCTGCAAGCTCTGGAGGTAAAAGAACAATAGGGGATTTCATGAATGTTGCTAGGAGGGATGATGTGGATGGAAAGATAGTTCGATTTCTTTGTGCTTGCGATGTACCATTCAATGTGCTTCGCTCTCCCTATTGGCATGAAATTGTAAAGGCCATCAATGAAGTCCCGAAAGGATACAAGTCCCCCAACAATGAGAAAGCTAGAACAGTGTTATTAGAAAGAGAAAAAGCAAAGGTTCAAAGAGCTTTAACACATTTTACAAATGAGTGGGTAGCTTGTGGGGTATCCATTGTATCAGATGGGTGGACAAATATTAGAAACCAACATTCGATAAATGTTCTTGGTGTTTCTGCTAGTGGTGCAGTATTTATTACATGCCATGACTCCTCCTCCATCAGTGCATCTTCCCAAAACATTGCAGATCTCCTATTGCAATCAATCAGAGATGTTGGTCCGAATAATGTGGTTCAAGTGATAATAGATAATGAAGCAAATTGTAAGGCAGCAGGAAAAGTTATTGAGCGTACTCATCCACACAGCTTTTGGTCTAGGTGCCTGGTTCACACATTGAACCTTTTGATGCATGATATTGTGAAGCATAAAGAATGTGGGTGGATTAATGAGCTTTACAAAAGAGGGAAGAAACTCATTAAATTTATCATAGGGCATACAAGGGTAAACAACTTCTATGGCACTTACTCCAAGTTGCAGTTGCTTAAACTTGCAAAAACAAGATTTGCAAGTTATTACCTCACCTTTAGGCGGCTAGTGAAGGTGAGACAAGCTTTAACTAATATGGTGACCGCTAAACCATGGGAGGAAATTAACACTGATAGAGATGGTGCTAATGTAGCCAAGAACACTATTATTGACATGTACTTTTGGTCACAGGTTAAATATGTTTTGCAATTCACCAAACTAATTTATTACATGATCAAAATTGGAGATTCAGATCGACCAATAATTGGGGAGGTGTATGAGCAAATGGATAGCATGTTGAAGCAAATTAAAGACATTGTTGAGCCTAGAGATATCACCTTGTACAATTATATTCGTGCAGAGGTGGAAAACCAATGGGAAATGCTAAATGTTCCATTGCATGCATTAGTATACGTTTTGACAACTAAATACTATCATCCATCATGGCCTTCAACACCAGCACCTGGGGGGGGAGCAGGAGGACACCACACCTAGATCAAGAGATTCACAAAAATTATATGATTGCATTGAGTAAATGAGTCCCTGATGAGGAGGAGGCTGCCATGGTACGGAGACAGTTGAGAAACTATACGCTTAGCACTGGTCCATTTGGGAGCATGCATGCAATTAGAGATCGAGAGACTTTTTCTTCTCTTGAGTGGTGGAACATGCACGGAGGTGCTACTCCACTTCTACAGACTTTGGCATTGCAGGGGCTATCACAGGTGGTAAACACTTCTTCTGCAGAGAGGTGTTGGAGCTCTTATTCTTTCATCCACAGTGTTAAAAGGAACAAATTGAGTTTAGATCGGGCAAAGAGCTTGGTTTATGCTCATTACAACTTGTGATTGTTGTTCCATTACTGCGATGATGCAAAGACTGATAGAGACCTTAAGGTTTGGGACAGGAATCCAAAGGAGCCGAATTTGGAGGATGGAGTGTTGCGATTAGAACAATTAGAGGATGCTCTTATCCAAGTATGTCCATTGTGGTATGAATTTTGCTTATAAAGAATTTCTCTAATTCCTGTTTTAAATTTTTTTTGCTAACTAGTTTTTTTTGTATGAATTTTTTGAGCGATTCCAGGATGATGATGATCGAGTTGAGATGCCACCCCCATCTAATCCCTTGGTTCCCAAGTTCCATGGTTCAACACCAACAGAAAGGGCTTCGTCTTCATCAATTTCAATATCACTCCCACAACTTCCACAGGCACCTTCTTCATTGCCACCACATGGAGGCCCACCGCCACATTTTCTACCTGGTGGGAGGAGAGATCAGTAGATTTATTCACAATTTACTACTTTTGTCATAGATTAATCATTAGACTTGTAGGCTTGTTGTGAATTTGAACCTTTTTTTCTTGGCGGTGACCAAGTGGCCTATTTTGTAAACATTATTATTTGAATTTTGGACATGACAAATGTTGACAGTTGCTCACTAGCTAGATAATATGCTATATGTTTTATGTTTTATAATATGCTTAAAAAATTGACGTATGTTTGTAATTGCTAGAATATAGATGGTTGATGCTCGAATAATTAATCATTGATGTACAATGGAATCATGGATGCCTTATCTATCTTGATTTATGTAAAAATATGCATGTTTTCATGTCTTCTACAACTAATTTGGTATTTGGGATGTTTGTTTTGAATATAAATGCTGCAAAAAAAATATAAATATATATACATAGTAGATGCTTCCGAGACGCTTCGCTTCCTAGATTTTTGAAAAATGATGCTTCCGCGTCCCCGCTTCCAAAAAAAGTCCCCGCTTTGCAACATCGGTTTAAACTGTAGTGACCCATCATTAATATAGAGAGCACGAGAATATTAGCATGCATACGATGCATGCATATGATAGCTACATATGCATGTATCGCATGCACTGCACTAGTAACTATATTCTAAATTACCTAAAATATTAAATATCCTGACACTCCTTCAAATAGAAAAGTCGCATTCACCCATCAGCACATATTACTTAATGCCTCATGATTAATGAGCGATTACCAATGATATTAAGTTTAAAAGTATAAAGTAAAAGGGTTATAAAGAAAATAAATGTAAAGAATTATGTGAATTCTTAAAAATCAAGTTATATAATTATCTATCTCAGAATTTTAATAAAGTATGTCAATAAATTATTAAAGGGATAAATTAAATCAAAATAAAGTTCCTATGTGTGAACTTAGGACATTTTAATTAAACAAATAAAATTTTAATCAAAGCAAAATCACACATGTCAATATATCCTTAAAAGAAAGATACGACTCAGGATTTTGAGGAGGTGTCGCTAAGAAGGGAAGCGGTGGGCTCGTTGGTGGAGGGAGCGACCACCACTAATGAACAGTACATAAGGAGAGGCCGAAGCGGAAGACGGGGACAGGAGGAAGGAGAGGAAATTTATACATACTGCTTATAATCCGGAACTATTGAGCCTTGCTTGTTTTGAAGTTTCTGGGCACGGGGGAACGGTATGCATCGGTTGAGAAGCATACTGGATTGAGTATCTAGGTATACTCGGTTTGGCTGGGTGGTTTTTGGTCATTCGGTAACGAGAGCGCTGGAGAAGTTCTGAAGCATCTTCATCGCAACATCCGTAGCAGACCAGGTAAGTACTTCATCAAATCAATTAATACAATTTCAAACTCTTTCAGTAATCTTTACAGTTTCACAGTTTCAGTAATCTTTACAGTTTCAGTAATGGCTCTTTAACTTAGTACGGTCACTACATAAACCGAATACCACGAATGGACAAGGTTTCCTCTAGATGAATTGTTGAATCATGCAAATACAAGTGGACAATCACGCTTTAGGCCTCCTAGATCTCCCTTTCACCTTGGGAGTTGCACTTGCCAAACAATACAAGAGTCACCACTATCTTTAGAGAAGAATTAATAGCTAAATGAGAATGTTACTCACGAAATCTACCACCATCAGTCTAAAATCAATAGTCTCAGCAAATAGTGTGTTCAGTTATAAAACCAAAGTGAAAAACTGAAAAAACGTAGAAAGTATAGCATAAGCCATATGTGCAAAAGGCCCTAAGGTAGTAATGAAGTTTGAAATGCACTATTGACATCAAGGGTTATAATGTGATCCATGCCAGTAAGACGTACAACCCAGCTAATTGGAATGGTATGTACCTAAGGGATGTATACAATTCAGGTTTCTGGCCTTGGCCACACAAGAAGCAACAAAATCCAGCTAATCAAGAAAGAATTGGGAACCAATCAGGAGGTCTCTTTTATCCATTGGTCCTCTTCCAAGCAATGTGGTACTTTCCGATGCCATAATTTGAATGGAGACAGATGTAAGTTAAGGACTTCTGACTGAAATGACACTAAACATGGTTGATTGTAGCTAGAACCAAACTCTTGATTATTAAAACTTGAGCTTTTCTTGTAATCTTTGTCATGATCTCCATTATGCTCTCTTTTCTTGCCCTTTAGCTCAAACAGGAGGATCTCAGAAAAAGAAAAGAGGAGGAATTAGAAAACTTCAGGTTAGCCAAGCAAAAGTAAAGGAATTTGACTTCTCCTCATACTCATCCTCGAATGAAGAGTCAAACAAGAAAAATCAAGTGAGAAGGCAACAAAAGGACCATATAGAAGACAAGGACTACATAACAAACAAGACACAAGCAGAAGAAAAAGCCGAAGATGGTGTAAATACTACACAAACCAAAATGAATCATCAAAATCAAAGAGGAAAAATGAGCCCATCTAAAGGAGGGCAAACAGAAATAACCACCACGGATTTTGAAGAAGATGACAACAAAACTAATTTGAAACTCATGAGGAAAATAAAAAGGAAAAGGAAAAAGAAAGAGAAAAAAGGCAACAACTTAAAATATGTCCAACAAAAGGTAGTCATGAAAATCTAAAGCCAAAGTGGTTTGGTCAAAGCTATGTACTTTTGAATATAAAACAAAACATCTTTTTTGTTATTGTTTAAACCAAATACCACGAATGGACAAGGTTTCCTCTAGATGAATTGTTAAATCATGCAAATACAAGTGGACAATCATGCTTCAGGCCTCCCAGATCTCCCTTTCACCTTGGGAGTTGCACTTGCCAAACAATACAGGAGTCACCACTATCTTTAGAGAAGAATTAATAGCTAAATGAGAATGTTCCTCACGAAATCTACCACCATCAGTCTAAAATCAATAGTCTCGGAAAAAAGTATGTTCGGTTATAAAACCAAAGTGAAAAACTGAAAAAACGTAGAAAGTATAGCATAAGCCATATGTGGGAAAGGCCATAAGGTAGTAATGAAGTTTGAAATGCATTGTTGACATCAAGGGTTATAATGAGATCCATGCCAGTAAGATGTACAACCCAGCTAATTGGAATGGTATGTACCGAAGGGATTAATACAATTCAGGTTTCTGGCCTTGGCCACACAAGCAGCAACAAAATCCAGCTAATCAAAAAAGAATTGGGAACCAATCCTAATTGTCACGGTTCTACTGTCTTTGTGTAAAATAAAATGACATTCTATATGTAGAAATGATTCCTTATTACAGGAGACATATTGTGCATAGACAAAACATTGAATTACATTTACAGCAATTCAAACTAGCAATCAATGTCAGTTTCTCAAGTACCTTGCTCAATCACCACATCTGTCACTAAAGGCAGCAACATATGCTTTTCCCTCCTCATAACACCAAAGCACGGAAAAAATAATGGTCGTTTCACCTGCAACAAACCATAAACATAAATCAAGATAACATAAACACAAAATATTTTCTCCTGATAGTGAGCCTCGTCACAACCATAAAATTTTAAAATAGCACTGTATTTCAAGATCTTTGTGAGGAGATGATTGAAAAATATAACAAGGATTAACCAATCAACTTATAAAAATGGTCAATTGGAAAGAAATTTTGCATATGTGCCTGGAAAATGCCATGCTCAACATTTACAAAGAAAATAGTTCTGCATGTGACATTGTCTTCCAAGATCTTTGAGATGAAATGATTGAAAAATGTAAAGGTTAAACAATCAACCCATAAAAATAGTCTATTGGATAGAATTCCTGCATATGTGCCAGGAAAACGGCCTACTAAGCATTTAGACAAGAATCAGTTTTCTGTGATAAATATTGATCATTTTAAGTGAATTTTCAACTTGATGCAATTACATGGTATGCTGCCATAGACTCCATATCAATCCAAAGTTCACTTGATAACACAGTGAAACCCCAGCTGTAAACCTAAAATTTGCAAATGGCATAGTTCAAATGGCCCACAGGGAGGAATATCAGGGATAAAGCTTCCAATATTTTTTGCTTAGTAGATCGAATTAATAGTCAAGTGATAACTTGAAGCACATGACTAGAAGAGATAAAAATATATATTATAATTATACACAGTATTGATAAGATTGTTCTAAGTGGTTTCTCCATTGTTTAGAACAAAATCAGTGCTCTGTTTTTGGGGTATTCTCAGCAGGTATTATTGAAGTAGCAAGTTAGATGGCAGATGCCCATGCATACTGTTTTATTTTGGGAAATAAGGCAAGTACTCCTCCAGTTCAATATTCTTCCTCCCTCTTTCTTAGGGTGCATTCTTTATGTCAATTTTTCTGCTTGCTTCGATAAAAGGGGGTTTCAGGTCACTGTTAGTGAAGTTAGACACCTTTTTGACAGATTGCAGGGACAGTACACCATCACCCTTCTTCCACCCCCGACTTCACAAACTTTTCTGTCACTGCATGTGAAAGATTGGCTTACGGCATGCATTCTTTTCATTCTATTCATTTAAACACTGCTGTAAATAAGATTAGCTTGACATGAAGTAAATAGTTGCTTTGGAAAATAAACTTGTCCAATACACAATGCTTCAATATACTCAAAATGGAAATGTGGCATAACAATAAAGCATGAATTATTTAGACAAGTGTCAAGCTAAATGTATCAAAGTTTGCTAAAAATAATAGAGATGTTTGCATAAAGTAAGAGTAAATTGATTTGCAAATGGAAATGTAAACTTGAAACTTGTAGCAACAATGATAAGTGGTGCGGGGAGGGTTTCAATGGAGGTTAGGGTTTCAGTCTGCGCATGCATTAAGATCGATGAAGGGAGGTAGACTTAGCCGCACGGATGTCATCCGACGATAGGGCTTAATCAACACCTGACCCATAACTGGCAGCAGGTGGATGCACATGGGAACCGGCGCCTTTTGGAAATCGGAGGAGTCTAAGCCACGACGCTGCAAGGGAAGGAAGTTCACTCGGTCATTTTTTTGGTTAATCCTCAGCAACATGCGCCTTTACCAGGGGAGAACAACTGCAGGAGCGGTTACATTTTTACTCTCACCATCATGCAGAGGAAATGGTCAGTCCAAGGGATTGTGTCGATCTGGAGCCCGAGCCAAAAGACATCCTATTTGTTCGGGGTTTGGAGCCAGCTCAACAAAATTTGGACAAGGTAAAACTTCTACCTAGATCCCCAGCTGGCAAAATGGGATTAACGATGTTAGATTGGAACTCTGGAGGTGGTTTAGGGTTCCTGGAGGAAGGAAAACCCATCTCTTCACCTGTGGAATGTTGGTTTCTAACATCAGTACTCAGGAAGGTCAAGCGACAACAACGGAATCGGCGGATCTCGCCGTAGGGGTGTCGGCAGAACTCCTGGTAAGTCCTAAAACTCCCTCGGTTTTTCCAAAATCTGTCAATTTTTCGGGAGGCCTGGAAGATATAGTCAAAAGGAGTGGTCTATGGGGGAATGAGGGACTCAAGTCCTGCCTGGTTAAGGATCCTCGGTCAAATGAACTGGGCTTGGCCCAAAGATTGAACAGAATTGTCGCATGCAAATTAGCTCTGAGATAGAGGGAGGATGAGACACACGAACCCCATCAATTTCACAGCCTTATTGGTGCGACAAGGAAGTGTTTTATCCCAGAAAACCGGGCACTTAAGGAAGGAGCAGTGCACAGTTTTTTTGTGGACCTTGTGAAGGAACGAAGTCGCGGTCCCTCATTAAATTTTCAGGGTTTCGAGCATGAAGAGGTTTTGGGTCTCAACCCTCTAGGGGCAGGGGCAGGGGCGAGGACTCTGAATTTTAGCCCAAAAGTGGAGGGGCAGTCTATAGATCTTGGGGAGTTCTTCTTTCAGAATGTGTCGGCGGAGGATCGATTAGGGTTGAATATTGAGGAAGCGACCCATGCTCGGGAAGGGAAGTCTAACTCAGTATCAGCCAAGAATGGCCAGTCCACTGGCTCGAAGAGAAAGAAGGGGAGAGTAATCAAGAAAAAAGCGGAATGCCCAAATCTTGTTCTCTGGGTCAACATACAAATTGATAAGGCTATGGAAGCCTCTGAATTAATTCTGGTTGGAAGAGCAAAGGGAAGTCATTATTCATCAAAGTATATATATAAATGGATTGCTAAGGCATGGTTTGGGGCTCCAGATATAGGTGCTCCAGATATACAAGTAGAAGTGATCACATTGGCAAGGGGATGGTTCATGGTTAAATTCAACAAGAGTGAGACTCTGGAGTGGGTGTTGGAGCGGAACTAGTGCTTCGGGATATCACCAATCTTATTCAAGAAATGGGCTTCCCTTTTTGATGCACAGAGAGAAAAATTAGAAGAGATACCTATTTGGGTTCGACTTCCGGCTTTGCCCTCGCAGCTCTAGACAAAGGACGTTTTTAAGACCTGTTGTTGCACAAAGTGTCTAGGCACTATGACAACGCACAAAGTAAGGGTTGTCACTCTAATCCTTACTCACTTCATTTAGACTCTCTCCTAGACAAGTCAAGGGGGGTATTCCCTAAGGTGAATGAATGAGAATAGCCTGTGAAACATAGGCTCTAGGAGACTTAAAGATGGACAACTTGATGAATTTAGAACAAGTCCTGTTCAATTGAGATGGATAGATTAAACAATTAATACAAATAAGACACAACCACAAGATAGAGATGATTTTAAACCAGTGCCTTATATTCAATTAACCATAGATTAAATAAAAAACAAGTTATCCAAATCAATTTATAAATAGTGACGATCATGAATGATTAAATGTGAATGCTCAAAACTTTATCATGCAAGAGTTTCTAGCAATTAAATCCCAAATCTTAGACGAATTTATCTTTCTCCTATAGTCAATATGATTTTTTAAAACATTAATCGCACTCGACAATAGAGAAATCACTACCATTAAAATTAAAATTTCGCACTTAACACCAAAGACACCAAGGAACTTTAAATTTGAATGTTAATTATCCCTTAGGTAAATGCTAAGCTTATGAAGCAACGCTTAATGTGGCAAATGAAATTTTTAATGTGACTACAAAAATCAAATCAAAAGACCTTAATCAAATTTTAAAAAAATCATAAAAAATTAAAATTTTTCAAGTATGAAAGTTCTACTTTTGATTTATTTCATTAGCAATCAAACTCACCAAAAATTTTAAAAAAATAGATTTTTTAATTTTTTTTTTTAAAGCAAAATCAAAAATGAAAAATAAAAATAAAAGGAAAGGAAATCAAAATCAAAATCAAAAAATCATAAGTAAAAAAGAAAATGTGAAATCAAGACAAGACAAAAAATAAAAATCAAAAAATCAAATTTTAAATCAAAATGAATCTAAAAGATAGAATAAAATAAATCTAATGCAAATCCTAAACTAAACAAACACAAATAATAAAAATAAAAAATAAAAAAATGAATAAGTTAACCAAAGTAAAAAAAGTCAAATGAAATCAAAAGGAACTAACTAAACTAAAAAAATAAAAAAGTAAAACCTAAACCTAACCTAACGCATACACAATACAAATGAAAAAAAAATCGAATTGTTTTTGGTCTTTGCAGGTTCGAAGAGAAGCAACAGCGATAACAAGGGAGCACAAGGAGTATGCAGCCGAGAGGGAAGAGAGGAGTTCAAAGAGGCAGTGGGTAGACAGGGGAGACTGCGGACAGCGAAAGGGACGAAGGAGCCACGGATGAGGATTTGCAAGTTGAGGAGTAACAAAGGGAGATGGAGCAGTTGATGGCGGCAGGAGTGAGGGTTTAATGCAGGTAGCATTTGGACCGCTGCGAAAGGAATGGACTACGGGAATGCTGCAGGGAAGAGGGACGGAAAGAGCAGTAGCAGCAATGAGGGAAAGGAGAATGCGGGCAGATTGAAGCAGGATCGAAAGAGTTTGCAGGTTGAAGGCAAGGAATTCAGATTAGATGAGGAGAGTTGGAAGAAAGGAGGAACGCAGATGGGTGAGGAAGGCCGCAGATGGGTAGCATTGGATTTGCCGAGAAATGAAAGAGTTGGAGTTTTTGGCAGCCAGCGAGAGGAGAAAGCAAAGGGAGCCACGGGAGATGTTGCAGCTTTGGAGCAGAGAAAGGCAAACACAACAAAGTATGGCAGCAAGGAAAAAATGAAGACCTCAGGCAGCAAAGAAAGTCGAATTTTTCCAGAAACCCCAAAATGCAGACAACAACAACAAAAAATTTTGAAATTTTCTGGAGGGGAAAAACACAGCAGAAAATGGAGGCTCAATACAGCAGTAGACAGGAGAAAAATGGTAGCTAAAAACCTAAGAAAATTTCCAGATATTCTGATTAAAATGGTGAATCCTTTTGCTTCAGATTTCCTTGAAACCCTTATAAATATTTCCAGATTTAAAATTTTCAAACCCTTGGAAAGCAAAAAAAATGAAATAATATCCCTGGAAAATTATGTTGATAAACCCCAAAGATCCAGGTCTTACCCTCCAAAGCCTAGATCTGGACTCTACACAAATTTCTTCCTCAGATCTGTAGCTGCACGACAACAAGAAAACACCCAAATGATATATACAATGATAAAAACTTAAACCCAGAAAAACCCATGTTAGAAAAATAATTACAAAATTTACAAACTGCGGGCTCTAATCATCCAGATCTATCATTATGTTGCACATAAATTAAAAGATTTTTAGATTTTAAAAGCGCTAACTCAAAACCCTTCGTGTATCACCAGTAAAATCTTATGATAAGCCCGAAGCTAATTTAGCTAGGCTCTTTAGGAAACACAGATCGGGAGTTGGCTGGTCCAACTGAAAACTTCTCCTAACGCCCGAGGATCTAAAATCAAGATTTCCCTGCAAAACTCGATCCAACCATTAAAAATAGGGCGAGAAAATAATAATAAAACTCAGACAAATAGAGGTACCTGCTATTACGTTCAAAATTTAGATTATTATTCAAACCCCAACGATTGAGCAAGATACTTGTATTCAAATCACTCTTCAGAAG
Organism: Pinus tabuliformis; assembly: GCA_031772625.1. Classification (NCBI taxonomy): domain Eukaryota; kingdom Viridiplantae; phylum Streptophyta; class Pinopsida; order Pinales; family Pinaceae; genus Pinus; species Pinus tabuliformis. The sequence goes on from CM062812.1 coordinate 523,855,254, forward strand.
CTATCATCAATGGCTTTAGAAAAAATTATGCATGAAAACGACGCATCTTACAGTATTTCCATGAAAAGTAACACAAGCAGAACTTAACCCCAAAGTCTTTCTTTATTATCCAGAAAAAGATTACACAAGAGCTTTTTGCTAAAAGCACACGACTCAAAGTCGGATGGATCGACTGACAAATGACTTCCTATTTAAAGATAAATCCTCCAACGGCTAGTTCGAGTGATCCTCGTCAAAGCTATCTTGACCGTTGATGAAGATTAAAAATATTTTTAATCTCATCCGTCGAAATATTTAATTCTTGAGGAAATTCGAATTTTTCAATTAAATGCATTTTAATTAACTCAAAAAAATTCGGATTTTTCAATTAAATGCATTTTAATTAACTCAAAAACTTTGACTTAACCCCTAGGGATCAAAGGTTTAAAATTTATCAAAATAATTAATTTACCTTAGTCTTGGGACCTTTTAAAATTTAATTTTTTAGGATCGACGAATTTTGTCTTTGGAGAATTTGAATTTACCTAAGACCTAGAATTGATTAAAATTTTGGCTTAGGATTTTAATTCATTTTCGGCCAGAAAATTTAATTAATTAACCTATGAGGGGATAAATTATTTTTCCAACCCTCAAGACACTTTACATCATGATTTTCATATTTTTTACATCACAAGGGGGAAAACCCATTTGTAATATATCCTCACCCATTTCTGCAACACAAATATAATCCAGCAAACCAAGCAATTTGTAATAAAATAACCTAACCAAATAGTTAGGATTATTCCCAAATCACTTTTACATAGACTCAATCTAGAACACTAGGACTCACCTAAGATCCTAGCGACAAAATCCATTCCAGCTTTGGGGTAAGACTGGAGGAAAACTCTATCGACCATCCGAGAATGGATCGGTGAGACAAAAAACCTCCCAAAATGGAGATCGTCACTAGAAAAGTAGGTTTACCTAGGTCGTTACATACATGACATGGATCTGCTGAGATTATTTACATTATACACATGCAGAAAGGGTTTACATAACACCTTGGAAATCAGGTTGATGATGACAGTTGGACGGCACTGACACATCGATCAGGCACTATCCCTTTTGCAAAAAAAGGGGGTGTACTGCTATGGGTCGTTGACACGTAGTGGTCAACAAGACCATAGGTAACAAATTGGGAATTTTCTTGAAGTTGATATGTCTTTTTTGGAGGCAAAGAGCAGGAATGTGGCCCGAATTCTAGTAAGACTAGATCCAAGAGAGGGTTTGGCCGAAAAAATTCAGCTTCAGCTTCAGGGGTATTTGTACTCCCAGATTATCGACTACGAGCAGTTGCCTTTCTGATGCCATCGTTGCCATAAACATGGGCATCTGGTGCGTGATTGTCCCCTGGGCTTCCGAAGAAGAAGACGGCAAAGGGGTGAGCTAGGTTATGAAGCTTGGGCATATGTCGAAGAGGAGGTTAATGTACAGGCAGTGGAGATTGGGGAACAACAGGATGGGGATTCGGAGCCTATGGAGGTCCAAGAAGAACAAATTGCGAGGCCTAGGATCCAAATTATGTCGGAGTTCGATCAGCAACGGGAGGCTCAAGATGAGGTTGAATTCATCGGACCTGCTCCCTAGTCGGCGAGTATTTTCTCTCATCCCCTCTCCTCATTATCTGATTCTCTGCACTCGTTATTAGACGTTTTCCCTAGGCCTGGCCATCCAGGTCATTACAGTCTGAAGTGTCTCATAGTTGTAGCTTGTCTTTTTCTCTAGACAGTATCATCACCCCAATTTCTCTGTGCCTTCCCTGTCCGGCCCCGAGTGTTTTACCCTCCTTTCTCCATCCTCAGGGATTCCTCATTACAACTTGTGTCCTCGGGACAACAGGGACCTCTCTTTAGCTACTGTAGGAGGGTTGGGGGGTTTCCGGGAGCCTTCAATGCCTTGTAAGACTCGAGGTAGGAAATCAAACTTATCTAAGGCACAGCTAAAAGAAAAATTGGATATAGCCGATGGAAAACAATTATCCCTCAAAGGGGCGCTTAGAGCAGTGCAACCCCCTGTGGTGGTTACCAAATGATTATTTTGTCCTTCAATTGCAGAGGGTTTGCTAGCACCCGTAAGAAGCTAGCTTTAAAAGAATTATTCAAAAACTATAGTCTTGACGTTATCATGCTTCAAGAAACCCTTGGGAATGGAAAGATTGCGACGACTTCTCTTTGTAAATTGTTGTCGGGTTGGTCTTTTGTGACAGTCGATACAAGGGGAAAATTTGGGGACCTATCCTTGGGCTTTAGAGATAGTAGTATTAAGTTGTTAAATTCCTGGGGATCGGATCTGGTTTTGGGGGCTGAGGTTTATTCTTCAGAATTATGCACGGAGCTCTCTCGCCTCAACATCTACAGGTCATGTCAGGACAGGGATGTTGATTTGTGGTAGCATCGGATGTGCTCTAGCCATGAAAATTGGTGGAGAAGCTAAGGCACATAAGATCTCCAAGACCCAGAAATCGTTTTGAGAAATTCCATTCGGATGAGGAGTTATTAAAATAATTAATATTTTTAATGGGGTCCTAAGTCTAAACTTAAGAAAATAAAAATATTAATGGGTATTAATAAAAATAGGGATGAGAAGCTTCTAAGAGACGAGGATCAAGTTTGTTTTAATCTTAGTCGTTGATTCGAGACTTAATCTCGACCATTGATTCATCAACAGGAAAAGTATAAGAGAAGACTTGAGGGTCATTTGGAGATACACCAGCAAATACTCAGTATCCCAAGGAAAATCGATTTTCAGAGAGAGTGAAATCGATTTCAGAGGGAGAGTTGCAGGGTGGAGGAAGAGGGGGTGATTAGCAATAGTCAGGAAGCTCAGAAGAGGTGACGCAGGGACTCTGAGAGATAGCGCAGAGGGAGACGCAGATCATAGAGACACAATGGCTGACGCACAGAAGGACAGAGCAGTGCAGAGCCAAGCAGAATGATGCAAGGCTAACACAGTAGGGAAAGGACGTCCTCCAAGGTGTCAGAAAATCTTGGAGAAAAGTCTCAGGTGTTTCCTCCCGGTGTCTATGCAAAAATTTTCTGTAAAAGCAATTGCTACTGAAGATTAATAAAACCCTCATCTGCTACACTGATTTTCCCGCATTGGGTTTTTCTGGGGACAATTGTCCAAAAATTACTGTGTTGATGTGTTTGATTCTTGTGCATATATTTGTTTCTGTGTAATGGTGTGATATCTGCAATAGAATTTATTTTAATATTTACTAAAGGGATTTCGTAAATAACTTATTGAGAAATAAGTAGGTAAAATAAATCAATTGCTGCAGTAATAAAATTTCTGTTTAAAAATTTTCACATGGTATCAGAATAAAGATTCGGAAACGGAAAGGGAAAATCAATTATGGGTCAAGAGCATGATGCAGAGGCATCCACGTCAGGAGACTCGTGCATATTTTTAGAAAAATGCACAAGAGAGAAATTTCGATTTCTCTATGCTGGCTTCCAAATTGGAAGAAGAAGTTACTTGCGTAGCAAGCTCTGCATCATCGGAGGTATGGTATATAGACAATGGAGCCTCCTGGCATATGACAGGAATCCAGGAATGTTTCTCAGATTATCAGGAGGAAAGAATGAATTTTCAGATCACCATGGGGAATAAGGCAAAGTGTACTCCAATAGGGAAGGGTACTATAGTTTTTCAAACAGAAACAGGAGAGCGGTTCCAAGCTACCAATGTGCTACATGTGCCAAGACTGGGGATGAACTTACTTTCCGTATCTCAACTTCAAAGCAAGGGCTATGACGTTTTCTTCATTAAGGAGAAAGTATACGTCAAACACCCGAGTTGGAAAAAGAAGGTACAAATCGGAATCAGAAGTAACAGGTTGTACAGGTTGCAGCTAGAATCACCAATGGCACTGATAGGCAGTGATGGAGACAAGGATTTGAATGAACTATGGCACATAAGGATGGGACATTTGCACCATGGAGCTCTGAGAATTCTCAGGAAAATTGTAACAAGAGTTCCAGATCTTAGTACAGAACGAGATGATGTATGCAGAGGGTGTGCTCTAGGCAAGTTTGCCAAAGCAGCATTTCCTAGAAGTAAAAATAGGGCCAAGAGTGTACTAGGATTGATACACTCAAATATTTGTGGACCAATGTCCACAAAGGCTCTTAGTGGTGCCGAATACTTCGTCACCTTCATCGATGACCATTCCAAGAAGACTTGGATCTATTTTCCGAAAACCGAGGATGCGGTTTTCTGTTGATTCAAAGAGTTCAAGGCTCTAGTGAAGAATTTGACAGGGAAGAAAATAAAAGTGTTGCGCTCAGACAATGGTGGAGAGTATGTCGACAAGAACTTCATTGATTTTTGCGCTAGGGAGGGCATCAGAAGAGAGTGGACAGCTCCTTACAATCCGGAGCAAAAAGGAGTAGTAGAAAGAAAGAACAGGATTATTGTGGAAGCAGCTAGGGCTATGATGTATGATCAGGATATGCCAAAATTCCTGTGGGCAGAAGCATGCAACATGGCAATCTATGTCCAGAACAGAACTCCTCATAGGGCATTGGGCAAGATTACTCCAGAGCAGGTCTTCACCGGGAAGGCACCTAAAGTTGGTCATTTCAGGATATTTGGGAATTTAGCATATTGTCATATACCCGAGGAGAAGAGGAAGAAGTTAGATCAGACAACAGAGAAAGGATATCTTGTGGGATATAGGGAGAATGCCAAGGCATATAGAATCTATCTTCCAGGGAGCAGGAAGGTAGTAGTTCAGCAAGATGCGAAGTTCATGGAAGACAGGGCCTTCAAAAAATCTCGAGAAATGCCTTCCGAGGAGCAGTCAAAAGATGAGTCGTTAGTCAAACCTCTTCAACCAGCGGAAGCCAGCAATAGGAATTCTCCTTCAGAACAAGAGGAATCACAGGAAGAGGAAGAGCTAACAGATGCACCTACTACCAGAGGAAGAACGAGCCAGGAACTCCGACAGATTCTACGGGATGCAGAAGATTTCATTGGTGCACCCAGGAACAGTAAAAGGGAGCGAAGACAGCCAGACAGATATCAGGCCTTAGTAGCTCAGGTTGGGGAACCTTCCAGTTTTCAGGAGGTCGTTCAGCATCAAGTTTGGATGGATGCGATGGTGGAGGAATACAACTCTATAATGGTGAATGATGTCTGGGAAGTAGTGCCTAGGCCTCAGGACAGATCAGTGGTAGGTTCGAGATGGATCTACAAGATCAAATACGCTACAGACGGCAGTGTGGAAAAATACAAAGCCAGGTTTGTGGCTAAGGGGTATGCTCAAAAGGAAGGAATAGACTACGAAGAGACCTTCGCCCCAGTAGCCAGGTATACATCTATTAGAACCGTGATATCTCTTGCAGCACAGATGGGGTGGGAGATTCATCAGATGGATGTCAAAACGACATTCTTGAACGGGGTGATAGAAGAGGAAGTATACATTGAACAGCCAGAAGGCTTTGAGACACATGAGAAGAAATCTCATGTATGCAGATTGAAGAAAGCCTTGTATGGGCTCAAATAGGCACCTAGAGCATGGTATGGTCGAATTGATGGCTACTTGTAGAAGATGGGGTTCGTCAAGAGTGATGCAGATCCCAATCTCTACTATCTGGTTGTAGAGAATGAGCCTCTAGTCCTAGTATTATATGTGGATGATCTCTTCCTAACAGGATCATCCAGGCTCATCGAGGACTGCAAGAAGAATCTAGCCACAGAATTCAACATGAAGGATTTGGGACAGATGCATTATTTCCTGGGGTTGGAAGTTTGGCAGTAGAAGGGTGAGATCTTCCTTGGACAAGGGAGATATGCTACAGAAATCCTGAAGAGATTCAGGATGCAGGACTGTAGGCCTATGGCTACTCCAATGATCACCAACTGGAAGAAAATTGATGCATCAGAAGACAAAGATGTTGATCCCACCTTATACAGGTAGCTCATAGGGTCCTTGATGTATCTGGTCAATACCAGGCCAAACATTTGTTACATTGTCAACACCCTCAGTCAATTCATGGTGGAACCTAAGAGGGCGCATTGGGCAGCAGCCAAACATGTTCTCAGATATATATAGGGAACAATCGAGTATGGACTATTGTACACCAGAAGTAATGATATCAGACTGAGTGGGTTTACTGATGCAGATTGGGCTGGAAGTTCAGTAGATCGGAAAAGTACCTCTAGGTACTGTTTCAACATTGGATCGGGGATGACCTCCTGGTGCAGTAGGAAACAGAAATTCGTAGCTCTGAGCTCAGCTGAAGCAGAATATATGGGCGCTAGCACAGCTTCATGCGAAGCCATATGGCTTAGAAAATTGCTTGTGAACCTATTCAGAAGAAGGATGGAGGCGACCAGGATCATGTGTGATAATCAGAGTTGCATCAAGCTCTCTGAGAATCCAGTATTTCATGATCGGTCGAAGCACATTGATATTTGGTGTCACTTTGTCAGAGACTGTGTCCAACGAGGAGCAGTACAGTTGAACTACACTCCTACAAGAGAACAGGTGGCAGACATCCTCACCAAGGCCCTAGGAAGAACAAAGTTCGTTTATTTCAGGGAGAAGATGGGGATGGTAAAGAATCCATTTCAATAGCAGAAATGGATAAGTATCAAGGGATGCAGTGCAACAGTTAGCAGTGGCAGTGCTATGGGCAGCATGTTGAGGTGCTGCAGTACAAATGTAGCAATGGCAGTAGCAGAGCCATGGCCAGCAGTACAGGAGGCAATAGTGTAGAGGATGTTGGGCAGCAGGCCAAGCATCAGCATAGGTACCGATGCTGGAGGATCAGTGTGATGTTCAGTGGTGCAGCATTACTAGAGCACATTCCTCGTGAAGAGGGAGTGTTGATTTGTGTTAGCATCGGAAGTGCTCTAGCCATGAAAATTGGTGGAGAAGCTAACGCACATAAGATCTCCAAGACCTAGAAATCGTTTTGAGAAATTCCATCTGGATGAGGAGTTATTAAAATAATTAATATTTTTAATGGGCTCCTAAGTCTAAACTTAGGAAAATAAAAATATTAATGGGTATTAATAAAGATAAGGATGAGAAGCTTCTAAGAGATGAGGATCAAGTCTGTTTTAATCTTAGCCGTTGATTAGAGACTTAATCTCAGTCGTTGATTCGTCAACAGGAAAAGTATAAGAAAAGACTTGAGGGTCATTTGGAGATACACCAACAGATACTCAGTATCCCAAGGAAAATTGATTTTCAAAGAGAGTGAAATCGATTTCAGAGGGAGAGTTGCAGGGTGGAGGAAGAGGGGGTGATTAGCAGCAGTTAGGAAGCTCAGAAGAGGTGACGCAGGGACTCTGAGAGATAGCGCAGAGGGAGACGCAGATCATAGAGACGCAATGGCTGACGTACAGAAGGACAGAGCAGTGCAAAGCCAAGCAGAATGACGCAGTAGGGAAAGGAAGTCCTCCAGGGTGTCAGAAAGTCTCGGAGAAAAGTCTCAGGTGTTTTCTCCCAATGTCTATGCAAAAATTTTCTGTAAAAGCGATTGTTGTTGAAGATTAATAAAACCCTCCTTTGCTGCACTGGTTTTCCCGCATTGGGTTTTTCCGGGGACAATTGTCCAAAAATAATTGTGTTGATGTGTTTGATTCTCATGCATATATTTGTTTGTGTAATGGTGTGACATCTGCAGTAGAATTTATTTTAATATTTACTGAAGGGATTTCGTAAGTAACTTATTGAGAAATAAGTAGGTAAAATAAATCAGTTGCTGCAGTAATAGAATTTCTGTTTAGAAATTTTCACAAGGGCCTCTTTCTAGAATGCCCTGTTCTCTAAATCTTTCATGAAATCCTCCAATTTGGTGGTAGGGGGGATTTCAATTTTTCGTTGGGCATGTCTGAGACATGGGGGCCTTTGGCTCAAGCAGATCCCCTGGCTGATTTCTTTGTGAACAAACTCATGATGGGCAAGCTTATTGATGTAAATCTGATCAAATCCAGACCTACCTGGAGAAACAGGCGCTCGGGTGAAGCAAGGGTGGCTAAGAGATTGGATTGTTTTTTATGAAGGAGGACCTTGTTAATCAAATTCCCTTTTTTAGGCAGTGGGTTGGATCGGGGGTGATTCAGACCACTTTCTTATCATCCTGGAGCTGAAAGGGACCAGTAGGAAGCTTGGTTCACCCTTTAAATTTAATCCTTCCTGGCTCAAAGATCTTAGCTACAACAATTTAGTCAAAGCCACTTGGAGGCCTCTGGACCATGATCAGGGTTCTTCTTTAGCTCAGATCTTTATGGAAAATCTTAAAAGAATGAAATAGACAACAATCATTTGGGCAAAAGAAAAAAATATTAGGGAAGAAGCTGAGTTAAAACGTATTGATGAAGCACTTGAATCCATGGAAAGCCCGGACAGACAAGAAAAAGGAAAGGATAAAACAGTTGGAAAACTCAAAAAGAAAGATTCTTAATGACATAGAAGAACAGTGGAGGCTCAAAAGCAGAGCTATTTGGCTAGTTGTTGGGGACGAAAACTCTAAGTTCTTTCAAAATTATGCAAAGGGCAGGAAAAATATTAACACTATTTGGGAAATGAAACAGGCAGATGGGGGAACAGCAAAATCTTTTGATGAGCTGGCGACTCTAGGAAGAGATCACTTTAAAGGCTTGTTTAGAGCTCCAGAAGAAGCTACAATTGCATAAATCATCCGAGTGGCTCAACTGTTCCCTAGATACGTGGAGGAGGAAGAGAATGATATGCTCATGGTTCCTGTTTCAAAAGGTGAAGTCGAAGGGGTAATTAAATCAATGCAGAAAGACAAGAGTCCAAGACCTGATGGCTGGACGGTTGAATTCTTTCAACACTTCTTTGAGCTTATAGGGGAAGAGCTTACTGGGGTGGTGGAGGAATCTAGGCTCAGAGGCTATGTTTATGAACCTTTCAACTCTACCTTTCTGGCTTTAATCCCTAAAACAGATGATCCTACAAATTTTGAGGACTTCAGGCCCATCTCACTCTATAACTGTCTCTATAAAATTATTGCCAAAATCATTGCTATCCGATTGAAACCAATTCTTTCTAGAAATATTTCTAAGGAACAATTTGGTTTTCTTGATGGCAGACAAATCCATGAAGCTATAGGGGTTGCTCAGAAATCTATGCATAGCATTAAGAGGAGCAAAAGAAGAGCGTTGATAGTTAAAATTGATCTCTCAAATGCCTATGACAGAATCAGTTGGTTATATCTGCGCCTTTTTCTTACTCATTTGGGCTTCGGTATTGGCTTCATGAACTGGGTCATGGGATGCATATCAAATGTGAGTTTTGTTGTCCTTATCAATGGTGTTGCATCCCCTTTTTTCCACAGTCAGAGAGGGCTCAAACAGGGTGCCCTATGTCTCTGCTACTCTTCTTACTTGCGGCAGAAGGATTAAGTCAATTGATTCTTGCTGCTAAACAAAGAGGAGAAGTTAAAGTAATCAAAGTCGCAATAGATACTTATATCACCCATCTCTTGTTTGTTGATGACATCCTTCTGTTCAGTGACGGATCTAGAGGTGATATACAACAGCTGAAACATTCTCCTGATCTGTTTCTCAAAGCCACTGGGATGTGTATCAATGCTCAAAAATCCTCTATAGTTCATGAAGGCCTCTTAATGGTTGAGGTCAATAGAGTACTCTCGGTTCTCCTTTTGAAGCAAAACCTATGATTGATAGTTTTAAATATTTGGGGTTCCATCTCAAGCCAGATTCCTATAGAAAGCAGGACTGGAAAAGGTTGCTGGCCAAAATTGAAAAACATATTAAACATTGGAGCTTCAAGTGACTTTCGAGAGTTGGTAGACTGGTATTAATCAAATCAGTTCTAATTTCTATTCCAGTTATTGGATAGCTCTCACCTGGGTACCAAAAGGCATTCTCTCCCAGATTGGGAAACTCTGTGGTCGATTTTTATGGCCTGATTCAAAGGAGGATGCAACCCTTCCATGGGTAGCATGGGACAAAATAGCCCTCCCAAAGGCATGGGGTGGTTAGGGAATAAAGGACTTTCCATCTTTCGCATCTTCTCTAGCAGCAAAATTTGGGTGGCGTTTATTATCAATGGATAATCTGGTGACTGTAGTGGTGAAAAGGAAATATATTGACCCGGTTCCAATCGATGAATGGATGTCTAGGATGGATAAGAAAACCTTAAACGCATCAGCAATCTGGAAGGCCACTGTAGATTCTTTAGTATTATTGAAGACGGACTTGCTTGGCATGTAGGGAATGGAGAAGAACTTAGATTAGGTATTGACCTGTGGGTGGGATATAGTGATGGATATGTTCTTCCTAGGGAGCTAATAGATTTTCTCAACAACTAAGGTATCATTTTCCTTAATCAAATAGTGAAAGCAGAATTATCAACGAATTGGCATCAGGGCCGGAAAACTGCTGAAGATCTCCATTTAGAGCCCTAATAGGGAGATGATTGGTGTTAGTTTTTGGTAGCATCGGATGTGCTCTAGCCATGAAAATTGGTGGAGAGGCTAAGGCACATGAATTCTAAAGAACCCATAAACCATTTGGTGAAATTCCACCCGGATTGTATTTTATTAAAATAATTAATATTTTTAATGGGGTTCCTAAGTCTAAACTTAGGAAAATTAAAATATTAATGGCTATTAATCAAAATATGGGTGAGAATGATCTAGAAGGTGGCTCAAGTCAAGTTTTAATCTTAGTCGTTGATTAGAGACATAATCTCGGTCGTTGAAGTCTCAACGAGAAAAATATAAGAAGGAGGCATGGGGTTCATTTAGAAACACACAGACACAGATTGAGGAAATCGATTTTCTGAGGTGAGACGCTCTCAGAAGGAAAATCGATTGGGGAGATCTTGCAGCAGAGGAACAGTGAGAATCCGATAGAAGGAATTTCCGGAGAATACAAAACAGAGAGAGGACAGAAAGACGTCCAGAGGAGGGTTGACATTGGCCTACGCAGTGTTGACACAGAGGCAGCACAGTCAGTGAGGGGAAGTCGAGTTTCTACAAAGGGAGTTCGAAGTTCAGTTGCCAGAAGCCAGGTTGTGAGACTGGAGGCAAGAAAGTCGATTTCTCAACCAACAGAAGATCCAGAGCAGAGAGGCAACGTAATACCCAAGAGGGGTGATGCAGAAGTTGCCCAGGGTGACACAATTTCACGCAGAGGCCATCAAAAGGTGACGCAGAGCCTCCCAAAATTGAGGATCAGCCATTGGTTCTCCAGTGACAGTGTGAGATCATTTCACCAATCTTTTGTCCAGTATTTTCTATATAAAGGATTGCTAGTTGAGCATCCTAGATTTGTATTCAGAATTTTCTTCTACATAATAATAAACCCTCAGAGCTGCTGCACCGGTTTTCCCGCATTGGGTTTTTCCGGGGACTATTTTGTCCAAACATAACTGTGTCCTATGTATCTTGTTCTTTGCTAAGTTTCCTTGTTTCACGTAATCAAATTTAAGTAGTGTATGCTGCAAAAGTAATTTGCTTCAGTATTCAAAAGAATAACTTGATGAATGTAATTAAAATCAAGTAGGTGAAATAGATTCAGATTTGCTGCAGTAGGGGTTCCTTGAGGATAAGGAATTTTCACAATCGGCAGATCTATATCAAAGAATTGCAGCGTACAAATGTCACGATAAGGGATTGTCTAGATGCACTTCAATGGGTTCATGCACCTACAAGTCAATACTCTCCAAAATATGGCTATAGTTATCAAATGGTTAGGAGAGCTCAGGGGGTGTAGACTTGGTGGTGTAAAACACTTTGGAAATTGAAATGCCCAACAAAGTCAAGACTGTTCTTCTGGTGCCTCCTTAAGAGCAAAGTGCCCACATGGGACAACCTGCAAAAAAGGAACAAACATGGGCCTGGTTGGTGTATATTATGCAAAAATTCAGAAGAATCAGTTTGCCATTTGTTCTTAAGTTGTCCTTTCATTATCAAAATTTGGGAGGCCACGCTAAGTTTACTAGGGGTTAGACTTATCTAGAATGGGGTAAGTATTTTGGAAGCTTGGCAAAATTGGTGGAACTCAGCACATGATGAAAACTTGAGAAATATTCCTCTAATCATCACATGGGGCATTTGGTTGGCAAGAAACAAAGGCATTTTTCAGGACACCCCTTCGTCACCTTCACCTATTGCGACAAAGTGTGCCTCTATTTTTGCTTTAATACCCTTGCCTTCTCCAAGTCAAACTCCTTGGATCATTAGAGAAGCACAAATCAAACCACATATCCCTTGGGTATATTTCGACGGTGCCTCTGATGCTCAGAACAGATGTGGGGCAGGGTTGGTAATATACATCAATGAACACAAACTATTAAGAGCTTCAGTTGGTCTTGGTTCGAGATCAAACAACTTCGCAGAACTCCAATCATTGAAATATTTATTGTGTTGGCTTCAACAAATTGGGATTGATTCAGTTCAAATTTTCGGTGACTCTATAAATGTTATAAACTGGTTTAATGAAGTTCAAAGATGTTCAAAATCACATTTTCATGTCAACAAATTGGGATTTGATTCAGTTCAAATTTTCAATGACTCTTTAAATGTTATAAACTGGTTTAATGAAGTTCAGAGATGTCAAAATCACATTTTGATTACACTTATAGAAGAAATGTTACAACCTAAAATGGGTTTTGATTCTATATCTGTTTGCCACATATACAGGGAGCGGAACGCAGAGGCAGACCTCCTTTATAAGGAGGGCCTGCAACAGGTTTTGGGCGATTGGAGCATAACATAATTGGAGGGGAGGATCCGTGTGTCAGATCATGTTAAAATTGGCAACTAGGGCCAAACTTCATGTGGGTCATCTTATTCATGGCTGATAATATTTTTATTAGATTCCTCTCGTCGAGAGGTGTAGGATTGATATAAAGATCATCTGATTCCAATAAGTATTCATGGAGATATGAGTTTATTCTAATTATGGAATTATTATTAAGCCGGCCTATAACTCATGTAGGCTCAAAAGCCCAACAATCGCATCTATTCAAACATCAACATTTATGTATAAACTCAGGAGGACTTTTCCTCATTTGCACTCACTCATCTCATCACATCTCTCTCTCTACTGCGTAGAAAAGAGTCTCTTCTCTACTGCGCAGAAAAGGGTCTCTCCCTCACACATGTGAAGCCGAAAGCTGCTGAAACTGAAGCTGCAACTGCAGAAGTAAAGTTTGACCTGCGTGGACCAGAAGATCTCTTCATATGAACTGCATTGTAGGTTCATCTGAACCTCCTCTGAAAGCCGCAACTTTTGGTGGTGGTGGAATCAAGTCAATCCGACAGACGGTTTGCAAGATATCGACTGCCCTAGTTTGAAGGAAGTTGTTGAAACTGAAGCTGCAACTGCAGAAGTAAAATTTGACCTGCGTGGACCAGAAGATCTCCTCATATGAACTGCATTGTAGGTTCATCTGAACCTCCTCTAAAAGCTGCAACTTTTGTTGGTGGAATCAAGTCAATCCGACAAACGGTTTGCAAGATATCGACTGCCCTAGTTTGAAGGAAGTTGCTGAAACTGAAGCTGCAACTGCAAAAGTGAAGTTTGTCCTGCGTGGACTAGAAGATATCCTCATCTGAACTGCACTGTAGGTTCATCTGAACCTCCTCTGGAAGCTGCAACTTTTGGTGGTGGAATCAAGCCGATCTGACAGTCGGTTTGCAAAATATCGTCTGCCCTAGTTTTGATGATGAAGCCGCTAACGCTGATGTTGTTGATCTAGGGTTTGCTACTGCTGATATAAATCAGATTTATTGTACTATTTCTCTCTGCTGAATTATTGAAAATAAAAGAAGATTTGATCAAAGGGTTTCCCCACACATTGTGGGGTTTGTCCCTGGCTAGCCGCCACATCTTGTGTCTCTTGTCTTGGCTTGTTTTCTGTCAATCGTTTAATGTTCTATCTGCACTTTACTTTATGTAAATGTGATTGCTAATCTGTGGAACTTAATAAGAAAAAGAAGTAAACTGTTATAAGCATAGAACATACCATAACTTAACATGGTATCAGAGCTGAGGTGAAGACAAAGCCCGAGCAAGAGCAAGAGCAATCACCGAAGAGAAGATTGGCAAGGCTATCCTAGAAGATCAAGGAGTGTTGGACCATGTAAGAGGCAATATTGTTGAGCCTCCATCAAATGCATACGCTGCTGCCTGGAACGAATGAAAAACCGGAGAAGTCAAAACAGAAGATCAACTGGGACTCTATCGACAAGCGCTCGGGACTCTATCGACAAGCACTTGGTGGCCTACATCTCTGATCTAAACACCTCCAAGGAAATCTACGATAAACTGGTGAGTTTATTTAAAGTTAATGATGCAAATCAAGTTTTGTTTCTTAAAAATAAGCTGAGGGAAATCAAGAAGGGTAAAGATGAGAGTATGCAAGCATACTTCTTAAGAATCACTGAGATCAAGAACGATCTCCTATCTATTGGGGAAACTATTACTAACAGGGAAATGGCACTCACAACTCTTGGAGGATTACCATCCGAATGGTACGTGTTCAGGACTACTCTTCTAAACAATAATGTAATTCCTGGTTTTGAGGAATTAATGGCTAGATGCATTCAAGAAGAAACAAGGGTAGAAGAGCAAGAAATGCCCATGCCTAAAGGTCCTCCTGTTGCCTTTTCTTCTCATACTAAGAAAAGAAACAATTCCGAGTGTAAATCGAAAAGAAAGGCTAGACCTAAGGGTGGAAGAAAATGACGATGTTACATTTGCAATAAAGCAGGTCACTATGCAAGGGAATGCCCTGATAGAAAGGACTCTCACCGTGACGATGATCAAAATCCCTCTCATGGTAATCGAAGGGATGGAAAAATCAATAGCAAAGATAAAAGGAATGTTGGAAATCAAGGAAGAGGACAACCATTCAAGAAGGCTAGAAATTCCAGGATGTATTAAATGCACCTGACCTCAAAAAGGACCTGGTGTCCATCTTGGCAATGGAAGACAAAGTCTACAAGGTAACCTTCAGCGATGGCAAGGTACGTATATGGAAAAATAATGTTAAAGATGCCTTTACTCTTGGGTTTCGTGTTGATTCATTATATCAGGTCGATGGAAGTCCGCTAGGTGTCATGTCTTATGACACATCTCTTTAGTCCGAACTTTGGCATCGGAGGTTTGCCCCCCTTCATTATAAAGCTCTACTCGGTGTAAGACAAATGGTGACAGGGATGCCCAAATTCCGAGTAGAGAAAGGTGGTGTATGTCCAGGATGTGCCGAAGGAAAGCTCAAAAGGGGACCATTCCCCTCAAGCCTAAGCAAGACCTCTGATATATTACAGTTGGTTCACTCAAGCATACCTGAGGTTGGCATTAAGAGGGAGACTATTACACCACATACTCCAGAGCAGAATGGTGTGGCACCGTACGATTGTGGAAGTTGTCTCTATGGGTAGATGATGTAACAATGCCTGATGTGGAAGAACCAATGGATGTTATTTATCCACCTGAGCCTTCCTCTTCCAGGAAGGTCTTCATGGCTTAGGGGGCTACTTGATGATGTTGAAGGAAATGCTGCACCCCGAGGAACCTTCCGTAAAAGTAAGAAACCCAACAGGTATCAGGGGTACCTGACCAGTATGAGCACAATCATACAAAATGAACCTTCATCATTCTCAGATGTCGTCAAGCATCAAGTATGGAAGGATGTTATGACCATTATGGAGAATGATGTCTGGGAACTAGTATGGAAGGATGTTATGACCATTATGGAGAATGATGTCTGGGAAGTAGTTCCCAGACCCCAAGACAAGACAATTGTTACTTCAAAATGTCTTTACAAGATAAAGCTGCAGCAGATGGAAGTATGGAATAGTATAAGGCTCGTTTTGTTGCTCGTGGTTTCTCCCAAAAGGAAGGTATAGACTATGATGTGATATTTGCACCTGTTGCCAGATATACGACCATCCGCTTGATCATAGCCCTTGTGGCTTCACAAGGATGGAACCTACATCAGATGGATGTCAAGACCGTGTTCTTGCACGGTTCGATCAAAGAAGAGGTCTATGTGGAGCAACCCGAAGGATTTGAGATTTATGATTGAAAATCTCATGTATGAAGAAGGCTCTCTATGGGCTGAAGCAAGCACCCCGAGCATGGTATGAGAGGATCGATAGCTACGTGATGAAGCTGAGATTCACTAGGAGTGAAGCCGATCCTAACCTTTACTTTAAGGTTGAAGATCACAAACCTCTCATACTGGTGTTGTATGTGGATGACCTCTTTCTAACAGGTGCATACCCTCTCATTCACAAATGTAAGAGGGAGCTGGCTTCTGAATTTGAAATGAAGAACCAAGGACTTGAAGTGTGGCAGAAGCCAAGGGAAATTTTCCTATCTCAAGGAAAATATGTGATAAAGATATTGGAAAGATTCGGTATGATGGACTACAAGCCTGTGACTACCTCGAGGATCTTAACTTTCAGAAGTTATATGGTAGTGATCTCGGACCAGATTTGGGAAATGCCTCTGAGTTTCAAAAACTCATTCGCGTTGATGTTCTTGGTGAACCTCCGTCCGAACATATGTTTTGCAGTTAGTATTGTGAGCTCATATTTGGTTGAGCCTCACTAGATTGGTGCCAAGAATCTTCTGAGATGTCTTCAGACACAATCTCCCATGGATTGAGATACACTGTCGGAAATATGAAACTACATGATTATTCGAATGTTGATTAGGCAAGTAGTGTGGAGGATCACTGGAGCATTTTTTAGTGTTGTTTCTCTTTGGATTCTACTTCGATATAATGGATGAGCAGAAAGCAGAAGTCGGTTGCCATAAGCACCGCCAAGACCAGATACATATCTACGAGTATGATCTTGTATGAAGCTGCCTGGTTGGGGAAGCTCTTCAGTGAGCTGTTTGGAGTCTGGACACATACCACTGTGATTCTCTGTAACAACCAGAGGTGGGATTCGATTATTGAGGAATCCCGTATTCGTCGATTGCTCCAGTAGATAGACATCATCTGGGATATGGTAAGTCGATGAGCAAGGAGGCTCCATCGCATTAAGATGATATACAGATCGATACACATTGTCAAAGCCCCGAGAAAAGATCTAATCTGTGATTTTCCCAAACGACTTGGAGTCGTCAAGAAACCCTTGTACAAGGGTCCTGCATGTTGCATACATTGAGCTCTAGGAGCTCTGAGGGCTTGCGGTTCTTACTGGAGCAACATACGACCACAGGGTGACACACCCTCCCCTGGTGGTGCGCACTGGAACAAGATGATTCGCTCTCTTGTGGGACAAGATGATTTGCTCTCTTGTGGAACAGGATAATTCGCTCTCCTGTGTAGCAGGATGATTAGTTCTCCTATGAAGCTTGGATTGATGTGTTCTCCATGGCGATTGTAGCAGGATTGATGTGTTCTCCTGTGAGGCCTGGATTGATGTGTTCTCCATGGCGGCCTGGATTGATGTGTTCTCCATGGAAATTGTAGCAGGATTGATGTGTTTTCCTGTGAGGCCAAGATTGATGTGTTCTCCTGTGAGGCCTGGATTGATGTGTTCTCCATGGCGATTGTAGCAGGATTGATGTGTTCTCCTATGAGGACGGGATTGATTAAGTTCTCCTGTCGAGGCATCCTACCCATGCAGTCTGGGACTCATGGGAAGTACCTCTCATCTGATCAATGAGCAGGGAATGAAGTTAGGGACCATAGTAGTACCGATGGACGTATCGTTGTATCTATCGTACTCCCTACGCTAGGATGACCTCCATTGATCTGGGATCAATGATACTGGTCTGGGACCAGTGGTAGGAGTTGTACCATACTATGACACTGACTTCGAGCCGGTTGAGACTGGTCTGGGACCAGTGGTACATACTCTGAGACTGACTTCGTGTCAGTGAAGTACTGGTCTGGGGCCAGTGAGAGTGGTACATACTATGACGCTGACTTCGGGTCTGTTGAGACTGGTCTGGGACCAATGGTACACTCTCTGAGACTACAATATTGGTCTAGGACCAGTGGTAGGAGTGGTACTTACTATGAAGCTGACTTCAGGTCGGTTGAGACTGGTCTGGGACCAGTGGTACGCACTCTGAGACTGACTGAGTCAGTGGAGGATGATACTGGTCTGGGACCAGTGGAGTTGTACTCACTATGATGCTGACTTCGGGTTGGTTGAGACTGGTCTAGGACTAGTGGTACATACTCTGAGACTGACTTTGAGTCAGATGATACATCCTCGACCATTTCTTCTTCTTCATAATTCGGACAAAAGCAGAGCAGAACAATACAAATCAGTACAAGGCAGAACAAGACAAAGCAGAACAGGCAGAATAGAGCAGAGTAGGGCAAGGGTCAGGCTGTACAGGGCAGTGCATTTGATGGATAAATGGTAATGATCGATAGACAGATTGCAGATGAAGTTCTCCCTAGTTGAGAGGGAGTGTTAAAATTGGAAACTATGGCCAAACTTCATGTGGGTCATCTTATTCATGGCTGATAATATTTTTATTAGATTCCTCTCGTCGAAAGGTGTGGGATTGATATAAAGATCATCTGATTCCGATAATTATTAATGGAGATATGAATTTATTTTGATTATGGAATTATTATCAAGCCGACCTATAACTCATGTAGGGTCAAAAACCCAACAGTCACATCTATTCAAACATCAACATTTGTGTATAAATTTAGGACTTTTCCTCATTTTCACTCACTCATCTCATCACATCTCTCTCTCTCTCTACTGCGCAGAAAAGAGTCTCTTCTCTACTGCGCAGAAAAGGGTCTCTCCCTCACACATGTGAAGCCGGACGCTGCTGAAACTGAAGCTGCAACTGCAGAAGTAAAGTTTGACCTGCGTGGACCAGAAGATCTCCTCATATGAACTGCATTGTAGGTTCATCTGAACCTCCTCTGAAAGCCGCAACTTTTGGTGGTGGAATCAAGTCAATCCGACGGACGGTTTGCAAGATATCGACTGCCCTAGTTTGAAGAAAGCTGTTGAAACTGAAGCTGCAACTACAGAAGTAAAGTTTGACCTGCGTGGACCAGAAGATCTCCTCATATGAACTGCGTTGTAGGTTCATCTGAACCTCCTCTGAAAGCTGCAACTTTTGGTGGTGGAATCAAGTCAATCCGACGGACGGTTTGCAAGATATCGACTGCCCTAGTTTGAAGGAAGCTGCTGAAACTGAAGCTGCAACTGCAGAAGTGAAGTTTGACCTGCGTGGACTAGAAGATATCCTCATCTGAACTGCGTTGTAGGTTCATCTGAACTTCCTCTGGAAGCCACAACTTTTGGTAGTGGAATCAAGCCGATCCGACGGTCGGTTTGCGAAATATCGTCTGCCCTAGTTTTGATGATGAAGCCGCTAATGTTGATGCTGCTAATCTAGGGTTTGCTACTGCTGATATAAATCAGATTTATTGTACTATTTCTCTCTGCTGAATTATTGAAGATAAAAGAAGATTTGATCAAAAGGTTTCCCACACATTGTGGGGTTTGTCCCTGGCTAGCCGCCACATCTTGTGTCTCTTGTCTTGGCTTGTTTTCTGTCGATCATTTAATGTTCTATCTGCACTTTACTTTATGTACATGTGATTGCTAATCTGTGGAACTTAATAAGAAAAAGAAGTAAACTATTATAAGCATAGAACATACCATAACTTAACAGATCAGTATCCTTACAACAGATGATCCATGCATATTTCCATTGAGCTCTGACAGTTACATTTTACTTTATCTTTTTTGATGCTTCATATCAGCTAGGCTAGTTTTTGATATTTTGACACCACTAGTACTTTTATTTAGTTGTGGATACACTGGCTACAGTTGTTCTTAAAAAATAGTTTTTATGTAAGGGTTGTTTTCTCCAATAATGGGGAGGCCTAGATATGGACTTATGGTTTTTTGCTCGTGGATTCTACGTAGCATTTATGTTTTTTTCTTCTACTCAGTATCGCTTTGTTTTTTCTGCTTCATTATGGACTTACAATTTTCAAGAATGCTTAATGCATCTACAGCTGTAACTTTTTATTGGCTTAATAAAAAGTTTGATTTTTCTCCGGAAAAAATGATAGGGGGTGCAAGCTTAAAGCATGTAGAAAACTTGAAGAAAAAAAAATGTGATTTGTGTTACTTCCCAACTAGAACATGCATATGTGTGAAAAATGAAAGAAATAGAAATGTTAACAATCAATCCACCCACAAGCCTTTCTCCCTAAATGGAGAAATAGGATGCCATGGGTAAACCCACGCTCCCACAACAAAAACATAAATTTTTATTATTATGGTTTATAATGATGGTTAGAGCCTCTTAAGGGGTTGCCCAACGAATTGATGGAAAACACAATTAAAATCTTGAAACAACAAGGAAATCCCTTCAAGCTATGGGAGTCTCAAAGGGATGAAATGATTCTACAATTAGAGAATACAAGCTCCAAAATGATGCACGACCTAGCCTCCTTGGAATGAGTCTTGAAGCTTGAGAGGTCCCACAAGAAAGAATGTTAGGGCTACAAAATTAAGACCAAAGTTAGTGTGAAAAAGAGAGCATGTAAGTGGGTGATAATGCTACAAAATACTATACAAAAAACTAAATCAAGTGATGGGAAAAGACCCCATCGATTGTCTATCTTATAAGAAGCTCTTAATCAACTAGATAAAGAGATGAAAACACAAGATCATAAGATACGAAAGATTTTTCGATATTTTGACTAATGCATAAATTATGTAAAAGAGAACCTGCAAGAATAAGTACTTCTAAAGATTAGACTTATGAAATTCAAATAACAATGAGAGCTCCTTGAAAACAATGCCAAGAGTGGGTTGGTCTCTTGAAGACTTCCCCTCACGCTTGCTAGTTGATTCAACAATGATCCTCTACAAAACTTCCAACACACATTAGCTCATATGGATTAAATCAATAAACAATGGTAAGATAACTCTAGAAATTTATATGAAAACAACTAGAGGTAGTCTACACCTAGAGCATATTCATAAACCAATTGTAAATGTAAGATAGCTATACATCTACAATTCTATAAAAGCATATGAGCAAATGAAATACAATTCAAAAGCACAAGTAGAGAGGATTATACCATCAATGAACCAAGCACATGCTCCAATGGAATAACAATCATGAATGAACCCCAAAGTTTTTTTATTCAAATGAAGAACAAGAGTACATAGAAGCAGAGCTTCCCCAAGCACAATAACTCGTTGCAAAAGATACAATATGAGAGCCCAAGGCTCAATTATATAGGAGAATGGGTGGAGATCCCAATGAAGAACTAAATGCCAAGTGTGATGGTGACAATCCCAAAGCTCCATCATGCAATTTGAATTCCCCAGAGAGGCCCACGCAATCCTTGAGAGGAGCTAACTCGTTGTTGAGGAGGGGCAAGTGCATATGGGAGTAGAGTGGCAGGAGACCACTCTTCACTCATCTTCAGTGAAAATCCGAGTCAAATCCCACCACAAAGATGACTCATCCAAGCAATTTGAATTCCTCTCCATAATAAATGTGTTTTTCCTTGGGAATCTTGTGGTCCCCTCCAAAAATTTGATTTTCTTGGAGGACATGTTTTTTCCTTGATTTTAGGAGTCCACATCACCTGGGACTTCACTTTAACTCCTCCATGATTTTCCACCTCATTTCCACATCATTTGGCAGGTGTGGATATTTATTTTTCTCCATTTATTTAATTGTTGGCTTAATTTATTGCCACTTTTTCACTAAACTTAGGAAAATTGGGTTTTGAGGGTCTAGAACACATTTTTAACCCCTCAAAGTGTGCCTTGGAAGAAATTTGAGGGTGAGAGGAGTAATTTTTATTAATCATACCCCATACAACTTCTCTAGACATCACTTTTTACATTTCATATACAAATTTTATTCCAATTTTCCGCCCTGCGGGAAATTTAAAAAATTAAAAAATGACCCCCTAGACCTAACCAAATTCCACGAAACTTTACAAGTGATCTAGTATGGTAATATACAATGACTCTAGACACTAGGACTCGCCATCAAACCGTACTCTGGCTTTGGGGTTATTATTAAGTCCTCGTAAGGAGATGATAATTAACCAAGTGAAAAAAACCTCCCAGAGTAATACTCACTTGATGACAAGGTCCCAAGCTACATAGGCCTGTTACATGACTCAAACTCATCATACTAGCATCACTTTACATCATCCCGTAGGGCTTGTGGAATTTGGGTACAACAGAAAATGATAAGAAGAAGTAGAGTTGAAAAACTCTGGTAATATAATGATCTCTAATGTTACAAGCATCCTTTGATACATCCATGGGCATGGAGTCTTCAGATAATCGTCAGGTGCCACTCCAATGGTCAACAGCTACTATTACCTCTCTCCTAGAGGCTCACCTTCTTTTTCCCTCGCAGTAGAAGAACCTTGACACACCTACAACCGAACACTCACCAGGCACACTTGCTTTTCGAAGGCACATTTGCACTCCTCTCTCTCTCTGACAGTTAGAGCCAAGGCAAATCTTTAAGAAACCGACAATCGGGCCATATTCTGAATGGGGCTCCTATCCCAAATGGTGTGAGATCTAATTGGGACCACATATCGGGGAGACCCCTTGAATGTTGGCAGGTCCAGCACTATCAACAAACATCAACAAGATCAACAAGCTATGGTCAAACCTAGTCTCCAACCCTCAAGTCAAGTCAAACTTTTTCCATTCAAAATTTCAACCTTCTCAGATCTACCCAGAATTTTAGCCTGCCGAGAAAATGGTGCCCAGAACTTCGCCATGCCCAAAAAACTACTCAGAAAAAAGGTCATGCGTGTGAAATCTGAGAGACAAAGAGAAATGCAACTAGAAAGAGATCTTTGTCATTCTTTTCGTCCTTCTTCCTTTTTTCCTTCACTTGGATGCCTAGAACTTGTCTTTCTTGTGTGATGGTCGAATGGTGCTCTTGTGGAGGAGGTTGAATGCCTTTATATAGTGGTCTGCCTGTCCAAAATGGGTGTGTCTCTTCACTGGGCCGACTTGACTTGAGGGAGGGCCAACTTATCTAACTTTGAGCCAAAATTCAAATTTCAAATTTTGAAAATTTCTCTTTTAAATATGACATGAAGAACATGTTTAGCATAAATTATTTCAAGTACTAAATAATCAAAATAACA
This sequence comes from Pinus tabuliformis, assembly GCA_031772625.1. NCBI lineage: Eukaryota > Viridiplantae > Streptophyta > Pinopsida > Pinales > Pinaceae > Pinus > Pinus tabuliformis. Next base: position 523,878,415 of record CM062812.1, read on the forward strand.
TTAAGAACATGTATTTCAAATTCTTTATACATTACAAGGGCTAAAATATAATTATGAAGACCGACCATAGCTACAAAATTCAACAAAGGTAAGCCTCACTTCACCACCATATATTCCAAAAACTCCAAAACTTTCTTTTCCAAAACTTTTGTCTTATAAAATACAAAAAATATTTCACTAGCTTGATCTCAATTTCATATTCTTCTGCTAATTTATCACTTGGATTGAACTTAAATCTTATCTAATGGGCCCAAGGAAGGAATAGCTTGTTTGTCTTGTGTAGAAAGGCTAATTTGAAGCAATTCAAGGTGTTGTACAACGGTTTTACAGGTCTACAAATTCAATTTACAGCATCAGATTTGCATGGTAAGTGCAACCTTTCACAAGAGTTTTGAGCCTAAAGGTACATATCTTCAAATCCTTCAATTTTTTCTCTTCTGAGCATTAATTGAACATTTTTAGAAGTGAAAAATCAATTTTCAATTTGCTGGAAATTAAATTTCTACATAAAGGAAAATCTAGGTTTTGACCCTAGTAAAGATTTGACCCATCTTCATGAGCGATATTTTCCAAATTTGAATATCTTTCATATTACTCATTATTTTTTAAGCGTTGGGCTGCTCATTTTGTTCATATTTCATCACCCTAACACTTCCACCCAATAATGTTACTTTATTTGAGCATTTATAGGTTTGTGGGAGGCCCTAAAGGGGGTTACATGCCAGTTTCTACGTTTTTTCTGCAATTTTGCAAGTCTGAAGTATCAGAACAGCAAAATAATTGTTCATCATCAACCACATATCAAGACCTACAACAATGTATTTCATCTCAAACTTGGTAAGGGATATCAACACTCACTCATTGTGCTATTTCAAAGTTTATTCTCACAATTAGAGTGTTTTTACCTTATTGGTATGCATTTTCTGTAATAGAATTTCATTTTCAAGTTGCAAGAATCCCAAACAAAGTCCTAAACTCCATCTCCCAAGAGGTATTATCAGGCACTGATCTACTAACTTGTGTTGGAGAGTATTTAGTGTAGGGAAGCCTCCCTTGGCTTTGTAGGAGTTGGCCTAAAGAGTGGGATCTCGTGCCAAGGTTACAATGGGCACTTGTCCTCTGTGGTGCCACCATAGCAGCTCGCAAGGACCTTAGCGAGACCTACTAGTTTGGGTGGAAACAGATCCCAAGTCTCTCTTGGGCACTTAGGTCAACCTGGAAACTCCCAAAAAGGTGCCCAAAACATCCAATTCTTATAAAAAAAGGCATGGCAGAACCATAAAACATACTTAAAACAAGCCAAAACCTGGAAAAATTAATAATCCCTCTTAAATTTGGATGAAATCGTATCAAGGCATGCACTTTATATAATACCTTTCCAATTAATCAAATGCAGCTTGATGAGGAAACCAACTTGGCTTTCCTTGCATCCACTTATAATTTACCTAAGGCCGTATCCAAGACCCCACAGTCCCTTAGCAATCCACACATTTATTTGAATTAATGCACTTTCACAATCTACATCCAAACACAAGTTTAAAATTGTCAACATCAAAAGCAAATGAGCATTATAAAGTGTTGCCAGATGGGATATTTACACGTATGTTTCCATTTTAAAAATACGATGTCACCACAGATGTACATAACATATACAACGTTGATTTATGCTCCTCGATATATTTATATATGCCAAAAATTGGGGTCTTACACTTACCATTATTTCAAGACATAATAACTTGAAATTGATAGTATATTTCGAAAGGCATTAAAGAAATAAGCTCAATATAAAACAATACAGCACCAATAAGCACAAGACAGTATTAACAAACCTTATAGACTATTGCATTCGATGTGACATACAACTCGCGTGATCGAAATTCTTGTCGAACAATATATCTTCTCAATGGTAAATAAAGTAACATGATAAGACCAATTCCCCATGCCAAAATAAGAAGCAGCGAAAATAAAATCCAGTGTGCAGTTTGATAATTTACGTAACTTTCTTCAAACTCTTCAAAGGATGCTCTATATAGTATCCGTCCACCATCACCACCTTCATCATCTTCTTGAAATGAACGAGAATCAGTTAACAACATCACTTCCAACTGATCACCATTAATGGCTTTATTTAGTGATCCCATCTGACATGGTCAATAAAATAAAAAAATTCTGGTTACACAACATATATAGAAAGGAATAGCATTCATTTTATTTTTTCCTAACACTGAATTACATTGTCCCATTCAAATATTGAAAAGAAAAGATTATCAAGTAAATTGGAACTAACATAAAACTTAGACATGGAATTATAATGCAACTCATAAATACCAAGCCTAACTGATGATAAATATTCACGAGAATCTATCCAAGACTGTTTTGATAAAAAGACGAGAGAGTGCAGTAACATAGGGTAGTAAAAGGAAAATTAAGACACTTGATGACACAAAGTTACCTCTAGATTGCTAAACATATTGCAACTTTGGTAGCATATCTGAAATGGATGATATAAAATTCATAAAAATAACATATTTAATAGAAATTATAAATCAGTGATACTTAACATTTTGTAGCATTCACCGGGGTTCACTTTCCACCTTAAGGATTGAATGTTGGTGAAACCTGACACTTTTCTATACAGATTTTTTTGCGGTTGAACACTTATTTGTATGACAGAAAAAGGGCCTCATTATCCCTGCTCTAGCATATCACAGATATATGCTGATATAGAAAATGAATTTATGGTGCATTTTAGATTGCAATGAGATCTAGGGTTAGGTCCAAAATTATTGTCCTCACTGCAGAATTCACTTTTGGGGGTTTAGTGGAGCTTGCACAGGCCTGAGGATGTGGCCTTTCTTGCCTATGATAGGCTCACAGGTGGGGGAGTTTTAATGACCACCTCACTGCCTGAAACTGCCTACCAGCTATATTGTTCAGTTTGATGGAGTTCCCAGAGCTCCCTATATAATTATGTTTTTCTAGAACGAAGCTCCACCCCAATTGGAAGCATCATATGCCATGAGCCGACTTGGTTCTTTATCCCATACTCTAAGAAAAGGGTTGGTCTTAGGATCAATATGCAAAAAGATCTGAAAGAATTTGTGTGCATTTGGGGGCATTAAAGTCTTTGAATTACCAATGTGATACATCAATCCCCCCACCACATGTTATGGGCCAAAGAATTCACCATAGAGTAAAATGTAATACCCTAGTTTTGATCCTTGGTTTAGAGTTGTGTATATGCATGGTGAATTGTAATAAGTCGCACAATGTAATTTCCAACTGAACATTGAATATTAATAAAAGCACATCATGGTTGCAGAAGAGAAGGGCAAAAGAAGGAAGGCTATGTTGCCACAAGAGAAGAAGAGAAGAGGGCTTAATAGGTGGCTAAGGGAGCCCATTGAGGGAGCTAACCCAAAATCTTGTCAACTTAATTATGTCCTTAATTATTAGCTAATTATGGTTTATCATTTAATTAAGCCTTAAAGGGGGATCAGTGTATCGAGGGATACATGGCCCCTTTATGCCATGCAATTTAAGTTTACCTATGCAATTGAATTATTGGAATTATTTTGGTGGTTTGAATTTTGAACATTTAGAGGGAGGAGAAACAGAAGTTCAAAGGGAGATTTTCATTCAATTATCAAAGAGACGAACTTTGTAGAAATCGAGAATTTGCCATGCAAACTATTTTTTGTCTAGGAAATTGGGGAAATTGCCCTAGATTGAACTACGATGTGTATGTGAAATCGAACTATGAAGCTACAATGATCAATTTATAGAGAACAATGATTGTACAGAATTATATTGGTTGTAATTAAGGAAATTTAGCTACAATTGATAACTCCCTAGAATCCCAATAGTGAGATTTCCTAGCCATCCTTTGTTGGAGCCTTGAAAGGAAGTGTGATAGCTTGAGGGACTTCTGATCAAAGAAGGGGATCTTGTTGTCGCCCGAATTGTACACCCAACGCGACAACGCTTAGGGCAAGGGATGTCACTCTAATCCATGCCCTCTTCGTTTAAGCTATCTCCTAAATGCAGGCTAAGGGAGGTAGTCCCTATAGATGGAATGATGAGAGACTCGTTGGAAATCAACAATGTCATTACCCATTCATTTCACTGGAAGAATGTCTCCATTGGAGATGCCCCTCCTCCCCCAATATCATTAGAGTCTGCTGCAAGTAACGTTGAGAGAAGAGGAGGACCTAAAGACAGCATTGAGAAATATCCCTTGTGGAAGTATGTCACAAGAGAGGATGGGACAAGCACCAAGGGGAAGGGAGGAGGCAATGTGCAATGGAGATGCAACTTTTGCCACATTTCTTTCAAAAGCACATATTACCGTGTGAAAGGCCATTTGTTGGCTTTACCAGGTTGTGGAATTGGAGCTTGTAAAGTTGTTCCTTTACAAAAGAGGAAAGAAATGGAAAAGGAATTCACTGTTGGTATGGCAAATGTGGCTGCAAAATCAAGAAAAACCAAGAATGAAGACCCCCTTCCATTTTTGAGGAAAGGCACCACCAAATTTCCATTTGAGAGTTCTATTGGGGGACAAGCAGCAAAAAGAAGAGCAATTTCACTTGGTCCAATGGACAAGATTTTTCAAAAAGAGAAACAGGAAGAGCTTGATCTCACCATTGCCTTCTTTTTCTATCAAAACTTCATATCATTTAATGTCGCATGCTCACCTCTATTTATTGAGATGTGTCGAGCTCTAACTCACGGGTCTCCATCATGGTATGTGCCTCCTAGTTCAGAAAAACTTAGAACCACATTGTTGACGAAGGCAAAAAAAGAGGTGCAAAAAATGCTTGAGCCTATTAAAGCATCATGGCCAACATCTGGGGTTAGCATTGTTTCTGATGGGTGGACAAATCTAGCATGACACCCAATCATCAACTTCATGGTGTCTTCCTTGAATGGTCCAGTTTTCTTGAAAGCAGTGGATACACTTGGAGAATACAAGGATGCACAATTTATGGGTGAGTTATTTATTAAAGTTATTGAAGATGTAGGTGTTGATTCTTGTGAGCAAATCATTACAGATAATGCACTTGTTTGCAAGGCTGCTGACATGATTGTGGAAGCTAAATATCCACAAGTGTTTTGGACACCTTGCATTGTCCATTCATTGAACTTAACACTGAAATCCATTGCTTCTGATGTGCTTTGGATTGGTAACATTATTGAGGATGCACAACATATCTGTAACTTTGTGCAAAATCATACAAATGCCCTCACTATCTACAAGGAGTACAACAATCTATCATTGTTGAAGATTGTAGATACACGGTTTGCCTCTTCATTCATGATGTTGAAGAGGTTGAGGGAGGTCAAGACCGCTCTTGGGGCCATGGTTATTTCTGAGTTTTGGTCTTTTTGGAGAAAGACAGATCAAGTAGCCTCTAAAAGAGTGAAGGACACAGTGCTAGATGATGCTTGGTGGGAAAGGGTAGATCTAATTATTCAGATCATGGACCCTATCATTTCTTTGCTTCGATTTGCAAATACAGACAAACCCATCCGAGGAGAGGTTTATGAGAGATGGGATTCCATGATTGAGTCAGTGAGGAGCATTATTCTACAGAGTGAGTGCCTCGAGTATGAGACATCACCAGAGGCCTTCTGTGGTACTATATAGGATATTCTTGTCAGCAGATGGGACAAGAATTGCACCTTTACATTGTTTGACTCACTCATTGAACCCAAAATACTATAGCCATGAGTGGTTGAATGGTGGACCTTCCCACAGATTCGCTCCTCACATGGATGGTGAAATCTCACAGGGGAGGAAAGATGCATTCAGGCGGGTTTTTCAGGATAGAGCATTACTTGATGAGGTGGAGGATGCCTTTGCAGAGTTTTCCACTGGCACTGGTCGATTTGCAGGATATGATGTGATTAGAGACAGGGGGCTAAGAAGCCCTATTCTTTGTGGGCAAATCATGGGGCAACAAGCCCTCCTCTTCAGCAGTTAGCCATGAGGCTCCTCTCTCAGGTGACGTCATCCTCTTGTTGCGAGAGGAATTGGAGCACATATGGGAATTTGTATAGTGTGAAGAAGAGCAGGCTTGAGCAATTCAAGGCAGAGACAATGGTGTATGTGCACACCAACCTTCGTCTTATTTACAGGCAGAGGGAAGAGTGGTTGAGGGGAAAGACAAAGATGTGGGATGTCTTTCCTAATGATATGGGTCTGGACAGCAGTGTTGAGTTGGCATTGGCCAACATGGATCTCAATGATCCAGTGCTAGAGCCTGTTAGATTTGATGACAGTGATATTTTAGAGGGGTCATCCTCCACACCAGCAGATGCAGAGGCGACTATGGATACAGGGGAGGAGGAGGATGCAGAGGAGAGCAGTGATGACCATGATGATGAGGACATTGATGTTGATTCTGATGATGACTATGAGGATTGTTGACTCATGAGTCATGGGCTACCTATTGCCTTGAGGCTTGTATACCTGTAGTTGTTTTATATTTTCTATTTCTATTTGCCATTGGCATTGCACTACCGATGTAGCACATTTTGATTTGATGACTTAATGAGAAAACTATAGTTATCAGTGTATTTATCTTACTATCTTGTAAGTTGTCTTTCATTTATGAATCATGATTTATGTGACATGTATTTGAATTTTGTATGTACTATGCATGCTATAATGTTAGTAACTTACTTTGTAAACAGTAAAACTAACATCTAGATGAAGATCTATGTTTGAAATCAATGAATTTGTATCATTAATGAGAATTTGTGTAAGAAATATCTAATTTTTAATATATATATATATATAACGAATCCTACGTGTCTTGTTCCGGGGGGTCAACGTGTCCAGATCCGACTCTCGAATCCCCATATCCTACAAATCTCGAATCCCCGTGTCAGGTGACTTAGTTTACAACGAGACTTCAAAGGCTTAGAGGATCTTCATTCCAACAAAGAGGAAGACAGTTGTGAGCAAGGATGTGAAGCTCGAGGAGAACTTCACATATAGGAAGTCTCATGAGCCACTAATAGTGACAAAGGACAAGGAGTAGGAGGCTTTGAAGGGTGAATATCATTTAGAGGTTTCCAATTCAAGAATTCAACCTTCAAGTGGAGAGAAGGAGTCAACTGCTTCTTCTAGTATTGTCAAGAGGCCTAGGTGGTTTACGCAAACATTGAAGGATGCTCAAGAGCATGTTGAGGCTCCTAGGAGCGCATTCAAGGAGAGCAGGCCTCTGAAGAAGTTTCCAGAATCCAAACTACATGGAACTGATGAGTAACATCATTAACGAGACAGCAAACCAAGAGGCTTGGAGGAATGCCATGGTAGAGGATGATGTATGGGACATTGTGTCAGGACCAAAGGGAATGCCGGTTCCATGTGGCTCTTCAAGAAGTTCCTTTCTCACTAACACACAATGTTGATGTTTGTAGCATCGAACAAGAACTGCTGCATAGGTCTAAGTATCTAAATGTGTGGAAGTCATCCAAAACCTTCGACCTTAGCAAATTCACTTTAATTAAAGGATTAATTAAGTGAAGTGGTTTTTATAAAAGAGTGAGTTTAATCTAGTGAAATGCAAAGGTTTTGCATTAGTGAATTAGATGAATCCTAACCATTGATATCAAGTGAGGTAAGATCTAATCTCAACCGTCAATCACCTTGGAGATTAGGATTATGGATTCTGCCAACAACTCAAGCTTATAAAAGCAAGGGTAAGGGAAGGAGGAAGACACAACAGTGAGCACAAGACACTGTAAGATAGTGAGGTTCAGAGTGACAGGGGCTGACTATACACAGCATACTGTTTTCCACGTTGTTCAATTACAGTTGTGGCATAAAATGGTTAATAATAACAACGATGGTATGATGGCCTAAAACAGTCTGCAACATAAGCTAGAAAAAGTTCGATTTAAAATAGCAGTCACGTTTATCAAAAGATTCACTATATATGCGCTTCTTATTGTAGTGCCGCTGTGTACATTGTCGTATGTGAACGAAGAACCCAACGAAAAGGGTCAGTCATCGGTCCCATTGTCTCTTGCATCTTTGTGGCACTAATTCTTGAAAGCAGTTGACAGCAGATATGATGAAAAAGGACTTGCAAAAAGTTGTTCAATCAAGCAATAGATACGATGGAAGCAACACTTCATGCTTGATGCCCTAATTCATAGAGCTACAAGCTATCTTAGCGTTCGCATCTCTAATTTACCTCTTTCATACAGCTAACTCCAAAAATTCACGAGGATCAGTGAGGACCTCATAAGCCACGGTGAGAATATGGGTGCCTAGTAAGCATGGATTCACATGTGAGCCCTAATCTTTGCCCGCTTAAAAATGAGAAGGGCATACAGCGATGTACACAAAATGGTGACAACGAACTTCGTGCAATTAAAGTTTGGAACCTGGATATGCCCCAATCCCTGGACTGACCCACAATTCTTAGATGTATTTACTGTACTTTGGATTTTCTGTTTCCGATAGATTTTTTTCAATTTACGTCCCTTCTTTATTGCCCATTCAGGTCATACTATATTGCAATGAAATTAACAACATCGGTTTATCGTCTAGGACCTCTGTTATGAGTTTCCCTAACTCAAGGATAACTGTCCATTGCTAGTAGTCTATGGTTTTTGTTGCTTGTCTTGCACTTGATGTGAATCTTACTGTAAGCTGGGCATTCTAGGATTCTGTTTTGTTGGGTTTCAGCCATATTCTTTCTGATCCAAATTTATACTGAATGAAGTACAGTATTCCATTTATAGAGTGGTTAAATCGAGCACATCATTCCATCTACAGAATCGTTAAAATAAATCTCAAGTAGATCTGTTATCATGGTCAAGGTGAAATTTATAAATATTTGGTAAGCATTTCCTATTGCATACTATCATTTAATTTACGCATCAAAAGAACATATACCCTTCTTTCAGAATTTATGTAACTGCCAATGGATGGCCAGGCCTCTCCTGTGGCTTTAGATCATCGTGGCCCTTTGCTTTCACAACTATTCAAATCCCAGTTACATAACAAAACATTTCGTCGATAGTTCATACGTTTTATATGTGTACATAGATAATTCATAACTGTACATCGAATTGTCAATATACAGGCAGAGAAGAAAAGCCATTACCATTACCGGATCCACAAAATTCCACCAGTCATACACTTCAGTTAAGAAACACCTACAATCAATCCTCCTCTGCACATGCTGTGTCCCAGTAAACAGCACCTAACAGTTGAGGATGACTTAAAATTATTGTTTTCCAAATTTCGTAACGAAAGTTGAATGGCAGGTTAAATCCAAAAGTCTGCTGTGTACCAAGTTTGTGTTTTTCCCTTACAAAAACACCATGTATGACAGTTGTACAGTTTTACGCAATTTAAGTGGACACCGGATGCCTTAATGTTTCAATCAGAAATCATTGAAATTAATTTAGTTTATTGTCATAATTAATATAAATTTATTTTTATTTTAGAATTTGACAATCAAGTGAGTATATAAAAATTATATATAAGAAATTTAAGTAGATAAATTTTAATTTTAGAATTTGAAAATCAAGTGAGTATGTAAAAATTATATATAAGAAATTTAAGTAGATTTAATAGTTAAAAGTATGCATTTTAATAAGAGGATATAGGTTAAAATTTAGAGGGTTGAATATTTATGTTTTTATAGGTTAAAATTTAGAGGGTTGAATATTTATGTTTTTATAGATTTTTTCTTTTTCTTTTTATCATGGTGAATGGGTAATGAAATGAAATGAAATGATATTTTAACCTCTATGAAATTAAAAATAGTTTATGGGACCATTAGTTCTTGTCTTTCCTTTTTTGTAATTTAATATTTTTCTTATTTAAATTGATGATGAGCTGAAATCCTCTCGCTGAAAAGACAATGCCAAGAAATTGATGCTAACATATTGTCTTTGAACTCATCACATTCCAAAATGAAATATATTATTTTATTTTTATATTTTTTATTTACTGCTTTTATCTCAGACGTGCAAAATGTACACACCCATTCTTCCCAAGATTTACCCGAAGTTTACGCGAGAGCAATAACACGAAGCTAGCTCCAATGTACTCTTTTTGTTGGAGATCACACGTGAGGTTGAATTCCTCGATTGGAGATCACACGTGAGGTTGAATTCCTCGATGAAGTACTTCTTCTTTCTACCCAACTCTTTTCCACATACCCATTTACGAAACTTTTCCATAACAAAATTCTTTAGCTCCTTACTATTTGTGGGGTAGGCATTGAGGTAGATATTCCATTTTTGCAACCATGTGCAGTTTTGTATCATCAATGTTTTCTTTCTTTCACTCATGCCTTCATTGAAGATAACATTAGGCCATCTACCTACTCTCATTTGTTCAATTCTTTTTCACATATTTTAATAGTGAAATTGTTTTAAAAAATCAAACAAAAAAAAATCAACTATTTTTATTGAAAAATAGAAGTAGTTACAATTCCACAGTTCTGTATTTTACATTCCATAGTGACAACGTCTGCCAAGAAAAAACTTTTTCCTTCATAAACTATAAAATAGGATCTAAATACTACATATTGGATTATAAGATATTCTCAGTCGGCCTAATACAGATTCGAATGTCAAACAGAGTAGCTTCATACAACTTCTGAAATAAAAACAGAGTGTCTCTAGCAAAACTAAAGTTTTTATCTACTAATGCCCAAGATACAAAAAACTATATTTGACTAAAATTTGGAGGCTTCAAATAATATAAGCACAAAAACTTGATAAGGTAAACCCTGGTTTTAATCCTCTGCAATGGAAGTAGCGCCGCTTGCAACCAAGAAAAAGCCCAGTGAAAGAGACTTGTCATTGGAGCAGGAAAGAAGAAAAAACAAAAATGTTGACCTCTATAGGAAGAAAAAACTTGGGTTGTGAAGACTTCCATTGACGAAGGCCTTGTAGCATATAACACTTGGCATATCAGTGCACCCACACTTGGACGTGAATAGTCAAATTGAAGAAAAAACAAAAACATTGACCTCTATAGGAAGAAAAAACCTGAGTTGTGAAGACTTCCATCGAGGAAGGTCTTGTAGCATATAACATGAGTTGTGAATAGTCTAATTGTTATGTCAACGTGGATCCCTTGTTCTACATATAAGGGTGTCTCATATACCAATTTGATCTCTAACTTGGCCATGACCTTAGAATTATATTATCATTATTATTATATTTATATCTCTTGTCTCCTCGTAGGGTAACCAAGTGATTGGTACAATGGGACGTTATCCCCTCTACCCTGTTTCAAATCACATGAGGAGACATCTTTGTGTTATAGTGGTGGCCACTAGCTTTGATCTTGGGCCTCCCCTGGATTACTCCAACGAGTTACCAATTCACCATGGTAAGAAAAATAATAATAATAATAATAATATATTTTCTCCTCGTGGGACGACTAAATTGTTGACAAAATGGGATGTTGTCCCCTCTACCTAGTTTCAAATCCTATCGGGGGGACATCTTTGGCTATTTTGATAAGGCTCAAGGAGTAGGCTCCCCCATAATCATGGAGTCTCGACGCTTATTGAGTCATAAATTTCTGGTATATCTAGATTATGGGTTGTTGGATATACCCTAGGTGTTATAGTGGCAACCGCTAGGTTTGATCTTGGGCCTCGCCCAAATTACTCCAACAAGTTATTGATTCGCCATGGTTTAAAAAACTCTCTGTTGTCTCCTCATGGGACGACCGAGTGGTTGGCACAATGGGATCTTATCCTCTCCACCCAATTTCAAATCCCACGAGGGACATCTTTGTCCCATTTTGATAAGGCTAAAGGAGTAGGCTCTCCCACCCTCATG